>CM060093.1:11967062-12713924 GCA_030522485.1 Stenchaetothrips biformis | reverse complement strand
AGTGGGCTTCGCGCCTGCGCGGCGACCGTGTGAGGGGCGCCATCTATCGGGTCCAATACACACAATAATTTTACAATCGCTGAACCAAAAAAAAACAAAACAAAAAACTGAACACTCATTTTGTTTACATTTGCTGGTCTGCTCCGGAGAGCGATTCCGACTCGTCGCCGAACCTGGAAGGCAGGCACACAGTGTAGGCGCGACGAATCGCAGCCATCCATCATCCGAGCATCCGCATCCGCGCCGCCACTTCCCCCGGAGCCAATGGAGAAATTAACGAAAGAGACGCGGTCGCGCGTTCACGTTCAAAGCGCCGCTCCATTACCGACCGACGGAAGATCTTACAACCGCATCTCGAACAAACCAATCGACGAAACGAAGCGGCTGATGGGATGGGCAGCGGGAATCGGGAGTTTCCTGCGAACGACCGCGGTCGTGTTCCCTCCCGCGAAGGGAGTGGAGGTGCCATGCACACTCACACACACACACACACACACACACACACACACACACACACACACACACACACACACACACACACACACACAAAACACCTGCCGGTCTGCCGTGCGGCACGGCATTGCAGCCCGATTGCCGATTTTGCCGTCCGTTCCCGCGGCGCGCCTTTCTCGGTGGCCGCGCCGCAGCAGAGAGTCTCCTTTGCACTCATGGGGCGTCCCGTGGAGGGTGCGAGAGAGACAGGGCGACGAGAACGAGCAGAGACCCCCTGAGTGTGCAGCACTGCCACTGCGGCGCGAGCCGTCATTATGCAAAGGCGGTTAGTTCTGAAAAATAAAGATCCTGCGCTCCGAGTGAGTAGCTCCCACTGCAACGGTCATCGCGACACTGCTCCGCCATTACGTCAAGGATGACGTCAGCCGAAGAGTGCTTTTGTCGGTCCGCGCACCCCTACGGGACGCCGTGCGGCAGAGACAGAGCGACGAAGCTCTGTTTCAAGTGAGACAACAGACCGAGCGACGCCGGGAAGACGTCAGGGCGACGTCATCGCACCCGTCCTTCCGTACGGCCTGTGCGGTCGGCCTGTCGGTCGGCCCAGCCAAGTCCAGTGGCCGGCAACAACAAGGCGCCCATTAGCATGCGGGATGGTGTGCGGTCCACGCTCGGTCCAGCTCCGGGCGCGCCGGGTGAACCTTACCCCAGCCTCCTCAGCTCGCAAGTGGACTACTGAGCGCGGCAGATGACGCGGGGCGGTGCGCGCCGGGCGAGCCTACCCGACCTATGACGCTATGCAGTGTAGGTTAGGTTAGGCCGGGTTCTGTCCTTCCTCCTCAGTCGGTCCGGACGCGGCGGCACGCAAGGGCGCGCCTACACTGTTGCCTGCCCTGTCATCAGCAGACAACGGCGGGAAAAAATGACGGGACGCGCAGGGATTTGAACCCGTGCCCTGCGTGGGATTTGGATGGGTGCCTCGAGTGAACGATCTTACAGAGTAGCAATCTGCGTCTCGGTCAAGGGAGGACAGGGCATCGGGCGCTCGAGTGCTCGCACGCGGAACGCTGAACGCTCATGAGCAGGGACGGGCGATCGAATACCCACGTTCCTCACCTTTTTTCGACTAGCTTACCCAGGGGTCAGTGCGAGGCCAACATCGCCGGAGCATCTGCACCAGACCCTCAAGTCCTAGGTTCAACTTCCAACATTTATTATTTTTCACTGTCCTCCCCAGTGTGCGTCAAACCCACAGCAATGCGTCGTCACCATCATGTGCCGTGTTGGCTGAATGTGTCGATGCGTTGGTCCCGGTATGAGGATCGGCGGTTCAATTCCTATTACTTCGCAACTTTTTTCTCTGACCACTGCTCATTGTCACGTCAAGAACCCGCTTCAATCGGCCACAGATATGAGCCGTGGTGGCTGAGGGCGTTAAGGCGTCCAACCCCGACCTCAGGGGTCGGGGATTGAATCCCCATACCTCCTTTCATTTTTCGACTTGCTTCCTCCCACTGCGACTCAAACCCGTCGTCCAACACTCGGCAGACGTGCAAGTCAGGGTGGTGTAGTGGTCTAGGCTCAATCCAGGCCATTACACCCGGGTGTCTAAAAAGCAGTCCGCTTCGGCGGATTGGCCTCGGCACTGGTTCGATCCCCGATCGAGCCAGCCACTCGAAATTGGTCGCGAGTGGGTCCATTCCGATTCGTCGGATGGAGTTGATAAGTCCTTTGAAGCTGGCCCACTGACTGCATGTTCGGGTCTGGGAGCGCCGGACAGCGGGGGTACATTGGGTACCGACCACCCTGCGCAAACAAAAGCTCCCAAAACTACTCTCTCTCTCTTTCTTTCTTTCTCTGTCTCTCTATCGTCTCTGCCTTACTCTACTCTGCCCATGTTGGGCCGTGTCGGCGGCTCGGGTCCTACTGGGTCCCCCGGCGTACGATATCGAAGTCGCTGGATCGGATTAACCCCAGTTACCTGATAGCACCGGTTCCCATCCCGAACACCGAAGTAAAGCAGGAGGCCTCCCCATTAAGACTGGGGAGGGGGTGTAGAGTTCCATTTTTTAAATTTATTTTTAGTTAAAAACGATCGCCAGCGCCTGGGTACACCCGTTTCCCATATCCTAACACCGAAGTTAAGCAGGTGGGAGGGGGAGGGTAAAAAAATTATAAAAAATGACAATTCTCCGTATTTTGAAAATGTCAATGAATTTTAATGTTTCATTCAAATCACTTTTTTGAGACAGCCATAAGACAGGAAAGGCTCGAGTTCAAGGGCGTGGGGTATATACTCTGTGAGCGCGGGTGTGCATGGGCACTGCTTTGTAAACACAAACTGGCTTTTTCCATTTCCAATTCAATGCCGGGGTGGCTTCCTTTTGTCTGAGTTTGTCCGTCTGTCTTTCGGCCTCACACTGCAGCGCGGCTCGTAACTTTGTGTGCGTGTGTATGTGCGTGTGCGCGCAGACTGCACACGCGAACGTTGGCACCTCACGCAGCCCGCCAAAGCACGGAAGGGTCCATGACACGGTGCAGCGGCCGTGTGTCTGGGTGCGCGCGCGCGCGTGTGTGAGTGAGTGTGTTTAGGGGCCAGGTCTGATGCATCCAACACTCCATCCTGCAATAATAGTGCCGGAAAGATTGGGGGGGGGGGGGAGGCCGTAGAGTGAAGCTGAAGGTTGGCCGCGAATTCTGTTACGCTCACATCCATTGCGGTAACGTAAACGCCTGTTGAGGAAACTCCGGATAACTCCCGCAGTAAATTTGACGCTGCCATTCAGTTATTGAACTAAAATATTTACACGAAAAAATTTACGTACGGAAATAAATACTACTTAATGAAGGCGCACGTGAGCAAGGAATCCTCAATTTTAGAGACCAAAACATGTGTCCTGTGTTTGGCAGAGTCTGGGGAGTCCCCGGAGACCAACCGAGTCGCCCGAATCCGGCTTGTGGTTACCCACACTGCAATTTGTGGCGTCGCTTCTGTAAAGACTGCAGTAATTATAACGTGTTATTTTTCAAGAGTCCCAATATTTTTGCTCCGATTTTTGTGGTTGTTTCTTGTGAACGGGCTCGACGCAGGGCGTGGGCAGCAAGCCCAGTGCGTCGCCTGACACAAATAGAGGAGAATCTTGTCTCTCTACATGTTTCGCTTGAAACCCCCCCTGTCTCTTTGTCGGTGGGCAGGCCACCCCGTTACAAATCAAAAGGACATGGGAACATGACATGAATCGCATCACAATCGTTTATTTCCATACAAAGTCGGAACATTTATTCAAAGAAGGGTATTTTGCGCGCAGTAACAAATAGACGATTGCACTCTGTTCTGTCACAAAAATAACTCTCGCTACTTTATCAAAATTCACTTTTTAACAGTAATTGCAGGTCCTAATGATTAGGTTAAAGATTCCAGAAATTTAGTAATTAATTGCGCGTTTTACCAAGGTGTTTCAAATTAACAGTTTACTAAAGTGACAGTTTACTTAATGCCTCAGTTGGCACTTAACCTTTATGATTTACAAAAGGAACTGAAAGGAGGTATTTATACATTTTTGGGTTGCTGCGAAATCAATTCATTTTGGCACAAAATATATTTAGATCAAAAAGTTTAGATAATTAACATGGAAGTATTGAAGGAGATATGGCAGTTACAAATGTTTTATTTGAATATAAAATCGCAACTGAATCTCTCGTAGTTAATACCGGTAGTACTATGGGTTGCAGTCCTGAGCAAAATGTGCAAACTAATTCTACTGTGAGTTATACATTTTTTTCAAAATAATTACACCTTGAAAACTCACATACAGCTACAAAGACATCGGCTCAGGATACCCATTGCTTAAAATTACTAATTAAATAACAATAAATGGAAAAATCATTACGCATTATTTTCTTAAAAATGCATATAAGTTATTGTCATGGGCTTCAATTGGAACTTTTTTTTCTTCGTAATAAATACCACTTGATCATACACTCTCTACATATCTTTCAGCTGGACACATATTGTTCTCATAAATTGACCTTCAATCGACTTGACTCGAACCTTACAAAAATTCACACTAAAGTAACACTGATATCTCCTTGGACGTATAAAGCAATAGCGCGAGAGGAAAGTGTCACGTATTACGTAATACTTATAAAGCAAACCAATTTCAGGTCAGTTAAAGCTAAAGATCACGAATCGGCGCTCTTCCAGCGCATCCAGGACAGAATTAGTGTTATACACTCTGAGAGTCTTCCGGTGAAATTTTGGCCAAGATACAGTGATTCCGGTGAAGCAGAATTTCTCCATAATACGAATCTTTTTTCGATTTCACTGTAAGGTCCACACGATGAAACCCCATCGTCATACGAAAGATGGATTTTTCCTTCGTCATTTGGGACATTTTTCGGAAGACTTTTAGCGTGTATGCTTGTCTTTGTCTACCGCCTGTTGTCGCAGTTGGGGATGGCTAGCTTCTCATGGAATGTGTCCAAGGCGCCCTTCGGCCCTCGCGCCCCAAGGAAACAGGACACAGGGACGTGCAGTGCGCAGATTCCTGGCCGAGTGTGAACGCCGGATCGTCAACGTCTCTCAAACGGCGGGCGGATTTTGAAACTTAATTTCTGACCGTCACTCATCCCATATGCCCTTAACCGCCACACCTCTGAGGAGACGTGGCCCAACTTGGCCGGCCGGCGCCGCCGGCATGGCGGACGTGGAGCAGTCCGCGCCCGGCCAGACGCCGTCCCGCCCCACCCCCGCGAGCGATGGGTTGCCTACCCAGCGGGACGCTACTGCACCATGTTGGCGCGGATCCACTCGGCGTAGTGGTCCACCCGGGTGTGCACGCTGGGCACGCCCTCCACGCCGCACTTGGTGGAGCCGAACGACACCATGGCGATCTGCGAACAGAAGTATCCGGTGATGACTTTGTCTATACCCCACGCTCGGTGTGTCCGCGCGGCGGGGTAGCGCCGCACTGCGCCGCACTGCGCCGCACCTGGTAGTAGCGCGTGCCGGTGGCGTCCAGGGTGACGAGCGGCGCGCCGCCGAAGCCGGAGCACGCGTCGTGGCTGTCCTCGCCGCCCACGCACAGCATGTCGCTCGTCACGGGCACCACGCGCTCGTACACCTGCGCGCACGTCTCCAGCGGCAGCACGGGCAGGTCGAGCTGCTGCTGCTGGCCCGGCACCACTGCAACAACCACACGTTTTTGAAGTGATTTTTGTCTAAGCTTTTGTTGTTTTTTTTCTGTGTAAACTTAATGTATTTTCTGTGTAAATTTAATGTATGCTAAAAATACTTGAAAGACATTAAAAATTATTTGTGTGTGTGTAGTCTTTTTTTTCCCCCAGCCCCTGGCAACACCCTGGCGGGCACCCCAGGGCGGCGCGCTTACCCCTCTGGCCGGCAGCGAGCCCCCAGCCGACCAGCTTGGCGCGCTGGCCCACGACGCCGCCCACGTTCTGGCTGATGCAGACGGGCTGCGCGCCCAGGGAGAAGGCGATGGGGGCCTTGAGCACGAGCAGGGCCACGTCGTGGCGGAAGGAGGCGCGCTCGTAGCTGGGGTGCACCACCACGTGGTCCACGGGGATGTCCTGCGGCGGGCGCGCGCAGAAGCCCGTCGAGCAGTCGGGGTCCTCGTCGGCGTCGTACTCCCCCACGCGGACGGCCGACCTGCGGGTGGACAATGGTCACGGGTATCAGGGTGTGATCCAACAATGCGGCAATTTGAAGCTCTGTTTAAAAAAAAACCTATCAGTTTATGGAGGAAAATGAGGTACTCACAGCTTGTGCGTGGCGGTCTTGGCCAGCGCGCAGTGGGCCGCGGTTAAGATCACTCGTTCGGAGATGATGGAGCCACAGCAGGGGTACTCCATGGCACCGGTCTCGACTTCTACGACAACGAGGACAACGTAAGTGAGGGCAGCTGAGAACATTTTTTGCTCATCGTCGTCGAACGTCCAATCGAACAGACAAGCGCATTGTGGTAGTCGTCGTATTGCGGCCGCAGGGCATACGTACTCTTGAAGCCGATCCTAGCCACCCAGGGCTGCGAGCCGACCCCCGCGTACCGACTCCTCCAGTTGTACAGGTGCGGGGTGCCGCACTTGTGGGGCAGGGGGTCGGGGGTGGTGATGGGGGGCGGCGCAGTGGTCACAACGGGGGCGGCTGCGGCGGCGGCGGCCGTGCTCATGTAGATGGGAGAGAAGCCCCCCGGGGGACAGCAGACCATGGCCTCCGAGCCTCTGGAGCCGCACGACAGCTGAGCCAGCCTGGCGGGGCCAAAACAAAGACAGTACAGTACAAAGAGGCGAAAAAAAGGGGTAAAAGGAAAAAGAACTGAGCAGGATCCACGGAACCATATGACGTTATGTTCGACCTCGGCCACGAGGGAGATTCCAACCGCCAGTTCGGTAATTCATTTTTGAACACAAAAGAGCAGGCCCTGAATGCTTCCCTTTATGAAGGGATTTTTTTCCCAGTGTCGCTGCTCCTTGGAGTCAGCCCAGCACAACTCCTTATGCTGCCCTACTTCCCCTGCTGTCATAAAGGCGTTTATATCTTTCTGCATGTCGAGGAGGAAGCCGGCAGAGCACTGCACTGTACAAAGCCCGCGCGCACGTATCACATTTCGTGGAGGAAGTTCAAAATACCGGCAAGATTGCGTTTTTTTCTTGTTGTTGTTTTTAAGATAAATGTTTTTTTTGTTGACTTACTTGTCTCCGGCGAGGCACGTGCGGTCCAGCAGGTCCAGGATGGTCCTGCACTGGGTGAGCGGCGTGCAGTAGGCCCCGGGCGCGCACAGCACCACGTTGCTCGCGGTGGCGGCCGTGGGCCCCGGCCGAGGCCCCAGCGTGTACGGCACAGACCGCGGGATCTTGCTGGACACCAGGTCGCCCTCGTCACCCATGTCGGACTCCAGCTCGGGCCCGGCGGACAGCCCGGCGTAGCCGGCGGACACGTCAGCGGGGGAGGAGGCGTACGCGGCCGTGTCCGTTTCCACCAGGTCCGAGGATGCCGACGACGCGGGGTCCGACCACACGGCCGCCGAGTCCGGCGTGGTGACGGCCAGGGCGTCGGGGGTGCTGGCCGTCAGGATGCCGGGGGAGGTGCTCCATGACGAGAGGGGCGTGGCGCTGCCCTCCGACACGCTCGCCGCGGACGGCAGGAGCTGCACGTCGTCGGCGTCCTCGTCCACCAGGGGGCGCACGGCTGGAACACAGGCAGTCACACCATTAGCGTTGCGCGAAAGGCTTGCCTTGAGAGAAAAAAAAAGTAGGACCGTAGCGGGAGGTCTGGAGAAAAACGGAAAAGAAATTATTAGTCAGGCTACTACAACGAAGAATTTCTCTGGCTCGAAGAAACATGCAACTCCCCGGCGGTGTTGCTGGGGAAAAATTGTCTCCGAGAAAAAAAGATGACCTCCTCCCCTTTTCTCTCTAGCGCTCCCGCCTTGCAGCGTTCCAGCAGACAAGCCGTCTCTTTTTCGCCCCCCCCCCCGCCCTGCGGTGCGTTTCATTTACGCCAAGATATCCGGATTATCAAGTCCCATTACGTTTATGCGTTTGCTGCCTGGAGCCAGCGCCTCCCTCTTCTTCCCCAACCCCGCGCTTTTTCTCCCTCCTGCCACCCCCTCGGTTCCTGCGTGTCTCCCTTCTTCACCCCGGCGCAGCACGGCGCAGCAGCCCGGCAGGCTCATTCCGAGTGCAACTTTCGTCGCGCTGTCTCTCTCGCACTCACGGGGCGTTCCCCGGCGGTGCGAGAGAGGCAGCGCGACGCAGCCCGGCCGCCCGGAGACAAAGCCCTTAGTATTCACCGCGCGGCAAGACCTATGAGGGAAGCCATTCTATTTTCCGTGTTGGCTCCTGATTCTCTGCCCCGGAGCCCCGCCGCGTCCCCGGGGGCCATCTCCCCCTCCCCTCCTGCTCCTCTCTCCTCCCTTCCCCTGCTGCCGCCCGCGTGGAGGGACGGGCCAGCGGATGTGTCCTCGGCAAACACTCCGTGTGCCACCCTCGAGCAGGACACAAAGGCCAGGCCGCACGTTGGCTGGCTTTTAGGCAGATTACTCATCAACTGTGACCGCTCGGCCGGGCGTCGCTCAGTCGGCAGGCAGTTGGCTGCGCACGTCAAAACGGTACGAGGTTCTCTTTGTTGCTCTTGGTTTCTCTCACTTTCTCTCAATTTCCGATTGGCTGGTTAACGGCGTAAAGCAGGGTGGAAACAAAAAGAACGAAGTAAAAACTTTGTCCCCACTTTTTGGGTTCCTCTTTCGGGCGTATCTTCTCGAGCGCGTTATCTTTGCAGTGAGGGTTTATTCCAAAAGTGTTTTCCAATTACGGGACAAGCTGCCAAGACGCCATCAATACGGTACAGTGCCCATGACGCGGCACGGCTTGAAGGGGGCAGGGGCGGGGGAGCTTCAAGGGCCGCCACTTGGAGGGTGCTTTCGCTCAACTTGCTATCAATTTCAGCCTGATTGGCTTCCTCCGGCCTCCAGCCCCTACAGGCCCCCGCCGCTACAGGTAGTTGGCAGCAGTGGCCCCACCGGCCCACTGTGCCCCGCCAAAACGGACCGAGGTTTGGCGCCGTCGGCCATTGCTGCCAACTTGGCGGCGACCAGCTAACTCTTCCCCGGAAATAGAATTTGAGCGCGTGAGAGAGACCGAGCTCGACGAGAGGTGAGCGGGAAATTTGAAGCCCGCTGGTACTTTGGCGCGGCGTCTCTCAGCTACGCCGGGACGCGGCAGGCGAAAGCGCAGAAAGCCTAGGCACGGCGCGGCAAGCCGCAGCGGCAACCAGCGCCATTTGCATGATTGAATTCATCAGCGAGGCCGAGGCGAGGGTGGAGATCGCGCATTCAAAGGAGCGCTCCTCCACTCCCGTGCGACCCCTCCGCCTACCCTCCCCCTTCCCTCACGAGCGCTCACTCGGTGGGGCGCCCCCTCCCCCTCGGAAGGCGGCTAAGCGCGCTCGCACGGCACAGAGAGCATCCTGAGTGCCTTCGTCTAACACCCGGGGAACAAGACTCACTGGCCCGGCTGAGGTGATTGACACTGGCGGATTAGAGCGGGCCTTGTCGGCGACTGTGTGGCACCGCCCGCCAGGCTCCGCGTGACGATTCGTCGCCCTGTCTCTGTCGCACTCATCACGGGGTTCTCCATCCGGATGCAACAGAGACAGACAGACAGCCGGCTAGACGAGACCGCCGTGCGTGCAGGCAACCCTCCTGCTTGCGTGCCCCGCGGGCGGGCCTACCCCGGTGCCGTCGGGCTGCCGTCCTCGCCTCGCCGCCGGCCCGGTGGACTCGCTGCTCGCCGCATCGCCGTGCCGCGCCGCGCCGCGCCGCGCCGCGCCGCGCCGCGCCGCGCCGCGCCGTCACGCTCGGGACGCGTTTCCGGGAGCGCTGCGCCGCGCTGCACGCCGTCGGTGCAGTGCGGCGTGGATCTGTGATTCGCGCAACGCCTGTGGTTCTCAAGTGGAGGGGCGGGGCGGGGCGGCCGTCGCCGAGGACGTGATTGGAAAACGAGCCGGAATCTTGAGAGACGACGACGCCGCCGCCGCCGCGGTCGCGCTCTTCTCCGTGTTATTCGCCCTCCGGAAATGCCTGTTGCGCTTCAAATAGAGGGGTCCGCTCGGGTCCATTCGCGGGCGAAACAAACTGTACTCGTTGGTACCTGTGGCCCGCGCGCGCACACAAGGTGAAGGCCATATTGTCCTAGCCATGGCCGAGGCCCCTCCCCCCCTCTCTCTCTTTCTCTGTCTGTCTATCTGTCTGTCTGCTCACTATAACATCGTCTAGTCAAGGCCACGCCACACAAAAGTGGTCCCGGCACAAATCGGACAACATGCGTCCGCGTTATCCGCATTACCTAGGGTGAGTGAGTGTGAGTCAGTGCTCTCTGCTGGGATTGGGAATCCGTGGGGAAATCCCCCCGTGCTTTGTGGAGGCGCCGGCGCCAAGTTCACACACGGCTTTGAGTCTTGTTTTCAGCCACCGCGCGCACGGCGCGGTTTTTGCCGGTCTCTTTTTTCATCGTCCGTTTTGATGTTCACATGTTGAGTCCCGACCAAGGCCGCCGCGTGACATACGGCACACGCTAACGCACGCTAACGTGCGAGGAAGCGGCCGTCTGGCCCACCGTGCGGCACCGTGCGGTCCTGGGAACGCCACGAGCGAATCGCGCTCGGCTGGCCGGGCAAAAGATGAGGTGCCCGTGGAATGGAGTGAGTTGCGGTTTCGTCACTGAAAGGAAATCGCCGCTTTTCAAATGTTTGTCATGTTTGCAGCGGTGTGCCGCTCCATGGCGGCGCCACAGACCGGCCAATCTCGGGGTAAGTGACTCTGCTGATTAATATTAGCTCTGCGGCTGAGCCTGCCCTGCGGCCAAGCTGCCGCCCTGCCAGGGCCCTGCTGACGACGGCGCGGACGGGCCGAGGCAGGGCGGCGAAGGGCAGCGCAGGGCAGCGCAGCGCAGGGCGATCGCCGGGGACGCTGCCGGCCCGGACCCTCCGGCGGCAGCCCTTCGCGTCATCAAGGCGACCGCCACCAAGGCAGGGGGCAATCGCATGATGCAGTGGGTGGAGCCGCAAGGATTGCCCGTCGACTTGACGTCATGATCTGCCTCTGATGAGAGGAGGCAAGCTGAAAAAGGCAACCCTACTGACATGGCGCGTGGGGAACAGTGCGCCTACACTCGCCACGCTGAAGCTCGCATTGGTTTTGTTTACGAAACGAGTACGTCGAGGGGCTTCATCAGCATGCAGCACACACGCACTCACACACACACACACACACACACACACACACACACACACACACACCTACATATACACATACACACGCGCGCGTTGGCGCGGCTCGGCAGGGCCTGGCGGCCTGGCGGGCCCAGCTGGCCGAGCTCCATATTTACCGTCTCGATGAGCTCGAGCCGGCGCGTGCCCGGCCGTGCGCACCGCTCCACATTTAACCCCTCCAGCGGCACACCCGCCTGCGCCCCGCGGGCCCCGCGGCTCCCGCGGCCCCCGCGGCCCCGCCTCTCCAAGTCCCGGCCGGCAGCGAGCCCAAGCTTCTAGCTTCGGCTTCCTGGCGATTCCTATTTTTCGCTTCCACTTCGGTCTCCGTAAACAGCCGGGGGCTAATCTACTCGGGGGCATCATCGCAAATAAGGTGGTGGGGCGCTGGAAAAAGGGGAAAAGGAGGGGAGGGGGGGGGAGGGTTGAGGAGACCCTCTGCTCGCAGAGCAAATCGAACTTTGGGTAAACAAGCCCTGACACAAGACTCGGCTTGCGTCGAGGCTTGCGTTTCGAAGGTACGCACGCAATGAAAGGAAGACCCAGTGAAAGGGCCAAAGGGACAAGGGTGTCGGCAAGCAGCGTCCCTTCGGGCAGCGTCCCTTCGGCCAGCCCCAGGGCAGCCGCCCTGCTGGCTGAGGGGCTGCTCGACTAGCGGTGGCTGGCTGCCGGGCTGTCTGCCGGGCTGCCGCACAGTGGGCCGGGCTGCTGGCGGGGTCCCTTTACTAAGACGCCTTCGCTGACTCCGTCTTTGTGACCCATCCAGGATGCCCCATCCGGGATGGGGACGGGCGAGAATGGGCCACCCCACCCCACCCCACCCCACCCCACCCCACCCCACCCCGCCCCGCCCCGTCCGGGCTACCTCTAACCTTCAGTACACAGCGGTCCGCATTAGCGAGAGAGTGGGGTGGGGCGGCAGAGGGCAGGTGTGGCGCAGGTGCCACCATCAGCTTACACCCCTCCCCCTCCCCTACCGCCTTGCAATTAAGGGCGTGGGGCGTTAAGGGCTTATTACTCTCTTCGCTTGCTTCGCTGCAGCAGCAGGCCAAAGACTGGTCCACCTGCCTGCGTCCGCCAAATAAGCAGTCAAAACTTCCCACTACCAGTGTCGCCTCTGCCTGCCCACTCGGCCTTATCTTGGCCTGGCAGCCGAGAAGAACGGATCCCCCTGTCAAAGGCACCGCTTCTCGTGTTATTTTTTTTGTTTTTTTTTTCTTTGTCGTCCCGCTTGTACCGTTTATGAGATCCAGACCCAATATTAACAGTGGTTTCATTAAGTGGCGTTCCCCACCGCCAGCCCGAGCGAAAACAAAATAAAACAAAATAAACGAAAGGAGCGCGGTCGACGTTGACGTCGCTCCAAATATCCGAATTAGAACCCAGCCACCCCTCTCTTCCCCTCCATCTTTCTTTTTTCGCACTCGTATTTTGGGACGCTGCTCTGTCGGAGAGGGGATTCGAACTCGAAGCATCGAAAGAGACAGGGCGATGGAGCACTGTTGGTAGTCAGCCTACCGACGCCGGCCTATCTCCCGCCAAGTAGGAAGCCGCCGCCGCACAGAGAGCCTCGCCGGATAGTTTCATTCGTTTCCAGATGAGATATTCCCCCATCTGCCAGGAGGGCTGCCTTCCCAACCTGGCCCGCCCCTGCATGGCGTCACACCTGTCACAGCCACGCGGTGCCCGAGTCCACCCACAGCCAGATGAACGCGGACACATTCTCGGGAATCCCCGCCGGCCCGGCCGGGCCCGGGTTCAAATACTGGCAACGAATATTGCGTTCCTTTCACCCGACTTTGTTTTGTTTTCGTTTCCATCCATTCTGTTGAACGACACGCGGCATGGAGGTGGATCGTGTCGAGTCCCCTCCCCCCCCCCTCCTCCCCGCACAAGGTGGCTGCTGAATTTATGGACCAAGCCAATGTATCCCGCGGTGTTGTGAGAATGCGCGCTCTGTGGCTCTGCGTCCGGTGGGGGAGGGGTAAACAACGTGAAGCTTTCCATTGCTGCCAACACTGCTCCGGTATGCCCGCGGCCGCTATTGGCTTTTGTGCCGTGCGACTGGTAGGACTGGTACGTCGGGGACAAAGCAAATAATCACTCCCGAGAGGGTGTTCGCTTCGCAGGGCGCGCGGCGTGGCGGAGCGCGGCGGCAGTGGGCACGCCACTGCATGGGTGGTGGACAAAAACAGGATTTGAATCGGGAAGGGAATAATTCAACCTGCCCGCCTGCCCCGGGGCCTGGCCGCGGGCCGCGGTGGCTGGCGGCCCGCTCATCTGGAGAGTGCTGGGACGGGGCGCGTGGCAGCGAGATGCCCTGCTTGGCGGTGGTTCGACGGAACTATCCGGAACGACGCAGGGCGAGACCAGGCGAGACGGGTGTATATCAGGGGACCTACTATTTTTTGACCTACTATCATTTTCTTGACTTTCCCCCGAGTAGAGCCGAGCAGTAGGTCTAAACTTGTCCTACTAATTTTCAGAGGGCAGATTTCACGGGACCTACTAAATTTTGACCTACCTCTTGCCCTGTAACATGCTCTGCTCTTCCCCCGGCTCTGACCTACCACCTAGACCTACTCTTCCCCCTGCTCTCCCCCTTGTCGTCCGACGTACCGAACGTTTAATTTCCCAAACCCTCGTGTCTGGGCTACGTTCATAGCCTCTCGGAAGGGTGTCCTTTCAGAAACCAGTAGGACAAAACAAGGGACGAACGGGCGCTGCCAACTTAAACCGCAATGCACCCTCTAGCACCACAGCGCCCCTAGGCCGAATACTGTAGCTTCGTAAAAAAAAAAAAACAAAAAAAAAAAAAACAGTATCAGCGGGTGTTGAACTAAGACTATAGCCTAGGTAGGGAATGTCTGTAGACTCTCGGCCACCAGCATCGCTCTAGCTGCGGTGGATACAAAGACTCACATTTGATGTTCGATTCCTGCCGCACGCACTCTGTTCGGATCCAGCCATTCAAAGGCACCGCTTCACCGGAGTCCTAGCATGCGGCACGGTGGCCGAGAACGATAAGGAGCAGAACTCAGAATCCAGGGAACTCGCGGTTCGACACCCAGTGCAATGGTCATTTTCGACGGACTGTCCTGGGGGAGCGACAGTCAAATTTTGGGTCGGCGGACGCTTCCCTCGCGGTGGTGACTTCACTTACTCACCGTTACTAAGCCGGGCCGCCCTGAGTCTTGGGCGGGGACGTTTCCCTCGCGGTGGTGACTTCGCTTACTCACACTTACTAGCACAGTTGTCTACAAAGTCTATGTCCATTCACAGTCTAGACGTAGTCGTCTATAGATAGTCTACTGGCCGTCTACGACATCTAAGTCCATTCACTGTCTGGACAAAGCCGTCTATAGATGGTCTTATGATCGTCTACAAAATCTATGTCCATTCATAGTCTAGACATGGCCGTACTCGAACGTCCGAGCGATGGTAGACATTGTGTAGATGCCACATAGATTACATTCCGTCCCACATCCCACTTTAGTGAGTGCATAGCGTTATGGGTTAGTCCCGAACTTCGAAGTGGATACTAGATACCTTTCAACCCTGTAGCTGTCGTTCGGATAGGGCGTGTGCGTGAGCTTCTTCTATCTGCCACTAGAGTGCTCCGCGCTCAAAGCGCGTCTGTTCTCTCGCGGGGACGACTCCGTGCGCCAGTTCCGTTAGTCTCTGCGCCGTTTCTCTGCATCTTCAGGAGAAGTCCCATCTGCCTACCAGCCAGCAGATGCAGGGATGCCCTCCTTCTTTTTCACCTTCTTAGTAGAAGAGGTCCTGGTGGGTTACCGACTAATCTCATCAAAACCCTTCTATTGATAGAAGACTAAGGATGTGTAATAGCCGTCTTAGACATCTTAGAGACATTTATAAGACAGCAAAAGACATCTTTTTAACACTTTTAGAGACGTCTATAAGACACCCTAAGAGACATCTATAGACGTCTACCAATAGACGTCTAATAGACGTCGCATATTCGACCACTAGACTACTTTTAGATCATCTACCTCTAGACATGAAAAGACATCTAATAGACTCTTATTGGTCTATCAATAGACGTCTATTAAACGCCTTTTAGACGTCTTTTTTCCGTGTGGGCATTCAAAGGCACCGCTTTACCGGCGGCATATCATGCTGCACGGTGGCCGAGAACGAAAAGGAGCAGAACCCAGAGTCCGGAGAACCTGAGTTCGACACCCAGTGCAAAAGTCATTTTTGACAGACTACCGGGGGGGCAACAGTGAAATTTTGGGTCAGCGGACGCTTTCTTCGCGGTGGTGACTTCACTACCTCACCCTTACTAGCCTGGGCCGCCTAAAGTCTTCGGCGCCCCTAGGCCAAATACTGTAGCTTCGTAAAAAAAAAAAAAAAAAAAAAAAACAGAATCAGCGGGTGTTGAACTAAGACTATGGCCTAGGTAGGTAATGTCTGTAGACTCTCGGCCACCAGCATCGCTCTAGTTGCGGTGGATACAAAGACTCACATTTGATGTTCGATTCCTGCCGCACGCACTCTGTTCGGATCCAGCCATTCAAAGGCACCGCTTCACCGGAGGCCTACCATGCGGCACGGTGGCCGAGAGCGAAAAGGAGCAGAAACCAGAGTCCGGAGAACCTGAGTTCGACACCCAGTGCAAAAGTCATTTTTGACAGACTACCGGGGGTGCAACAGTGAAATTTTGGGTCAGCGGACGCTTCCTTCGCGGTGGTGACTTCACTACCTCACCCAGCCTGGGCCGCCTAAAGTCTTCGGCGCCCCTAGGCCAAATACTGTAGCTTCGTAAAAAAAAAAAAAAAAAAAAAAAAACAGAATCAGCGGGTGTTGAACTAAGACTATGGCCTAGGTAGGTAATGTCTGTAGACTCTCGGCCACCAGCATCGCTCTAGTTGCGGTGGATACAAAGACTCACATTTGATGTTCGATTCCTGCCGCACGCACTCTGTTCGGATCCAGCCATTCAAAGGCACCGCTTCACCGGAGGCCTACCATGCGGCACGGTGGCCGAGAACGATAAGGAGCAGAACTCAGAATCCGGGGAAACCGCGGTTCGACACCCAGTGCAATGGTCATTTTCGATGGACTGTCCTGGGGGAGCGACAGTCAAATTTTGGGTCGGCGGACGCTTCCCTCGCGGTGGTGACTTCACTTACTCACCGTTACTAAGCCGGGCCGCCCTGAGTCTTGGGCGGGGACGTTTCCCTCGCGGTGGTGACTTCGCTTACTCTCACTTACTAGCACAGGCCGCCCGCGGGCCGCCCCAACCTCTCGGGCGGCCGACGGGCCGACCGTTGGTCTGGGGCGGCCCGGCCGACGCAACCTCTCGGGCGGCCGACGGGCCGACCGTTGGTCTGGGGCGGCCCGGCCGACGCAACCTCTCGGGCGGCCGACGGGCCGACCGTTCGTCTGGGGCGGCCCGGCTGACGCACCCCGGCTGAGAGTCTACAGACATTCCACACCGAATCCATAGTCTTAGTTTCAACACCCGCTGTTTTTTTTTTTTTTTTTTTTTTTTTTTAACGAAGCTACAGTATTTGGCCTAGGGGCGCCGATGACTTTAGGCGGCCCAGGCTAGTAAGGGTGAGGTAGTGAAGTCACCACCGCGAGGGAAGCGTCTGCCGACCCAAAATTTGACTGTTGCTCCCCCGGTACAGTCTGTCAAAAATGACTTTTGCACTGGGTGTTGAACTCAGGTTAGACCATCTATAGACGGCTTTGTCCAGACAATGAATGGACATAGATGTCGTAGACGACCAGTAGACTATCTACAGACGACTACGTCCAGACTGTGAATGGACATAGATTTTGTAGACAACTGTGCTAGTAAGTGTGAGTAAGCGAAGTCACAACCGCGAGGGAAACGTCCCCGCCCAAGACTCAGGGCGGCCCGGCTTAGTAAGGGTGAGTAAGTGAAGTCACCACCGCGAGGGAAGCGTCCGCCGACCCAAAATTTGACTGTCGCTCCCCCAGGACAGTCCGTCGAAAATGACCATTGCACTGGGTGTCGAACCGCGGTTTCCCCGGATTCTGAGTTCTGCTCCTTATGGTTCTCGGCCACCGTGTCGCATGGTAGGCCTCCGGTGAAGCGGTGCCTTTGAATGGCTGGATCCGAACAGTGTGCGTGCGGCAGGAATCGAACATCACATGTGAGTCTTTGTATCCACCGCAACTACAGCGATGCTGGTGGCTCAGAGTGTACAGACATTCCACACCGAATCCATAGTCTTAGTTTCAACACCCGCTGATTTTTACGAAGCTACAGTATTTTGCCTAGGGGCGCCGAAGACTTTAGGCGGCCCAGGCTAATAAGGGTGAGGTAGTGAAGTCACCACCGCGAAGAAAGCGTCCGCCGACCCAAAATTTCACTGTTGCTCCCCCGGTACAGTCTGTCAAAAATGACTTTTGCACTGGGTGTTGAACTCAGGTTCTCCGGACTCTGGGTTCTGCTCCTTTTCGTTCTCGGCCACCGTGCAGCATGATATGCCGCCGGTGAAGCGGTGCCTTTGAATGGCTGGATCCGAACAGTGCGGCAGGAATCGAACATCAAATGTGAGCCTTTGTATTCACCGCAACCACAGTGATCCCGGTGGCCCAGCGAGTATACAGACGTTCCATGCCATATCCAGAGTTTTAGTAATCAACACACGCTGATCCTAAGGTTTTTTTTTGTTCTTACTGTTTCCACCAGGCTACAGTGTTCGGCCCTAAGCCACCCAAGTCTGTGGGCGGCCCGAGCTAGTATGGATGATTAAGTGAAGTCACCACCGCGAGGGAAGCGTCCGCCGACCCAAAATTTGACTGTCGCTCCCCCAGGACAGTCCGTCGAAAATGACCTTTGCACTGGGTGTCGAACCGCGAGTTCCCCGGATTCTGAGTTCTGCTCCTTATCGTTCTCGGCCACCGTGCCGCATGCTAGGACTCCGGTGAAGCGGTGCCTTTGAATGGCTGGATCCGAACAGAGTGCGTGCGGCAGGAATCGAACATCAAATGTGAGTCTTTGTATCCACCGCAACTAGAGCGATGCTGGTGGCCGAGAGTCTACAGACATTCCCTACCTAGGCTATAGTTTTAGTTTCAACACCCGCTAATTCTGTTTTTTTTTTTTTTTTTTTTTTTTTTTTTTTTACGAAGCTACAGTATTCGGCCTAGGGGCGCTGTGGTGCTAGAGGGTGCATTGCGGTTTAAGTTGGCAGCGCCCGTTTGTCCCTTGTTTTGTCCTACTGGTTTCTGAATGGACACCCTTCCGAGAGGCTATGAACGTAGCCCAGACACGAGGGTATGGGAAATTAAACGTTCGGTACGTCGGACGACAAGGGGGAGAGCAGGGGGAAGAGTAGGTCTAGGTGGTAGGTCAGAGCCGGGGGAAGAGCAGAGCATGTTACAAGGCAAGAGGTAGGTCAAAATTTAGTAGGTCCCGTGAAATCTGCCCTCTGAAAATAAGTAGGACAAGTTTAGACCTACTGCTCGGCTCTACTCGGGGGAAAGTCAAGAAAATGATAGTAGGTCAAAAAATAGTAGGTCCCCTGATATACACCCGGCGAGACCAGGCCAGACGCGGAGAGGGCGGCCAGGCCAGACTCCGCCCGGAGCGGGCCGGAGGCGTTGGAAGATGGATGAGGCGGCAACGGGAGACTGATTCCGAGTCGGTTTCGTCTCTCTCTCTCTCTCTCTCTCTCTCTCTCTATCTCTTTTTCTCTTTCTCTCTTTCTCTCTCTCTCTCTCTCTCTCTCTCTCTCTCTCTCTCTCTCTCTCTCTCTCTCTCTCTCTCTCTCTCTCTCTCTCTCTCTCATGGGGCGCCCCGCGTAGGAATGACAGAGACAACGCGACGAAAACGGTTCTCGGAATCAGTCCGCGCTCGAGTCCTCCGGGCCCGGAAGCAGGCCAGGCGCCGCCTCTCCCAGGCGGCGTGCCGTGCAGAGAGGCAGCGCGAACCAGCCTGCGAGTCCGGCTGCAGGTGCTGCGTTAGTTTGCCGGATGGTTGATAAGGGAGGCGGAACCCGGCGACGCGGCGGCGGCGCAGTGACTGCAGCGACGCCTCAGCGATCGGAGATCCGATGTCTTTCCCGGCGGCGATCATCGACAGGCTGCATGGTCGAGAGCGACGAGCACGGCCGCTGGTAAACACGAACGTGTCGCTGCGGCTCGTTTCCTTACCGTCAGTGGTCGCGGTGGCGGCCGCCTGTTGCAGCAGCGCCAGCAGCGCCAGCAGCAGCGACCACAGTGGGCCCGCGGCGCGGCGGCGCATCGTCACCTGCAGCAGAAACAACATGGTCACAACAAGGCGGCCAACACGGGTGTTCAACTTCTTTTTTGAAGCTCCCGAAATTTAGCGTGCCTCGCGCGCCTTCATCTGTGTGGCTTCGGCGCGTAAACCCAAGCGACGAAAACGACTTTGGAAATGAGTGTGCAGTTGCGCGCGGCAGCCAAAGGCACCAAGCGTCGGAGTGAACCCTGTCGCGCGCCCTTCTTGGCTGCAGCGCGTGCCGCGGGGGTGGCGGGGGTGGCGGGGTGCTGGCACACTGGCAGGGTGCTGCAACGACGAAGCTGACCCGCAGCCTGCGCGACCCGCGCTCTCGTGCAAGGATTTGTGTGTAAAAAAGGTAACAAGTATGAATTATTCCGCGCGGCACGTCCCCCACCATCGCCGTCTCTCCCTTTTCCCGCCGGTCCACAGGAAAGCATAAGTCGGGTCAGCGCGCATTTTCCTCTGGTTTCACTGCGTCTCCTTTCCAGGACGCGCTCCTGCACCCGTGAGAGTATCTAGAATAACCCTTGGCAACGCTCTTTTAAGTATGACAGTGGAATAATTCTCTGGCACTTTTTCGGGAGTACCAGGTGACCCGGACGGCCAGGATCGCGGCGTGGAGGTGCTTCAACAGCTCCGAGACCTTGGCGGCGGCAGCTCGCTGGGGAAGCCTCGGTGGCCCTGAAGGTGGTGGTGGTGGTGGTGGTGGTGGTGGTGGTGGTTTGGCGGTCGTGCCACTTGCCCCCAAGCTGGCTGGAGGGTGGCCCGGGAGGGGGGGGTTGTAAACGAGGACGCTTGTCAACGGGCCGGTGGAAGTTGGGACGAGCCAAATCCGACCTAGAACGGCTAGTACCCGCGCCACCTCCAGAATTGTAATAACTCGCACGCTCACGCCGCGCCGCGCCGCCTCCAGCAGGCACAGCCCGACACAGCCACGAGCACACTCTGAATAAATTAAATTTAATCAAGGCGTGTGTGGGCCGCGGCTCCCTATGCTGCCTTTGGAAATCCTTACAGTGGCGCCGCCATCATTGAGATGGACACCGTTGGTACGGCGGAGGGAAAGAGGAAGGAAGAAGACGGTGGGAAGGGAATCGGAAAATGTGCATGATGGGGCCCACAGTGAGTTTCAAACGCGGCCTGCCGATCCAGCTGCGGCCAGCTCGGCCACCAACACCCAACGCGCCGGATGAAAAAAAAAAAAGAAAAAAGAGCGAGCTCTCTGTCAAGGGCAACTGATGGAGCTGCTGTGAATGAATCGCGTTTCTATTATCAGGATAAGTGTTTCGACTTCGGGTTCTGTCTGGCGCCAGCAGTCAGCGCACAGCCAATCCGACTTTTTGCAGTTGCAACCATTAGCTCCATTTCGCATTAAAATGCGTAATATGAATTTTTTAATTTTCCTTTATAAGTCATGCTATATACACACTGCAAATAAGATTTCGATTCCCCTCCACACCGCGAGGCTCCGAGACAGGAGCTCGCGGCCTTGAATCTTGAACGCGCGCCGCATGGCACCGCTCATAAAAGCGCGTAGTGCGGGTTCAAGTACCAACCAAAATTCCTCACTCTTTCAAACAATTTTTTTTCCCCGGATTTTGGGGAAGGGGGTGATTTAAATCATATCGTCGGATTTTAGTGAACGTCAACGCCACGCTTGTCTCTTGGAGGGCTCGAGGGCTCGAAATTAATTAGTTGGAGTTGGACAAAGCGGGCCATGATCGGCGCCAAGCCCGGCAGGACGCTCTCATTCGACGAGCCTTCCCCTCGCCCCATCCCAGGCGCCCCCTTCCAACGCTCCGCCCCGGATCCCCGAAACGAGCTCGTTTTTCCACGAAATATGGCCACGCGTTCCAATATCGCGGAGCAGGCCGCGCCACCGCCGCGCTTGCCCCGAAAAGCAAGCAGTGCGCCCGGTGAGCTGGTCCAGGGATCAGGACCTCCGGCCAGGCTGGAAATCAAGAGAGCGAGAGGGAAAAAATGCCGCTCCTTCTTCATGTCGTTATGGTTTTTCCCCACGACACGCCGGCGGTCGGTTCAAAGTGATGGGGTTGCACCCAACGCCCGCCTGCGTGAGCCAGGCCAGCCAGCCACACCCACCACCGTTATTATTGCAGATTTGCAGCGTTCCGTTTTTCGGACCCACCAAACTGGGGCCCGCAAAACCACCCCGGCCCCAAACACCGCCGGCGCCGGCCCCGTGGTTTCCATTCCATGCTGTGGGGACGACCGCCCACCCCAGCCCGTCGTCACGCCCAGTGCGGTGCATTCGAATGTCATGTTTTGTCCCGGCGGGGCGGGGCGGGGTGGGGCGGGGCGGTATGGGCCGCTGCGTCCGGCGATGCACACCCCAAGCACACCCCGAGCACACCCTCGACGGCCCGCAGGCCGCAGGGAGCGCGATTCTGCTCCACTATCCACTCCGCGACGCCCCCGCCCCCTCGGTCGGATTCCGATGCGCCGTTGTCGCGTTGTCCTCACGTTTCCTGCACGCAAGTTTCTTCACTCTCTCGAGCGAAAAGTTGAAGACAGACGGGAAATATTTCAACTGAGATGTACCCACCCGCCGACAGGCACGCGACGTCACAGGCAGTGCTGTCCCGCCGGGCAGACCGCGAGGCGACGCGCGTGATGTGCTTGACGTGCTTCACGTGCTTGACGTGCTTGACGTGCTTGACGTGCTTCACGTGCTTCACGTGCTTGACGTGCTTCACGTGCTTGACGTGCTTCACGTGCTTGACGTTCGCGGCGAGCAGCGCTCGGCTGCATGGGTGATCCGTGGGGGACGCGCGCCGCCAGGACCTGCCCAGGACGAAGCACCGCGACCACTGGCAGGAGGGATTCCTGGTCCGCGGCAGGCCAGCGCCACACGTGAGTTCGGCACGTTCATCGGAGGGAAGGGGAGGGGGGCTGCACTGTGACCAGGGCCGCGGGCGACACGCGATGCCGGGGACACGCCGCGGCGGAGTCGTGAAGCGCCCAGCAGCCAGCCGGTGACTCACCGGCGCCGAAGCGCCGTGCGCTGCAGTATCAATTCAAACCGCACGCAGAGCGACGTGGAGCGAGAGAGACCTGTAAAACTCTCTGCGTCACCATGGCGTGTCCCTTGGCGTGGCCCGCGCAGCTGATCGGGGATTCACACAACGACTCGGGCTAAACAGCCGGAACAACCTGGAGCGTTTCGACAACCGGAAACGGCGTTTGGCTTTTGTTTCCCGCACTGCCAGATGGCGGCGGCGTGGCGCGCTGCGAATCTATACGATCCGCGTCGACGACGCCCCCCGCGGACTGCCTGCACACTGAGCAGTGCTTTCGTCGCTCTGTCTCTCTCGCACCCCTCCGGAGCACCCCGTGAGTGCGAGAGAGACAGAGACACAATAAGTCTGCTGGCACGCGTGCACGCGGCGCGGCGAGACCAATGGGATGGACGGGATGGCTTAATTCGCGGCGCGGCTGCCGACTCATCCTGAAAGGCCCCCCCCCTCTCTCTCTCTCTCTCTCTCTCTCTCTCTCTCTCTCTCTCTCTCTCTCTCTCTCTCTCTCTCTCGCACGGCCTCGGCCCTGCAGCGCTGCACCGCCGAGGCCCCGACGGCCCCGGGACGTCAACTCGTTATCTTTATTGCAGGCCGTTCCGGATGGCCAGGCTCAAGCCGAGGCCAGCCAGACGGCAGAGTTTGTTAATAATTCGGCTGCCGAAGAAGTGGGGCCTCGGCAGCCCGGCGTGGGAGTCGCGCCGGCCTCGGCCACCGGCCTCGGCCACCGGCAGCCACCGGCAGCCACCGGAGGGCGGCGTAACAAAGGCGAAGGCGGCTGCTCCGTCACTCCCGGACACTGTGCCGGCGCCGCATCGAGGGCCGGCCGTCATGCGTACACATTGCATCCTTAGGAGAGTGCAGTGGCACATTCCCTTGGCGCAGCGCAGATGTTGCCGGGCACGCACCGCCGCGCCGCGCGCCGCGCCAGGCAGAGCCACACCACAATTCCACTTCCGTGCAGCACGGCACAGCATCCGTTCCCCCGAACATAATCGTTTCACGCTGTAGCGACTACAGAGCTGAGCTGTTGCCACACTGCAGAAAGGGCCGAAAATGGACTGGACGAGGGGATAATGGTTCGTTCCTTCGTTCGTTCGTTGCTCGGAGAGATGCCCGGGCAGTTCATCGCCACCGCCTGCGCGTTCTTCCCTCCCGACTTGCTCCCCGAGGAGGAGTAGGAGGAGGAGCGAGGGGGGGAGGATGGAGTGGAATAATTCCTTGGAGGGCTCCCTTGCAGCCTGGCCGCGGCCGCGGCCGCCGTGCGGTGGTGTGTTCCAGATCTGTATTCGGCCAGGGTTTGCGCAGCAAAACGATAAATTCTCTTCTAGCAGACCATTAAAACTTTTGGTTCGGGACGGGAAAAGAGGGCCGGTAAGGTTAAAGCGGGATGCCGCCACCGTGCGGCCGCGGCGGCTGCGAGCAGGGAACGAAACCGACTAACTTTGGCCGCGGCGGCTGCGAAGAGGGAACAAAACCACCTAACTTTGGGCATCCCCGGAAGCAGCAGTTCAGATATGAGAGTATCTTATGAACGGGAACTGCGGGTCAGAGACAAACCAAAGAAGTACGTTGACGGCGCACATCACGTAATCGCATCGGGGCATGAGCACCCACTGCGACGGAGAGGCTCTTGAAACTCCGCTTCAGTTCAAAACCCTGCAGCCATCGTAACGATTTAAAAAAAAAAAGAATTAAGAAAGTGTTATTTTGTGAGCCCTTGTCACTGTTGCGGCCTCCACTTTATCAACAAGCTTGGCCCAGGCCGACCCCGCCGCGGTGTGCCCGCCCCCGGGGTGGCCGGCGCGTACAGTGGGCCGGCCCCCGCTCCAGGGGAGCCAACTTTCGCGCAGCGCCACCCCTGGGCAGCAGGCCTGGCGGCGTGTCTAATAATTAGCTTACGAGGCAGGTTTATTGAATAAGGGCTGCGGCCAAGCGAAGGACTGGATGCCGCCAGCGAACTGGCAACGCTCCCGCGGCACTTGTTGCTACAAAACGCGCGCTGCAGACTGATTTTCCGAACCGCGGTTAATCGCTCTGTCTCTCTCGTACCCATGCGGAACGCCCGTGACAGCGAGAGGGACAGAGCGACGGAAGTGAATACCTGTCAGCTGCACGCCTAGGGGCAAGGCGCTACACCAATCCGGCTGCCGGATCGAACAGACGCTCTTTTTCGTGCTCCACTGGAGCCGAGGATGTGGATAGTGTAAGGTAGGGTGCAGGGTGGGGCGTAGGCAGCAGGAGGGGGCTCCACGGCCAGCCACGTTGGCTACACGGCAGTCGGTCTGACCAGAACAGATCTGTCTGTGTCGGGCCCACTGTGTCAGGCCCAGAGGGACACGACGCCGAATTAGGGAATGAGTTTGTCGTAGACCCCAGCCCCCACCCCCCTCTCTCCTCCACCTCACTCATCAACCCCCTCATCCAGGAACCCCGAGAGACAGCCGGGCACACGGACAGGACGCGAGGACGCCCTCCAGGGGAAGCCAGCCTGCCCTGCTGCTTCGCCTGCAGACTGGTTCAAGGCCGCTTCGTTGCTCTGACTTTGCCGCACTTTTTGACAACCTTGTTCAAGCTTGCAGGAAGGGAGGCGGAAGAGCGCCTGTGAAGGGGAGCGTAGGCAACCCGCCACGCTCCTGTGAGTTCCCCGCGTCCGTGATGCCTACCGCGCAGGGCACCAGAGAGAGAGAGAGAGAGAGAGAGAGAGAGAGAGAGAGAGAGAGAGAGAGAGAGAGAGAGAGAGAGAGAGAGAGAGAGAGAGAGAGAGAGAGAGAGAGAGAGGCGTCCTGCTCGGAATCAGTCTGCCAGGAGTCGGTGGCCGCGGACTGTGGGCTGTGCGGCTGGTTATTCTGTTAATGCGGAACGCGTTGAAAGGGGATTGTGGTATTGTGTGGTATTGCGTGCGCTGAAGGGGAACGGAATGGAGCGGCCCAGCAGGAAAAGGGGTAAGGGGTCGGCGCTGAGGGAGCGCGGCTGCTCGAAAGGTAGAAAGAGAGAGGGAGGACACGCGTGCAGCCCGAAGGGGGGGGGGAGGAAGTCACGTGCCGGGACTGTCGCGTCCCGAACAAGAGAGCGCGGCGACGGGTAGCGCTCCGTGAAGTCAGTCAGCGATCTGCCGCTGCGATTGGAGATTGAAGGCGGTGAGGTTCGCGATGGCTCCAGGCGCGGCCTGGCGCGTGCAGCGTGCAGCGGCGCGGGGCTTGGCGGAGCGCCCGGGGTGCGGACGGAAGCCCTTTGTCCCTGGGCAAACTTGGCCGATAAATTTGAATTATTGAGCCGACGCGTTTTAGTGGCGTGGCGTGGCGCGGCCGCCATCCCCGTCGAACAGCAGCGCGGCGGGCCTTTGACGCGATGTGCTGGCTGCGTGGCCCGCGGGCCCGCGGCGACGGTCCCTCTCGGGGGCGTCCCCTGCGAGTGCGAGAGAGACAGAGCGACGAAGCACTGCGCGCGGACCCAGCCCGCGGCAGGCCAGGCAGCTTATTAAAAGGAAAGCCGATCGGCACGTGTGGCTGGGAAACAATAAAAGCGCTACTGGAGCGACAGAGACCACGCCGCCGCGCGCCGCGCCGTCTTGGCTCGCTGCCCGGCCCGCGCGACCCCGCGACCCCGCCGAGTCCTTTCCCGCCAATTGCTTCGACGTCAAGTCAAGTGCCTCCGCGTGCCGCCAGCCGGCTCGCCGCCGCGTCTACGTACCACTGCTGCTTGGAGGGCTGCTTAGCTGACGGCGTGGCGGGCGGCGTCCAGACCAAGGGATGCTGCCGTCGGCGCGCAGCCCGCGCACATGACTGCGCGAGTGAGTGGCCGGGGTGTGTACGGTGCACGGCCGGGGCGCGCGCTCAGCCACGGGCACGCCACGCGGGGGCCGTACTACGAGTGGAGCCCCGGAGCGGCGGCGCGGCGGCGGCAAGAGAGGCGGCGCTCTGCCCGGTGAAGGGGTGGTGTGGAGGCGGCGCGGAGGCGGCGTGGTGGGGGCGGCACGCGTGCGGGGTGGGGCGGGGGCGCGTTGCGGACAAATAGCGCTCACCTCGCAGCGCCTCGCCGCCCCGCCACTGTCTCCGCGCCTCCGTGGCCCGTGGCCTGGGTCGCCCGAATAGACCGGCCAGGACGCTATAATTGCGGGGAGAGTCCCCAGGGACGTTAGGGGCGGCGCCGCCCTGGGACTTTGGCGTCAGGGGCTTAAGGTGCACCCTAAGGGGCTGATCTGAGAGCCGCCAGCCGCCACCGCGCTCACCAGGACCACGAGGAGGCTGGGGGCGGAGCGGGGTAGGGTGGGGCGCTGATCGATGCCCCTGCACCCCCACGCGCCCCGCCCGCCCCGCCCCTTCGCCGCCCCACCCCTCGAGGAGCTTGGCTCGGTCCAGGCCACCTTGGCGCTCTCTGGCGGCGCCTGGCGCCTGCAAAGGCTACAAACGCTCCCCGCCACTTGTGTGCCACTTTTGAAATCGCGCCCGCCGTTCGCCGTCTCCCACCGCGCCACCCCCTCCTCGCCTTCACACACCGCCCCCTCCCCGTCCGGGACGCGAGGCGGGGCGGCGGGGCCGAGGGGCGCGGTATGCCGTCGTGGTCCGGCTCCTCCGCCCGATCCCTGTTCTCGGGATGAGATTCCCCCAGGCGAGCCAGCCCAGCCACCCTCTCCCTTGCCACCCTCTGTGACGTCATCGACGCTTCCTTCCTTCGCAGTGACGTCACGCGGCGTGACCTCGTTCCATCTCCACCGCTGCTCCTGCAGACCGATTCCGAGAGTCCGATTCGTCGTTCGTGTGTCTCTCTCGCACTCAAGAGCTAGGTGTCGAGATACACACGAAAAAGGGCTCTATGAATTAAAAGTAGAAGTTTGCCGAAGAGGCACAACGCGGTGCTGAGCACCGCGTCAGCACCTGGCTGACATTGTCAGCCATCTAAATTAATCTCTGTATCAACGTATCTCTGTGGCAACGTTATTTACAAATGGCTCCGTACCCCCACACTGCCCTGTACGAGACTATACTCGTAACCTTAGTTTCTCATACAAAATTGTAGCCTTACGGCTGCGAACCGCAATGTGAATCTGAAAACCTCCAGCATCGATAAATAGGCGCAACAGCTGCTACAGGTGTACATTTACATTCAGTTCAGTTGTCATGTTTGTTGTAAACATTCACAGACATGGCCTATGTCAACGTTGCTGAATGGAAACCCGATCAAGTCACAGAATGGCTTAAAGGTAAGTCTCTACTTGATATTCAAGTTATGTACAGAAATGTGTTTTATGATATACTTGAGTGGATGTGTTATTACTCTTCGATCGCCCAAACGACCTCTAATTCTCAAGTCAAATCATTCACGTATAGGTTGTTAGGATTTAAAACAACGTATTTGAGACACAGTGGTGCTTCAGTTTCTCTCTGTGAAAATGTTTTAGTGCTGGGTGGTATTCGTGTTGCATTTGTTGTTTTAGGCAGTAGCCTTGTTTGAGGTTAGAGTCTTATCTATTTTTGGAGTGAACCCACAATATTGGTCATGTCATTTTTAAATTGAGTTCCTGTTCTTATTCATTCATTTCTGTTTTCTAACTGAAGGTAATATGAAATTTTATCTTTTTTTCCAGGTCTAGATAGCTCCATTTTAGTCTACTTGCATCTGTTTTTAAGCAATCAAGTTAATGGACAACAGCTACTGAACGTAAGGTCAGAAGACCTGGACAATCTTGGAATCAAGCGACTAGGGCATCAGGAACTAATTTTAGAAGCGGTAGAGCACCTTAGAAATTTTGTAAGTTGGTTTTGTTGTTACTTTTGTTTTAACATCAGCGCATCCTCTATCTTGTTTTCCATTTAAATGAAATTTTGATTAATTATAGCACTATGAATTGGACCGAGAAAATCTCCAGCTACTGGCTCTTAGGTTGTCTTGCCAAGCCCACAGTTTGCATAATGAACTTCTCAGACAAACTGATTCTCAACCAGTTAGCACTCAAACTCTAGCTGATGTTGCTAGTGTTGTCAGAGCTGTGAAGCCACTGGTTTGCTGGTTGGACAGGTGGTCATTTCAACTGATCTTTGATTTCTAAATTTTCTCGTGTTCTTTATTTCAATAATGTTTTATGTTTTGATCATTTCAGGTCACCATTTACTGGTCAGTTAGAGTATTCTGATAGGAAAAGAGATTTGCTAAAGTACAGCCTTGAAATAGCCACCTGTGCTCAGAGGGATCGTTTTGCTGAAAGACCAGTAGAAGAGATCCGCTCAAGCTGTGCCAAATTAGCTGCTATTGCAGATGAAATAATTCAAGATATTTCGGACCCATTGATTCTTCAACCAGCATCACTTGATCTTGCAACTTTACGTAAAAGGGGGGGAGATGATTTGGTTAGTACACTGCTGGCACAATCACAATAGCATTAAAATTTTACCTAACAGTTAAACTAAGTTTATATTACTCTCTATTACTGTCTTTTTTTTTTTTTTTTTTTTTTTTTTTTTTTTCTAACAGGGATTTTACATTTTGCCGTCTTTCTGCGGAGTTCATCAGATTGGAGATATCAAATTTGGTTCACCTGCCCACCAATGTGGAAAAGTTGAAGAGGGAGATGAAGTGGTGCAAGTCAACTATCAAACAATTGTAAGTATTCTTTGTTTCTCCCTTTCCTTTTGTCCTCTGAAACAGTGGACTATTTGCAAAAAATAACATTTTTACATTGAAAATTTTTCAAATGCTTTTATTTTTATGCTTTGTTTAAGGTGGGATGGCAGAGGAAGAAAGTTATGGCCTTGTTTGAAGAATCTGCCACTGATGTGTTTTTGACCCTAAAGAAGAGACCAAGGCATACAAAAGTTTATGGGCAAATCTACATGAAGCCATATAGACTTCCAAGTAAAAAGAGGGCACCAGCTTACACTCGCTGGCATGACAATCTACCTTCACCTAGACCAGAGCTACTCCCCATTCCAGATTTTGATATTCAAGTGCCGAGGTTGGCATTATAATTTTGTACCTTCAGTTCCTCAGTTGTTTTAGTTTTATTATTATTAATTTTATTTTCCAATTTTTCTATCTTGCAGAGCCCTTCCCATGACACCTCCTTCCAAACATGTCACTTTGGAGCCTATGAAAAGTACGATTGTATCTACAAGTTCAGAGTCTGAGGATGCTGGATCAGGATGTGATGAAGCCTCTCTTGATTATGAATTGGAGGGACACACGTCACCTACTAGCATGCGTCTGTACTTGCCTAAACCAAGAGTGCCAGTTCAACGTCGGGCAACCATTACTGGTGCAAGCCCCACCTCCCATCTTCCTCCAGTTGACTTTGAGAAGGTTAAACTTGTTAATAGCATTTACTACATTCCCTCTTAATTTTCAATCTTCATTTTTCATGCTGTTTGTTCTTGTTTTTACCTTTCAGTTCTGGAGAGAGTTAAAATTAGAGAAGAAGTGGAAGTTTAATGGGAAAACCCCTGAGTCCCACAACTCAAACCCTGAGTGCGGGCTTCTCAGAAATAAGTCCCCTTGTGAACATAATGAACGTCCATCTACATGTTTGGGCTTTGAGAAATCTTCCAGCAAAGAATATATCAAAAGAGTTGATTATGTAATAAAATCAGACAAAGATTCAAGGGAACATGAGGAGTTGCCCAAAGGTCAAGAAAAAACTTCAGAACCAAAAACAGATATTGTTGCTCCTGCCGCTCCTAAAGAAAATGAAGATATGACCAATTCTTCACATTTAAACAAGAATCGAAGTGAAAAACGTTTCATCACCAGGTTGGAGTTGAATGTTGATCCTCGGAACTCTCGCATAAAAGTTGCAGATGCTACAAACAAAAATGTTGAACTTAAAAGTAGTATTTCTGGAGATGAAACTTCTATGCAGCCAGACAGTCCACATTCTGAGCAAAGTAGTCCATTTGAAAAGACTAGAAAGGTTTCCACTGAAAGCCAAATTGGAGAGTTACCTGTCCACAGGGAAAGAGGCAGGTTGGACAAGAGCTTCAGTACTCCAGCATATGACTTGTTGGGGCTTGATGGTCTAGAAATCAATGCCTCCCGTCAACAGAAACCTCCAGCTGTGAAAGTTGACCCAGAGCTTGCTGACAAGTCTGGCTTGTCTGATTTCAGCTCTCCAAATGATTCTGTTTTTGATTATGGTACTATGCCAGATGTGGCATCATCCACTACTCCCAGAATGAAGCGAGCTCAGGACTATTCAACTCATTCATTTTTCAAGTTTCCCCCTGCTCATATATCCTCAAGACATGCTTCCACAGACCAAGAGTATGACAAGAATATAGAAGATGTAAAATCAAGTGACAACTGTGATATGAATTTGAATCCAGTTTTACATGGTAGAGTTGTTGAAACTATTAACCGCCACTTACTTGACTCCAATTGTGGAAAAGATGGTGATGAAGATTGTGATGACCATCGTGATAACAATAGAACTAATCCTACTTTAGGATTTACAAGAACTGTCACAAGTATTGTTCTGAATAGTCCTGATCTCATATCAGATATCAGCACCCATAGGCTTTACCCAAAACCAGATGACTATGATAATGGCAATCATTTTCAGCTGCAAATTTCTCCTAAACTTGAATCATTTAGGTTTGATGGTAACAAGAACAGTTTTGATGTCCATCATACTGCACCTAAATCTAGTGAATCAAAAGTTAACCCTGAAGTTGTTAATCCTGCTGAAATTCCATCACCCAAATTGACAGTTGGTGATGTTAAGACGCCAGTTGTCATGCTGTTGCCTCCAGCACGCCATCCAGATCCACCATGTCCGCCAACCAAGCAGCCCAAGATCCCTTTCAAGATATCAGTAAATCCTCCAGAACCACCACCTCGTCCAACTCCTCCTAATAGATCACCTTCAATACCTCTAGACCAGCCAAAGTCTTTACTTCGTGCTAAAATAGGTAGCAAAACTACAAGTCAGCAGAAAACTGTGTTAGGAAGTCCTAAAGTGTCTCGCAAAAAAAAACCCATTCCTTGCCAGTAAGCAATCATTAATTATTATTGTTTTTATTGGTGTCACTGACTAGTATTTGTTTTTCAATCATTCAATATTTTGTGTCACATTAGGAAGGCGCTCAGTTGGGGTGAAAGAATTGGGAGCAGCGGATTATCAAGGTTGGCTTTATCGACGAACTCGCATCGGCGATAGTGGAGTTCAATGGATTAAAGGCTGGTTTATTCTAAAGAGCACAGCCTTCTACGGTTTTAAAACAAGAGAGGTACGAAATTTATTTCCTTACACTAAGTTTTTGTCAATATCCTGATGAATTGACACTCAATTGTCTATTTCAGGCACACAAAGCAGACTATTTCATATCACTCCCAGGGTTTACAATATCTCCTGCAGAAGAGGTCAAATCAAAAAAATTTGCCTTTAAAGTTTATCACACTGGTTAGTAACCAATTATTTTTCTTCTTTGAGTGTAAAATCTGTTGTCCGGGTTGTAACAATTATGATTTACCCGCTAGGCACTGCATTCTATTTTGCTTCTGAGTCTGATGAAGAGCTAGCTGCCTGGTTGGATTGTTTATCCATGGCAACTCTTTCAATCGATATTCCAACTTCAAAGTCCTCTGCTTCTGATGGTAAGTTTCAGGGCCTTTTTCCCCTTTTTCTTTTGGCCAACTTTTTGCACTGACCCCCCCCCCCCCCCCCCCCCCCCCCCCCCCCCCCCCCCCCCCCCCCCCCCCCCCCCATCCTCCATGCCTCATGCTTACTTCATCTTTTTGCATTTGCAGGTGCTGTATTTAGTGAAACTGAGGATGAAGGTGATGAGAGTGAGGTTGCTGACTCTTGCTTTCCCAGTCCTAAAATGAGGAAGTTTACTAACTTTCTTTCTGGACATTCAAGTCACTCTAGTGGATCTGCGGGAAGCCCCAAACCAGCTCGTTCTCATCAAAATCTTGCCTCCTCTAACGACTCTAAAACGTAAGCCATTTGAAAGCATTTATTTTACGAAAGATTGCTGAAAGTTTTGTACTTGTATGAATGTAAAATTATTTTTGTTCATTTTTGTATCTCTTAGATATGATATTCAGAAAAAGTTTGGTTCTCTTAAAAAGCTTGGGTATCGGAACAAATGCCCTTACCCATTGTCATCACAGTCATCAAGTTCAGCTACAAGCCTCTCAAGCTCAGAGCAATCACAAGATGCTCAGCCTGCCTCTGCACCACATAGCTTGGATAGGAAAGTTCTGCGGTTCCTGTCCAGTGGCAAGAGTCAAAATGTGCCTGTCCCCACAGCACAATTTAGAAGCTACAGACGTGTTGTAGCAACAGAACCGTGTTCTACATTCTCAAAACACACCGATGGCAATGCAGGTGCAAAAGGGGATGATTCCTTACTTGACACTTCAGGTGGCTCACATGCAGCTAGAAGTGCAAGCAACCCATCTGGGGACCAAGATATAAGGTGGACATTGCCTTATAAATAATTTATTGTAAATTTTATTTGGTCGTAAATTTCATTGTCTCTTTAATTTACTTTCCTGTACTTAGGCGGAATAACCGGAATCTTGGCCCACGTGGAGATGATGTTGCTGGCTTCCTTACCCTGGAGCAGTTCATGCTTCAGCGACAAGAAGAGGAACGGCAACAAAATTTACATTCCAACTCCTCTCAGAACCATGATCGGGATGCTGCAACACCTGGTCATCGTGATACAAGCGAGGGTGAGTGTGAGCATGAAAGCCCACACTCCTAGGACTGGCATGGTTCTGCTTGTGTGATCTATCCCTGCATTTACAAATGGATGTCTTTAATTGAACTTTTCTTCATGCATGACTGTTTGCTCTTATTTCATAAGTTTGGTGAGAGCTTTGAGTGAAGGAGTATTGTTTTCAATGCATGATTAAAATAATGCCTTTTATCATTTTGAACATTTTATCTTTTATTTTCTCCTGTAATAGTATTTAGTGCTGTGTTTCTTCACAATTGTGCTTTAAATTGCTCTCATAGATTACCGTCTTTTTTGTAGTTGTACTGTATATTGTTTTAATCCAGATACCATTTTTAATGTGTTCTGCAGACCATTATTGAGTTTATATTTTCTTGCCACTTTTTAGATAATATATTAACTGAATACATTTATCGAGTGGAATAGTTTGGAGTCTGTGTCCTGTAGTCATATGTACTTGATGCAAGTAACTTGTAAACTTATTTCCCTAACTCTCAAATTAAATTTTTCTCTTACAATATGCAAGAAAAATATGTTGGTCTGATTTAGTGTGATGTGACTATCTCTGTTTTAGCACTGTTAAAAATGACCACACTGTTTGCAAGCACAATTTTTATTAACACTTCTGCTTCAGCATTGAAAATAAAACAGGTAAAGTTGGGTGTGGTGTAGAGTTTGCTCGAATATACCAAGAAACCCTTATGCTTGTCTTTTTCTCTAATGCATGATTTAAAAAAAAAAAAAAAAACCAAAAAAAAAAAAAAAACTAGAGCAAACTGTACTTGGGTGCTGTGTACTTCGGTTATCATACTAGTTTTATTCCCTCTGTTTTCCTGTCTTATCAAGACTTGAGTCTCAAGTGTTATCACAGTTTTCTGACTTTTAAAAGTTGTGTCAACAGGGACTAACTATTTGCAAAGAATTAGTTAAAGTACGGAAAAATCCTTGCTTTGTCCTTTGTCAAAACTATAATTCACATTTTTATTGCTTTTTGAGCATTTCAACTGCATGCTAGTCACTTTCCTAATTTTCTTCTATTTTTTTCTCTCTTGTTACCAACTCTCCAACCAATCCAAATTGTCCTTTTAATTAATTTAATTCACAACATTCATGCTTCAAGGTTACTTGGCTTTGAAATTGATTAAAAATGGTTTTAACTTTTGTGAGCTTTTGATTATGATGAGCCAAGTTTTAGTTTTCAACCAATATGTAATATTCAATTTGCATGGGTAGCTTACACAGGTTATACCGAGGACCCAGTTCTGTCTCGGCATAAATCACTAGAGAAACGAAGAACTCCTCCTCCAGCACCACCCTCGCTGTCTCCATCGCCCCGCCCAAACACGAGACCAGTTCCTGCTGTGAGGACCATCCTGCCTCTTAGTGGTGGCTCAACCCAGCAAGGAGATGCTAGTTCAGAACCCCCTGTCATAGTCCCTAGAACCTTGAAACCCTCCAACGATTCCCATTCTACCAGGCAAGTACCTCTTAGTAAACATATTATGACTCAGCTACTCTACTATGGATATCAATTGTTTCTTGACTTAATTGTTTGTGATTGTAGAGAATCTCTTGGCACTGGGAAGCACATGTCCGAGTCATCAACCCCTTCTTTACGACGTACACCATTGGCTCCAATGCAACCTCGTCTGAAGAATGCTGCCCTGTACCAACCTCCCCCTGTGGCCTTTTCTCCTGCTCCAAGTTTAGGTGAGTTTCTTTCAGTTACGAACAATAAATTTAACTATTTTTATCTGTATTAAATTTTTGTCATAAATATGTTTCTCTTTTTTTAAATTTAAGGTCCTTCATTTGAAATGCATTTAGACCAGCAAGCTTCCTCAGCTCATGCAGGCCCTGATGAAGTGTGGGAGGGCCCTCGTGCAAGAGGAGCCAGCGCAAAAATAAGACAGTTCCTTACTCCCAAGCGTAGTCACCATCTTTCACCACCAAACCAACCAGAAAGCTCTGCACCCACACCACAGAGAACGATTCTGGGTAATTTTCTCTCTCCTTTTTCCAAATCGTAAGCATGTACTTGTGTGCCTGTTCAAATGGGTGCTTATCTTGAAAACCTTTCTTCTTTAGGTTCTCCTCGCCTGCATCGTGCTTTGTTCCGTCAAAGTGACAGTCGGAAGCAAAAGAATACTCACCCAAGTGATTCCAGTGATCACTTTGTGTACACACCAGGAGCTTATGGTTCTGTTGTTCCCTCTGCGACTTCCTCTCCACTGCCATCTCCAGACTGGTCTTCAGACTTCACTCCATCACTGTCCCCAAAGGTAATAATCATATTCCACCGTATTTTATTCTGGTTCGAACCAATTAATATTAATATATTTGCTTTGTTTCTGTGCCCACAGCCAACAATGGGTGTTGCAATGATTGGGAAGAAGCCTATTGTCTCGCCACTTAGCAACTTCAACAGCCTCTCCGCTATGAGTCCGCCTCTTAGTCCACCCCAGACACCACTTAGCCCACCGCCTGATTACCCAGGACTTGAGTACCCTCCGGTGTTTGAGCCAGGTATTTACTCCTTGTCAGATTCTAGCACGTTGTTGAGCCCAAGTACAAGTGTGTACTCTCCAGGCTCAGACAGCTCTGGCTCTCTTCAGCCACGGAGATGAAGCCAATACTGTCAGTTTTCTGTGCAGGTTTATGAACCCCAGAATACTTTTAAGTTTGTAATCTTTGTTACCTTTCTCTTGGTATCAGTGGTTAAACGCAAGCCTTCTTAGAATAGCTAATAACAACTACATATAGTCAATCTGCTTTCATTGAACTATATGCATTCTACATCACAGTTATGTTGGTGGATGCTGAATCATTCATCACACAATTTTGATAACGCAAGCTTGTTATTTGAATGTATTGCAGCTAGTCCCCTTTGTCAGCTGTGTTCTTCATTTTAGCACTGGAATTTTATATCCTGCTTAATTTTATCGAGATTCTCTTCTTATGAATTGTTTTTGCTGTGATCTATGCGTAATGATATGCGTGGTAAATATTACTGTTGAGAGGTAATGTTGTCTTACCTTGACTGCTATCACAAAATGAACTTTAAAAATGCATGCATTTTTTATAAGAAAAGTAATTAGCGTGAATTAGTTAACACCATGCAATCAACTGCATTTTCCATGTCAGGGTACCTTCAAGTAGAACTTTATTGTAAACTTTTTGTGGACTTTTTTTAAACAATGGTTAACTTGATATTATCTATGTCACTTTTATCCCTTTTTATTGTAGCATAGTGCAGTAAGCAAGGGGCGTAAAGAAAATTTCATTGTAAGATTTGTCTGCACCTTAAATTTTTTCCTAATTTTTTCTAGAATCTCGCTCTCTTAACCCTCGTTTGTTTCCTCTAAGGTTCATTCTGCTCAATTGACATACAACCACGTAGGGTTGTTCATAAGGTTGTGTATTATTGTGGTAAGGAACTTCTTGATATTTATGCAATGTAACTACTCTTATTTTTAAAGCAAATGCTAATGGATGTGATTTCCATTAAATTAGTGCCATGATAAGTTGTACTCTGCCTAGAACTCTTGTACTCGTTTGTTGTGACTGCATTGACTGTCAGTATTAGCAGAGATGTATTCTTAGCTTTAAAAGCAGAGTATGTATTTTGTTGTTTTAGAAAAGTATACCCTAATACAAATAGTATGTATATGACAAATATGATTTTTACTGTGTACCCAGCAATTTCTGTGAATTTATGTACAAACAATTATTTGTCAACCTTGCCAATCCAAGGTTGTCACTCAGATCACATTTGAGACAATAATGTTGTGATATTTTCAGAAACAAATATATTTATAATTCAACTGGAAATGGTGTTTGTTGATAAATCATTCCAACAGTGAAACAATTGAAATCTAGCAAACAAAAGTTTATTTTCTGCCTTTAAATCAGCAAAGTCTTCATACTAGATAAATTTGATTTGAACTGGTCACACCAGCAGCATATGCTGATAATTTTTCTATACACAGTTATTTCATCACGTTTTACAAATATCTCTACCTATCTCAGTACACTCGTCGAGGTGGTTTGCTATCTTACTATCACATTTAGTTGATCAAATACAGAACAGAAGACAAGTGCCATTAATAAATGGCGTACAAGGTGCAACTAATTGAGAAGAAGAAAAAAATTGATCCAGGTTTCCGAGTATGAAAGGGACCTAATATTGTAACGCATATGGTACACCTCTGTATTTGTCCTTTACCTAGAATAAAATTTATAACTATCTCCATTTAGCATACCAGGTAGAGAGCATGAAAACAGGTCTAAAATGAAGAAATGTTTCTCTATGTTATAAACCTTTTATACAAATAAATAGTAAAATGGTATCTAAAACAGGTACAGTCAGGCTTAGTTACTCCAAATTTTCCCACACAAGTAAGAGAATAATGATTACTTAATAAAATAGCATCTCATGACTCTGTAAACTAACATAACGGCAAACAATCATACATTCTATGATGATAAATGATCTATACACAGTTGCGTACAAACTTTCCCCCCTCCACATTCTCTCTTCATTCTTACACACATGCACCCCGGTGAGATCTATTAAATGACGAGACCCCACTTTAAAATAAAAAGTCAGACAATCATGAGGCATTTCCTCTTCCACCGATAAGTCCGGCCACGGACAGCGACATCGAACTGCCGCTACCCCGTGCGCGAGAGACTAGTAAGGCCAGGAGCCAGAGTTCCTCGCGCGCGGGGTAGCGGCGACAGCCCTTTTCCACAGTGGCAGCTTGAGGACAGGGAAGGACCGTCCGATCACCTGACTCCGCGTCACCAGCATTACCGACCACTTCATTTTGATTCCGAAACGCGTCGACTATACCTTTTCCCAAAACTAATATCACGAACAGAAAAGGCATCCAAGATAAGACAATTTTAAATACTTACAGTTACTAACTAACTAGTACAATAAGGGTAGCGTCAAGTGCTGCGCCTCCCACAAGAGGGTCGTGACGGCGCCGCTGGTCACCCCACCACCCTCTCGGCAAAGGACGAAACGAAAAGCAGTCTGAGTCCTGCCGGAGACACAGTGACTAGCACAGCAACATTTGGTCAGTCCCGACTGCACGCCGGAGGGGAAGTCTCAAAGCGAGATCTCGAAGCGAGGTCTCGATGGAGCCGCAAGGCCTCAGCAGCCGTTCCGCAGGTTGGCGCTCGAGATCTCGTTGCTCTCGAGCCACTTGGCCACCTCGAGCGGCAGGGCGGGCTTGGAAGGAAGCCCGTTGGGCATGACGGGGTCCAGCACCACCGTGTGCATCTTGTTGTCCTTGTCCTCGGGCTCCATCTCGATGACGGCGCTGGGGTTGGACACCCCCGTCATGGTGGTGGCCATCTTGGGCTCGGGCCTGCCCAGCAGGTCCGTCATGATCTCCTCCGCGTTGCAGTCGATGACCTTCTGACGACACACGGCGATGGCCCGGACGAAGTTGTCCTTCGGGGTCACGAAGCGGTGCTCCATGAAGATGCTGGACGCGTCCCAGTAGATGATCTGCAACACGGAGGCCAGAGTCAGCACGGTGGGGTCGTTTCGGACAGTGCTTTAGTCTTTTGTCAGTCGTAAGGGCGATGCTCACCCTGGAGTCGATCCTGAAGACGTGGAAGGGGCGGATGAAGCGGCGGTAGCGGATCGTGGCCGCGCCCTGCACCACGCCTCCGCCCTTGGCGCGGATGTGCGACAGCAGGCCCGTGCGCTGGTAGAAGTCGATGCGGGCGAAGTCCACCTCCCGCAGGTAGCGCGCGTTGTTCATGTGGTAGAGCAGCACGTCGATGTCCGACGTCAGGCAGATCCCTGTGGGCAAGCCGGGCAAGGTCGGCACACCGTTAGCGCCTGTCTCTCTCGCACTCGTGGGGCGTCCCGCAGGGCCGCAGGGGTGGGAGGGAGACAGAGCGACTGCTGAATCAGGCGACAGGCTTTGTCTCAGCAACAAGGCGCGCGCGCGCCGCATTTGCTCTAGCCATTCACACCCGCCGAACAAGTACTATCCAGCTTTCCTCGTTCTCAAGGAACACACAACGACCTGTCGTGACACTTGTTGGTCCCGATCAGGAAACGGACGCTCTGTGCGAACTCGGGCGGTGGCGTCAGAGAGAAAGAGAGGGAGAGTGAGAGAGACGCACTCGCCAAGACGCACAGTCGCACATTTGTCACATCCAGACCCCGAGTATTGTCCAGCCACAGTCACTGCCAAGAGAACGAGGAGGATCGCGTGAGGCTGTTCCGACTGGTTGACAACAGCCGCCCAACATTGTGATACCGCCTCGTTTCCCATTCCATTATTCAATTTCATCGGGTTGGATGGACGTCGTCTGTCTTGCTGGCATGCATGTGGCGTACAGGGCGAGATGCGACCCAGACCGTGGTGGTCATTAGGTGGGTATTGCTCGGGAGAATGGGGGGAGGGGGGGGGGGCCTCGTCATGTCCTGGGGGACACGTGGAACCGACGACGGTGACCTGTCCCCCCCCCCCCCCAACACACACATGGGGGTTGCATCACTGCTGCAATCACGACGACAGAGAAAAACCTGCATCTTGGGAGAAGACGATCTTGTTGTCAAGGTTGAACACCTCTTTTTTTTCTGCAGTAAAAAGAAAAAGAGATATGGATATGCGCATTTTCCGGAGTGGTGAAAACACAGTAAAATTACTTATCTCTCTCTCCCCCCTAAAAACAAAAACGGAACCCCCAAAAAGAGTCTTCAGATTTCGTCGTTTGTATTGACTGTGTAGTGTTTACTTTGTCGTCGTCTCCCGCGCGAGCAATTTTCATTCTCGCGGTCGGCTGGTCCATTCTGCATCCGCGGCGACTGTATTTGTTTTCCTGGCGTGGCCACGCGGAAACAGCGTGCAACGATCGCAGTCGGGCTAGCTCCATTCCATTCTAAACGCCGCGGCCGCGACGCTCGCGCGGAGATCGGGACCAGTCCCCCCTTCCCCCCTTTTCCTTGCGCCCACCACGCACCGCCACGCTCCCTGTCAAGGCTAGCCAGGTGGCGGGTGGGGCGGGGCGGGGCGGGGCGGGGCAGGCCGGTCTGCCGTGGAAGTTCGAGACAGCTGAATCAATGGAGCGGTTCGCGCCTCCGAGGGCACAAACTTCGCCGTGAACTTGCCGCGCCTGGGGTGTCTTGCCTGGCTGAGGCGGCGTGGATGCAGATGGCCGGACAGTCGGGGAGGCAGACAGGCAGACAGACAGACAGACAGGCAGGCAGACTGCGGCGGCGAGCGTCGCCATGCATGCCTAGACGCCGGGCCGGCGCCGGCGCTGGTTGCCAGCGAGGAGGCTTTGACCTCCCTCCCAGTGCAGTGTCATTACCAAGCCGGCAGTCTAGCGGTCAAGGCGGCTCGTCTCGCTTGCCGATCGCCGGCCAGGACTCCCAGACGTTACCCGCGGGCGAGAGAGACGGAACACAGAGCACTCTCGCCCGTGCGTGTGGCAAGTGGAGTGGCCCGTGACGCACGCCGAGGCACGCCGCTCTTTCCGCCGCGAGCGCAGACTGAGGCTCTTTCCGGGACCGGGCGTCTCTCTCACACACATGCGGGACGCCCTGTGTGTGTCTGTGGGAGTGACAGAGAGACAGGTGACCCGTGCTCGGAATCAGCTACTGGGAGCAACGACCCCTGTCGTGTCGAGGGTAGGCAACCAGGCGGTCCGATGGCGTGGTGGTGCTGCCTGCCCGGGCACCACCGGGCGGCAGAGCCGGCCAGAGCGCACCGTTGGGAAGCAAGCTCGCAGTCGGAGGAGAACACGAACAAGGCTCCGGCATAACGAATACCAGCGGCGAGGCGGCAAGGCGCATGCAGGCGAGATGCGTGGCTTCGGAATTTTCCGCCCCGACTTCGGCCCTCGTTCGGGTCCAGTTCGGGACCTGCTCGGGCCGTGTCCGGCGGTGAACGCACGGAGTTTTTCCCCCTCCTGCGGCTCCTGAACCGGCCCGGCTCCGCCGCACCTGCTCGCATCGGCGCGATGTATACGATTAGATGGGAACGGCCGACGATAGTTCTAGATCTCGCAAGCTCCCGGATGGATCCTGCTTTGATCGGGAAACATAACGACGGTCGTGTGATCCACCCAACTGACTTGGCATCCTACACTACTACCGCGAGCGACTGTCCGGCGACTCACCGCAGCGCCCTCTCTTGTCAGTTCTCCCAACTATTCCCGCCGTAGGGCGGCGTGACCCTGGGACCGCGATGTCGTCCAGTGAGGGCGGCAAAAAGGTGTATCCCCCCCCCCACACACACACACCCACACCACAGCTAATTAAGTATGTGGCCCGTGCCCCTGCCGGTATACGCACGGCATGGTGTAGCCCATGCTTATTCGCAGTCGGGTCTCTATGTGCAGCGCGTCCCCGTGCAGACTGCGTGCGTCATTGCGAACAGTGCCCTCTTCGCTCTGTCACTCTCGCACTCGACGGTCGTCCCGCAGAGGTGCGAGAGAGACAGAGAGCCTACACGCGTTGGTGTCGGCATCGGCCCGCAGCGTCGTCCCCTCGGACCGAGCACGTCCTTTCTTCCGCGTCCGCCACGCCACGCCCGGCGCTTGATATTCTCTCGGCAGCCAGTCCCACAGGACCATCCACGCTGCGCGCTCGGCACTGCCGGGCACTGCCGGGCACTGCCGCCAGCGAGGTAGCCCTGCCCGCTGTTACTCACGGCTTCCTGTTCTCAAAGGGTGCCATTTCCCGGGAGATGATACTGTACCGCCGAAAACTAGCGGAAATGGATCCTTTCTCGTCTCGTCAAGGTGACGCCTTTCGACGACGTGACACCTGAACTTGACCATGTCCGAGTCACAGCATAAACAGACCCGTTTGGGTTGTTTCTTTGTGCTCGGCCCGCGGGGCCTGGCCTAGCCGTTCGAACAACGCAAACCGTTTGGCCGGCCAGACCGGCTTCCTCTAAACTTCGCGGAGCCTGAAGCGTCCGTCCGGTCTGTGCTAACCCGTGGTAACCCGTGCTAACCTGTGCTAACCCCGTGCCCGCCGCTCGGGGCGATCGTCCCTGATCCAGCCGCATCTACTAGTCCTCGCGCTGCTCGGCTCCGGTTGGAAAGTTTTTGGCAGGGAACCGGTCGGCGCGCAGCGTTGTCCCAGTCGGGGACATGTTCCCAGCCCAGCCCGGCCCGGTGGCCTGTTTTTGAACCCCCTGCAATATTTGCACTGCCGACGCTTTTCCAGCGACGCTACTCACCTTTGACGCTGAGGGTGTCCAGGATGTGCTTCTTCTTCTTGCAGAACAGCCCCACGACGACGGTGAGCAGCGATCTGGTGAAGTAGTGCAGCTCGAAGAGCAAGTGCAGCGCGACGATGATGCCGAGCACCGCGATGACGATGTAGCACGGGGCGAGCATGCTGCAACAACAACACAATTATTTTATTTAATATTTTTTTTTTGCAGTGCAATTATCGATGGGCATGCGAGAGGACTAAGGGCCCGGGCCGGAGGATGGGGTGCTTCCAGCTTTGACTATTTCCGGTTCGGCGTCAAGGCGAGGGGAAAAGGGTAGGAGGGAGGGGGCTGCTCTTCACCGCTGGAAGTCGTGGCAATGATGCTTTGATGAGGAATCTGCTAGGACCGCACCTGAAGAACGTGACTCCACAGCGTGGTTTTGGCAGGACAGGGATCTCGCCCGCCTCTGCCGCGGCTCGCGCTGCATTCACTTCACACGTGCACATTCCTTTTTTGAGCCAGTCGCCAGTGGCACAGTGGAGGCGGAGGCCCGAAACGGATTGGCAGCAGCGCAGTGCGACCGAGTCCGGCAGACACTCAAGGCTGCGGCGGCAACGCGTCGACAAGCATCAAAAGACTCCGTTTCATTACCTTACGTAGCGGCCGTGCCGCGAGGATGCAAGCGCGGCCGGGCGCCGGGCGGCTACCAGCCGTACAAGGTTTAGAGCCGAGAGCCCCCTCTCCCCAAACCTCCTTCCGCCTTGGGGCAGCGCAAAAACGAGGCAAGAGTTAGAATATTGGGCGTGGGAAGACGCGCGCGGGCAACGACTTTGGAATGAATTGACTTTGAGTCGATGCGCGAGCTGAGCGCCGAGGAGCCGGAGCAGCGCGCTTAGGCTTCGCTCTTTCTGGTGTTACCATGTTTGCGGCAAAAAAAGGACAACGACCAAAAATGGTGTGCGAAGGCAGCTTGAAGCGGCTCACCTCAGCGGTTTTGCGTGGGCGTTTGCTAATCAGGATGACGTTGGCTACGGTCCAGTGCTCACCCCTTGGCCCGGGCTCTGCTTTCGATTGTCTCATCGATGCCAATCGATCAAGGAACCGTGTAGATTGCAGGCGACGGTTCGACGTCACTTCGCGGGAAGGTTCTCTCAGCCATCCGGACAGACAGTGACAAAAACAGTCTCCGAAATCAAGCTGCTGGACTAAGCGGGCCGCGCGGCGCCGAGTCAGCGAGTAAAGAGCCGCCGTGTAGTTCGCGTCATGTGTGCTAATAATTGTGTGTGTGTGTGTGTGTTTATGTGTGTGTGTACGCGCGCGTCACGGAAGACAGTACAAGGAACGTGTCAGTGCTAATTATGACGCTTAGGGACTATAACTGCCGCAGTAGAATTTGCTTCCCAGTCAAATGTCAACAGCACACCTCAGATAAGGAAAACACAATCGTTCAACACCTGGCTAACGCTGTCAACAGAAAAAATATATGGAATAACAAACCCGCTCCAATGTCACTCCACTTGAAGAATGTGAGTCTATTCAGCTAATAATAAGAGCACGTGCGCGTTTTTGGTTTTGTTTTCGGATTGTTATTGTGCGGGCATTTTATTGCTCCTGCCCAGTGGATCATGACGCGGTGTGACTGTCCCACGACAAAGGATGAGTCACTCACGCTTCGAGGGGTTCCCCGGCCCGGCGGACCTTTAGAATTCTCTTGGAGTCGCCTGTCCAGGGAATCGCCGTCGGCCTGAGGATCGTGTGGGCATCAGCATTCACGCTCAGACATGACGCAGGCCGACAGCACTCCGTGGCCCTGTCTCTCGCTCACTTACAGGATGCTAGGAGACATAGCGACGGAATGAGCATTAACCTGAAGGAAATTACGTATTGATGGAATATTTGCATCGAGAAAACAAAGCAAACCGTTTCCGACTGCGCTGGCGACTGTTTATGTTTATTGCATCCGGGGGGCACGGTAGTTACGTTTTTACTGCATTCTTTCTTGGCGCGACGACTGTTAGCGGCGATCGTGATAAAAAAAAACTCAAACAACAAATTGATTTCACTGTCTTACGCGTTTCGAGCAGAGGACACTTTTTTGCTCGCCGCATTGTTTTTGCAACTCTGCTGTCAAAACGACTTTACGCTGCCGATGCTTAGGGCCGACCTCTCAAGGGGGTCTTGTGAGGAAAAGATGCAAAGATAGCGCGGAGCGTGGCCGTGCCTCAAGGTCGCCTCAAGGTCGCCTGGACGGTAGGCAACCCCGGCGGCCGGCACGCACGCGAGCGGGGCTGGCCGGCTGCGGGGCTGGCTGCCTGCCGGCCGGTGGCGGCGCGGCGTCCTCTGTGCGACAGCCGAACGCTTTCAGGGCAATGACGCTATCGCCGCATCAAGGCGTGCTCCACTCCGAACGGAGCTGTCGTCGCTCTGCCTCTCTCGCACTCGTGGGGCGCCCCGTAGGGGTGCGAGAGAGATCGGGCGGCGCCTTTTTTTCGGGGAGGGAAGCGCCCCTCGCCGTGACGTCACCGTTTGCCCTGGTGCCCTACCGTTGCCACCTATTCACTACCCCTCCCCCACCCCTTTTCCACCCACCCCTCGCCCTCTGGATAAGGGCAGGAATTTCCCGGGAGAGGGCGTGGCTTGCGAGGCGGGGGGTGGCGTGCCTAGCGTGTGTGTTTACAGCAGAACGATTGAGCCATGCAGCAACGCTCTGCCCTTCGGGAGAGCCGACCGAGCAAAGGAACGGACCACAATTATGTGTCACGTGGGAACCGAACGAAGTAGCACTCCGCAATGTCGTCAGCCATGCAACGCCGTGACCTAGGGGAAAACAACTGGCCAAATATATGTACACTAAAAATTTTGAAGATTTTTTTGTAAAAAATAGTAAAAAAAATGTTTTTTACTGCCCTTTCCAGTGTGCTTCAAGCACACAGCAATGCGCGATGACCATCACAAGCCGTGGTGGCTGGAGGTGTCGACGCGTCGATTTCCCGCTATGAAGATCGGCAGTTCAAATCTTAATACTTCACAACTTTTTTCTCTGACCGCTGTTCATTGTCACGTCAAGAGCCCACTTCAATCGGCGGCAGACATGAGCCGTGGTGGCTGAGGGCGTTAAGGCGTCCGACCCCGACCTTAAGGTTCGGGGATCGAATCCCCATCCCTCCCTTCATTTTTCGACTGGCTTCCTCCCACTGCGACTCAAACCCGTCGTCCAACACTCGGCAGACGTGCAAGTCAGGGTGGTGTAGTGGTCTAGGCTCAATCCAGGCCATTACACCCGGGTGTCTAAAAAGCAGTCCGCTTCGGCGGATTGGCCTCGGCACTGGTTCGATCCCCGATCGAGCCAGCCACTCGAAATTGGTCGCGAGTGGGTCCATTCCGATTCGTCGGATGGAGTTGATAAGTCCTTTGAAGCTGGCCCACTGACTGCATGTTCGGGTCTGGGAGCGCCGGACAGCAGGTGTACCATTTGGGTACCGACCAGCTTGCGCAAACAAAAGCTCCCAAAACTACTCTCTCTTTCTTTCTTTCTCTGTCTCTCTATCGTCTCTGCCTTACTCTACTCTGCCCATGTTGGGCCGTGTCGGCGGCTCGGGTCCTACTGGGTCCCCCGGCGTACGATATCGAAGTCGCTGGATCGGATTAACCCCAGTTACCTGATAGCACCGGTTCCCATCCCGAACACCGAAGTAAAGCAGGAGGCCTCCCCATTAAGACTGGGGAGGGGGTGTAGAGTTCCATTTTTTAAATTTATTTTTAGTTAAAAACGATCGCCAGCGCCTAGGTACACCGTTTCCCACGTCGGGACGATTTCAAAAAATAATTCACAAAAATTTTAAAGAACTGTGAAAAAAAAATTGATTAGTTTGAAGATATTTTTGTCTGTCTCTCTCGCACCCCTGCGGGACGCCCCTCGAGTGGGACAGAGCGACGCCGGTCGGAATCAGCCAGCTGAATTGGCCGGCACCGGCACAGACCCCATCCAAAATGCCCACCCGCCTGACATATCCAGTGCAGTTTGATGACAGGGCAGTCTTCTGTTTACCCGACGCAGCACAAGTGCCGCGAAACGGCAAGATTCTTGCTGAGCTGTGGGCGTGAAAACCGCCGGGGAGTGAGCGACCAAGGTGGACTGAGCCGTGAGGGGATCGAGCTCAAAGCGAAAAGCCGGTGATCGGGCTCCTGCAAGCAACAGCCGCTGCGTCTCTGTCACGCTCATGAGGCACCGTGCGGCGCTGCTCGAAACCTGCCTGCAGGGGCGACCCGAGCACCGCGCTACCTTGGAACGAGACCGAGAGCCAACGCGGTCCAAAAAAAATAAAAAAAAATAAAAAATAAAACGCCGCACACGCGGATCCCCGCTAAACGAAGACAACACTGGGCGACTGCCTCTGTCGCACTCGCGGGCCGGGGGGCGGACCGGCGGCACGGCGCGCTGAGCCGTGGGGCGACCATCCCCCAAACTCGGCGTACCTGGCAGGTCCGTCGCTAGTGAGTCACTGCGTCTCCCAGTGCGCCAGACTTCCTTCCGGCCCGCGAGGCGAGGCGCGGGACTCCGGCGCTGGGATGGCACTTGGCACCGCGACGGCGGGGTCCACGTCGGCGGGGTCCGCGACGGCGGCGACCACGTGGAGCCGGGCCTTACCGCTGGCCGGCCGCGTCGTCTGGTTGGCCGAGTCCTGGCCGTGAGGCGCCGAGAGCCTTGCCGTGCGGCGGGACGCGGACGCACGCCGTTGTCCAGAACCAGATGCAGACTGAAGCCCGGCCGGCCAGCACCACCACGCCGCCCCCCACCGCCCCCCACCGCCCCCCACCACGCCGCCTTCCGCAACGACGGCCGCGCCACCGCTGGGGGCCTCGAACGCCGTCAGGGGCCCCCCCCCTCCCGGCTCGATGCCGGCCACCAGCTGATCCACCCCCTGCTCACTGCGCCACTGCCCCCTCCAGCGGCTCTGCAGCTCAACAATGGTTGGTCACCGAGCTATTCCGAACGGGGAGACACGCTGTCTCTCTTGCACTGCTTGCACGTAGGCGGCACGCCCCATGAGTGCCAGAGAGAGAGAGACAACTCGCTCGGAATCCGTCGGCATCAGTGCGGGTCCCGTAATGATCGCCTCGTCCATCAGGTGGTGCTGTGCGTTATTCAGGTGCCGCGCCGTCCGCCTTACTAGTCAGCCCAGAGCCAACACGCCAACACGGCGCTCCGCTTTATCATGCCGATTTTCGCCGATTGTGTCTGAAATTGGTCAAAAACGTAGCCAAAACGAGAGACCACCGCCTTCCTTGCATGAAGATAAAGTAGCGTGCGCCGGTCAATGGTGGACGACGGCGGAAAAGTGGGCTTGATGGGACGCCGGTTCGGGTTGGTCTGATGTGGGAGGAATCTGGCCAATCCAGAGCGGCTCTATTGTTACGAATGGCGTTCGGCCCGCGATGCGCCGGGTACACTGCGATCCTGGCGCGCGGCCCGCAGCCTTCGCCGGCCGGGGGTTGGGTCAGCGGCTCGATACGTGTGTCGGGGGCATTAGGGGCCGTGCATAAATTACCGAGGGACGTCGTTAGAGCGGAGGCTAAGGTCGCCACCTTGGCAGTGGCAGTGGAAGGAAGAGAGCGCAGGGATCTAATTTGTTGGCCTTTTTTCAGCATAGAAGGCATTAACCGGCGTAAGTAAAGGTGAAGTGTTAAAGAATTTTTTTCTTCTGTACGACACGTGTATGTTTCTTTTTTTTGGGGGGAGAGCAGTCATTTTTGCTGTTGTACCGGAAGTGAACAAGACACAGAGAGCCCCCCCCCCCCCCCATACGCCGAGGGCCCTGCCCTGTTGGTCCGGTGGTCGGGGATGATCCGAGCCCGGCCGTGGCGAGCAAAGCCGGCTAAGCCTCTCTCTCGCACTCGCGGGGGGGGGGGGGGGGGGCGCCGGCCCTGTACGACGTGCGTGTGAGAGAGACGGAGCGACGGGACCGCAGGAGGCGGGGGCAGCAGCTGAGTGTCGCCTGCGCGTATTGATCCAGCGCGCAGGGAGCGTGCTGCGAGCGTGCAGCGAGCGTAGCGTGCAAGGGCGTGCGGCAGACAAGGTCAAGAGCGTCCAGAGCGAGGTGGAGTGGATGCTCTCCGGAGCGCATGGCGGCATCCTCGACGTCCCCGTCGACGTCCCCCGACGGCAACTCGACCCGGACACCGCAGGGGATGTTTGCTCTGGGGAACTTTGGTGTATACCAAGAACTTTCAGGTCCACATCGTTGGGCCAAAGAACACTGTTACAGCATGAACTGACGTGAATCGGGAGCCGAAAGAACACGAAACACTCACGAATCAGTCAAATGACGTCAATAAGACGTCATAATGATGCTTTTTTTTTTGGTCGAAATTTTGACTACAATTGGTCATATTGATATCGAATTGACATCAAGGTGAGCATTTCGTGTTCTTGGGGAGACCGGTGCAAGGAAAAGAGGAATCAACACCATTGACTGTCTTGACCCGAACCGCCTCCCGGTCCAAAGTTCGCTTGCCACCAGCGAGCACGGAGGCAAGAGCGCCTGTGAAGTGCCGGGTAGGCAACGCGCCTCACGGGGAAGCCCACCACTGCTGGCCGGCAGGCTGGCCTACCCTGTGGCTCGCAGGGGCGCATCCCCCATCCTTCTGATCACACTGTCTGACTTTTACAGGACTTAGCTTCTCACCGTTTCGCTTAACCGTGACGCCGGCGCTGTTCGGGTCGCGGAGTATCGCCGCGGCCGGCGCCACTCCGCGCTCTGGAATGACGCAAGCACCGACGGCCGGGGTATTCCCGTCCGGCGTCCGCGCGCGGAGTCTCCACGACGACGCTGGAAGACAGCGCATTGAAAACCAGTTGCTCAGGCTCTTCGCTCCAAGCGGGGTGGGGAGGAGGGTCTCGAAATGTAAACAAAGTTTGCAACCGTGGACTGTGACTGGGTTTCCTTGGCTATTTCTTATCGCATTGCTGTTGCAGGTGAGCAGATCAAAACCACCAAACACGCCATCCTCCTGCTTATAGCACCACTCGTTCAACGACAACGACAACAACAACAACAACAACAACAACAATAATAATAATAATAATAATAATAATAATAATAATAATAATAATAATAATAATAATAATAATAATAATAATAATAATAATAATAATAATAATAATAATAATAATAATAATAATAATGCTTTGTCGCTCTGTTTCTCTCTAACTCCCGAGGGACGCCACACCGCGTGCAAGAGAGACAGAGCGACGAGAGCACTGTTTGTTCGGAAGGCATTAAATCGAAGTCGGTCGGCCGCGTGGCTGAGGTAAGATGCTCGGCCCGCGTTCGTGGACCCAGCGCTGCACCACAGCGCCTCGCAGTCAACAGTCAGGGCCGCGGCCCGTGGACGTCGTCGTGGGCGGGTGGCAGCTTCTTGGTGTCAGTGTCGCGCCAGTGCTCCAGCTATGAGAAGGATGAGAAGGCCAGGCAGAGCCGACTGAGTGTGCGCGACGCGTGCATCTGGTCGGCAGCCAGTCTGCTAGCCGTCGTGTGGCCCAGCCTGGGCCCAGCCCCTCTTGGACCACCTGCCAATCAGAGCCTCAGGCCGTCGCTTGAACCACAGGGACGGAAATAGCATGTGAGTCATTTGTGGCATACCAAATTGAAATGCAAGTTAAGTGGCCTAGATTTCAGAGCCGTTGAAGTGCGTTGAGGTAAATGGCCAGAACGAGACAGACTAGTCCATGGTAGGGCTGTTAGTTTGTTTTTCGGACAAGATGGACGTTGTCCTTATATTTCTGCTATGTCACTGATCATTAATTTTTTGATCAATAAATGCGAATATCGCCATCGCATCAAAGCCTCATCCCGTCGCGTCGCAATTTTATCGGTGGTGACGCATCATCTCCGGTTGCCCTCGGTTTACGCGGGAAGTGTGCTGGCGTCGCTACTCCGAGCTGGAGCACGGCGGCGGCGCCAGCGTTGCTACCCCGCGCGCAGAGAGACTCAGCGTCGCAGCGTTCGGCCAGCTGACAGTTTACAAAGAGTCACTCTGTTGCACTCCACACAGCGTTGGGTCGGGGTGCGAAAGAGAGAGACAGACGAAAGACACTTCTGAATCGCTTGGCAACCGTGCGCACAACTAACAAGGGAAACCAACGGCCGGGGGCCCCACCTCGTTCCGAAGAAAAGAACCCCAACTGCACACGATATCCTGGACACTTGGGGTATTTTTTGTTCGGTCAGGTCGACCCCTTCCTGCTTTCGGGCTCGTATCGTAGAGCTGGCAGACACACAAGTCCCTATTTTCTTCTTTGCCGCCTTGCTGCGTACATATTCCATTTTGCAAAGCCGCCCGTGATTTACACAGAGCGTGGTAGTCCACTAGCAGGACGGGGAGGGGGAAGGGGGGGAGGTCGATGATGTCGCCGTGAAGGGGGCGGGGGAACACCGGGCTCACACTGGCCCATAAAGTGTTGTTTATTCCCTTACTTTAGCTATCTAATATCGTTTGTGTCTCCACTGAAGACTCGAGGGGTGGGGGATGGGAAAGGGGTAAGCGAGGTGTACACGAAAATGGACGAGGGCAGCGGGAAGCGGTGGTAGTGGCTGCAGCATCGGCACAGTCGCCGGCGCTTCCCGCCTTCCCCAGACCTCAGGCGGCCGATGGCGGCTGGCGGCCCCGGCTGCGGCCGTCGACAGATGAGACAGGTGTCGTTGCAGGTGACGCGAATTACTCCCCCTCCCCTTCTGGTTCCCGACGACGCGTCGTAGTGTTGCGACGTGACACGTAGTATGTAGTGACGCGTCCGACATGCACCGCGTGTCCTGGCCGTGGAGCGCGTGCTGAGCCCCGCAGTCTCGCGGCCCCGGCGTCCAGGACACTGTGCAGGATGGTGCCGCTCGTCCTCGCCGTCATGGTGGTCAAGTTGGTGCTGCTGAGCAGGGAGGTCGTCCTAAGTTTCCGCCAAGCCACTTAGCGCACCAAAAGCCTGACAGGGTTGCACTATAGCGACAGCGCTTCGAACAACGAAAATAGTTAGAAAGTATAAGTAAGTAACATTAATTAATTTAAAAAACAACAACAAAAAATCTAGTAAGAAGTGGCAATTTGATAAACAATTTGCACCTGAACCCGATGAAGCTGCGCAGGGGTCAGGGACAATTTTATCACCTCTCTCTCTCTCTCTCTCTCTCTCTCTCTCTCTCTCTCTCTCTCTCTCTCTCTCTCTCTCTCTCTCTCTCTCTCTCTCTCTCTCTCTCAAGGTCGGGGGCGCTGCCTGTTCACTGCGTTGCTCGGCCGAGCCCGATAGCGGCACCGCCCATACCGACCCGCCAAGCCGAACAGCCGTTGTTGCTCACAGCTGGCTGGCGCGGCGCGTGGGGTCGCGGCACCGAGTCACCGCGTCCTCCAGGACTCAGTCACGCCGACAACATGCTCGCCCTGCTGGTGGCAGTGGCGATGGCCGGTCTCGCCGGGGCGTGAGTACACCGTCAAATTAGATTCAAACGCCGGACGCGTTTTGCTCGGCGTTTCCGGCGACGCGCGTGACGGCGTTTATTTTTAAACGTTTGTTTTCCCCGCCGGCTTTCATTCCGTTTACTGGCCACGGAGTTGACCGCTGTGCGTAGAGCAGAGCCTACGCCTACCCTTCCCAGAGTTTAGCAGGCGCAAGTCTTTTGCCAAAATTTGCGTTTAACCCAGTTAAAAAGGGAACCCGTGGGCGTCGCCAGGACGGCGCAGGACCAGGCCGGGCGTTAGGCGGACACTGCGTCTGTTTGCCGAATCGTCCGAGGCGGCGGCGAGGCCCCCTCGTTAAAGGCGTTGGCCGTCCGCGTCGGCGTGGCGGCCCGGCCGCCCTCAACGAGGCCCTCAAGTAGCCGCCAGTCCAGCGCTCATCTGATTTGCAAATGGAAGAGCCCCCACCCTGCCCTACCCCCGTGTGTACCTTGCTGCCCTAATGCTGTACTGTCCCTAGGGAGCGGCCGGCCGATGGGTCTGGCCCCAGGGCTGGCCCCAGGGCTGTCCGGGCCGTCGAGGCCCCGCGCCCCTCCGTGAGGTGCGCCGCCGGCGAGGTCCGGGGCCGCTGGGTGGAGGCAGAGCGGGGCGGCGCCTCCTTCGCCGCCTACCTGGGTGTCCCTTACGCCCAGCCGCCCATCGGACACCTGCGGTTCAAAGTGAGTGTCTTGGTCCTCTTCGCCTTGACCGTGTTTACGGCGCACGCTGCTCACCTTGGGGTCCTTCTGGCCCACTCTGCGGCAGGCGCCGAAGCGGCTCGACGCGCTGCCCGGACCGCTGGACGCCAGCAGGGACCCGCCGCCGTGCGCGCAGATCAATGTCCGCAGCGCCGAGAAGGAGGTCGTCGGCCAGGAGGACTGCCTGTACCTCAACGTGTACGTGCCCGCGGTAAGGAAGTCCGCTCCTTCCCACCGACCATTTTCTCTATATTAGGCCGCTGATTGGGCTACATTTGTTGTCTAGTCTGCACGACCAAATCCACGTGCGCGGCAGACTGGCCTACAAATACAGTCAAATATTCAGAGAATGGCCAAGGAAGAGTAGTGTCTCTCTGGCGCCGCAGCGGTCCTGCTCCTGCTGCAATACTCGTCGCGGCCTCCAGGATTTTTCTGCGTCACTTCCCATTAATCAACGTAACCAGTAACTTTTCAGGGGGGAAAAATGGAATAACTTTACGAGCGTTGGCTCCTTTCAGGCGAACCTGCCGCCACTTTTTCATCGAAAATATCGAAACGCACCGTCGAAGAAAACAAAGTTCCCCCTCGCGCGAGAGCGTAATGTAATTCCAGCCGTGAACGAGATTGTGTCCACCGTCCACCCCACGGCTGCGAGCAAGGCTGTGCAGCAACGCGCCGCGCCTGCAGGTGGACCCCGCCGCTCTGTCTCTCTCGCACCCCCGCGGCGAGGGAGGCGTCGTGACGCGACGAAGGAGCTGTTCGGAGGCGGCCTGCAGGCGAATGTGCCGCCGCCTCGCCGTTCCCGATTCGTTTTACATCTGAATGAGGGCTGCGGCGGATACCTGTTCCTGCCGCGCTGCCGCGCTACCCGAGGCCCTCGGCGGCGCCGCGATGGAAGATGATTCCCTCCGCCGGCAGCGCCAGCATCGCTAGCAGCGCCTTCTTCGCGGTCGGGCTTTGTTCTCCGCTCTCCGTATGCGCAAACACACTGAGACGGTCCGAGCGGCCGGCTGCTCCCGAGGGGCGCCTTGACTCTGTCTTACCGCGGCCGTGCTGCATCTGCGCGTTGGCTGTGGTGGTGGTGGTGGTGGTCGTGGTCCACGTTCCCGGCCTTTTGGAAGCCAATTATGAGGCAATCTGGACAGCAAGCGGCCGTGCCGGGCCTTGCGCTTGCTGGCGGTGGTGCGGGCGGCGCTAGTCCGGGTGTTTGCTGTTTGCCTGAGACGTTACTAGTTTGTTTACCAGAGGACGCCCCCGGCCTCGGAGGCCTCCTCCCTGCTGCCCGTGCTGTTCGTGGTGCACGGCGGCGCGTTCGAGCACGGCTCCGGGCGCCTGGACGCCTTCGGCCCCCACTACCTGCTCAACGAGGACCTGGTGGTGGTGGCCGCCAACTACCGCCAGGGCGCGCTAGGTGGGCATTTGTGCCGAGGTTTCAAAATGCAGCGTGGAATTATTCTTTTTGATGGTTTGGTTCCTTTCAAGGTTTCCTCAACCTGGACACCGAGGAGATCCCCGGCAACGCCGGCCTCAAGGACCTCGTGATGGCGCTCCGCTGGGTCAAGACCAACATCGCCGCGTTCGGCGGCGACCCGGCCAGGGTGACGGCGCTTGGGTGGTCGACGGGCGCGAGTGCGGTGCACATCCTCTCGCTGCTCCCCTCCACCAGAGGCAAGTACTCAAAATTATTTTATCGTCAGAGCGTAAGGATTAATTTGCAAATTTGTCTCCCGGCAGACCTGTTCTCGCGCGCGGTGCTGCTGTCCGGCCACGCCCTGTCGCCGCGCGCCTACACGGAGCGCCACGTGCAGAGGGCCACCACCCTCGCCGTCATCCTGGGGGCCGCCGACAACGGCACGGACGCGGTCACCAGGACGCTGCAGGAAGCCAGCGTGGACAGCCTGCTGCGCGCCTGCGACGATGTGAGGACCGCTACCTCACTCAGTTTTTGAAATAAGAAAAATTACGCGACGCATGAAACGTGGTGTTAAATTGTCACCGTCAGGAAAATGCCTGCGTCGCGAACACTGTGCGACAGCCGCCAAATTAACACGTGTTTGCAGCCGCGCATGCGTGCCGTGGGTCTGCCGCTGCCCTCGCCGGAGCGGCGCGCCACCAAGGGCGCCGAGCCCAAGCTGCTGCTGCACGACCCGGAGAGCCTCCTGCGCCAGCCCAAGGTGTCCGCCATGCCGGTGCTGCTGAGCGTCAGCAGCCACGAGGGCAGCTTCCCCTTCACGAAGTGGGGTGCGTCACCGCGACACTTGCCCCCGGCGGGCTGCGTCGGCGTGCTTCCTGACGCTCCGCTGATGATGGTCTGCTGGCAGGCTTGGCGCAGCGGTCCCCGCAGGCCCTCGACGAGCTGCTGCCGCGCCTCATGCCCGCCGACCTGCTGCCGGGCGCGGACACCGCCGCGATGCTGGGCCTGGGGGCGCCGGGGGCGCCGGGGGCCGGGCCGGGCCCCGGGCCACTCGGCAAGGACGCCGCGCTGCGCCTGGCCCAGCTCGTCCGCGACGAGTACAGCGGCGGCGGCCCCATCGCCAACAAGACTGACGTGTTCCTGGAGGTGCGGAGCCAACCGGTGTTTGGGCCTGGAGGACGGTCCACGTGGTGGGCCTCGATTCACGCACATTGAAATGCGTTGGCTGGGACTCGGCCTGGAGCGGAGTCCGCTCAAGCGGGCAGAAAGGAGAAGATGGAAACTTAACTAGTTCCGCCTGATAAAGGTGAACCAGGGCTAAATTTCAAAATTTGGCCGTCCATTACACAAGTGTATGTTCCTTTCCTCTTTTTTAAATTTTTTTAAATTTTTTTTTTGGAACAAAAAAACATATCCTGTCACGTGATGGCGCGTCATGGTGTGTGAACTAAGCCCTCCTTGAGAGCGCCCCTCACCCGCTAAGCGTTACATGTTCCGCCTGATGCTATCTCATCGGCCGCGCCCAGCACGGATACGCGTTCGTCATTAGTTGCCCCGAGGCCGCGGCCGTCACCCCGCCAAGACCTTCGTTTTTCTCTCTCGTTCGCTGCCGATCAAAATGTAGGGAGTTCCGTCGGGAAGCAACTCATGTTTCACAAGCGCCAGGGCGGCGGCACACGTCCTGCGCGCGCCACGCCACCGCCCTCCATTTTTCACGGCCTGACCGACCACTCGCGGCGATCGTTCGCCTTTTGTGCGCCGAGATTCTGCCGCTTGGCGTGTTTTTGTCGCCGGATGCTCGCCGTCGGAGTCGAGGCTGCCGCCGTCGGGACGCTGCCGCCGTCGGGACGCTGATGGTCTTGTTGCTGCAGATGCTGGGGGACACCTACCTGCGCGCGAGTCTGTGGCGCGCCCTGGGCCTCGCCGCCAACATGTCCACCGAGGCCGCGCCGCTACACGTGTACCAGTTCCAGGTCGACGACGAGTACAACTACGTGAAGAAGCTGTACAACATCAGCAGGCCGGGTAAGGGAAGGGACGGCTCGCAGGACACCGTGAAAAATGAATTTCTGAAACATTTGATGTTTTAAATTTGACACATTTTAGGGGCGACTCACACGGACGACCTCGGCTACCTCAGTCGTTGCGACGCTACCCCCAACCTCCGGCAAGACACCGCCTCACAGGGCGTCGCCGCCAAGACGCTGCTCCGCCTGACCAAGACCCTCACCGACTTTGTCAAGGGGTAACAGTGTTTCCATAAACGCCCCTCATTTCAACACAGCGCACTTACCAAAAAGCCTGGCAGGGACTAACTAGTGACTGACTGGTGCCTCGGCAGGGTGCCTTTCGACTGGCCCCCGCTGCGCGCCGGCTCGACCGAGGCGTCCTCGTGGCCGGCCCTCATGGTGGGGCCGGGGACGCGCTGGACCAGCGGCCACCTGGACGGCCGGCGGCAGGCCTTCTGGGAGTCCGTGTACCGAGACCTCCGCTCCAAGACTTCCACCATCGGTCGCGTGTAAAGCCTCTTCCTGTTGTCATATGGAAAAAAAATCCCATGCATTTTTTTGAGTATTGTTTTGGCCCTTGTCTCCTGAGCCTGCGAGGTAGGCCACCCGCCCCAACGACGAGTCACGCAGGGCTGCCCACCCGGCTTGCGAAAAGGACACGTTACGGCGGCTTTGACTTGCATCGTGCCAACGACGATCGGAAGGGGACTCATTGTGACTTAAGCGCAACTTTGGCTGCGCAATAAAATCAGCTCACCTTAAAAAAAACTACCAACTGCGGGCCTGCGCCTTCCCATTCAATTCCCAAATTCTTCTTCTTCTTCTTCTTCTTCTTCTTCTTCTTCTTCTTCTTCTTCTTCTTCTTCTTCTTCTTAGAACTACTTTCTCGGCCGCCTGCGCGCGGTTTTGTGTGTTTTTTTTCCTGCGCCGTTCTTCGTCCCGCATATTTAAATGCCAATGGACACAAGACAAATAAAATGCCTCCAAGTCAAGGGGGCCCTCACGTAATATTCTGCGAATAAAAACTTAAACACAAACCCCTGCCCCCCCCCTCTCCTTGCTGAATAAGCTCGGACCCGCTGCTGCTGAATTTCAAATTGGGGGTTTGAGCGCGTTGAGCTGAGTACCCTCCCCCTTGAGTCCTCGCTACCCCTCCAGGACTGTTCCATTTGCCCGAACTAATTGAGCAGGCGGCGTGAACGAGGCGCACGAATGCACTGCACCTCACCGCCGCCTCCGTGCCCCCTCCCTCCCTCCCCCGCACAGTGGGCCGTGCCCCACGCGACGAAGAAGGAAAGGCTCGCATTGCACCGTGTCTACCCACGCCAGTTTTGTTGTTGTTGTTGCTGCTGCTGTCTGTTGTTGGCTGGTGCTGTTGCTTCCACCTCTTCCCCTCTCCTATCCACCACCCCTTTATTTCGGTTGGAAAATTAGATTCCGCGTCGCAGCAGAAACAGCAGCGGCAGGCAAGCAGCCGAACAAGTAGCAGCAGTGGCACGGCGGGGCGTATGCGGCTGCGGCCCCACAGCGGGTGGAACGAGAGGGAGGAAGAGAGAGCTCGGTGACTTTGCTACTCCGCACGCAGCCGGGCCACCCGATGAATTGTGCTGCAAGGGAAACATAATAATAACACGGTCTGTACTGCGTGTGTGTGTTCTTGAGTGCCTCCCCCTCCTGCCGATCCTCCTCCAGTTCTGCCAGATCGGTGTGCTGCAGGAGATGCCTCTGCTACTTCCGTACACTTCGTGCCCGAGCCAATTTTTGCCCGCCTCTCCTTACAGGCTTTTCCTAACCTGACCAAGCTTAGCTCAGTGTTGAAAGTGTGAGTAGAAAGTGGTCCTCCTCTTGCTCAACGCGGAAGCGAGCGGCACTTTCATTGCAACGATGAAATCCAATGACAAAATAAAATTTCTGTCCCGGTGCAACGGAGCCTGGGAAAGGAGTGGAGTGGGGACGGAGAGGACCACAATGGGAAAGGAAAAGGAAAAAAAAACGCGGGAAAAACAAAAGCAGCAGAAAGCCACGTGGTGCGACTTCGCCCCGAAGTGGGCACGCAACAACTAATAAAAAAGGAATGGCGGGAAAATGAAATTACACAACATAACAAACACGTACGCGCGCGCGCGCGCGCGCACACACACACACACACACACACACACCCGCTTGCACGGAAGGGAAGGGGAAGGATGTTGCGTATAGTGTAAGACATAGTCGTGGGGGCGGCAGGGTGGCAAGAACACAGTACACTGTACATACTCCGGCCGAGGCAATATTTTCAAGCTACATGCTCTCCTCCGACAAGGCAGGCAAGGCCTGTCTGGCTGCCTGCCTGCCTGCCTGGATGTTACCGAGGCCTTGACAAAGCCCACGCAATTTGGAACACATGGATTACGGCTACTCCCCGTGGGGATGGCATAGGAAAAGTAAATAAGCAAAGAAATGTCTTTTTCTAACGCGTTACTTAAAAACCTTGTTTGCTTCTTTAAAAAAAAAAAAAAAAAACTTTTCCCCATTTTGGCGGGTTGGCCGGCTGCGCTTGCGCTGCCTTGCCTCTTCGGGTCTACAGTTAAGGAATTGCCTCCCCGCCTTCAAAGGCCTTACATCAGGCCTGGCCTGCTACCCGACCCACCCGGCCGACCCGACCCCCAGCCAATTGAATGTGCCCTGAAAGGCCAAAGGAAAAGGGGGCGGGGAAGCGGGGTGGGGGGGGGGGGGGGCTTTGGAAGTGAGCGAAAACCAAAGGGAGTGACGACCTGCCTCAAGCGCCGACATATTAAAGGAGGCGTGGCGCCGCCACTTGAACGCGGCGGCCGCGTCGCAAGACGTGCATCTTCAATGGCGGTTCCGAACAGGGCCTCGCCGCATCAGTCTCTCTCGGACGCTGCAAGAGCAAACCTGCAGGCGCTTCGCTGCTGCCCCGGTAGTCATTTTGGTACGGTTTTCATACCGATCGTGTTCTGTTGATTTTTTTTCTTCTCCGGTATCGAAAATTGGTGCGCTTGCGAATTATAGTCGATTGATTGGCAACACTACTTTTCGTCCTGTTTCTGTGTGTGTAAAAAAAAATGGGGAGTTGGAGAGGGGCAGCGGCGGGCGAGCAAGGGCAGAAGCAGCTCCCAAACAGTTTACGGAGGCACAGCCGCACGTCTGCCCACATTCCCGTACCTGCAAACTGATTATTCCAATAGGGCAGCATAGTTTGGCGGGCGCCGCCTCGTCCAGTGTGCGGCCGCATCCCCCGCCCCGCCCCACCCCGCCGCGCCCCGCCCCGCCCAACTATGTCGCCGGACAGCCGCGCGCCTCCCGAGGGAATTATGACAACACACCACGGCGCGCAATCCACAGGCCGGAACGACGAGGACGAGGGTCGACGGCGAGGAGGTCGTGACCCTGCAGCGGGTGCGCCACGCCCCACCCCGCCCCGCCCTGCCCCGCCCCGCCCCGCCCCACCCCGATACCGTCAGGGAAAAGGGCCGCCAGGCCAGGCTGCGCCAGGGCACGGGACAGGGCGCGGGGGCCACGCGGGCCACGCGGTGGGTCACCCATCAATCGGCTTGATTGGCCTATCCATCCCTCTCGAAACTCGGGGACGTCAGGGACTGAGGGATCGGGGGGGGGGGGAGTACCAATGCCCTGCTGCTGGTTTCCTGCGGCGGATAACTCCTCTGAGAAAACCAGGGCGCATGTGTTGACGTTTCCGTCGGTGACAGGCGAAGCGAGTGCGATGTTCTACGCGTGGCTGGCGCTGGTACAGTGACGAAGTGACAACACCCCGCGGCAGGAGCGGTCAACGGTACAAACATGGTGCGAGCAGAAATTCAACAACAGCTTTCCGGAAACTTGCTTTTTACGTGCCGTTCCGTTGAAAAAAAAAGCCTCGCCCCAATTTTTTTGAGTGGGAGGGTATTAAATCGCCCGTTGCCTTGCTTCCAGGTAGAGAGGGAAAAAAAGGCCCCCGGCAAGGGGGGGGCACAAGTCTGTGTACGCCTCCGAAGTGTAGCATATCTGGCCTGATAGTCCGTGTCAAAGGCAGCTCTGTAATTACCCCTCTGACATTAGCACCATAAAGAAAAAGTTTTTGAAACGAGCTCTTTGTTCCCGGGGCGCCGCCCCCCGCACGCTTTATATTGGCCACTGATTGGCAAAAGTTGACGGATGCAGGTTCGAGACGCCATTTAGCACTTCTAGTTGGCTCCCCCCTCCCCCTGCCGGTAGCCGACCCGCCTCGCCACGCAAACTGCCGATCCAACTTTCAAAAAAGCGGAAAGGATTTTTTTTATGAAGGGAGGAATTTCAAAAGGAATACCAAGTGTGAATTGAAAAAAATACCAAGTACGAATTGAAAAAGAAATACCAAGTGCGAAGTGAAAAAAAAAGATTCCAAGTGCGAATTGAACAGAAATATCAACTGAGAACGGACTTGAACCGCACTGGGAGCGAGCAAGACTACAAGATGGTGCAGCAGCACCCCGAGCAGCTCAAGGACTCCGTGGAGTGGGACGGCCGTAACACGGCCCATCCGTCTCGTCGGCCCCTCCGTCAAGGTGTCTCTGCCCCCTCCCCCTCTACCCCCAACCCCTTTCCTGCGGTCCTGATGAGTGCGCGGTCCGTGGCGCGCCGCCGGGTCGGCCTCTGTGCGATGCCCCTGGGGAGAAGTCTCGTGACCTAGTTCCGCTAGCATCGCTAGCATCACTCTGTGTGCCCTTGCACTCGTAGCGCATGCTGAGTGACGTGAGATAGCCGAATGGCTTACGGCTCGTGCTGAAGAACCACGATCGGTGGTTCCAATCTTGTCGACTGACAATTTCACGGCGGCTAACCTCAAATGCCAAAGGGCAATCCTCCATGACCGTCATATGCGCTTGATTGGAGTCTGTTTGTCTGTTTCGGGGATCGTGGAGCCACAGAGTGCCCAGAGAGTGTCCAGTGCACCGGGAAGCACACATTGCTTCCTGTGCGGCTCACGGGACGCGCTGCCTTACGGAGACCCTTGATGGCGTGCGAGCCGCTCTCCGATCTCAAGGGGAGGGGAGGGGAGGGGAGGGGAGGGGGGAGAGAGTCTGGCGCACCCTCTGAATAAATTGGAGCACGTTGTCGCCATGCAGCCTTCGGCAGGCCCGGCTGGCCCGGCTGGCCCGGCTGGCATGCTGAAGGCTGGAAGTGGTCCTTCCCTTCACCCTGCTGTGCTGCGCGGCGAACGAGTGTGTGATATCATCTCGCTCACTCCAACAATGCCCCTCCATTGCCGTCCTCTTTGTCAAGGACGCACAATGCCGCCGCCTGCAGACAGGTGCCATCCGAGCGGCAGGCCTCTCTCTCGCGCCCACGGGGCGACCCCTGTGGGTGCGAGAGAGACAGAGCAACACGCCACCGCCCGCTCGGCACCAGCCTGCGGCCTCTCAATATCTGACCCCGCAGCAGTCCTACCTGGTCAGTTGGCAGATACCACACAGCGGTTGAAAAATACAACCACAGAAGCCTTGCTTCACGGGATGACCGACTGGTGGCGTTCTGGACTAGACCACGCGCTCCTCGCTCGCAAGTGTTCGTTGTGGATACGCATCTCACTCCGGGATTGGAACCCGCACCCCCGCCTTTCCACCGAGTGCCTCATCCGGCTCGGCTACTACGGAGCCCGGTCGGACGAGGCTTCGCCCGGGGCCCAGTCTAGGCACTGCTAGCGCCGCCACGGCCCCATTAGTGCGCCCAACAAAAGGCCCAACAATGCGCTGCAGTAGTATGTGGAGGCAGGATTAAAGAATGGCGTGCCGTGCCGCGCAGATCCCCCCCCCCCACAAAGGCCGTCTGTTCTGCCTACCCATATCGCTCCTTTGTAACCCCCCACCTCGCCCCCCTCGCGCCGCGTGACAGCCCAGTGGGTGACGCGGGCGACGTGCTGGAGTGCCGTCCCCTAAGAAGCGGCCGACAATATGCCCGCACTACCTCCGTCTTTACGCAGAGTGGAGCCGCCCGAAGCCGGGATGGCCGGCCCGCCGGGGGTCCTGGCCGCCCCCTTAAATTTTTAAGACGCTATCAAGCTGACTATAATAACCGCGGGGGCGGGGCCGAGCGGGGCCCGCCTGTTCGGACCCCCTGGGTCGCACCAGTCGCGCCACGCTAAGACCCAGAGCAGTGCCCGTTGTTTCTCACTTACGGAAAAAGACCCCCCGCGCCACACAAATGCGCTCTCGTAATAGGTACTTTTGTTGTTGTTGTTGTTGTTGTTGTTGTTGTTGTTGAAAAAAAAAGTTGTTCCGGGGAAATGCGCGACGTCGTTTTACGGCCAACCAGAGTGACGGAAGGAACAACTCAGAAAAATGCGAATTTGGCAGGCCGTGGATGGATTCGCGACAAGACGGCCCAATCTGCCGGGGCGGCCATCGCGCTATCGAGGTGATGGATATGGGACAGGGACAGAGTTACCAGACGGGTTGAGGTTGGACAGCCCCCGCCCTTTTTTGTTTTTACCGGGCCACATGTTCGGTTCGAGTCCCATTTCGCGACTCTGGAGCTCAAAACCTGTCGCCGTCCGGGATTTTGACCGCCTCCAGCGGTCTTCTGTCCCACTGTGCGCCGCCTTCCCACACTGCCCCATCCATCACTGGCCGTCCTCCCGACGGCGGCAAGTCGACACCGGCATCGGCAGAGGCCGTCGGTGCGCTCTTCCTAGTGGCAGCCTCGCAGCCGCCGCGGCAGCCGCGCCAACCCGGTGGCAGCGTGTATCTTCATCCCCCCCCCCCCTCCCCTAGTCGCACTAACGATTTGGCTTGATGCGCGGTTCGATTTTGCGGGCGGCATGGACAACTGCAGAAAGAGACCTGCTGCTGCAAACTCCGAGGCAACTGGGCGCTATTACCCCCACCTCCTTGGCGGTCCTCCTCTCTAACTGCCCCCCGCTGCCCTGGCGATGCTCCGCCGCCTCCACTGGGCTCCTGTCTTAGCGAGCCATCACTTCCAAAACTACTGGAGTATTCATAGCTTTCAGGGCATTGATTGAACTACTACAACCCCTTTCCCTCGCGAGCCGCCTCCCCCCCCCTCCTTTTGGAGCAGGGAGGCACTTGCCGACTTTTGGAGCCCCAATAATATTTAATAGCAATTTAAATATTTCAAGTGCACCGCGCGTGCGGTCTTTGCTGCCACAGCGGCGTCCCTTGCACCGTCACGCCCCCCACCCTCCCCCACCCCTCTTTCTCTCTCCTGTCACGCGGACACCCACCTTTCCGATCCATTTCTAGAAGGCAATCCAATTTGCGGATGGTCTTGTGTCGGGACTGTGGTTCGGCCGCCCTCCGCCCTTCTCAACCCCCTCCCCTTCCTCCGTCGACCCATTCGCACTCACACACACACACGCCCAGTACCTAACACATAAACTCACCAACACACACGCCGACGCCAGGGGACACAAGGGCGTTGCTCTAGCGGGGACTAGTCCCTTCCAGCGTCGAAGGACAGTGCAGGGCGTGGCGTGGCGTGGCGGGGCGTGGTGGGGCGTGGCGGGGCGTGGCAGGGCGTGGCAGGGCGCGGTCTCGTCCCTGTCCGCCGCACGGGGACATGGGATGAGGAATTGATTGTGACAGACCCCGGATCAGGCCAGACCCCTCAACCCACTTCAACCGCGCGCGCGTGTGTGTACACTCACGCTGCTGCAGAGGTTGCCCGCTGCGGTGTGCGCACGCGATGGGGCTCTGGTGTGTCTCTGTGTGCGTGTGTGTGTGCGTGTGTGTGTGTGTGTGTGTGTCTATGGAGCAAGCAGGGTTAATACTTGGGATGCTTTCTCCTTCCTCGTGTAGTGGCCGGTGACCTCGCCGAGACAGCGTGGCGTTGCGTACTACTCGCCTACCGGCGCGTCTTCTTCCTGTTCTCTCTTTGTTGGACTGCCGCGGCCACTGACCACTGGCCCACTGGCCTCTGTTGGTGTCGCGGCAGAATGGCTCCTGCAAGGCGGTGTCAACATGGCCAGGCTTTCCTTGACTGAGTGCGCCATCGCCGACGGGCCAGGCCGCGTCAGACTGGGACTGGGATGCCCACCTGGTTCCTGGTTCGCGCTCCTGACGGGTTTCGAGGTCGCCGGTCCCTGGGGATGTGATCGGGCCGCCGGCGAAATGGTTTTAGCCATGTGTAGGAGAGTGGTGCCGCCGCCGCCCCCCCCCCCCCCCCCCGCAATGACGAGCAGCGATGCCGCAATCCTTCCCTTGTGCTGGCGAGATCTCTCTGAGATTTTCATCCCGGGGGGACCGGCAGGAAGCTTGGAGGCCGGCGTCATGAGGCCCCCGGCCTGCAGGCCTGCTGGCCCTTCTGCGGGCCCTGCTGGCCCTTCTTCCCGGCGCCCCGAGGAGGTCCCAGGGGAAGGGCTGCCCGGCCCGGCAGCCCTCCGCAGCACATCCCGCTCGGTCGGGGGGACTTTTCGAGAGCTCGGATTGACTCCCGACATATTTGGCCACTTTGGCGTGTTTGTGTGGCGCCGGTGTCTATGAGAGGGAGGCTGCGTCTGTGTGTGCCACCTACCTGTGTCCAGATGTGAAAGCTCGCGCGCTGTGTGTGTGTTTGTGTGTGCTAGTGGCTGTGTCTGAGTTACTGAAAGACCTCACCAGGTTACAGGACACCTATAGTCCGCTAGAGCCCCACCCCCTCCGTGAAACGAAATTCCGTCTAATCACCCTCCCTCCCTCCCCCCCCCGGCCATCCGACACAAAGGATTTTTTTCCCTTCTTTCCTCCTCATGCGAGTCACGCACGGAACACGCCGCGCCGATAACTGTGTCCCCTGATGAAACATTACGGTTTAATAATACAGGCCGTGAGATAGGAGCCTGGCCGGGGAACGGAACGGACAGGGCCGGCCGGTGGGTTCGGCTGGAACCGCTTATTGCCTTCAGCCTCCATTCGCCCCGTTTCCGGTTCCAACAAAGACCGGAAGTGAGGCGGAAAATACGGCGCGACGCTGCAGAATGGCCGGCCGGACATGCCGCGTCGGTGGGAGAGTGCGAACCGGCCGGTGCGAGGTCGCCAACGGCAAACAAGGGAGTAGACTACATTGATGTCTTACCTCTTGTGAAGAATTGTCGCTGAGATTCCATCCACTATGCACAACCGTCAACATTCTTGGAGGGCACGGTGAAGGCCGCGAGCCTCGTTCGACGCCCGAAAATCGTAAACGACGCCTCAATTGCGAAGTTTGGAAACGACACAAGCAAACGCACGGACACGCACTGCCAGCGCGAGCGAGCGGCGGCTCGGCGCGCCCAGCGCCCTCTTGCGGTGACTCGCAGAACCTCGTCCGCACACGCGCCCAGTTTGAACCGTGCAAGTTGTTCGAGACTCGCCGTTTCTTTTCTCTTCTCTGCAAACTAACAGTGCGGTTGTGTAAGTATTGATATATCGATCGTCTCAAAAAGGTGAGCCCGAAAATCGTAAACGACACCTCAACTGCGAAGATTGGAAACGACACAAGCAAACGCACGGACACGCACTGCCAGCGCGAGCGAGCGGCGGCTCGGCGCGCCCAGCGCCCTCTTGCGGTGACTCGCAGAACCTCGTCCGCACACGCGCCCAGTTTGAACCGTGCAAGTTGTTCGAGACTCGCCGTTTCTTTTCTCTTCTCTGCAAACTAACAGTGCGGTTGTGAAAGTATTGATATATCGATCGACAAAAAAAGGTGAGCCCGAGCTCGACACCCACCAGGGGCGCGTTTTCGGCCGGCATTCCGACGTTATACGTATTATTGTGCCGGCGGGCGCTTCTGTCGCGGTGGTAACCTCAGTTGCTTACATGAGGGATATATACAACCTTTCGGCGCCTTCCAGTGTTGCCAGATTGGGCGGTTTTCCGCAGATTGGGCTGAAAAAGGTGCTGAGATGGCGGATGTATTTTACGCCACGCGGAAAACCGCAAATTGGGCTGAAAGGTAAAAAATGTCGGGTGGTTTTGGGCTGAAACGGAATTAACCCTCAAAATATGCTACTTTTTCAAAAAGACGCGGGTTTTGTGCTCCGGTGTTGGCAAACAACTAATTTTTACTACTACTGATAGTCATAACAATAATGTGATAATAATAAACCAGTGCCATTTTTCTATGTTTACATCGTGTTAAGAATTTGAATTTTCCCCTTTCTGGCGGGGAAGTTGGGCGGAATCGAAAAAAATGCGGGCGGTTTTGGGCTGAAAGAGGCGGCGGCGGATTCGGGCGGATGTGCTGTCCTCTAGCGGCGGAACGGCGAAGCCAGAATCTGGCATCACTGGCGCCTTCGCATTGTCTGACCGGTGACGGGTGGCGTACGACTCCGTTGTACCAAGTAGAGGCTCGCCGATGTGGGAAGGGAGCCGTGGGTGGGCGTATGCCCCTTGACTGCTTGGGAAACGTGGCAATCTGGCCCTATGATCTGGAAGGATGCCCTGGTGATGCGGGGGACTACGATAAACCAGACTCGTAATAAGGCATCACCCCTATCAATTAGCCGAACCGCATTAGCGGGGGAGTTGGTTATAGGAGCCAATTTTTTTTTAAAATTTAGTTGTAAACAAAATCGCGCCTGCATACACCAGTTCCCATCAAACACCGAAGTTAAGCAGGCCCCCATCGCGGGGTAAAAAGGTTCAAGACCTCTAATTTTTATTCATTTTTTAAACCAAATTTTAAAGATATTGACGGACGTAGGCAGGCCCACCCGCCCCGGGACGCCCCATGAGTGCGACAGAGACAGAGCGACGAAACAACTCTGCGGAATCAGTGTGCCGGCACGGCACGGCGCGCCTCGGCGTGTCATCCCGTCCAGAACGCAAGTACCAAGTGTTTACTTGGAATTCCTAATGACCCCCGAGCTTTCACAGCGGTGCCGGCAGCGGCCTCTGATCCCCCTCCCGTCCCCTCGACCCCCTTTTATCTTTCAATATTCATGACAACGTTAACTTCTCACGCAAACGGGTCGCGTCGTGTCCCCGCCGGCACATGGCTGGGTCCGAATGATCGATGCAACGAGGCCGATCGTAAGAAGCGTGCTGGGAGTGCGTTGATGCCAGCCACCGGTCTCATTCCGTTCCCTGTTGTTTCGACAGCGTCAAACCGGACACTCCCCCTCCCGCTAAAAATGGCATGGAAGAAGCAAAAGAGACAAAGACAGCCGTGCAGTTTCCAGTCTAGCGTCAAAGCGAGCGCTGGGTACAACCAGCGGAGAACAGAAAAGGCAAAATGGTGTCAACACGACATTTGATTGAGCGATTTCAATCCGACTGCGGTCCACACTGTGAACGACACTTTGGCCTGATTGGCTCGAATCGGTTCGCGTTCCCGCCACTCGCTGGCTGCAGAGCGCCGCGGCCCGCCTCGCTGTGACCGCTATGATTTACCGGACAGTTAGGGGAATAAAAAGGCGCAGCAATCGCGCCGAAAGGTCGGCAGGCTCCTGTTGTGCGGCCCACGGTGCGGTCCACTGTGCGGCCCTGCCTCGGCCTGCCGGTGCACTGCTTGTCGGAGAGCAAGAACAAAGTGGGGAGCGAGCGGCCGGGCACCAGTGAACACCGCCGGCATGTTTGGGCTTCACCGCCACGCGGTTAATACACTGCGGAAATTATTTGTATCAGGGGGGGGGCGTGGCGTGGCGTTTTGGCTAGCACGGCCAGCACAACCCCGTCGTGGCGCGGCACGGCGCTCAGCCCATTACTTCCCTTGCGTACTCCTATGGCGGCGCAATTTTGCCAAACCTTCCAAAGTACGGCCGTGGCACGGCCATTCATATCGAGAATTTACGAGCGTGTGGCGGGCTGCCTGCCGGGCGCTGCCGGGCGCTGCCCTACGTGTGTGTGGCAAGAGCGGGATAAGAGCCGCCGGCCGAAAGGCGGCCAGCCCACAGGCGGCCAGCCGCGGCCAGCCCTCAGCCAGCCATCCCGCGCCGTGGCGCGGCTTCTGTTGTTGTACAGGTACGCAAAAATGGGAGAGCGCGCCCGCTCCCGCTCTGCTGCCCGCTGCCCGCCACTCTGTAGGAGTACAACTGCACGACCGGACCACGCCAGCAGACCATGATAACGGCGTGTGGAAAGGTGTCTGTATTGGACACACGAATCGGGCGATCGAATCCCACTACCCTCTTATTTTATCTGGCATTCCGGTTCAAACTTATGGCTTCAAGGACTCCGTTTCTGTGGGAAATACACATGTGCCGCGGTGGCCGAGAGCGGGAAGGCGTCTGGTCCCGACAGTAAGGTTCGGAATTCGAACCCGGCCGTTCGCGCATGTTTATACCGAGCTCACAACGCATGAAGGCGGTTCAAGTGCCGGTTCGCCGGGGTGCCCTCTTTCGCAGAAATTTTCTTTGTCATCTTGATTTTAATTTTGGCACTTTATGGCAAAGCCGATAAAACTAAGTGTCTTGACACTTGCTAGAGACACGACACTGCCTTAACTGGTGGCTGCGATTAATAATCTTGATGACGACCGCCAGCAGGCGCCTTATTTTTTTTGGGACGCCGTCTTCGTCTCTGCGTGGCGCAGACAGGGGCCTGAGAATTAGCTGTGTCTTACTCTCGTCTCTGGTCTTGTCCTGAAATATTTCTCTCTCAACTCCCCCTCCGCCTAGTTTCCTCCCACCAGTTCGGCAGACGCTGCCTTTCTTATTTCTGTGGTGTGTTTTTCGCGACCTTGTTTGGCGGCTTTGCCGCTGTATGACAACTCACGATAATTTTTCTATTACACGGGGCGTGTAACGCGTTTTAAAATAATGGAGTCTGAGGCTGTCCGGGCCGGGCGGGGCTCCCATTATTCCCCCACCTTATTTCGCGTAATCTGATGTTGGCAAGGCTTCGCCTGCTTCGCTCTACATTTCTCATTATCTAGGAAATGTGACAGCGCGCGGCGCCCTCAAGACTCTTCCTGGCTTTTGCTTCTCCCTAGGTCGCCACCGCCAAATTTCTTGGCTCGCCCCGCCGCTGGTCTCCCCCCTCCCCCTTTGTTTGTGGCTTCTAGAGCAAGGGCGAAAAAAGGTATCAGACGCCAAATTTGTTTTTAAATGAAGTCTTTTTTTTATTGAAAAATATATCTTATATACATAAATACAAAGAAATAGAATAAAAAGTTCTGCCTTTGGAAACCTAAGGTACATTTCGTTAGTTTTCAATGTTTTGAAGGGTACTACCGAACACTTATTGTATTAGTGTGGGTGTGTGTGAGTGTGTGGTAGCGAAAATATTTACAAGGGAACAGAGCGCGTCCGTCGACTTGCAACGACAGACCATATCATGGCAACAATCTTAACTGAAAACAAAACCGACAAATGGGAATCCAAAGTAAAGGCACAATTTGACGTTCAGTGCATGCAGGTGACGGAATGTCCGAGCAACTAAAACACTTTTGCACTGAACAGAGAGAACAGCATTATTTTTTCCAAAGCGCGAGGATTCATATCGGACACAAAGTCGGGTTTAGAGGGATTTCATACAGAATAACCATGGCTTTTAAAGTGATTAGAAAAATTTAGAAGGACTGAAAATATCTATAGGTCCCTTAAACTCAGTATACTTTTCTTTTAGCTCAAGATAAAAATGTTAGCCACCTTCTTTGCCATACAGTAAGGCCATGAACTTTTCAAGAATCGAAGACAGTATTATTTAAAAACCGAACATAGCCTAGGTTAAGGAGTAATCAAAGATTAGACTGGGAACATCCTTTGCAGGCCACTTTCTGAAAAGAACTTATTTAATATTGTCTTAAAAATAAAATCACACGTCTCATTTTACATGATATCATGATACATTTACAACCAGCGTCGTTTCAACGGATAGCGACCCTTCCCCGATTCTCGAGAAGAGAAATCATTGTCCGAGGGGATCACCAACGTGAATGCAGTCGACGTGTCTGCCATTCACAGTCCACAACACATTTGCACTAAGTTTTCTGCCCGGAATGTTCCAAAGCAAACACGCGAGAGCGGATCAACGCCCTCGCCGAGTCCGCGTTCCATCCTCCTCCGCAACGTCAACACAATAAAAAACACTTAATATTTATAAATGGAAAACAGTCACTTTGTGCGAGAGTCCGGGCGCGCAGCTGCTCGTCGCGGCCACCAGAGGGCGCGCGGCGCGGCGCGGCCGTCGCGCACGTTCACGTGGGTTCCTCCCTGCCTGGGCCAGCAGGCGCGCGTCGACGCGGGCCGGCTTACAGGGAGGTCATTTGTCAGACGGTGCTCTCGCGCTTGTTGACCATGAGCGGGGTGTCGACGCCGGCCTGATCTTCGTCCGAGGACGGCGCCGCGCCGTGCTGCTGCGGCTGCATGTGCACGCCGCCGAGGGCCTGCAGCTGCATGGGGTGCACGGGGTGGTGCTGGTGCAGGCCGCCGTGGTGCCGGGGCAGCGTCTGCGTGTGGTGCGCGCCGTGCACGCCGTGGTGGTGGCCCATGTAGGTGCTCTGCTGGTGGTGCGGGTGCCGCAATAGCAGCGTGCCCGCGTGGTTGCCGACGGCGCCGGGGCCGAGGCCAGGCCCGGGGCCCACGCCGCCGGGGCCCACGCCGCCGGGGCCCACGCCGCCGGCCACCACGCCCGGCGCCGGGTACTGCTGCATCATGGGGTGCCGCACGCCGTACGATGACCAGTGTCGCGGCAGCGTCGGGCAGCCGCCGGTCGCCGAGTAGGACGCCATCTCCACCGGCTTCTGGGAACAAGAAAAAGAAAACTGTGAGCGTGGGTCGGTCCACACGTGTGAGGCACCTGAAAGGAACACGGTCGCCGTGTGCGGACGGGGCGGGCTTCAAGTAAGACATTGGGTGAAAGCGGGGGCCGGGAAAGCCGGCTCGTGTCACCGCCCTCTCACGGCGACGCGGCCAATCTCACCGCACCGCGCCGAGGCAGAGATGCCAATGCCAGGTTGCCCGTCCCTTTCCGCGAGGTAATGCCATTACAGAGTAGGCATAATGAGGTGGGAGGCAAGCCGGGGAGAGCCGAGGCAACAGCGCAACTTGTCTGAGATAATGAAGCCATGGACTCGCGGGGGCCTCCGCCCTGCCGCCGCACCCTTCCCCCTTTCTTCCTGTTTTGCTGTGTACCCTGTTGCCCTAGCCTTTGGTCCGGATGAGCAGCAGAAGCTATCTCTCCCTTCCGCCTCCCCCTCCCTCCCGGGGCCTTTCCTGGAAGCCCCGCGGAGGTCATTATTTCATGGCTGAATATCCGGACACTGTACAAATACTCATACAATACATCTCCCTGCCCCCCCCCCTCCCCCCGCGCGGTCCAAGCGGCGGCGGCGCGACCCTTCTCTCGGCAAACCTAATTTACAGAGCATCGCGCCGGTAAATCGTAGTCGGATTCGGCCGGCAGTATATATAGGGCGGGGAGGCCCGCGGGCCGCCCGTCACATGCGCTGTCGACGCGTCCATGCAGTACTGTCGCCACTCTGTCGCGAACGCGACGCGCCACGGGTGCGAGGGAGACAGAGCCACGAATGCCCTGTTCGGAATCAGCCCGCGGGCATCCGGCCCACGATTTAGAGCGCTCATACACAGTGTGTAAACAACAGCAGCAGACTGCTGCGAAAGGTTCAAGGTCTTAGGTTTCTTTCCGGTTTGACGTGTGGCTGGTCCCTTTCCTGCGAAGACTCTCCAGCTGGTTGGTCCCGGCTAGAGGTCCCATTTTACCTACTTGTCCGCGTAACGATTTATCCGCCGGCGCGGAACATAATGCTCCCACTTCCACCCGGCTGGCCCCGCGCCCTGCGCCATCGGCTTTCGGAGCGACTTCCCCTGTCGCAGCATCGCCATTCGCACTCACTGTAAATCTAAACGCAGCCTGGCCCAGCCTGGCCCGGCCTGGCCCACGGCCCGGCAGGCTGCGCGGTGCTGCTCTGCCTCTCTCGCACGGCACCGTCAGTGCGACGGAGACGGAGCGGCGGCGCCGTGCCGGATGGGCCTGTCGGGTCGTTTGCGCGTCGCCAGGTAGGCGACCAATGAGGCTCCGATTGCACCCCACACTAGTTGGCGATAATAACGCTGTTTGCGCCTCGTTACGCAAATGGTCCCCGGAATGACATCGTTAGCGTGGAGGGGCAAGGAGAGCCGCGGGGACGGCCGTAAATGCGGCGAGGGCAAAGGGGGCTACTGTCCACGAACCGCGCTACAAGATCCAGTGCTTTGTTAGAACGTGCGTGGGTTCCGAACTCACCCCTTTGGGCTTGGAGCCGGGGCCCATCTCCTGCAGGGGCATCGCCGTCATGCCGCTCATGCCGTTGCGCAGCGTGCAGTAGCCCGGGTAGCCCTGCTGCACGCCCTGCAGCAGCGTCCTGGACGGCGACGTCACCGCCGTCGTCTCGATGGTGGACACGTGCTGGCGGCGCCGGATCAGGTCGGAGTGGTCGTCAGGGTCCGCCGCTGCAACACACACTGTACACGCCTCATTTTTCCACGCGGGGTCTGAAGCGCGCGAGCTGCTTTGCGACTGGGTGGGTCTCCCTCCCTGCCGCCTGGCGGGAAGTGAAGCCTGCACCAACCTGCAGCGCCCGCCTGCGGGATGATGTCCGGGTTCTTCTCGTCGGAGTCGGTGGCGCCGTCGCCGCCGCTCGAGTCGCCGAACTTGGCCGAGTGCGGCGAGCCGGTGCCGGGGATCGAACCCTTGTCCTCCTGGTCCTGGGCCTCCTTGGAGCGCGAGCGCCTCTTCTCGGCGCTGGCGCAGCAGCGCATGCGCACCGACACGCAGACCACGGCGGCGATGAGGATGAGCGCGAGGACGCCGCCGACCACGGTGCTGGTGAGGGGCGTCAGCCGGAACGCCGCCCGGGGCTCGCCTGCAACAGAACCGCACGCACGTCAGAACAGCGAGTCCTCGCCGAGGCGGTCTTCGTCGTCATCATCATCGTGTCCCTGGCGGAAACTTAGGCGCCGCGTGCGCGGTCCGCGAGAGGGTTCCCGTCGTCCCAGTTAACCACATGACAGACTATCATGGCGAGCTGGCGTCTCTATTCTGGGGACGGCGCCGAGGCTCTAATTGGTTCGCGACGTGCCAGGAGCCCGTCTCTTTCGCACACCCGCGCAACTTTCCTCGAGTGCGAGAGAGACGCAGCGCCGCCAGTTCGGCATCAGCCTGCAGGAGTCAGACGTGCCAACTCACCACTACGTAACCCCTCCCTCCCTCCCTCCCTCCCTCCCCCCCCCGTCCCTCTCCCTTTTCCCCGCGTGACCTGGAAATCCACGATTCGAGCGGCGCGCTGGACCGCGGTACACGGCGGCGCTACTTTTCCCGAAGGTTTCCGCCCTGATCCTGGCCATCCCGCCGGCCAGGCAAGGCGAGGAGACCCCATCCGGATTGTGCTTTGAATATGAGAGCCGCGGGGCCGCCGGGCAAAGCGGCCGGCCTGGTCCATACCTTCGGCGGACCCACACGGCGAGAATCACAACACGAAGTGGGTCACGGCGCCGCCATGGCGCCGCGGCGGTGTAATGGAAGGGGGCGGGGGAATTGGACCCGCTGTCGTGACCGAGTCGTGACGGAACTGCAGACGTGCGCGACCCATTGCCGTCGACAGCTGTTTTAATATGAATTGCCGGTCGGCCTGCCAAGGCCTGCCACGGACCAGGATTGCCTGGGCCAGGCTTCGGGGCCCAGGGCGCCGTGGCGGCGTCTCGACGCCGTCAGAGGGACGCCTTGAGAAGGACGCCTTGAGTGGGACGCCCACACGTTAGACCGTCCACGCTCATGCAGCATCACAGAGGCGTTCCGCGGGTTCGATTCCCGCCGTCAGCCTTTTCCTTTCGCCGCCTCGTCAGCCAACGCCAACTCGGTCCGGGAGGCGTAATCTGAGGTGTAGCTTCTCTCTCTCTCTTTCTTTCTTTCTTTTTTTTTTTTTTTTTTACTTGCCAGCTTCTTTTTTTTCGCCGTCAACGCAAAGTTTGCCGTGGCGGGTGGCAGCGGGTGGCAGCGGGTGGCAGCCAGGGGGTGCGGCCCCCAAAATGACGCATCCTGCGAGGAGCTCGGCCGAACAAAGGGCAATGAGGCGCGATGGCGCTGTAATGACCGTACCAGAGGCGCGCGCGCTTTTTGCCTGGGAGTGTACATTGTGGCGCGCTGCTGTACGCGCCGCCCGGATACAGATTTGATTTTTCTTGTGTGCGGCGCCCCGCAAGACGGCGGAAGCCAGGCCCCTTCCAAATCCGAGGAGAACGGCGACCATCGAGGGTCTTCGCAAAGGCTCTGCGCGCGCGCGCACACACCCACACACGTGTGTGTGTGTGTGTGTGTGTGTGTGTGTGTGTGTGTGTGTGGCCACGCGTTGCCCCGGCGTGATAGGGTGGCCAGCCCCTGCAGCCATGCACCAGATTGGGGCCATTGTGCCAACACGGGCCTCGCATCAGAATGTCTCATTGAGCGTGGCGGAGCGTGGCGTGCCTGCCGCCCTGGAACCTCCACTCGGGCCGAGCCGCCCGGCACAGCCGGCCGGCCGAGGGACCCCGCGTGGGTACCGAGGCGGCATCGAGGGCTGGCGGTCCCTGCCTCGGCATCCTCGAGTGTCCCACTTCGTCCTCCGTCCGCCATTAGGGAGTAGAGGACGGCGAGTAGCGTGTGATTGAATACACAAAGGACGCGTCGCCGAGTGGTGGCACTTTTGTTTTCATGCGCGGCGGCTCTTTGCGCGCTCCGTGCTTCGCGCCTCGTCTGCGGGGCCCTCCCAGACTCCCAGACTCCCAGATTCCTGGACTCCCAGACTCCCATCACTGGCTTTTTGGCGGGGATGGCAGGGCGGTGCGGCGCGCCTTACCACTCTCGGGTACCCGTTCACCAATCTCGCAGCATTCCACACGCTGTCGCTCTGTCTCTGTCGCTCCCTCGAGCCGTCGCGGGCGGTTGCGAGAGAGGCAGACTTCGGCCTGCTGGAGGACGCCGTGCAGCGGCCGAGCGATAAGCCGAGGATCGAGCGGCGGCGGCCTTCGCGGAGGTAAGCTCATTAGGTTCGAAAGAACGCGCTCGACGCCGCCATCCAGGACGCGCTCGACGCCGCCATCCAGGACGCCATCAAGGACGCCATCCAGGGCGGCATCCACTCCAGCGGGAGGCCTCCACTCAACAGCGGCGGAAAAAGTGCGACGGGTTACAGTGTGCCGAAACTCGACCCAACTTGCGCGCGCTGCCAGTTTTTTTTCCTGTCACAATATGTTTGCCGCATGCTTGCCCGACTGCGGCCGGCGGGGAGGGATCCTTCTTGACTTCCCTTCCCCTCTCCTCCTCCTACCCCGCTCCACAGCAGCAGAGTGGCGTCCGTTTTAGTCGTCCGTCTTAAAGTTGCGACCCAGAAAAAGTGTAGTCCCGCGGCCCGCGCGGGCCCGGGGCCTCATGTGTCAGCCAGGCAGAGCGCGGCGCGGCGGGGCATGGACAGGGCGGATGAAGCTGCGGCGAAAAAGGACGACAGCGGAAGGCTGATGGTGTGGAAAGAGGTGCGCAATTTGGCGTATTACAGAAGCAGCGCGCTGCCGACATTTTTTTCCGGCTCGCGTTTAGCGTGCGCCGCGACGGCAGAGCAAGAACGTTTTATCTTCACGGAACGTGTTACGCGACCTCGAAGTCACTATTCGCGATTTTCCGTAGCGACTCCCGAGGCAACGCAGTTGGTTCAATTCCTTTCAACGGGCTAACTTTTTTTTTGCCGTTCGTTGTTTTGTGCTAAAAAAAAAAAACACTTCAATAAATAAAAATCAGGACCACTTTTATTCTAGTTTCGACACGTATATTGCATGATAGAGGCGCGTGAGGGTGTGCACATACACCATTCGGCAATATATTTCCCGCAAGCCACTGCCTGCTGGTAATTGGGCAAGCGGGTGCGTCCCGCAGCACGCCCCGAGCCAGGTGCCCCGCCCCGCCCCGCCCCGCCCCGCCTCGCTGCCGCCGCACCCGCATTCTCACCCAACGCAACAACTATTCCCTGCCGCCGTGGGTCGTCGTTGGCAATTTTCACCCCGGGCCGCACCCGGGCAGGCCACGGCCAGGGCATAGCATTGCCGTGGCCAGCAGGGGGAGGGGAGGCGGGGAGGCTGTGCGTGGCGGGGCGGGGCGGGGCGGGGCGGGGCGCCTTGCCGGGGGCGCTAAACGCACGTTCGCTGCTTGTTGCGAACGGACGGCACTGCGGAACACGGGATGGCGAGGGGGAGGGGGAACACGACAGTGTTAGTGTTATTACCTCCAGTGTGCGGCCGCCACGCACGATCCGGCCGAAATGGAAGGCCAGCCGAATTAAATTACACGAGGCGATTTCCGGCCGACCGCGCGGCCGACGCCACGTCACCATCTGCATGACCGCGGTGCACCGGAACGCGGGCTGAGATGTGATACAATTCGAAAAGGAACGTCCCGAGACCCCAAAATAATTCAAAGTTCCGTCAATAGTGAAGTCTACCAACTAAAATCAGGACCAAACTTTAAAATTTTTATTAAACTGATTTTTCGCTGTCGTTGATTTGATTGATCACACAGCCCTTTATCTTTCTCATTTCGTGCTGGTTTCGCGACCACTCACCCTTGTCTGGGTGCAGCTGCTTCTCGGCGGGCCGGATGGTGGAGGCCTGCAGGATGATGGGGTCCGACTTGCCCTTGCTGTTGACGGAGTACACGCAGGCCTGGTACGAGGCGCCGGGCTCCAGCCGGTCCACCTGGAAGGCGGGCAGCACGGCGCTCACGTTGGCGCGCACCACCTGGCTCACGGGGTCGCGCACCTCCAGCAGGAACGACTGCGGCAGGCCGCCGTTGAAGCCCTCGAAGCAGCGCACGGAGAAGGACGTCATGGACGTGTTGGCCACGGAGCAGTTGATGACGGAGTCGGGACGGCCTGCAGCAGAACAAGGATGGGAGAGTCAGATCCCGCCGAGCGAAACCCGCAGGAAGGACGCCTCAGCGCCCGACGGCGCGCGGGCGGGCAACGCTCTCTACAGACGTGCGCGGCGGGCCGGCCTACGCTCCCGACCACAGGCGCTTGGCCGCGCGCCGCGACGTCGCGAACCCAGTGCATTTAGGGCGTGACCTTGCAAGCCGAGCCTGGGACGGCCACCAAGGACCAGTCCGCCACCCGAGCTTCGTGGCCGCGTGGTTAATGTAGTCCGGGTCGGGCCGGCCGGGTGCGGGGCGAACGGCACGGCGACACGGCTGGCCCACCCCGAGGCCGTCGCCATAATAAAGCATCCTTTTGCAGTGTATATGAGGTCGTATAGCTGCGGGCCAGCCCAGCCATGGCCCAGCCGTCACGAGGGTCGTCGCGCTGTGACGTCGCGGTGTGTGTGTGTGTGTGTGTGTGTGTGTGTGTGTGTGTGTGTGCGCGCGCGTGCGCGCACACGCGTACGCGCCAGCAAACAGCACTGCCGTGCGGATACCACACAATTAAGAGCGTTGCCGCTGCGCTCCCAACTCCCCCCTTCTCTCTCTCTCTCTCTCTCTCTCTCTCTCTCTCTCTCTCTCTCTCTCTCTCTCTCTCTCTCTCTCTCTCTCTGCCGTAGGGTGCAGCGCGGCGTGGAGTGAGTGTGTGTGAGTGAGGGCCAACACGCCCGCACCTCACGCGTGTCTCGTTACCGTGTGCAAGGCCCTGCGGGGCCACGCTCCGCGAGAAATTAGCGCCCCTCGCAGTGCTCTCCTCTTTGCAAGAGCCTCCCCCCCCCTCCTGGCCCCATCCCCATTCCCCCCCTCACCCTGTCCGTTGCTTTCTCGCGGTGCATCATTCAAAATCACAAAGCGAACTCGCGGCGCCCCTCCGGCCAGTGTAGGCCCGCTCCCGCCTCTCTCGGCCTGTTTTTTTTTTCTTTGAGACCGTTGAACGGCTGTTTCCATTAGACGCTTGGTACGCTGAAAATATGGGAAAACCGCTAGTTGAGACGACTGGCCGAAAAAAGGGTTGGAAAGTGCAACAGCAGTCTGTCCGTCCGCCCCTTGGTTCTGCAGGCCGTGCAGGGACGGAGTGGACGCGTATCTGGCTAACAATAATGGCCCGGAAACAATACGAATTTATTGTAATGGCGGCCCCGGCTGCGGCTAGGCTGCCCCGGGCTAGGCCGTCCCAGGCAGGCTGCCCTAGACCGGGCCGCTCCAGACCCGCGCTGCACGGCAGGTGTAAATGGGCCGCGATGAGCGACGGTGGATTAGCGGAGGCCTACGGGCCAATTGGCAACATTTACACGCGTCCAGGCGGCACTGATTGCTTCCGCAGAGCATAAGCCCTTCGCAAGGACGTTTCCCCACAACGTGCAGAGTTTTATGGTTGGGTATGAACTGTGTTTTTGGAGAGGGACAGTAGAGTATTTTTGCTTTCAGTAATTTTTTTTTTTGAATTTCTCAACTAATTTAGGATGTTTATTGTCGAAGACAGTTTAAATAAAAATATTTTTGTGAAAAAACAATGTGAAGCAGATTCGCTACACTATGCAGACGTATAAAGAGCCCCGACTCCTGCTCCGGACGACGTCGATGAAGTTAATTTATCTTTTCATAATTGCTCGCAGACTTTTTCGCTCCGCGCGTCGGACGGAAGGGGAAGGGAGGGATGCACTGGGGTTGCTTTCCACTATGGATGGACCGACGCTCCGAGGGAAATTGTTGTCCGGAATGAAATTAGAGGAAAGTTGAAGCGGTGCTGGCTGCTGGTTATGGAGGCAGCCACGGCCGGACAAAAGAAAGGCTTCGCGAGTCTCATGGCGCTGGTGGCACTGCGCTGATTTGGACGCGACGTGTGCTCGGGGCTTTTCATGTGCGGGAGGGACAGAGAGACAGGGTTCAACCCCCGACGCCTCCTTACCTTTCACCCGACTCTAACCAGCGACTGGCGGGTGACTCCGCCCCTTATGGGACGCCCGGACGGCCACAAAAGAGGCCCCTTGATACAGTGGCCTCAGGTGCGGTCAGGAAGGAAGGGGCCCGGCCCATACAGGCTGGCCCAGGCACACAGTGGGCGGAATGCACGCCAGCAATAAGGCACTGGGTTTATGGCCCCGCTGAGAAGGGTGGAGGGAGCCACAGATATCAGGCAGGCCGATCCAAAGGGGACCAGGCGCCCTTCCTCTTCCATACCCAATCCCTCACCTACACACAGACACACAGACACACATACACACAGACAGGGCCGTTAATGAGGCTTGGGGAACTAATCCGCTGACCCCGTCTGCTATGAGAAATCACGCTGGCAAAACGGATAGGTGCCATCGACGGACTGCGACGTGGCTCTGGGCGAACGCCGCGCCGGAGAGTGACAAATTTCTCGTCTGGCCGCAGCAGTGTCCCCCCGGCGATGGCGGGGAGAACTCTTTCGCCGGTTTGCCTTCCATTATCACACAAGTGGGTCGGAATAACGTGGGCGGCTCGTAGCGCTGATGAAACTTGGCGGTACTTTTCGGGTGCCGCGTCAGGAGATCGCTCGCCTTTTGTTCACAAACACCCATCCAAGTTGAAACTCTCTCTCTCTTTCTTCTATTCGGCCAGCAAACAAAATGGAGTGATAAAATAAAAAAAAGCAGGGAAGACGAAAAGGCCCATTTTGCGATGATGGATTAACTGCTGGCCCCCATTACCTCTGCACTGAGAAAGGCCTCCAGATATCGCCACCGACAGGGAAGGGTCCGGGGCCGCTAATAGCACCAAGCCGCCCTTTCCGCACAAAAAAGAAATTGAAACAAAAAAATAAACTAAAATTGTTTGCGTGAAAGCGCTGTTATGATTTGTGATTCTCGACTTCTTGAAAATGTGGAGAAAGATTTTGCGCGCATGGCATGGGTGGGCTCGAGGGACAGAGTACGCAGCGCCGTGCGCTACGCTAAGCCCCTCGCATTAGCACCGTTTCCACCGGACCCTCCTATTTGTATCGGAGGACTGTGCGTCTGTGCGCCTGGGCGTCACGTTGCGAAACGCGAGTCAACTCAAAGCGACACATTGCTTTGACTCGTCGCATTGGGTGTCGGCTGGCCTGGCGAGGGGCGGGGGGAGGGGGCGTGTAACGTCGCGGGCTGGGCCCGACGCGGGTGACACTTTGCCCACCGACTAATTTGTTTTTAAACAATGGGTGTTACGTTTGCCAGTGCCTTCGGCACACATTTATTGCCAAATCCGCTGTTTCGCCGGGCGAGCGGATTGGTTCGCAGGTCCCCCTTCCCACACCTGTCAGCGCCGCGGCCCAGAGCCCGGAGTCCGCCCCTCTGAAAGCCCGGCCGGCGAAGGCATTATTTCAGGTTTCGGCAGCGACTCTGTTTCTACTGGGGGCCCGGCCGCCGGGCCTTGCCGCACGGCCAGGCACCCAGGCAGGCAGCCAGAGAAATGGAGAGATATGAGCTCTATCTGTGATCGGAAAGGAAAACGCAGAACTGGGACCGCGCGAGTCTCTCTCTCTCTCTCTCTCTCTCTCTCTCTCTCTCTCTCTCTCTCTCTCTCTCTCTCTCATACACACACGCCCCCTCGTCCGCTTCCTCAGAGTCGCCGAGAGTTTCATGTGCTATAAATATTCTGAAGATGCTGGCTACCCTGTAGGCCAGGGATAAGATAGTGTCTCATCATTTTTGCCCTCGAGCGATGGACCGTATGCAAGCAACAGGGCTGTGCAGCTGTCACTCACGCCAGCACACCCCTGGAGCGGTCTGACAACAGAGTCCGACAACAGTTTCTTTTTTCGATGAATGTTGCCACGATCAAGGTGCTTGTGGCCTTTTTCGCAGGTCCCCCTTTTCTCCACTCTGTTGACCATTATTATTATTATTATTATTATTATTATTATTATTATTATTATTATTATTATTATTATTATTATTATTATTATTATTATTATTATTATTATTATTATTATTTTCGTCCTTCGCTGTTGCGACATGCAGCATTCTTGGATACAATTTTGCGAAAATTGGGGACGCGTTCGACGACGCACCGCGACACGGCGGCACGCCGGGGCGTGCGTTGAGGCGACGCCGCCAGCATCGCCGCCAAGGCCGCCTAATCTACATTCTCGCAATAAATTGTGTTTTCCCGTTTTAATAGTGACTTGGTGGCATGTATAATACCTTACCTACCCCCGCTCCTCCCCCTCCCGTCTGTAACTACATCGCCGCAAAGTAACACTAATGGCCTACCCCCCCCCCTTCTCGTGAGGCACAACAAAAATATTAGAGGATGCTGAGGCGGCAGGAACGAGCCCGCATTTACCCGGGGCTGGCTGCCTGCCTGCCTGGGCGGCCCGGGCCGCAGCTGGCCGTGTCAATGCAAAAGACTGCGAGCAGCTCACTCGTTACCGTGAAATATACGCCGCGCAGACGCGGGGTCGTTCTTGAGTGCGCCGACCGAGCGGAGCGAGCGAGCGCTGCTTATGTTACATCATTTCCAAGGGCGGAACCTTAGTGTAGTGCCGCGGCGGCCGCGCGGGGGCTACTGCAGGGGCCGCTGCATGGGCCCTTCTGCGTGTAATGCGCTCTGTGTGTGTGTGTGTGTGTGTGTGTGTGTGTGTGTGTGTGGTGTGTGTGTGTGGGTGTGTATGTGTGTGTGTGGCGAGGCGATGCCGGGTGTCCGTAGGTCTGCCTGCCCGTGGCGTGTTTAATATGCGAGGTTAATCTGAAGAAATTCGTTTCCTGTCGGGGCCATGCTGCCCCGCGCGGGGCACCGCCAGAGGCTCATTTACTTGGCCGTGCGGGGCGGGGCGGGGCGGGGCAGGGTGGGGTGGGGCGGCGCGGGGCGGGGCCGAGCGGGGGTGGTTTTGCGGTGGCTATAAACTGCAGGGCTCTGGCATTTCGCGCGCTCCGGACGCGCGAAGCGGGGGATATGGCACGGGATACGGTTGGGAAGACGTCTGGTGGAAGGGGAGGGGCGCTCCGTAATGGAACACGGGAGGAAGTCAGGGGAGCGGAGGGGAGGGGGTGGGGGGACCGCGCTTGCCGCTCTGACAATCCGGCGTGGCGGCGGGCCGCGGGGCGGGGCGGGGCGGGGCGGCGGGCGGCGCGCATAAGTGACAGGATGGATTGAAGGTAAAGGGCTGGCCGTGTCTCGCCTCGCTCCGCGCTCCGCCTCTCCAAGAAGAAGTGAGACGAGACGGCGTGCCGCGAGGGTGTCGGGGCGAGAGCGGGTGGGAGAGAGGCGCGCCCCTCCGCCGCCGTCACATATCGTTCCAACTTACAACCTGAGAACTTGACTTTCACGACTCTTCCCATTTCGCCGAACAGCACTCACTTGTTGGCAGAGTCGAAGCGCGCGGCGCGCTGCTAGCGTGCTGCTAGACTGCCGGCTTCGCCCGAACCGCGCCCGCCCGGCCTTCTTTGCAAAGCTTTCTCAAGGCGTGAGAAACGTTACGGGGATGTCTCGGACTCGAGTCAAGTTTGGCCAGGGCGCCGCGAATATGGAAGTTGAGAAGACTTACTGCCGCGGAGTGAGCATCTGCTGGCTGCGGGAATTACGACATGGCCGCGCACCAAACTCGCGGCCCGCAAGGAATTCCTCAGTACACACGCACGCACCCCCCCCCCCTCCACCCTCCCTCTCAGACACACACAAACACACACACACTCACTCAGCCACATTCACAGCGTTCCCAACGGAGAGGAAAAAAAAACAAAAACACATAACCTTCTATCAGGCGACATAAAGCGGTATTGGTGCATAACCATCTGGCCGCGAAAGCAACACCCTAAAACGGCCTCTGAAGCGCGTCGCGTCGTTGCAAGGGAGCGGAGTGACCCACATGGCCGTTTTACGACAAAGGCGACCGACGGGCGCCGCGACCGCCGCGACTCCACAAGTTGCAGTGGACACTCACGGCTGGCTTCACCTTGTAGAGGGGACACTGTGAGCAGCGAGTCCGCGCCTTTTATAGATTCCTTTACTGCCCTCCGGCGGCCGGGCCTTTGGTAACGTCCGCTTGACGCACTCGCCGTCCCGGTCGTAGCGAGCCCCACGGTGGGCCCCACAGTGGCGCGGGGGGACGCACCCATCGGCAGCATTACCGCGACACAGTGTGCCCGCCTCACGCCCTGCACATCGATTGCCGTATCGAATACAAAGGGCAAATATTGGGCCTGGGCTGACCGCACCGCAGACGCGCACGCACGCGCACACGCGCGCCGTCATCCGGGGTGGGCGTGGCGCGCCAAGACAAGCGCGCAGCCCTCCGTCTTGCCCACCCCCATTCCCTGACCCAGCCTCGGCCGGGTGGGCCGGACTTGTCATGACCAAGATCAACATGCGTTGCACACGAGCGGCACGCCGGGCCCATCCCGTGCTGATAACATGAGCTAGCAGTTTCGGGAATTGATTTTATCGACGGTTTGGTAGTGGTGGCTCCGTAGAGGGCCACGCTGGCGGGCCCGCCACTGGCCCGACGTTGCCGCCATGGGGTCATAACTACACCCGCAGGCACTGATGGGCTACGGCCAGCGGGCCGGAGTTGTGCTGCATGGCTGCACGTTCCAAGAGGGAGAGCGAGGCGGCCATCCCATTGGCCGGCACAGGTACCCGGCCGCGCCGTGCCTGGCCGTGCCCTCTCCAACAAATGGCGGTCGAATAGTTGCTGGCGTTTAGCCGCACCCAGCGCAACCCTATCGGTCGACGCTGCCTGGCTGGCTGCCCTGGCTGGCTGACCAGGCGCACGTAGCCAGCCGTGGCGGGCCGGCGGCGCTGCTGAGCTACGAGCCGCGCGTTAGTCGCCAACTACACTTCTGTATTATTCATGAACGCGCCCTGAACCATTAAATTGTCGCTACGCGTGACAAACAGGCGTGCCTGGAGCTAAGAGAGTCGCCGCGCCGGCAGGGATCGAACCCAAGGATTCGGCACCGTGCATCCACGCAAATGAATAAAGCATGCGTCGCCATCCGACTGCAGTGCCACCCTGCGCCGCAAAATAAGTTGTTTTACGATTACTTCCGTAAAGCGCTGGTGCCAATGGATACGGTTAACGACGCTGCATTTAAAATTCAAGCTAAGTTGCGTAACTAAATACTCCTGAAATAAAAGGGTCAGCCTTCGCCTTAGCATTACCAGTGAACTTTGTGAAAATTCGTTAGGGGACACTAACTGATTCCTCCATGCGGATATTTTTTTTGATTATCATGGATAGTGGTACGTGATTTCCTCGGCGATACCAGTCGAGATGGTTTCCATTCACACAGCATTGGTCTGGGCAGTACTGACCTGCGGCGATGATGTGGTAGACGCAGGGCACCCGCTGGCTGCCGATTCGGTTCTTGGCGTAGCACAGCAGCGTGCCGTAGTCCAGCTCCGTCATGGGCGTGTAGCTGACGGTGGAGAGAGTGCCGTGCCGCGTGATGTGCGACCCCTCCACCTCCACGCTCTCGGCTGAGTTGTTGAAGGTCCAGCGGAACTCGACGTCGCCGGGGTTGGCGTCCACGGAGCAGGAGATGTTGGCCTTCTCCTGCTTGGCTACGCCGTGCACCCTCGTCTGGTTCGGCTCGCAGGTCGGCGCGACTGTCAACAACAATCCGCCGTTACCGTCCGTTTTAAAGCGTTGCTAGAGATACATGGTGGCCCGTCATCCCTCCAAAGGGTCATTATTTATTTCAACAAGGCCCTAGTTTGCCACCATAAGCCGGCGATGAGCCTGAAGAGAGATTTATGCCGAATATTGTGTTCGCCAGGCCTACCCTCATGCCCTCATTGCGGGCCGGGAAATAACGGTATCCCCCTCCACGCACACGCACGCATACATATTGTGTTATAATCTGCAACGGCCAGTCCATCCAGCTCGTAATGGGCGCCAGGATGCGAGAGGCGTGCTCCATCATTAAAACCACCGGGGTGTATCTCGTTCGTTTTTAAACCGATTAACAACAACTACGTCAAAGGCCCGCGGGCGGAGCGGCGCGCCAGACGGATACAAGCCGATCAGTCTGCGCCCTTAATTGGCGATCAGCGATTGCGCTTGCTTTGTGTCGTCAAAGTCAGAGATTGCTGTGTGGACAAAAAAAAATTTCTACAGGGGTATTTGTACGGTATAGCTTGGCGTGGTTGTCGGGGTACAAAGCACCGTCACCTGGTGTGACTCGGGCGAACGGGGTGGTGACTCCTTCAAGACGGGAAGGTAAAACAAGTCGTTCGTGGAGTTTTGATGAGGGACTCCCCATGAGTCTTCTGCTATACTCACAGAGTACGTTGAGGTAGAATGAGTTGCTGACGCCTTCCCCCTCCTGGTTGAAGCCGACGCACGTGTAGTTGCCGGCCGAGGCGCGCGACACGCCCTGCAGCACCAGGCTCTGGTTGGCGATGATCACGCCGCCTGATATGTTGTGGTTCAGCTGCTTGCCCTGCAACAACAAGGTGTTGTAAAAGGACTTGTGGCGAGAATCGCGGCTTTGACGGGCTGTCTCTGGCGTGACACAAAAAAAGAAGCCATTTTACGCTGTATCCGACCTTTGACACTTGAATAAAAAACGATCCATTATCAAAATGCACTGCGGAGAGTTTTAAAGATGGCAAAAAGGCGAACCTTGCCGTGCCATGAGAGACGGCAAACAGTTGGGAGAGCAGAACGCGGGCGGCAGAAAGAAGCAGGGAAAAAGAGCGAGCAGTCCATCCTCGGTTCGCCCTTGTTCTACTGTACGCCGTGGACCGCGCGCCTCCAGCGGCTCCAACAAGTCCGTCCTTCTGACAGGACAAGGTGAGGTATCCGTGAGGCCTCGTTTGAGTGGGGGCGGAGCGGTCTCTGCGGACACCGCGGTGCTGCCAGTGCTGCCGCCTCGTCCCCATCCACCGACTTTCCGGATGGTTTCACCCGGAGAGGCGGCCCTCTTGGCCTGCCGCTGAAGCCGCCTCGCCCCGCCTCGCCCAGCCCCGCCGCCGGGACAGCGTGCAGTGCGGGACAGTCCGGACAGGGCGCGCCCTAATGAACCGCGTTGATCGAATCGGCGTGCGAGACGTTCGACCGGAGGCAGCGGCAGCCCTCTCTCCACCCCTGGCACCGTCCTTCCTAGTAAAAGATCCCGCCTTTTGCAACAGAAATCGTACAGAATATCGGGTAGGAAAAGACACGGACCATTCAGACAGGTTTTCCGTGATCACCAGAAAGATCCTGTGCGGAGCTCCCGTAGATCGTGAAACACGGATCAATGCTGGTTGATCAGACATTTTCCGTGCCTTTTCATTCCCCCCCTTTTTTTTTCATTTTTTCTTTAAATCAGTGATATGAACTGCTCACTAGGACCTCGTTCTTTTGGCCCACGGCCCTGGCGGCAACAATGGCGGCGGTCCGAGCGAGGTGGCCGGCAAACACGGCCCGGTGATGGTTTGCTCTCCGCTCGGGTGCATGCATGCCGTCCTAGTCCTCAAACACCACGCACGACTACGGGCCAACTTTGACTGGCGGCGCGAGCGGCGCACAGTGGGCCAGAAGACCGGCGCAGGCGACCAAAACTCGGCACGCGTTTTCAGCTCCACAGTCACCAAATGGGACGCGACCCGCCCGCGTGACCCCACCAATGGATCCCTCGTTCGGAGAGCAATCCGTTGGTGGGGTCACACGTTCGGTTCGAGTTCCATTTGGCGACTGCCGTCCGGGATTTAGACCACCTCCACCACTCTTCCAGCCCACTGTGCGGCGTCAAACGCAAATCCAGGCTGTCCAGGTCCCAAGCGGCGGGGGCGGGACCCACAGGGGCAAACACGCACACACGCACGAACGCACTCGCGTCCATCCAGGCGGCTTGTTTTTCAGAGGCCTTCATTCAACCTGATCCAAACAGCCATGGGCTGATGGACTCGCTTCCGAGTAAATACTCCCAGACCACAGTGGCGGATTAAAAAGGCACTGACCGGGCTGTAATACCCCGGTTCAATGCACACCATTTTAAGGCCGAGTAAAATTTCAGCGACCAAACCAACTGTTCTTCCTGCCCGTTGTCACCATCGAAGTGATTCAGTTGGATCAAGTAAATTGACTTGTTTGAAGTAAGTTACCTTGTTTTTTTTTTGTGTTTTTTTTTGTGTTTTTTTTTTTTTGTGTGTTTTTTTGTTTCGGAGCTTTACAGCCCTCAGAAGACCTAGCAGTCGCACTGAATAATTGTGCACCGACAAGTTCAACATGGACACCGCTGGAGGTGCGGGCGGCAGTGCTGTGCGCCGCCGCACCCTCTGCCCCCCACCCTGGGCCACCCCTCCAGGATCCCCGCCTTGCTTTCCCCGCTGGTACGTCACGGAGCACCCTCAAATTGAATTTTGTAAGCTCATTCAACCCTACGCTCGATGGATTTTTTACTTTCTTTTCATGCAATTTCCTCTTTTCGGTTGTAACGCGCGGTCTTCCACACAAAAAAAAAAAAACAAAAAAAAAAAAAAACCACAGGCGAACGCAAGGCCTGGTGGGTAACAGGTGGATTCAAAAAGAACAGTGTGCTTAGTTAAACAAGCTCCTGGATTCTTAATCTCTCTCTTCAATAATCTTGTAAAATCTCTAGCATCTTGAGAACTCAAGGCAACATTTTCGTAATTTACTTCCAATGGTAAAAAAGAAAGTAAAAAAATCAACTGAATTAACGGCGAAAATCCCAACCTTCCCGTTATTTTGGTTGCTAGTTGTCCGCACGGTTGACCTCTGGGTTCGCAGTACCTGTTATACTAATTACCCCGCGGACCACGCGCTGCATGTTTTTCTTTCTCTGAAACAACACGACACGTCCTGAGGACCGTCCCCTGCTATTACAGCTGCGCCGGCCTACCTGCAGCAGAGTAAATTATGGCCAGCCCTGGTGCGCCACCCACGGCAAACCTGATACGGTGTGTCAACCACACGGGAAAAGGCAAAAAAAGCCTCTCTCCGTGGGGACGTCCCAGCGTAGGAAGCTGACTACAGTGTCAGAGGAAAATATGTGTTTTCAAATGGTGGCGGATAACAAGCGGCCTCCTGGTTTGCGCGCGGGACAGTGGGCCTGAAGGCCGTTGAGGGGGCCAAAATTCTAGACGTGTTTTGAGCTCCAGAGTCGCTAAATGGGACTCGAATCGAACGTGTGACCCCAGCAATGGATTGCTCTCCAAACGAGGAATCAATTGATGGGGTCACACGTTCGATTCGAGTCCCATTTTGCGACCCTATGGAGCTCCAAACGCGCCCAGAATTTTAGCCGCCTCAACGGTCTTCGGGCCCACTGTGCGGCCCCCCTTCACGGCCGCCATGCATGCATAAATGGCAAACAAAAGGCGCTAGGGCAGCGTGAGAGCGTGTCCTGGGAGGCGGCCGGGGGGCCATCGAGGGCTGCCTTTGCTTTTTACGGCATCGATCTTCTTGCGTGGGTCCTGCTGCGCTGCACCCAGCCCACTGTGCGCTGCGCCCCCGGGCCCGGCCGTGATCCTCATCGCCCCTTCAGAACTCGATCGGCACGGGAACGGTGTGAAACGGGGTAAGTTGGGCTGCGACGGGGTAAGTGAGGCTGCAACTGGGGCAACGACGGCAATGTCGCTTTCAACTGGAGAGATGGCGGCGGCCTGGCCCCCAACTTGTTGGTCGGGCAGCACGCTGTAAGGCAACAAAGTGCTTTTTGTTGGGTTTGTTTCGGACGGAAGTTTACGGCTGGGAAAAGAGGCCACGGCTTCGTGTTTCGTTAACTATTCAGCCTGTCTCGAGCACGGCTAAGGTTGTCGAATCGTCTGCGGGGAATAGGAGATGGTCTCGGACTGACTGACTCCATTATCAAGGAGACCAAAAGGCACGGGCTGCAGTACAACACAACCTAGTTCATAACGTTCTCACTCTATACTACCGCAAGACGATTCAAATCCGTCGACGAGTGACGCGTCATGTTCCTGATATTGTGAATCGTGCCTAGTTCAATTCAATCCTCCGCTTTTTTTTTTTTTTTTTTTTTTTTAAATTGTGAACGTGTCAAATGTCCAGGTTTCTTGAAAACCAGGAATGGAAACGTAGAGTCATTTCAGACGCAAAAACAGCAAGCCGCCGGCACTGCTGCCGTCCGCGGCGCTGCTCGGAAGACGCGAGGGCGCACTTACTGCAGGACTGCCATGATTAAAAGCGCGGCCCGACAGCGACAAAGGTCCGGCGGCTCAACGCAGCAGCGCCACCGAAATGACACAATCATGCCGCGCGGTCTGTACCGCGTGCTGCCGCGCCGTGCCGCGCCGTGCCGCGCCGTGCCGCGCCGTGCCGGAGCCGCCGTCTCCTGACCACTCGTGGATTAGGCCCCGGCGAGCCCACTGTGCGCCGGGCCGGCCGAGAGGAGGCGAGCATTTTGCCAGGCGTGGCGGTGTGCGTGCCCTTCCGTCCGGCACTCCATCAGCAGCCCTATTGTTGCTCCGTGATAACTCAGGACAACAATGCCAGTGCGACAATGTATGACATTGTGCCCCCCTCCACACACACCACCCTGCAAAGCGAAGTGCGCGGCGGCGCACAGTGTAGCGTGCGCTGCGTGGAAAACGCCGCCCCGCGAGGAGGCCACGCCGAATCCCCAAATCTCTTATCCCCTCTAACGGATTCATTTGGTTTTATTAATCCGGCTCGTTGCTGTCTGAGTCCACTGCCCGCCACAGTCCGGCAGCGGGTTGGAATACGCTGGAGGCAGCCGCCGCTGCCCTGCGAGTACGCGGCACTCCCATTATTGACAGTCGCGCATGGCAAAGCACTCAGGGACTCGGGGCGGCCAGCGCCGTAGTAGATGGGTCTCGCGCACTCCGGGCCTGCACTGCCACACACCCTGCGGCCGGGCGGGGGCGCCACAGGATCGCACTTCTGGGTGGTTGTACACAGTGGGCCATACTCTATTACGGCGACGTTTGACCCGTGGTCGCGATACGATAGAGGCTAGTCGTCGAAACGAGTATATAGTTCCGCCACCGTCCTGGTGGGGCAAAGGAGGGCAGAAAGGCTGGAATGCACAGTGTTTGCAACAGTGCCGGGCTCGAAATGAGAAAGGCAAGGCAGCCGCTGGAAGGAATAAGACGAATTTCGTAATTGAGGGCGAGGCCTGGCCAGGCCAGCGCGATCACCGGGAGATAGCCCGGCCTGGCCGAGCGGGCCGTCTGCGAGACTAGAGGCAGAGGGTCGAGCTACCGCTCTTCTCGGCTTTGGTCGGACAACCTTCTTCGTTATCCCCGTCTTTCTTTAGCCAGCCCTTTATCGCCGGTCCGTCACCGCGAGGCTGGCCCAGTGTGCACTGGCTGGCTGGCCCACTGTGAGCTGGCTGGCTCCGCGAGTCGTCCTTCTCCTCCTCCTACTGCTTCCTTTTATTTTCAATAACGTGCGACGACGTCCATGAAAGCGACTCGTCATTCGAGTCAGAAAGGAGATTGGGCTGCAAACGGATAAGTACCGGCGGAAGTAAAAAAAAGGGAGAAACGAATATAACCTTTCCGTTTCGGCAAATTGGATCGGCAGGGTGACTTCTTCCAGAATATCCTCCAAAGTTGGAGAGGTTTTCGAATAGTTTAATAATTGAAAAGAATGAGTACGATTGGCTTACATTGTGCCGCCACTCGACCTTGTAGATGGGCGGGTTGGCGTCCACCAGGCAGTCGTAGTACACGTCGCTGGTCTCACGGATGTTGTCGGGGTTGAGAGACTTGCCGAGCAGCAGCTTCGTCTCGGGAACATCTGCAATCCAAACAACGATCCATTAATGGCGCGCGCTCGCAAATGGGAAACCGATCATGCACTATTAATTCCCCGAACTTTCCCCGAGCCACTGGCAATATTACCCAGCCAGTCTAGCCTCCTGCGTGGACCACTGGCAACACAACAGCGCTCCACACACTCCGAGGGATAATCCGATCCCCCTAGTGGGGGGATCCCTGCTGCCAAAGACCTGACAGGGGAAGCCAAATGAAGGAGGGGGGAAAAAGAGACAAAATGAGACGGTTCGTGTTTACTCCTGGCCATCAATACCGGTGGGCCGAGCGAACTGGACGCAATGAAACCGTCCAGGAATTGGGCCAATCCTGCCATACCCTCCAGAGACCGAGCGACCCACCGCGAGGACCTTCAAAACTCGGCTTCACTAATACAACTAGCCTCTTTTTATTTTTAAGCGTTACCAGGTTTACGCTCAGATTCATCCTCCAATCTACATGCAATCCCCCTCTCTACATTGTTCGAGGATGGCTGACGTCCTTTCGCGGAATCGGCACGCTAGGCTTGGCTGGGCGACCTTGCCTAGATAGACTGCAGTCAACTATGGCAGCAGTTTGGCCGTTTAGCTCGCCGGACCCCGTAAATCAAGCCTGCTGACACGACTGGATGTCTGTGTGATACAGACTGTATCGCTGCGACGTTATCCTACAATTCCTAATGCCGAAAGCGCGCGCGTGAAACCAGGGTTCAAATCCTGCCGGAGGCAGACCCCACTTTTCGTCGCTTTACTCGTCCCTCGCCAGCGAGCCGCGCGCTAGCGGAGCGATTTCGCACAGTGTCTCGTTGCTGGTGCATCTAGAATTCTGGCCGCCTCCAACGGTCTTCTGGCCCACTGTGCGTTCGGGGACAGCTGGCCCGGTGATAAATCGGGCGCGTTATCATCGCGCGGCCACACATCTTCATTACTATCAATGCGAAGGCGACCGTCGCCATGCCGCCTCAGCACATATTCCTCGATATTGATTACCGCAGGCCGACGGCCACTGTTAGAGAAATCTTGGAAACTCCCGGAGAACTCCCAGGAAAAACATTGACTTAAAGAGAAAAATTCCAAGACCTCCAATGTTTTTATTGTAAATATGAATTTCCGGAAATTATTGTAATTTTTTTAAAAAAACCAAACCTCTGAAATGTCCGGCAGAGCTCCGCGAAGCACATTTCGTCATTTTCCAACTTATTTTTAACAGTGCCGCCACCGCAAGAGACCCTCGGAAGGCCGGGGCGAAGGATGGGGAATCGCTGTGCTGGCTGCCCCTAACGCGTCCCAGCCGATACGCTACGCAACGCCAATTTGTGCACTTCCAGTCCACAGGCTGCTCGCCGCTGGGGGGCGGGGGCGGCAGTGAAACCAGTTGAACGGCGGGGATGAAAACTCAGCCGCGAGTCGGTAGATCCAGCCATTCGCTTTGTAAGAAAAAATTTAAAAAAAGTGACGAATTAAAAAAAAAAAAGTTGACGAATGCGTTTGTGTGTTGACACATAAAGTCGCGCGAGAGTGAGGAAAACGATACACGAAAATAAAAAAGAGCACAAGATACACACAAGTGGAAGAGCCTACGGATCGGAAAATTGCAATCAGCATGGAAATCTATCCATTAATCAAAGTCACTCTCTCTCTCTCTAAACTCGTGAGCTCGTGTGTGCCATTCGACGAATCGATTGTATCGTCCCGTTACCGCCCCCATCCTTATGGTTCCCTTTCGACTTTATTTCACGACCCCCGCCATTTTTCTTCGCGTTATTTACTCTAAACGGTGTATCGTTGTTATCACGGCAGGCTTGCCGGAGTCACGGGAGTAACGGGCTCACTGTGGGGCGCAGGTGATAAGGAGGCGTTAGCGCTGTGCGTGCCAGAGGCCCCAGTCCAGGCCCAGTCGGCGGGGACGCCGGGGCCCGACGCCGACGCCGTCCCAAATAACATATGCGCTTCGTGACGGTCAGCATATTTGAACTGTTGGTGCAAAGTTTGCGCTAAGGGGACCCTCTCCTCGTCGGCAGCACGGCGGGACGTGCTCGGCGCCGAGGGAGTCCACGTCAAGAAGGCGGAGAGAGAGAGAGAGAGAGAGAGAGAGAGAGAGAGAGAGAGAGAGAGAGAGAGAGAGAGAGAGAGAGCAGGGCTTGACAAGGAACACTGGAAGAAGGAAGACACGAGCACGGCGACTCGTGGACTCGTTAACGTGCCTAACTACTTGCTTTCTTGCTGCCGCACAGTGGGGCGGGGCCGAAGGGAGCGATGGCGGGTACAGTAAGTACACTGCGCTCTGACTGCAGCTGCATCGGAGTGCGCCGGCACCCTCCACCGTCCCGTTGTTGTAGCGACACTGGGAATGCAAGCAGTTGGCAGCAAGGGACGGAGGGCGTCTTGGGGCGGTGCCCCGCCAGGCAGGCAGCCAGGCACTGCAACGTGACGAGTCGGCTCGCAATTACGACCTGCATGACCTCCATTGGCACGCCGCTTAGCGCCGGGCGCCCTCATCTAGACAAGTAGTCTCTCTCTCTCTCTCTCTCTCTCTCTCTCTCTCTCTCTCTCTCTCTCTCTCTCTCTCTCTCTCTCTCTCTCTCTCTCTCTCTCTCTCTCTCTCTCTCTCTCTCTCACCCCCTGGTCCCGCTCGGTCCGACAACGCGACGGAGAGAAATAATTTGAAATCCCCTCGAAATCGCGCGCCTCCAACTTGTACTACTTGTGCGGGTGAAGGACGCGGTGGGAGGAGTAATTCTCAAAGGAACTCGTCCTCGCCGCTCCACGCGACGAGCCGCCGTCGTGCGGCATGTGCTCCAGCCGCTCCAGCCGCTCCAGCGCGGCGCTCAAACTCTGCCGAAAGTGCGACGCGCGACGCCAAACTAGACATAATTGCGCCGCGGGGGCGCGCCGCCGCTGTCAAGGCGACGCCGGATTAACAGATTTAAACGAACGGTCCGTCGCGCGGGGCACGTGGGGCGCGGCACGGCGCGGCGCGGCAGGGCTCTAGTGACGGCGCGGCGCGTCTTATTACATCACCTCCACGCCGCGCCACTTGGCGAGGGCACATTTAGCGCGGCGCGCCGAAACCAGAATCACTTAATTGGGGGACGCTCTATTCCGGTCTGCCGAGCGATTCCGAGGAGTGGTTTCGTCGCTCTCTCTCTCTCTCCTTCGCGCGACGCGCCGTGTTTGCGAGAGAGACAGGGCGACTCCAGCATCAGAAGCACTGCGCCCTAATCTCTGTCCAGCTGCCCGGGGGCTAGCCCTCCTCAGCCTGTGCATATTTTTTGCTGCCTGATACACGGCGCGGAGGCGCAGTACTGGCCGAAGCTATGGCCCTCGCGCCATGGGCGAGCCCCGCGGCTCTTCGGGGGGTCTGTCTCTCTCGCTCCGCCACGGAGCGCCCGCGAGAGGGACAGAGACGCCGTTGGGAATCAGCCTGCTGCCCCCGGCCTGCCCTCGGCGCTGCCGGTGAGGAATGGGGCTTCTGACCAAGGGGGCGTGTCCCTACAGTGTTGCAGGGAGGGGGGCCGCAACTCCAGACCCAACAACCCCCCTTGCAGGCCAGCCCCCGCTGCCCCCGCTGCCCCCGCCGCCCCCGCCGCCCCGCGCAGCACAGCGCAGGCCCCAGGGACACCCAACTTTATGGACTCTGTTTAAATCAGGCCCAGGGATGGCTGAACGACTACCCCCTGTCAGCGCCTGAGCTGGGGACGGAAGGGGGTCGCCCGCCCGGACGGCCGAGCAGCCGAAAAGTCGAAGGCCGCGGTGCAGCGAAGACCATGCAGCACTGCAGTGGGACGGCGTCCTGGGACGGACACCGTCAGCACGACGAACCGGCCGCCAGGTGCCGCGGCCCTCGTCTTGCGGAGTCCATTTGCCAGTCGGGCCGAGCGCCGACGCTAAACTGCCGGCGAGAAAATAAAGCGATTGTTTTTGAACGTCTCGGCGCGGTCTCTTTGACACCCCTGAGGGGCGCCGCGAGTGCGAGAGAGACAGACCGCGCGACGGCGGCACGCTTCGGCGCCGACCTCGAGCGGCACACCCGTCACTCACAGCTAACGCTACCTGGCCCGGCGGACGCCACGCACAGGGCGCACGGCGGCGCGGCGCCATTTATGCGGGAGGCTGTTCGCTACGCGCATTGCACGCGTCGCGACTTATTTATGACAATGATTTACCTTTGTAATTTGGCGGCGTGTAATTCGGTGCGCACGCGCCTCGAGGGCGCTGGCGGCCACCTCCTCTTAGTACTCCTCCTGGACGTAACCGCCGTTCATTTGGCTGCCATATTACAAAGCGGCCGGCCATTTTTTACTCTTATGTACACGAGGTGCGCCGCGGTCGTTGGCCCCGGCCGTTAGAGCGCCGAAAGCGTTACGGCTCGCGAGTAAATCTGCGCCGAGGAAATGGGGTAGCCCGCCTGGCCGCGCGCACAGTGGGCCCGGCGGGGCCCGGGGTGCAGGGGCGCGGGGGGCTGCTCTCCCCGCTGGAAAGTGGATGATCGGCCTCGGCGTCCCTGCAGGAAGACTTTTCACGGACGACGCACCGTTTCCGCTGGGGCCATCATAAGTGCCACAAAGAGAGGCGGAAGGGCGCGTGTGCCAAACTGCGTTTTCGTCGCTCTGTCTCTCTCGCACTCGCGGGGCGTCCCGCTGCGGCGCGAGAGAGAGAGTCGGGCTGAGGAGCCGCCGCGGCCCCGGGGACCAGCCGTCCACCCTCCGCCGACCCTGCAAGGTGGCCGGCCGGCGGCTCGCCGTCGAGCCGTCCAGAAACCGAACGGATTTGAGTCACATTCGACTATCCTCTCCTTTGCATGCGGCCGTGGATAACCGTTACACCCAGCCATATTGTACCGGTCGTACGATTCGGGGGCGGTGGGCCTGGCGAGGCAGGCTTGAAAGGGGTTCAGTCCAGTCCGGGTCCAGTCCGCAGGCCAGCGTCCACCGCGCAGTTCGTTGTCCGCTCGCCCCGCCCCACCCCGCCCCGCCCCCGGTCCAGCACTACCCCAACTTTGACGAGCGAATCCAGGTAACCGCGGAGCCGCGAGCAGGACCCCGAGAGGCTTCCCCTTCCCCACGATTTTGTCAACAAAACTCTCCAACCTTCCTTTTTTTTTTTTTTTGGTCTCGTCCTTCGCGCCACCGAGCGTATGTTTTGCTTTCATGCCTGTTTGCTGAGGGGCCGCTCGTTCCAGCCGCGCAACAACACCTCGGTCTCGCGTCTATCGGAGAAGAAGAAGGATACCATTTCGGTCCGAGTCGCCTCCCGAGAGAGCCCTTTCGACCCCCTCTTTCGGCTGTAGAGCCCGGCCTCGGCGAGCACGGCTAGCACGGCCCCTCGCCGGTAGCGGTGCATTCACGCCATTGAGTATGTGACGTATCGCCCCTCGCGCTAGGGATACTCACAGTGGATGCGCGACCCTCCTCCTGAATGGGCTCCCCTCCCCTCACCCGCATTAGGGGCTTCGGATACACCTCACATAGACGAGCTGCGCCCCTGCTCCGCCCCGGCGCGGTGCTTTGGAGTCGGCATGCAGTGCCACTGCAGTGCGCACGCAGCGGCCGGAGAAGAGAAACGGAAGCGGCCGCGCGACTCGCGGTACAAGTTGAAAACCATCAAATCGAGGGGGAAATAACTGGCCAAAAGCATGTACACCAAAAATTAAATTTAAAAAAATTTCAAAAATTTCAAAAAGTTTTCTTGAAAATTTGAAAATTTTTGAAGATTAATCGTAAAAAGTCACGAAATTGTGTTTCCAGGACCGACCTAACATTGATTATTTTTCACTGCCCACCTCAGTGTGCTTCAAAGGCACGGCAATGCGCACTCACTACTATCTGCCGTGGTGGCTGGACGTGTCGATGCGTCGATTTCCCGGTACGAGGATCGGCGGTTCAAATCTTCTTACTTCAAAGCTTTTTTTTCACTGACCGCTGCTCATCGTCGCTTCAAGGGCCCGCTTTGATCGCCGTCAGACATGAGCCGTGGTGGCTGAGAGTGAAAAGGCGTCGACCCCCGAACGTAAGGTTCGGGGATCGAACCCCACAAATGCCTTTCATTTTTCGACTGGCTTCCTCCCACTGCGACTCAAACCCGTCCTCCAACACTCGGCAGACGTGCAAGTCAGGGTGGTGTAGTGGTCTAGGCTCAATCCAGGCCATTACACCCGGGTGTCTAAAAAGCAGTCCGCTTCGGCGGATTGGCCTCGGCACTGGTTCGATCCCCGATCGAGCCAGCCACTCGAGATTGGTCGCGAGTGGGTCCATTCCGATTCGTCGGATGGAGTTGATAAGTCCTTTGAAGCTGGCCCACTGACTGCATGTTCGGGTCTGGGAGCGCCGGACAGCGGGTGTACCATTTGGGTACCGACCAGCCTGCGCAAACAAAAGCTCCCAAAACTACTCTCTCTCTCTCTTTCTTTCTTTCTCTGTCTCTCTATCGTCTCTACCTTACTCTACTCTGCCCATGTTTGAGGCGTGTCGGCGTCCTCGGGTCCTACTGGGTCCCCCGGCGTACGATATCGAAGTCGCTGGATCGGATTAACCCCAGTTACCTGATAGCACCGGTTCCCATCCCGAACACCGAAGTAAAGCAGGAGGCCTCCCCATTAAGACTGGGGAGGGGGTGTAGAGTTCCATTTTTTAAATTTATTTTTAGTTAAACACGATCGCCAGCGCCCGGGAACACCGTTTCCCATATCCAAACACCAAAAATTTCAAAAAATTCAAAAAATTTCAAGAAATTTAAAAAAAAAACGTACACAAAAATTTCGAGTTGTTTCCCCCTTGCATCAAATGATATCAAACGGAAATTAAATTTTCAAAAACAAGTCGCTTTATGCACGGCGCGCGTGCAGAGTTCGGATTCAGCTCACGGGTTCGCACTGCGTATGTTGTTGCCCGGGAGTCCCCTCCCCCCCCTCTCGGGCCGCGCAGTCTTCACCTTCACTTTCCGTCTCACGGCGTGACGTGTACTTACATTGCACGTGCAGCAGGCGGCTCTCCTCCAGGACGGCGCCCTCCATGGCCGTGTTGGACGCCTTGCACGTGAGCGTCTTACCGGCGTCCTCCTTGGCCGGGTGGTACGACAGCGTGGAGGTCGTCGTGTTGCCGTCCGTCGAGGTCTGCAAACAGGGAAGGGAAAGTTACACACGGACCCAGTGGGGCTTTGCCTCCGAGTGGCACGCTAGGGCCTCGGACCACCACGATCTGGGGCCAGCGCCAGTACGGCCAACCTCCTGCGCCGCCGCCCATAGATCTATCGAAACAAGATGCCTGGTCAAAAAGGCAGTTAAGATGAGGGGAGGGGGCTGGAAGCGATACAAGGCATGCACTCGAGAAGAGGAACGAGGAAATATATTTGCCACCGTAAAGCAGAGCTATGCAATTCATTTTCCCGGCGACGAGGACCTCAATGAGGCGTAAGTCAACAAGCCGACCGGTTTCCTATTTCGCCCTGCCCCTCCACTGCTCCCCCTCCGCCCTAGCCCTTCAACCTGTGCCGGCGCGGTAGTGCCCTAACGCACCGAGAACTCTTCTGCAGTTGAGATAGCGCGGCGCAACATAAATCCAAGCAGCAATTTACAAAGCACATTTTTCTTCCGTGTGGCGATGTTCTGGTTTTGTGGCGCTCCAGAGTCCTGCCCTGCCCCTCGGCCAGCGCAGAGAAGTCGGCACCCAGGATGGGGGAGGAGAGGGAGAGAGAGAGAGAGAGAGAGAGAGAGAGAGAGAGAGAGAGAGAGAGAGAGAGAGAGAGAGAGAGAGAGAGAGAGAGAGAGAGAGAGAAAGTAGGGGAGGCCTTTGCCTGGAGGTCGGTCCACTGGTCTGGTCCCGGGGGTCCTGTTTATTTCGGCCACCGACGACCAGCACCGTGTCCTCATAGACCAGATTGCACTTCGCCCTCCATTCTGGGTCTCTCTCTTACATGTACCCCCTTTTTTCCCCTCTTATTCCTCACTTCTCCGCGCGAAGGCAGTCGAAGAAAAGTTTGAGACGAACCTCACACTCACCACCAAGCGACTTGACAATTTTCTCAAGATTCCGCTGATAAAGGTGTATTTTTGTTGCAGTCTAAACGCACCTTCAAGGATGCAGTTGTGCACACTCTGGGCCACAAAGTACAGTCAAACCAGTCAAACTTAGATAAAACCGCTGACAAGCAGGATGAGCTATCGTCCTGAAATTGTGGCCCTAATGTCCAAAGAGACACGAAAAAATAAAACAGAAAGTTTAGCAAGGCCTTATCTGCGACTCGAGACTGCCAGGATTACTCTGCCACCGCGTAGTGGTGAATGAGGAGATAAGGAAGGGAGGCCGGCGGAGCTCAGCACCTTTCAGTCCGGTGAGTGAGGGGTAATCCAGAGGAGGGGAAACGTCTCCAGAAAAGATGGACAGGACTTCCCTAACAAGGATCAAGAATGTTAACAATAATTAAGCTGTAGTTAACAATAACAAGTTGGGAGAGGCCGGCGTGATCGTGGCCGAGAAGAGCGTCCCTTCAACTTGTTTTTTTCCTTCCGGCTCGGGAGGACGACCAAAGAGTTGGGGAGGAGCTCAATATTGCGTTTGACACATTTTATTATCTTTGCCATCCCTAGGAAACTTTTAGCCCCCCTAGCTCGTTCGGAGCAGGCTTTTGTTCCAAACTTGAGGCGTACAGAGTCGCCGCTCCTTCGGGCACACCAATCTCCGAACATTCCTCCAAACAACTCGCCTGCAAACCGAAAATTGCTTTTCCGTAAGAAGGTTGCGACGTGCGAGGCGGGGCTCGGCGCACAGTGGGCTTGGAGCACAGTGGGCCGACAGGCCCTAGGCGCGGCCGAGGCCGAGGGGACGGACTGGACCGGGGCAGGAGGCAAGTTGGCCGGAACTATGCTGGCCCACCTGAAGTCGAAGGCTGACATAAAGGAATGCAAGGCCTGCGCCAGGGCACCACGCTCTCGGGGGAGGACTCCTCAAACACCATCATTTCGTCCTCGCGCGTCGTCTCTATAGTACACTAAGAATAAAAAGAGTCAGTATCACAGCTGAATTTTTTGGCGAGAAAGGCTTTGATGACTTAATTTTGAGCAGATAGTCACGAAATTGTCCTAAAATTCAGTCTCGCGATGGGGCGTTGCACGGTCAGAAAGGGTACAATTCTATTTGATTTCCTCTGCCGATTTTTCTCTCCCCTCCCCCTCCGCCCTTATTATTTTGCCAAGTCGGCCCATTCTTTCCACACACGCACCGCGTGTATGCGTATGGCGGCCGACAATATGTTGGCCCCGCAGTTAGTTTATGAGCGTCCGAACGCGTTTGAAGCGATGCCAAGCGATTGTTGTGCCAGGATCGTGGGCACTCGTGCCCCCTCACGCACGCACGCACACACGCACACACACACACACACACACACACCCACCCACACACACACACACACACACACACACACGCCCACACTTGGGCAGAGTGAGGCTTTTAGGGGAGAGGCCGGGGGGCGGGGCAACCATCGGAAACAGTTAGCACCGTGGAGCACAATGCGCTGGCGAGGCGAGGGGCTACATGGTCTGGTCAGGGGTGGAAAAATCCTGACGCACTGGAATACACGCCAAATGTTCCCCGACCGGCGGCCGGTTCACTGTGCCCCGCGGGCAGCGGTGAAGGACAGGTCCGAATGAACGAAGGTACCCTGCAATAAAGTTTTGGCATGGCGCTGGGGAAAATGGCCATGCTAGGTAACGAGCCAATGCGGAGACCTGACAAGCTAACGCAGCCAAGAAATCAGTGGGACCTGTTTCGACCTGCGATGAGTATTGTCAACATTTCGGGACAGAGAAAACAAAGCCACGCCTGCCATAAATTCCTTGGGAATAGGCTTTCGGCTCACACGGCGCTGGGCGTCCAGGACCTTGGATCGGCGCTGCTCTGGACAGGGCATGTAAGGCGACGCGGCGTCAAAGGGGCCACGGTCACAGAGTACCGCAGGCTGACTCCGTCTCCCTCCGAGCCGTGGAGACAGCTGCTCGGCGTGAGGCTGCGGGGGAAGCCCGACCGAAGGCAAAGGCGAGGGTCACTCTGGAGATCAGAAACGCGGAAGCCAAGACCAAGAGAACCCGCCAAGACTGCGCAAAAATGCGGCAAACATCTGGACAAGGTCTCTGTGTACCCGTTATGCCCTGCAATGGCCCTGAGGCGAGAAGAAGTTTCTCCGAACATCCCAGACCCCTTCAGGCTCATGGGAGAGAATTTGCAAGTTTTGCGCTCTAGCCAAGGTACATAGCGAGTCAAGAGGCCAGTTTCGAAAAGTCCGGGAACATTTTGAGCTCTTATCGTCCTCAGCATAGATTCGCAGCAAACACGATGGTTGAAACAAGGATTCTAGTTCGCCCCCTCCTGAGGGGTCCTGCACAGGTCCTGCGAGGGGCAGCCAAGGGGTGGCAGCGATCCATTTCGCCCGGAGCATCCTGCTAACCTCCTTCGACAGCACGCAACACGCCAGCCACGCTGCAGCCCTGACCCCACGTGATTTAATGCGGTGTGTTGTTTATATTCACAGCACATTTATCAATTTCGTGCTGCTTCCTCTGCGTCCCGGCACGGGGCCTTCGGCGGACGAGAGCCAATGGAAAGCGACGTGGAGTGGGGCGAGGAAGAAAGGACGCGGCCCGGAGTCCCATTTGCAGATCTTTCCTTGATAGCGTAAGCACTTTCACCTGACACAAGTTCTCCCCGGCGACCCGCCTCGCACGAGGATGAATGTATCGGAGCTGCCGTCCCATTTTTGTCACGGCCAAAATGGCACAATATTTTCCACTCTCATTTATCATCTCCTCCTCGGTGCGATAGGGCGGAGGGCGCAGGGCGTAGGGCGCGGGGCTCGGGGACGACTGCGCACCAAAGAGTCCAGGGTCGTTATTACCACTCAATGCGCAAAGCTAAAATCGAGCAGGCTTAGCGAAACTCGAAACGGAATGTTTTGAGGCGCAAGAGAGCCAAGGTGTCCTCGCTGAAATATGCTGAATGGAAAAAGGCAAAAAAAGGGCAAGTTTTCGATGAACTACTGGGAAAGTGTCACCATGCGTCACCCGGGGAGTTTGGCAAGTTTGCCCGCATACGCTTGGGCGCAAAGTGAACGGCCGACTCAGGAGCGGGTTGAGTGCCACCTGGCAAACTCGGTGCAGCACGGCGCCACTTGGAGCAGGCACACTCTCTCTCACGCAGCAAAGGAGCACACCGAAAACAAGTTCGTTTTCTCCTTCAGCGTTTGTTACCCGCATTAAACGCTAAACTCGTGGACTTGAACCTTTCCTGTAGTCCTGAAGAATGGGTTTGGATGAAAGCAAACAAACGATCTTCGTCGCCACTGACAGTGTACATGCTAAAAGTTGGCCACCGCTTCCCTTCCCTCCAGTCAGATAAACAGTTGAGGTGCCGCGACATCGAGCCAATGGCTTTCAAACTTGTTTACGTCTCGGATCAGCACGCCCACTGTGCGCGCCGTGCACGCCCTCCCACTGTGCGGCCAATCAATACCGCCATTGCATTCTCGTCACGGCGCCGCCATTTGCAGCCGAAACTGAAACATTTGGCTCCAGAGTCTGTGACCCTTGCATTCTAGCTACTCAGAGAAAAGAGAGCTCTACGTAGACCTGTGGGCACGCCCGTTTAAGATTATTTTTTTTCCCAAAACAAAAACCCTTTTTGACTAAGCATGTTTCTCTGGGAAAAAAAAAAAAAACTTAGTTGTACCGGTTTGAACCAACTCACGTTATAAAAACCACTCGTCGTGCGTGCGCAAAAGCGAGAGACTGCACCGCCCTGTGCACACACACCGAGGGCCCTTCACAAATTTCTTTTAACCCTCTTCGGGCGCCGCGCGCTGTGAAATTCGCCACTGGTATGTGCGAGAGGGAGTGAGGACGAGAGAAAAAGAGAGAGAGAGAGAGAGAGAGAGAGAGAGAGAGAGAGAGAGAGAGAGAGAGAGAGAGAGAGAGAGAGAGAGAGAGAGGGAGAGGGAGAGAGAGAGAGAGAGAGAGAGAGAGCGGGTGTCAGGTCGATGGAGTCGGTGGAGCACTCGGTAGCGACCGCACAGTGGGCCGGCTTCACGGCCTGACTTACTGGCGGGGCTGGTCGGGCTGGTCTGCTGCATGCTAATGGCCCTTCAAAACAGCGCCGTGTATGCATGGCCACTTGGCCACTTGTTTCGAGCCGGTGGCGCCGCGGTGAATGTTTCGCCGCCACTAGCCGCGCGCAGCCAGCCACCCCGCCCCGCCCCGCCCTACCCCGCCCTACCCCGCCCTACCCCGCCCTACCCCGCCCCGCCCTGCCTCATGAAAGGGCTGCAAAGTGCGCGGCGTGCGCCCCGAAATTTACATGATCCGCGCACACCGCGCTCGCCGCTGCCCGTTTTTAAAGCGTGCGCGGTTTAATTCTGACCGCCTTTTTTTTTTTCTGCTCCGGAATTTCCGCGAGGAGGGCGGAGCAGGAAAGTTAAATGGATGCGCCACATTTGTACACTTGGCTTGCTGTAAAGCGGGTGTCCATATATCACGTGGTATAAAAAGGTTTATGCAACGGTGTGCGGACCATCCCCCTTCGAGGCGGCCGGGCGCACGGCCTACCCCTACCGCTGCTCGACCTGCTCGGTGCCCTCGACGGCCGCGGCGGGATTACCCGCTCCAGCGCAGCCGGACACGCAGCCATTCCGTTCGACAGTCGAGGCGAACGAACAGCGCGGCTTTATGGCTTGGACTGTACACATGAAAAGTGCGTTTCATCATGTCGAAGTTAAGGTGATTTACTGTCTCGGCAAAGTTTGTCCGGGCCGCGAGGTGATTGTTGCTGGAAGGGTCCGGATGCGGAAGGGATGGCGTGGTGCGGGGGGGGGGGGGGTCCTGCAGGGAAAGGAAGGGCCGCGGCCACCAACAGAGTGCGACTTGCTCTTCTAGTGCAGCAGGACCGAGCCGGCGAGTTTTGGAGCGACCCAAGGTCCATGAACTTGCCAAGTTCGGCCGCGGACGAAGGAGGGGGTGGAGGATGCCCAAACAGGGCCCCGGTAGCGGCTATTTGTCAGCAGGGCGCAGCAGACCCCTTCAGCAACGTCCTTCATATCACCCGCGCCGAAAGATTGAAAATCTCCGCGCGTTGTTTGCAGAGCAGCGCCGCGAGCGTCTCGAGGTTCAAGAAATGACAACGCCAACAACAACAACATCAACAAAAGCAGCCTCAACCACAACGAGCGCGGCGCCAACAAGAGCAGCTTCAACCACGACGAGCGCGGCGCCAACAACAACAAAAGTAGTCTCAACCACGGCGGCGCTCGCACAAACGACGCGGGCGCCGCCTCGCTCACCTGCTCCACTTTACCGGAGCCGCCTTGCCTTCTTCCGCCGGTAAAGAAGCAGGCGATACTGGAGGCAACATGAGCACGCATGCTGATGACTTTGACTATCAGCGATCTGGCCGCAGTCTGCCGGCAGGGGGAGGGGAAGGCGTTGCACAGTGCGGCACGCTGCGGCGAATCAAACAGGTGAAAAGCAAGACAAGAGTAAGAGAGAGAGAGAGAGAGAGAGAGAGAGAGAGAGAGAGAGAGAGAGAGAGAGAGAGAGAGAGAGAGAAAGACAGACATGTCTGGTTGTGCCGTCCGCACAAAGAGGCGATTTTATTTGATGTGCGAGTGGAAAAGTTTTTGGTATCATGGAAGGTGATTGATCGCTGGCACTTCTACGCGTGCATTTAGGTTTTCTCTTGCTTACCGTCTCCTTGGTCCCCGACAGTCGATGTCCGTCCTTCCACCAGGTGATGGTGGCCGGCGGCCGGGACCCCGACGACTGGCAGATGAGGTCGTAGCGCGTCCGCGCCGACAGCAGCGCCCTCTCCGCCAGCAGCATGTGCACGTCCAGCGGCGGGACTGCCGAACAAAAACACAAGTCAACAACTAATTTAATTTAAAAAAAAAAAACGCTTTTTAAAAACAGGCCGCGTATGTTAACGAGCCGTCACGTACAGAAACCCTTGCTGAAACCACAAGAGTGCAGTTAAATTCAGGACAAAAGGGACCAGTGTGTTTCCGACCCACGCGACGTCGTGAAACACAGTGGGCCTCTTAAAGTAAAGGTGCCCTCCCGACGGCGGCCTGGCCAAGGGGACTCGAGGGTGACCCTGGCCGCGGCCTTGAAGGGGGGCCTGGTGACCTTGAGGGCCTCGCACAGCGGCCACGGCTCGCGGCACACGCATGTCACAAGCCAAGAGAGATGAATAGGGCCGAGTCGTTTGTTCAGACGGCCGGGGGGATCGAGATGTGACGCATGTCTGGACGCGCGTGTCTGGACGCCGCCGTCAAGGCCGCCGTCCAGTGCTAACAAAAAAAAAATGTTTCAGAGTACAATTTTTTTTAAAAAAAAAGAGCTCAAGTGTTTTTTTTTTTTTTTTAATTCTATTTTTGGCAGTTGTTCGGGAGTGGACCAGCTAGCTCGACCAGCGCAGTCTCGATGGGGTGGCGCGAACCCTCCGCCCGTTGCGGCTCGCAGCCGCCCGACCCACGTCACTTCATTACGAGGGCCCTCTACCGAGCGACTGCCTCTCTCTCTCTCTCTCTCTCTCGCGCTCACGGGGCGCCCCATCGAGGGAGGATGCACCGTCCGCCATCAGCCTGCGGGTGCGGGACGGCCGGCCGTGCAGACGCGTGAGTTTTCGTGGACGCTGCAGACACGGGTCACTGGGATGGGACAGCAGACCGCCACAGTGGCGTTGCGGCGTTGCCGTCGTCCGCTTCGGAAGACGCGCCAAACGCGTTGCCAACATGGCAACACAGGCCACTCGTCGCTTGCACTTTTCGAACAAAGTTTGCCGCACGCGCATATGCGTCTACAGCGTAGGTATTAGTGTTTTTTTTTTGTTTTTTTTTTTTTTAAATTCTCCCGCCTCTAGCTTGGCTGCGCGCGTGTATCGCGAGGCGCACGCCGTTGTTCGTTGTTCTGCTTTCCCCAAACTGGAGCCCCCTGCCCCCTCCCCTCTCGCCTCCGTACAGCTGCTGTGGTGTGAAGGGGGCCAGGCCTGCCGGCAAAATTAATCTTGGTCTCCGGGCCATAAAGGGTATGCTGCGCTGCTGCGCTGCTGCGCGGCAGCAGGCCGATTCCGAGCGGCGCTTCGTCGCTCTGTCTCTCTCGCGGCGCTCCGTCCGACCGCCGACCGCGAGGGAGACGGAGAGCGCTGTTCGGAATCAACCTGCGGCGCCGCCGCCGACCCAGCCGCCGACCCAGCCGCCGACCCAGCCGCCGACCCAGCCGGTGGAAACTTCAGGCGCTTGCAGAGGTAGCGCAGAGTAGCGCGCACAGTCCGATACGTTTCAACGGAAGCTTCTTTCTCCGCCGCAGTCGGAGCGCACGGCCTCAGTGCCGCTGTGCTCGCCGCGCCGCCCCCGCCGGAGAAGACAAACAATCGACGACGGCGGGCGGGGCGGCCGCTTCCACCTAGAGACCCTCCCGTCTCTACTTCCACCCAGCCGAGCACTAATTGTGAAGAAAACGCGCACCGCGACGCCGTGCGAGCGTCGTGCTCATTCTGCAGCGCTGTCGTGCCAAACTTCCCCACACGGATCAAAGTTTCAAGTATCCACGGCTGGGTGGCTGGTGTGCCCCAAAGCCACGCTGCTTTTTTTTTGCTACTTTCCTTTACTTTTTCTGGATTCTTTTTTGTGTTCCCTACCAAAGGCTGGTAAAACAAAACTTGTGCCAGCCCCTGTCAGAAGCTCGTCTGCAGCGCTTTCACTCACTACTTGACAAAACGCAAAGGCAATTTTTTTTTGTCGTCACTTTACGACGGTTTCCAGCCAACCACCAACACACGAGAGGGTGTTCTACACTGTGGAGTTCGGGTATCGATTTTCGTTGGGGGTTTTTGCCCACCCATAAGGACAGAGCGATTCAATTTCACATTTCGATTCGCCGATGTGCTTTGCTTTCCACCGCTTTGCGGGCCGAGTTGGATTTGGGTGTTCCATCCAGCCCCCTGAACCGGCTTTGCCATTCACCCATTCAGCACAACCAACTGTTACATTAGTACCTTCATTAACTCTCCCCGTGTAAACCGAGCCTGTGGGCGGGGAGGGAGCAAAACGAAGTAAAACCACATAGCAGGTGGCAGCGACAGCACGAGACGAGGGCGCGCCGCCTCCAAGGTCGGCCAGCGTCTTGGCGTTGAGGGAGTGCGGTGCCTGATCCGCTTACAGTGCAAAGCCAGCTGGCCACGCCAGCCACGCGACACGCCGACGTGAAATACGCGCTGAACGACGGTGGGCGTCGCGGCCGCGACCCGACACCACACCGAAATTTTCTGCAGTGGCGCACGATTCACACACCCAGACAAGCCAGAACGTGTCAACTTCGGTCGACTTGATTCGTACACAAATGATTAGTGTGAAAAATGAAAGCGACAAGGCACGCGAGGAAAATTAGGTTTTCGGGACTGAAAAAAGAACAGATGAATGAAATTAGCGCGGCTCCTACAAACGGAGTAGCATCACAGAAAATTCCAAACAAAAGAAGGCGTCGGGACACACACACACACACACACACACACACACACACACACACACACACACACACACACACACACACACACACACACACACACACACACACAACAGCTAAAAAGGAAAAAAAAGAAAAAGCCTCTGTAGTTTTGGCCTTGGTATTGCTGCAGCCGCCACGACCCGTCGCGCGGAGCATCCGTCAAGGAGAGCGTCGCTGGGCCTGAAGGGCTAAAAGGAAAGGGGGTGGGGGTGAGGAGGCTCGTGGGGCTGATGGTGCCGATAGCGGCGTGATCTTGCTTTGACTCTGTTGCTGCGCCCGAGGCGGGGCGGGGCGGGGCGGGCGCCCTCTGACGGCCACCTCGTGCTTCGTCAAGACTCAACAAGATAAATCATCTGCCCTTAAGAAAAGAAGTAGTACGCCAAGAAGATGACGAGAAGCTGCTGCTGTTGTGCGGGGGCTGCTCGCTGTGAAGCACTGCCCGCGCGGCGCCGCACAATGGGTCAGGAGACCGTGTTGAGGCGGCCAAAATCCCGGACACGTTTTGAGCTCCAGATAGTCGCCAAGTGGGACTCGGGGGATCAAAACGCGTCTCGAGTTTTGGCCGCCTCGACGGTCTTTCACTGTGCGGCGCTGCGTCGCGCGGATCGTTGTCGTCGCGGCTCCTCACTTTTGTCGAAATCTCGGAAGGCAGTCCTATTCGGGCGACGTAATGCCGGAACCCCCGACCGCGGCCGGAACAACCCGGAGCCGCCCGGAGCTCCTCGGCCGGCCGCCGGAACCCGGAACCCATAGGCCAGTCTGATGACGTCGTACGTGGTGCGCAGAATGGGTTGGTGGTGCGGCGGGGCAGGGCGGGGCGGGCCTCGGAGTCGGCCAGAGAATGGCTCCGGGCCAGGATGAATGTGGCACATTCTTACTTGGGCGACGTGCGGGGGAATTGACGGCGGTCTGGGACGCACGCGCGCACACACGAAAGGGACCATTTGGCGCCCCCGAAAGGAAAGACACCGTCTGCGGCCGAATATGAACACGGACGCCACGTCGCGACGTGGACTCTGAGCGGTTGAGGTCACCAAGGAGGAGGGGGGGGGGGGGCAGCGGAGGCAGGCGGGGGTGCTTGACGCGAAGAGTTGGGGACACGGAAGACGATCCTGCTCTTCATGATGAAGTGCCGGCGGAACAACAAAAGGCGCACAAAGGGTTGAGCAGGTGGGGAGGGGGAGGTAAGGGGGGGGGGGGCTTGGCCGGGGTCGTCTCCATAGAGTATACACTGCCCTAGTTTTGCACGCGCTGCTAGCTGCTGGGGGAACCATGCAGCTCGACCGAACTGGCTGAACCATTAATTTGCGATAAAAACAGAAATGTGAGTCAAAAGTGCTACCAGGAAAAAAACAAAACGGGAGAAACGCAGCGTGAGCACGCCACCACCATCGACAGGGGGAAAAGGGCTTTATCCTTGTCAATTCCTTTCTCTCCATCCAATGGTTCCTTACTCAGCCTAAAGTTTGCGTTGCGCATCCCGCGCGGCTGCGAAAGAGTCGCACAGACGAGGGGAGGGGGAGAGGAAGTTGCGAAAGGGAGACGCCCTGAGGGTACCGCTCGTGACAACGAACCTTCGCGGATAGTTTAGCCCACCCAGACGCCAGCGGCCGGGGTGGGGGAGGGGGGGGGGGAGAGAGGAAGCGAGAGGTAAAGGGGGCGCAGATGATATGGGGTGCCCTCCTCCTAAGGACCATTCATCACCCCATGGCCTCTGACAAGTCTGGAATTCTCAGGCATTGCTACACTGTGCCATCCCGACTCCGGGAGTCACTTTGGTGGCTCCCCAGGTGAAAGCCGTGAAAGCCCGCGCCGCCGGAGTTTCCCGCCTTCTTCTTCAAGCAGTGCCTGTCGCGGAGACTTTTCTTTCTGTGAGAGACGACCATATAAAGTACATTGTTCGGGGGGAGGGGGAGGGGGGATGAGAGAGAGTTGCAGATGGACCTTGTCGGCCTGCTCCGCCGAGCGCCATGGCGCGCAGGGATGTCCGGCTCTCCTTAACAACAGGATAATGCACAACTTTGCGGCCGGCCTACGTGACTGGAAGAGGCACGCCAGCCCAGGTGCCCCCCCCCCCACACACACACATCGTTCCCTAGCACAGCCAGAAGGACGCACGCAGAGCACATGAAGCCCGCTTCAGGTTAATTTCACAGACTTATTCAGCAAAAGAATACCAAACAAATAGGGGTTGTGTGTCCTCGGCAAACTAAACTGTGTACCTGGTAAACTCTTCCTCGGTCGGGAAAGGTCTACTCACGTAAATAAACGAAAAAAAAAAACCATGTCGTCTCCGGCGATGAAACGGGGAGGGGGGGGGGGAGGGTCCGCATCGCAGGGAGGGATATGCATATTTTCGCAAACGCGACAAGGACGTGCGTGTGGCAAATAGGGCGCAAGCCGGGATGGAGGAGGTAATTGGGTTTTTAGGACCAAGCCCCTTCTTGGGCATTGCTCTTAATTCGCAGGGGGTGGTGCTGGCGCGGCCCTGGCCCTGCACTTACGCCGCCGGACCGCCTCACAGTGGGACAGAAGACCGTTGAGGTGGCCAGAATCCCGGACACGTTTTGAGCTCCGGAGTCACTACTAAACAGGCCTCGAACTGAACGTCTGACCCCACAAAAAAATGGATTGCTTTCCAAACGAGGAATCCATTTTTGGGGGTCACACGTTTGATTCGAGTCCCATTCAGGGACTCTGGAGCTAAAAACGCGTCCAGAATTTTGTCCGCCAAACAACGGTCATCTGGTCCCCTGTGCTCGGCGTCTCAGTCCCCCCCCCCCCCCCCCCCTGCTAGGCACGGCCCTGGGCACGGACCGGCCCGCTGCAGTGTGTCCTCCCAGCCTGATTCCCGCTAACGAAGAGTAATGACGCGGACCAACAAGCTCTGCCACGCCGCGCCACGCCGCGCCACGCCGCGCCACGCCACGCCGCGCCAGCTCTCCATTTTGTCTGGCCAGCACCGCGAAAATGACCACGCACCGTGTGGAGCGAGCGTCTGGAATGGGGGACCGTGCGCGTGGTTTAATGAATGCCAAGAATTCCACCGCCGTTCAAGTGTGTCCCACTGGGCCGAAATGGGCGGCCATACGGCAAGGACATCATCAACTGCACGGCTTCTCTATGAGGTCACTGCAAAGCCCCAAGTGATCGATTCAACGATCGAGAAAAATAAAGTGACAATATGCTGCCGGAGGGAGGAAAGAAAGAAAGAAAAGGCCTAAACAGTTTGCTTTGGGTGGAGAGCACTTGTGTGTCACAAAAGGAAAACCGTCGAATTCCTTTTTAAAAGCAGCCATCCAGACGCGGTCCTGAGTGGTCCTTGAGAGAGAGAATCGGAGGGAACGCATTCCTAAAGAGGCCATCAAAAGCCTTTTTCTCTTTTTCACTTTTTTTTTATTTTCGCGGGATTTGCTACTTTGCGCTGCCAACCTAGCATGGCAGGAGCTCCGGCTGATTTACTTGGGTCCGACTCTAATACTGCACACAGCGAGTTGGGGACGTCTGCAAATAAACACCCCTTTCCACCCCGACGAAAAATTCAAATGGACCTCACTGCTGGGAGCACGATCTTGCGAATACGAATACTCACAGTTCATGTCGACGTGGACGGTGGCAACGAGCGGCGCGGTGCGGTTGTTGTTGTGCGCCGAGCAGGTGAGCTGCGAGTGCAGGTCCCGGCGGTGGAGGTGGCCGATCTCGATGGCGGTCTGGATGTGGGACTCGGCGTCCGAGTGCGACTCTCCGGTCGTGAGCGTGACGCCCTCCCGCACGGGACGGTCGTTCCGCAGCCAGCGCACCGCGGGCGGCGGCTTGCCTGCAACACACACACACACACAGTCAGTGACGTCACGGCCTCGGTCACGGCCGCGGCCCCGAGGGGCCCCGGCAGCCACGCCAAACCCCGTTCCATTAAAAAGTTAGCACCCTTCCGTCCCCATCTGCCGCAGTTTATGCTTTTCCAAACCACAGCAGCGTCCGGCGCGCAAGGGAGGCAGGAAATGACTGGATGCGCGTGCAGTGATTTGGTCTGAGGGCCGCCGCATCGGCACGGCGAGGACAGCGGTGTGCGCGCCACGCGCGGACCACGCCCTCCAACAGAAGGTGGTACCACGAGGCACCCATCGGGTGTTTGCTTCAAGCCTCTGCTCTACGACCTCCAACTCGCGGTATTGGCAAGACTCGGGTCGGCGACGACGCAGGGATTGAAGGCTTCACGGAGCGGAGCGGAGCGCGCGGGAAGCTGCCATTGCAGCCTGCAGCGCGGAGCGGCCCCGCCCGCGGAGTAGCGGCGTGCTGCGGGACTGCCTACCCTCCCGACCACAGGCGCCAGCCCGCCAGCAGAGCACGTTCTGTTTTTGTGCGATGCCACTTTGGCAGACCACGACGTTTGCGTGTGTATGTCTGTGTGTGTGTATGTGTGTGTGTGTATGCGCTTACAGACACGTGCGCGCACGCACGCACCTTGACTGTGACGCGGCCATGACGAATGGTTGTCCTCCCTGTGTTGCCAGTCAGTGGGCGTAGCAGCCAGAGAAGAGAAGAGAGAGAGAGAGAGAGAGAGAGAGAGAGAGAGAGAGAGAGAGAGAGAGAGAGAGAGAGAGAGAGAGAGAGAGAGAGAGAGAGAGAGAGAAAAAGAGAGCGAGCCGGGGGGGGGGGGGGAAGGTGCCGCCGCACCGCGTGGAGCGCACGTCTTGGCGGACGCGGTGACACTGCCGTTTGTTTGCCGTATTAATGACGTTAGAGCGATTCATTATTAAATTCATTAATGCGTAAAGGGAAGCGTAACCGGCGGCGCGATGACGTCACACGCGAGCAGATTGATGGACGCGCCTGTCTCGCCGAATGAATTATGTGGCGCCGAAGATGACGCGCCGCGCAACAGGGAATCGCAGCGCGCCTTGTCGCTCTCCGCGGCTCTCTCTCTCTCTCTCTCTCTCTCTCTCTCTCTCACACACACGAACGCACTGGCAAACGTTCGATTTCGCCCCGGGGCCGGCGGCACTAGTTTGGCCCCAATTGGCGTGGACCGCACTCCCGCCTCCTCCGCAGAGAAAACAACAGCCTCAACTTCCATGTGTCGCCAATCAAGGTACTCTCGCAGAATAACAGACTCGGCGCGGCCAATCAGGGTCGGGCTTGAAAAACCAACACCAAGAGCAGTCAGCTAGCCTTCCTCCAGCAGCGTCCGCCACCAAATGATGCGCGCAGCGGGCCAACTCTGGCCGTGACAGCGACATCGACGGCGCCGCGCCACTTTTGAAGCGGTGCTGCGGGTCTGCGAGCAGGCCGCATCCGAACAGCGCCGCTCTGTCTCCCTCGCACTCGGGTGGGCGTCGCGGTGGTGCGCGAGAGACAGAGCGCCGCTGGGCGCGCCGGGCTGTCGTGGACACACCCTCGTCACGAGACAGGTCACGGCGGCGACCGTCGCCAAGCCCGGACGGTCAAATCACACGACGTATGACGCAACGCCGCGCCACGTCGCTGTTGATTCACAGCTCGTCGTCTGCTAATCCAATTTCTGGCGGACTCTAGCAGCTGGTGTCGTCTTCGTCTCCGCCGCCCTCTTCCCCCCGGTTCTCCTCTTTCCGTTTCCCTCCTAGAGGTCGTCTCTCGTGGCCGCCCACAGCGCCGTAAGCCTTGGAGTGCTTTGTGGGGGGTGTTTAGTTGTTGTTGCTGCCACTCAGGTTGCTGCTGCCGAAGACGGTCCTCGAGTCATCAGCGTCGGAGCAAAGTTCCGATTTACTTTTATGATTTTTATTCATCCGCAAAAGTTGGAGAAATCGACGCGTGTTCGGTTGGGTAGGTCTCCGACGATCGCGGGCATTTTCTTCTTTTTCTTCACCAACAAGTTATCCGGGTATTTCCTCGTTTTTTTTTGACAGTGTTGAAACAATGAAAGAGTCCGCCGTCTGCCGGCCATGGCCACCGCCAGAGGGGAGTCGGACTGACGGATACAGCGATACAGGCGATGCGCATTATTCCCGTTTCGCCAAACAGATTAAGGCGGTGTGCTGCTGGCGTCCCACGGCGCCGCGGTCTGCTTCCAAACAACGAGCCGTCTCCCTCGCACTCACGGGGTTTGCCGTCGGGGTGCGAGAGAGACAGAGCGTTGCCGCTGGCGGGGCTCAGCCCCTCACAAACAGGGTATTAGGCGCGGCCGCCGCGTCCACCTGGACTGTCACACTGCCCGCTGCGTGCTCGCCGCGGCCATTTTGAATCTGTTTGACCACCGAGCGGCCCGCACGGCTATAGCGTCGCTCCGTCTCTCTCACGCTGCACACGTGCTCACACACGCTGCACAGGGCCGCTGCCGCCGCCCCGTGTTATGACGGTGTGACGGAACGACGCCTGCAGCCCTGCGCCAAGTCGGCCGTTTAAAAACGATCCCCGCGGCGCCAGCGGGTCGCTCTGTCTCTCTCTCGCACCCACGCGGGACGCGCCGCGAGTGCGAGTGAGAGCAGGCTGCAGCCCAGACTGTGGCTCTTTGTATGCTAATGGGCCGAGGATGGCTGGGGCCTTAATCCAGATTAACAACGGCATATCGAACAAGCCCGTTTGGCGGCTGCAGCCCTGCAAGACGACCCGTCCGCCCGCAGACGCCCAATCAGAGTTACGCCGGGAAACTACCTCGGGCTTTATTGTCTGGATGCACTCTCTCTCTCTCTCTCTCTCTCTCTCTCTCTCTCTCTCTCTCTCTCTCTCTCTCTCTCTCTCTCTCTCTCTCTCTCTCTCTCTCTCTCTCTCTCTCTCTCTCGCGAGAGAGACGGCGCCAGGCGGCCGCGGCTGGGAATGGCCCTGCAGGTAGGCGGGCCGGGTGGGCTGCTTCCGGCGGGAAGCTGTGAGGCCCGCGGCGGCCCGGGCGTGGATAAGGCGGCCAGGGAGAAGCGAGGCCAGCTACCCTACTTATGTAAATGATCGCCTCTGTGCGACACAGCAAAAAAAAAAAAAAAGAGCGCCTTCAGCGTGGTCCGTCCCGCAAGCCATGCGGGCGTTGCGGGCTTGCCTACCCCCGCCACGCAGGCGCGCGCACGCACCGTCATGCCCAAAATTTAAAACCGTAACCTGTCCCTTTTTACTGGGAGCTGCAGTAAGGGGATTATTTTGGCGCGCCGCGTTTCCTTGGCGCGATTCTTAGCCGGGGATTTACGCCACAGCGCAGCGCAGCAGCTTGAAATGAGAGAGAGAGAGAGAGAGAGAGAGAGAGAGAGAGAGAGAGAGAGAGAGAGAGAGAGAGAGAGAGAGAGAGAGAGAGAGAGAGAGAAGGGACCGACGCACTTCACATCGGTGGATTACGTCACGACAACGCAGCGCTGTGGAGCGAGCAGGGCCGCATGCGAATGCCTGGACGAGTGTTGTCACACCTCGGCATGGTAAGAAGGCAGGTGCGTCGAGAGCACCGCCTTTGCCGCTTGCTAATTAGAGGGCGCAGAGGTGGGGAAACTTCAAACAGTGAGCCAAAAAATTAAATAAGCAGGCGGAATAAAAAGAAAAAAAAAGCCAGAGACCCTGGAGGCTGTTAGCGCGTTGATGCGGCAGGTAAGGCGGTGCCGCCTCGGCGATCGCTAAGTCGGTTCACGGTTACGATGGTCTCGCCGCGGGGCTGCAACACACTGCTGATAAGCGGCTCGGACATTCCACGCTCCCCTCCACCAGATTTGCTTAATAAGATTTTTTCCTTGAGCGCACAAAAACTTGGGCCATACACTGCGGCGGGGAGCCACCCCCTCCACCTCCCCCGCTCCTCCCCCCTCGAGCAACAATGTGTCACCTCGTAAATCCCTTTCCCTCACCTTCCCGCCTCCCCTCCAGCATCCTGGTCCAGTGTTTTCCACTTTGGCCAGCCCCGCCCCGCCCCGCCCCGCCCCACCGCGCCACGCAAGGCCCCGCCTCACCACGCCACGCCGTGCGGCCCTTGCACGCCCTCAAATAATTTCCTGCAGCCGGAAAGGAATTAACAAGGTCGGTGGGGGCGTGGAGCGGGCCGGGAAGGCAGGCACAAATGTTTTCACAAAACGGGGGTGGAAAAAGAGGACGGTGGTGAGCGCACAGCGCACACCGCGGGCGTCCTTTTTTCTTCTTCCTTTCCTCCGCCAGAGACCACGTGCGGAGCATTTGTGGGGAACACACAGCCCTGGTGCAGCGCGCAGTATCTACTCCGTGATCGGGACGATCTGCCGTGGCCGGAATGACGTGCCGAGCGCGTCGGCTCAGGGATGGCCGAGCGGAGACGGGGAACGGTCCCCCCCCCCCCACACACACACACACACACGCACACATCACCCTACAGAGAGATTTTCTTTAAAAAATGCCCCGAGTAGCGCTTAAACGGTCCCGCCCGCCAGCTCTGCCAGGGCTCATTCCGATACGCCGGATTGGCGCTGCCAGCTCGGTCGGGGCGCCTCGGCCCGTAATTTCCGGTGCCGTAAGGGACACACCTGCAGCTGCGGCGCGTGGCAGCCTGCCTGCGCGCCCCGCCGCCCTGGCAGGGCTGGCAGCCGGGAAAGAAGAATTAGGACGCACCGGCGGCAAATCCGAAGGCACTGTGATATACAACAGTTTTGTTCCAGCGAGGCTGAAAAGTCGCGGTAAGAAATTAAACACGAGTCCCGCCGCGCCGCGCCGCGCCGCTGTGCTCCCGTCGGCTTGTCTTTAAAACAGCGCTCGCCTGCCGGGGATTATTGTGAGCGAAGTGGGAGGATGAAAAATGAGAGCGGGGAAGTTGCTCCTGCGATATATATCATCTAGAAAGAGCGCCCCACGGACCGAGTTCGAACCGGCGGCGCAGAGACTGGAACGCGGCAACACAGGTAAAAGGCAACAGCGCTCTAGAGTCTTTAGGGTGAGTCATATCCGTAAGTTATGGACAATATTGATCCTCTGTAATTACAGCGGTAGCGTGTCCGTATTATGGACTTGTCTTGCTACATTGTGGATGACAAGCATTCCGAGCTGTCTTCAACTGAAGCCGTAAAAAAGCAAGTGGCTGTTACGGACAAGGTCATCCGTATTCTACAAACATAGTTATCCGTATTACGCCTGCACAAAAAAGTTTGCAAGGTACTGATGAAATTCTTTGTAATACGGAAGAAGGCATCTGCAGGAACCCTCGGGTGTGCACGACACAGCCGCTACTGCAGGCGCGTCCCCACAGCCACAACACCGTTTCCTCGCTGTTTCTCATCAAACGCGGGACGCGCAATGCGTGCGAGAGAGGCAGAGCGACGACAACGATGTGCAGAACTTCAATATTTATTTTCGCGCGCCATAAATCGCGAGTGCCGCGCGGCAGCGCCTCACCACACTTCCTGGGCCGCGGTCTTTACCCTCCCCTCCACCCCTCTCTCTCTCCCCGTCATCTCAATGATTCATTACACCGAGTCCATCCCAGGCCAGGATGATTTGGGCCGTGGAGACGGATCGTGATCAGGGAGGCGAATTTGAGTCGTCGTGTGGGCGAGTGAGGCGAGTTCGGCGATGGTAGGGTAGGGGGTGAAAAGGGTGGGCGAGGGGGGGGGGGGAAGCGATACAGCACAGGGCGTCGCTTCGATCAGCAAACGTCCCAACGCGACGTGTCGTGTTCCGCTCTGTATCCCGCTCCACGTCCCTGTGCGCGCGCGCCCTGTGTCGAGGGCCACACACACACACATGCGCGCGGCCTGTGCCGAGCGCCACACACACACACACACACGCGCTCGCACACGCTCTCTCCCCGTCCCTCTTCCTCTCCCACAAGTAAACTGAGAGACAAAAACCAGAATCATCATTACGGCCCGAGTACACCTCATCTCATTTAGCTTACCTATTTTTCCCCCCACCTTATCCCGTCCTTTCTTTTCGTCTGTTTCTGCTTTTCACCCGTGTTTTGTAAAACTGCTCGTCGCCACCTTGTCTGTGTTGTACACGCGGCGCCCTCGCTCGCAGGCCCAAACTGCCCGAGGTAGTGTCTGCCGCCGTGCCGCATTGGCTTTTCAATTTAAACGAGCCACCCCTCCCCTCGACTATGAATGAACCTTTTAAAAAGCACTTTAAGATGATGGCGCCCCGTCGCACCCCCACCTTTTTTCCCTCCTCCGTGGGGCTCACATACTGCAGGATCGCCCGGGGCGCCCAGTGCGTCGTGTGGAGGGGAGGGGTGCGTTCCATCAAACGGCTATTCGCAGAAAGGCCACTCAAGGCGCCGGTCCTCTTCGGACAAGCGAACGTACAACTCGACGCCGAGATGTTCGGCGCAGCGTCGCGGTTTGGAGACGAGTTGACTGAACGACGGGACGACGCGGGTAACAACCCGTCGACCAGGCGTTAAATTTTTATTTTTTTAAATCAAATGACTCTGTCTGCGGCTGGTGGCAGTGGCAGCAGGCAGCCTGAGCGCCGGTGGTTCCGAACGACGCTGTACTGGTGGGCATGAGGGGAGAGGGGGGGTGGGGGCGGGGCATTGCCAGTGCGCGGCCGGAGCGTTTGGGCCATTTTCCAGACTTTTGAGGCAGAAAATAGCCCGGCGCGGCTGCCTCCCCGGCGCGGAGGCCCGGGGGGAGGGCACCTACACTGGGAATCGGCGCAATGACGGTCGTGACCGTTCCAGGCGTGGCGACCGCCTCCACCTCCTCATTAAAGATAAACTAACGAAGCGTTTCGCGGGACTGGGCGAGGCGGCGGCGGTTGCTGTGGCGCAGATAAATTCAATAAACTTGGCCGTCAAAACGTCCCCCTCCCCTCCAGCGGGGCTCCTCTCAGCGGAAACGGCGCTCGCCTTATCTTCCTGCAGCATCCGGACTGCGCTGCTTAGCGAGGGCAAAGGTCACATTACCCTGCCAAACATTTCTTTTATTTCGCCCGTGGCTTTCCCCGCTCTATTATTACGCCCTCGCTCGGATTGCTCCGCGCCCTCCTCAGCCAGGTTATGTATCGTCTGCGCGCTTCTAGGCAGCTCTCTAATTATTAATTCTCTCTCTCTCTCTCTCTTTCTTTTTTTTTTCATTTCATCTCGCACAGTGATGGTGCGACGGGGGCGTTCCTTAATCCCACCTCGCTCTGCGGCAACGGACGGCCGTTGCAGCGCGCCATTGCGAGCCAACGACACCTCAAATCGCCACACATGTATTCCGAGGGCTCGCCTCCTTTCACAGGCACACTGCTCACCCACACAGACACACACACACACACACAGACGTGCTTATTATGCCTAGGAAACAAACAAACAGCGGGGCAGACTGGCGCTGGTGCGTCTCTCTGAGGGTCTGTGTGACTGTCTCACGTCGGAAATTTACCGGAACTTCCCTCAAAGGCGGGTCGGCCTCGCACGGTCTCCTCGACAGAGTCCTTCCCCTTGCCCCGCTATGCATTTGTACAAAGGCTCCGTTTGTCTTTGCCGTTTATTCTGCGGTTTCGAAATATTTGTTTGTTGCTTTACTGACACGTAGGGTATGTGGGTTCGGCCCGGAGGCGACCGCGAGCTCGCCGCCGGCAGACTGGTTCCGAGGAGCCGGTGGAGACCGCAGAGAGAGACGAAGCGACGCGGGGCTGCCGACGCGATGAGCACCCGGATAAGGTCCACTCCACGTATGTGGGCATTAGGGCTGCGAGCGCCCCGCCGCACCCCGCTGCGCCCCGCCGCACCCCGCCGCGCCCCGCCGAACCCCGCCGCGCCCCGCCGCGCCCCGCCGAACCCCGCCGCGCCCCGCCGCGCCCCGCTCGATGCCGGCCAGAGATAGAGGGCGCGGAAGCGGCGGAAAAAAAAGTGTTGAAACCCGTGAGGCTGCCGCCGTGAGTTGAATGCCATGCGTTACCACCACGGAATTTTTGAAAATGATGCCAATGGGATAACGATACCGGCGGCTGTTGTGTCGTTTTTCGTGCTGCATATGGCTGCGTGCGCATTGAGATGGCTGGGGTCTGGGTTTCGTAGCCAATGGGGGACGGTATGTGTGCATCAATGTAGTTTGGTTGTTACTGTGTGTGTGTGCGCGCGCCCGCGCGTCTGTGAGCAATGCGCATAATATTTGAACCGGTAGTGAAACGTACACCCTATATTGGCGAGGAACTTTATCACCCGCCTAACGAAAGAGGGTCACAAAGCCAGACAGTAATTAGAAGCTTGACCGTAAACCCCGACGAGCCCCCCATTCATCAACACGTGTCCTTATTGCTCCAATTCGCCATATTTACGACCGGCCGCCCGCTTCGGGCGAGAGCGAGACCAACGTCTACATGTCGTTTGGAGAGGAATTGGCGGGGTCACACGTTCGGTTCGAGTTCCATTCAGCGACTCTGGAGCTCGAAACCCGTCTGGAGTTTTGTCCGCCGGCGCCGGTCTTCTGGCCAACTGTGCGGCACCGACTGGCCGCAAAGCCGCGCTGCAGCGGAAACAGTCGAGACTTTCTCGGTCGGAGTGTACACGGGTGGACAAGGGGTTGCCTTTGGGGTTGTGCAGGGTCAGCTGTGGAACGGCCCAGAGAGAAAGGCCGTTAACCCAAGAAATATGGGGCGGCGTGGCGCTGCGGCCTCGGAAGGGGGAGGGGGGGGGGACCTCGCGAAGGACGCTTGCCTGCTGGCCACACTGCCGCCGCCCCGCTACGTGATCCAGCAAACCGTTCGCGTTATAGCCCGCAGGAGTTTCCCTCTGCAAGCTGGTTCCGAACTACGTGGTCGTTCTCTCTGTCCCTCTCGCACCCTTTCGGGACGCCCCCCTTGCGAGAGAGATAGATAGATAGAGAGAGAGAGAGCGACGAGGGCAACTGTTCGGGATCAGCCTGCCGGAGTAAAGGCTGCGTTTGGCCGCGATTTTCGGCAGGCCGCTGCTTCCTCACGTCGGCAGACGTGCGCAGCTCGGAGCCAGCCGTCCCGCCAGCTCCCACACGGCCGATTCGGCTCTGGAAAAACACCCATTTTAGGCAGTCAGCGCGCCGCTCGGCCGGCTGCCGCTGCGCGCCGCTTGGCTTGCCGCTTGGCTTGCCGCTGCGGCCGCAGTCATCCCAGCCTAACGGCCGCCGCTCGCCGCTCACACTGCCGCACGCCACCGCACGCCGCTGCTGGCTTCATTTCCTGCAGTACAGCGCCGGCAAAGAGCGCGCTTTGTTTTTACGACACTGTCGGCTCGTTTTTCTCTAATTCTTTGGCGGGTGAAATCATTTTACATTCGTGTGTGGCGAGCGCGGTGGTCTTGACGCCCGTGTCCCTGTGGGGCCCTCTGCGGGGCCCACTGCGGGGCGGCAGGAGCCATCCTGCATGCCAGGAGGTGCTCTGCAGGGCGGCACCCACAGCGGCGGCGCGGCGCTCGACCAGACCGGCCCGCCAAGCGCTTCTTATTCTTCTGGCTGCGCGTTGCGGCGAGGGGGAGCGCAGCTGCACGCCGCGTGGAACGCACCTCCCTCGCCCCGCCTCGCATTCCTCTCTTGTTCTTGTTTTGTTTGGCCTGAATTTTGAAGAGGGACCACACACACACACACACACACACACACACACACACACACACACACACACACACACACACACACACACACACACACACACACACACACACACACACACACACACACACACACACACACACACACACACACACACACACACACTGCTGACGCACGCCCGACCGTCAAAGTGCTGCAGCGTGTGCGACACGACTTGCTGGTGCTGCCGTCGCGTTCCCGCGGCGAAGCACCAAACTACTTGGGTCAACTGGAATGACTTCGGCGGTGGCGCTGCCTGCCACACTGCTGGCGAGGCGGCCAGCCGTCTCGCCGACGGTCGCGTGTGTGGCACACTGTGCTGCCACCGCCAGGGCGCCGCCGAGCGCCGCGCCCAGGCCGACGTGTTGCAACGTCCGCGGCCTTCCGAGACAATGCGTCCGGATCCTCCGAAAGCGCGCACGGCCCCTCCAAGGCCCCCCTTCTTTCTTCTCCGGAGTCACCGAACCACATAAATCAAAGGCACAGAGGAAAAGGGGGAAAGGCGCTGCAGCGGCAGCACAGCAGCGGCGTAGCACAGCGTAGCACGGCGTAGCGGGGAAGGATGTGGGTGCGGTTTGCAGCCGTCTGCTGGGCGGGCAGGGCAGCCAACCCACCCGGACAGCCGACAGCCCTTCACGCCTGGTCAATTCAAAAAAATTTAACAAATTTTCTTAAACGTACACAAAAATTTCGAGTTGTTTCCCCTGGATGGTCGCGCGTAGCCGTCTGAGGTGATGGAAAACACCTAAAATGCCTCATCGAAAATAAGAATAACGTAACGTGGTTCATTGTAGCTGCATGGCCGCCACAGAGCCCTCCGAAGGATGCGCACGAGCAGCGAGCGGGTCGGTTGGCAAACATGGAGACAAAGGTGGCGCGCAGCCCTGTCCGTGTCCTTACATCGGCGGTGGCTGAAACATTACGCGGTATCCCTTCGCCGCACCATAAATAAAAATAAGGAACTGGTGTGGAGCGCAGCTCGGGCCGCGGCGACATGCTGGGAAAGGGGAGGGCAGTGGTATGTCGGTCTATATATCTACATTGCGATCCCCGCGTACTTTCAAAGCAGCAGTTCGGCCTGGGCGGGGCGGGGCGGGGCGGGGCGGGGCGGGTTGGGGCGCCACAGCTGGGCAGGTCATCGTTTTGCCATTAGGGGCCACACTCGCTCCACACTCACGGTGTAATGTACGCCCCAGTCAACAACAACATCACGTCCCACCTTGTGAAAAAAAAAGTTTGCCGCATGGGACCAGTGTATCAAGACAGAATTAAGGGAAGAGCGAGAGGAAGAGGCAAAAACCAAAACACGCCACAGTTAGCAACTTTCAGTTTCGAACTCGAGCGAGCCCGTCTTTACACGATTTCAGAGCAAAGATGGTTGACGGTCGCAACAATTTGAAGGGTGAGTCCAGGAGGCGAATGAAGGTGACCCGTGGAGCAGCTGCAGAGCGCATTAATATCGCCTGGAGCGACGGCCACTTCCGGAAGTCACCGACTTTTTTTTTACACCTTAGGGCGGGAAGCGGTAAAAGGGACAGCAAGATACCTTCTCCTGTTCGCGCCGCGCTTCCAAACGCGTTTACGATCCTGGAGAGGCTTGCTTTATGGCGGCGGCGGTCCCAAAGTGCCCCCGCGAGAACCGGAGGAAAAAAAGAAGAAGAAAAAATCACCGAAGGCCACGAGGTATCATTCGTTCGACTTATCAGCAGCAGACCGAGTGTTTTGTTGGGCTGGGCGGCGCGGGGTGAGGTTATGCAAAGAAGTGGTAGTGATGATGGAGGGGGGGAGGGGTAGGAAACGGCAGAGCTTCGGCAGCTGCAATGAAACGCAACAGCCGCCATAAAACCTTGATAAGAGGACCGGCAGGCAGAGAGTATCGACGCGGCGGAGCGCGGTGGGGAGTCGCTGCACAGTGAGCGCGGCGAGGGCAGCGCTGTTATCACGCCTTGAACGCTTTGTGGGAAACAGAATACCGCGCGATGTATAGTTTTGTTCCTTTTGTGGTGCCGCAGCCATCGCGGCTCCCCTGCGCTGCACGGCGCGATCGCAGATCTTGTATTGATTCGTCGGTGTGGACACGTTTTCGAGCTGGACCTAAAGTAATCTCACGGCAAGTTGCCAAATGGATTGCCCTTCGGAATGCCATCGTGTGTGGGACTCTTGCCGTGAATGCAGCATGTGCGGCCTCCAACGCGCCGAGAGCTTGTCGGATTGTTTGGTTATGTATTCCACTGCCGTTAGCAGCGACCCATCAAGAGCAACGCGGGCTTCCATTCGCACACGACCCACGTCCGTAATCTAATTCATTTCAATTTCCAGTGGCAATAAAGAATTATGGTCGTAAACTTGCAGTCGAATTGAATGAGGCCAATCACCCCGGTTTGATTATATTTTTTTCCCGTCCTCCACTTAATACGAATTGGACACGAAAGGTGACTAAGTGTGCAAAGCAACAAGTTTACGGTCCGACACCCACCCACGCTGCCGGGACACGCACATGCAACGCGCACACACCACGCACACACGGGGCGAGGGAGGGGCGCACAAACACACACATTTATGCGCCCTTAGACACACACGCAGTCGGGGGACTGGGTAGATCAGTCAATATGGAGTAGCCGTGGGCAGTGAAGACTGTGACGAGGCCACCGCGTTGTGCCGTGCCGAGGGTTGATCGCCTGGCTCCCCGGTCGCTCGGACTGCGGGCACTGCTTCCGCTCTGTCGCTCTGTCTCTCTCCGGCTGGACGGGACGCCCCGTGAGTGCGAGACAGACAGACAGACAGCGCTCGGCGGACGCAGGCCGCTGCTCGCCGTCGTGGACGGAATTGCCCGACCGGATGGATCCCCAGGCTCCGACCAAGCTCGCCCCACCCCACAGGCCTGACCTAGTCACGGCCCGGTGGCTGCACCCAACAGTCCGACAGTAAACCCGCGGCTTCGCCTCTGGGCTGTTCTTTTCAACCTGTATATGTACCGTCTGTCTTTCTGTTTGTCTTTTTGTGCCCGTCTGTCTTTCCGTTCGTCTTTAGTTCCCCCCCGTTCGTATTTCTATCCGTCCGTTCGTCTATTTCTAACTGTCCGCTCGCCGGTCTGTTTGCCTGTCCGCGTCTTTGCGAGCCAAATCCGTGGTTTGCAGCAATGATGTTTATTCGTCGGGTGATCACTGCGTTGCTCGGACGACGACAGAGAAGGAAACCCCCGACTTGATCGAGGCGTCGTAGCGAGGAGAGTTCTTGTTGTTCTTCGACAGGGCCTCATTGTTGTTGGCAGCAACTTGCAAGACCTTATTCCCAGAATGGCCGCGGCCAGAGTCGGTCTCTCGTTGCCCTACAGTCACGCACTCACGCACGCGCACGACACGCACACACATACCGCACGCCCACAGCCGCATGCGTGCGCGTGAACCCCGCACGCACGCGGGGTTTGGCTTTGCTGTATCTTCCGAAACAGATAAATCTTCGCAGCTTGTCCCACAGCGGTGCCGCGGCGCCGTGCATGCGCGCTCGCGCCACACACACACACACACACACACACACGCACAGAGTACCACTACCTGCACGCCTGCTTGCCTAGCCCATTCGTCACGTCATTCGAGGAGAGCGGCGCTGCCAGTACGGCTATCGCTGTGCACTCGTGTGTGTAGGTGTCCGTGCATGTGTGTTGGAGCGCGCCGCGTTTTCCACTGTGTCCCACATATTACGTTGATCTACGCTCCTTATTTTTTATTTATTATCGCTGCATCACGGCTGCCTGAGAAAAGCCATTATTTTCACGTGGCCGGCTCCGTTTTTCGACACGTGACCGTTATCGAGGGTTCGGGCGCACCTGGCGGCGATGCTGTGATTCATTCCAGCGACAGTGCCGTCCACCAGCTTAGCGTTCCCCGCTGAGGGCATTTCTACACGCATGCATATATAGTTGCGCGCCCGTAGGCTAATCTCTGGCCCAGCAAACTTTTAGCCTGCGGCAACGGCGGTTGCTCAGAAAATTATTTTTCGTCGTGTTTTGCGCGTCGGGTCGGGCCTGGTGGGGGTAGTTTGGGGCCAGTTAAGCCGCCCGGTAACAGTGTGCGGGGCCCCCCACGGCCCTCTGCGGTCCTCGAGGCACACCCAAGCAGCAGGTGCAGTGTGAGCTGGGTGCAGCCGGACACTGCAAAGCGATCCCACGGTGAGGAACGCCGGGAATTGACCCTTTCTAAACAGTTCAGAAACGAGTATCAATCGGTTGATGTGGGAAAGGCGAATGTGCACAAGTTCGCTCACCTTTGGCCACAAGAGCCTTCCCTAAAATGCTTAAGGCTGTGAATGTCTTGGCTTCCTCGCTCTGCTACGCATTGTAGAAGCACCCATCCACCTCGCAGAGGAGTCGTAAAACTCCTGAAAACTATCTCACGAATTTTGCGCTCTGCCAGCGTGTCTTGCAGCATGGCATGCACACAAGGGGCCCAGGGCCCAGCCGTTGTGCTGTGGTCGGCGACGCCCCGCCCCGCCCCGCCCTAAGCTGGAACAGCGTTGCATTGACAGCAGCACACCAGCGAGTTACAGTCTGGTTGTGACCTCCTTGCCCTCCAGGGGGTGACCCTGTTTACCGTTGCTTACGCCAAAAGCAATGCGTGGCCCCTGTGTGGCCCCCCGTGGGGTACTCTGGCACAAGTGCCCACCTCCTCTCCCTTTGCCTCTTTCAGGGACCGGACCGCCCTCCACAGCTCCACAAACATCCTCGTGCGTGAGCCGACGGCAACCAGATTTTCCACCTTCCATGTACACCGCAAACCCTCCTCCTCCCCCCCCCCCCCCGCAACGCACGCACACATGCACAAACACAGACACAATGCCACACAAAAAAGACGTCCCGCGTAACGAAAACATGCGGTGGGTCACCGGCATCTCGGCCGAGCTGGTTTCAATTTCTTTTTGAAATTGAATCGCGGACAGAGTCTATTTGCCCGGCCCGCGTGCTGCTCGGACCCTGCTCGGACCGCAATCTCACATCGTGTGAACATCCCACGTAGAGACCGCGCGCGCGCGCGTGTGTGTGTGTGTGTGTGTGTGTGTGTGTGTGTGTGTGTGTGTCTGTGAGTCTGACCGTCGTGTGTGTTGTGAGTGTGAAGGGAGCAGGAAGGGACCCGAAGGGACTACTTCCTCTTTTATTATTATTAGGGGAAGCGCAGCTGTGACCGGAGGCACCGGAGGCAGTTGACCCAGGGCGGAAAAGCAACCGGAGGCCAAGGTGCAAGCAGCGAAGGTGGCCCGGAGGTTGACCGGAAAACGGGGTGGACTATTATCGGGCTCTGCCTGCAGGCCTGCAGCGTGCGGGGGAGGAGTGTGTGGCTGGCTGGGCCTGCCGTGCGTCGAGAATCCCAAGCAGGCCCGGCGCCATCCACTCCGTCTGGCCCACCCACCGGGCGGCGGGCGGCGGCGGGCCCTGCACTTACCTCCGTACACGTGGCACTGCAGGCGCAGGCGCTGGCCCTCCCGGTAGGGCCCCACCACCGACGTGCGCTCGTCGCCCAGCTCGTCCAGGATCGTCATCTGCCGGGGCGGCACTGCAAAGCAAAACACGACGGTCAGAGGCGGGACCAAAACCAGGTCGTCGTACAAAAGGTGCATCCGATGCGGCGAACCGCGCACGCCACACTACCGTTCTGGCACTGGCTCCAGAAAGCTTAATCTTGAAGTATAGTATTGCCTCGCTCTTTGGTGTGCATGTGTGTGCGCGCACGTAAACTTTCTACTGTGTGAGTGTTGCGTGCGTGTGTGCCCGTACTGAGATTCGGGGAATTCAATGACCTCGCCGTTTCGCCACGTTCTAACTTTTGCGACCGGACAGGTCGAGGGATCGTGTGGAAACGCACACATACTAATGCACGTGAGTGTTTGTGTGAGTGTGTGTGGCGCGCGCTCTCTCAGCACAGAGCTTGCATACACGGAGGGCACATACCATTAGTTTCTACTACTTTTACCGCAACGATATATCATGTAGCTGGCGGGCTCAGCACACTTGGGGAGGAGGGGGCACCAGACACAGCAGTGGTGCATCATGGGCGCTCGTGGTTCGTTAGCCAATAAAATGTGCGGAATGCAAAAACAACAACAACAACAACAAAAACAACACCAACAAACAAAATCTTGTCGAGCCCGGAAGAGTGTACTGGCCGCGCGCCAGGGTTGTTAGCGTTACGGAAGTCACCCCGTCACGTCGCAAACAAAAACTTTAACAAACATAATGGAACTCGATCGACTCTCGGAGTCAGTCTCCTTGCCCACAGTGCAGAGACAACATCGCGTCGCTTTAAAAAGTGCCGCCGGCTGGCGGGTCGTGGTCGCGTGCTCGCCGGGCCGCCTTCCATAATCAATCAGGAGGCCAAGCGGGCGGTTCATGGAACGGTTAACGCATGACGGCCGCCTGAAAAGTGCTCACTCATCAAGCAAGATAGATTGGCTCTTCCCTGCGGCCCCATTCCGAACTCTGCATTCTCGTCGCTCTGTCTCTCTCGCACCCCAACGGGAGGCGCTGGGAGTGCGAGTGAGGCGGCGCCACATTGTTCGGCGTTGGCCTGTGGTGGGGCATTCGGGGCGGGGCGGGGCGGGGCGGGCGGGCGGGTCCCGCGCATCGCGACGTGATGGATGGCGCGCACAATTTGGCGGTGTAGGTGTGGGAATGCTCCAGGCGGGTGACTGGAGTCGCTGTTGCGTCGCGGCAGGCATGCCGAACAACGACGGCGCACTGTCTCTCCCGCGCTCAAGGGGCGTCCCTTCGGGGTGCGAGAGAGACAGCCACCTTGTCCGGGGGGATAACAGCTTCCGGCCGCCATTTGCGAGTGGTTAGCAGCGGCGCCGACATTTGAACGGCGTCTTTAAAACCGAGTTAGTCGGCCGGCCAGACGACGGCGGCATGGCGACGCTCTAATGGCGATTTGGGCGGCGCTGGACCGCAGCGCAGCTGCTCCGCTCGGCGCTGATTCTCTCGCGCACCGACGGCAGGCGGCGTGGGTGCGAGGGGGACCGCCCCACACTGCTCGAAATGAGCCCGCAGGGGCGTTCTGCATCTAACGAGTGCCTCAACGTTCATTTTGCGCTCGGGCGCCGAGGCCGGAGTCTGTTTACGCAGATCCGTGCGGTCTGGGCCAAAAAAGAGGTCGGCGGACCGATGTAGCGAAGGGAGGAAGGAGTACACAAGGGTGATTTGAGTGCAGGCCGGCTTTGAGCCCTGCAGCGGGCAGGCGGGCGGGCTGGGCCCTGGCGGGGGTGGGTCCGCCCGGACTGACCCGCTGGGCCGTTGTTCCTCCGCCGTCGTGAGTCCCGGCAGCAGTGTCTCCGTGGACCAGCAGTTCGATCCGGGATAATGGAGTCCGATTTCAAGGCACATCGCGTCCAGACACAGTGTCTTGCAACGGACGGCCGCCGCGCCACGGTCCACCTGCCCCAGCGCTCTGCAGCACGGTGTTCCCGAGAGGCAGGGAAGAAACTCTCCAAAGGAACAAAAAGAAGGAAGGTCTTGGATCCGAACGTTATTGTGCATGAGCATCGCGTGAAGGGTGTGGCCCAGTTCATAGGAACAAGGTTTACGTTAAAACGAACGTGACACACCACATTCCTGTATTCCTAGTGTGACAAACGCTCTCATCGCTCTCATTTTTATTATTATTATTTTTGCCCTTTTTTTATTTTTTTTGCTTTTTTTCAGGTTTGGAATAGGATAATGGCGTTCTTTTCGGCGGCAGGCTCCACGGACCGAGGCCCCGCGCAACCCGGGAGCGGCTTCCATCCTTCTTGTCTGTATATCGCTGAATGGCGCTCCGCCTAAGCCTCCTCCTCAACCCGTCCGTGAGTCTGTCTGTCTGTCTGCCCGTCCGTCCGTCAGCTCGCCGCGCCTCCAATATCCCGAGAAATGGCGCTGATTGAATCCCTGGTAATGAACGCGACATGCGAAACCCGGAAGGCGGAATGCAGGGCGGAACTGGGAATGCAATGCTGCGAGGGTGGGGGTGGGGGGGGGGCAGAGGAGAAGGAGGGCTGCGCTTTAGTAGAACGAGTCAGCGCGGCGAGGCGAAGGAAATGAGTCAGAAATGAGAGAAAAAAACGGGATCACTCACTATTTATATTCTATGGGTGTTTATGGGACAACCTTGGCGTTGTCGGCAAGGCGAGCTTGGGAAGCACCAACAACAAAAACAAAGCAAAAATGAGGAAGGAAAGCCCGGTTTTATTTTTGAGACGGGAAAGTATGGAGTCGGCGGGCTTCAGGCCAAAGTGATTTTTTTTTTCTTTTTAAAGAATATACGTGAAAAAAGATATGGCGTTGTAATATGCAAATGCCGGGATAATGGTGCCAGGTTCCCCCCTCCTCCTTCCTTCAGTTTATTTACCATTCCGCCCTCCCCAGTGCTATAGGAAAGTAAAATAATTCAACATCACGCCGTGATCGGCTGGCGTTTGTTTGGTCGCCAAAGAGTCCAAATCTCGCCTGGGCGGGGAACTTTAGACCGATGCACTTCAAATTACTTGCCAGTGAAAACCCGAGAAGGATAAAGGAAAAGGGAAATATGGCGATGCACCCATTTTCAACTCGTCACTTCATGTTTGCGTCCCAAACAAAATTAATTATATCCCTCGCATTAAAAAATGCGAGTTTTCCTGCGCCGTTTTAGCACGAGCACAAGCAGTGCTGCTGCCCTTACAAAAGAAAATAAACCAGACCCCAATAACGCGCCGCGAAAACAAAAAACAAACTTAAAGGACGGGAAGGAAAAGGACGGCGCAGCGCGCGCAGAGCCAGGCCGGGCGGGCAGGTAGGCCGGCAAATGAAATCAAAGTAACGGGAGAAGGCCCACAGGTCGTTGGAACAACAGCCTCCACGTCACTGCAAGGGCTCCGGCCCGAAACGGTGGCCGCGCCGAACCGAGGAAATAAAAGTTTACTCTGGAGGCGCGTCGGCCAGGCACAGTGGGCCAGGGAGCCGCGGTAATGGCCGCCGACTACTTCCAACGGAAAGTGGGAAACAACGACCAACACTTTTGTAAACATCCAAATTGAATGGAGCCGTGGCCACGGCGTGGCGGCAAGGCGCTGGCTGGATTTGGAGCGACGCGGCGTCGCATCGCACCGCAGAAAGCATTCCAATTACAGGCTGAAAAGGCCGTGCGCAGCTCCGCGGACGACGCCCCCCGTTTTTCCTGTTAGGGAGTTTTTCAAAAAATTTCTGAGGCAAGGCCATCTCCTCTCCTACTGCCGTGATGTGCTCCTAGTTGTGAGGCCGAGCTGCTTCCTTTGCTAGCTGCACTCCGACTCCGTTTTTTTCCCTCTGCTTGCTCCTCCCTGCAGTGTTGACGCTCCGTGGGTTCTTCCCTGGTCTCATCTTTTGCCACTTCTCTTTTCGAGCACAACGCTAAATGCACTCACATTTTCCGAGGTTTGCTTTAACACCAAGAAAATACACAATGCTTTAGCTATGTAGCGTGCTACCCAAAAGTCTACATGGTTGGTTGACAACAAGGAATCATCTTGGGTCGAGTTTAGTTATATCATGACAACGGAACTCTCTGGATCTTCCGGGGCAGTGTCACACTTTTTCGGGTGTGGTTGACGAACGAAGGGCAAGATGGCATTGGCACCGCTGTACCACTCATGATAGAGAGAGCGCGAGATGACGGTACGCCTTGTTGCCGGTTCCAACTACTCGCCGACACAGCCGGCCAGCGCCAAGGACGTCCGAAGAAGATGCGGCGGACAGCTCCGGCGGAGTCGAAAAAGAGGGAAAATAACAGAAAGAAAAGACATTAGCTGATTAGGTTGTCAGAGCCGGCGGAAACAGTGCGAGGGCATCATGTTCCCCGACAAAGTTAAAAGGCCGCTTCATGTCGAGTCGCTTTTTTCTCTTTTGTTTCTGAAGCATCCAGAGTGTGAGGAAACGAAAGGGGAGGCAAAACTTTCGTCATTTGGAATGCCGAATTTCTAATTGTCATGGAAAATTGGGCTGAACCAGACCTTGAAGGGTGACGCCTGGAGGGAGCGAGCGGCAAGCGGTTGCTGGCGGCACGGCAGCCCGCCGATGTGAGGCTCAGCGCGGAACAAAACGAGTCCAGGGCCGTCGTGGGTAAAAGGGAAAGAGAAACAAGTGCACTCGCGGCAGCGAAATTAATTAACAGCGCACTCGCGTCTCTTAATTTGCCGCATTTACGGAACGCCTTGCAGTGGGCCGGTCAAATTGAATTTGTGCGAGTGGCCGAAAGAAGCGCCGCGGCGGCGGGCTAGTCGCTCCGCGTCGCTGGCACAGCGCGCCGGGCCAACAAGACTGCCTCCGCCACGCCTTGGCGACGACCGCACTCAGGGAAAGGCGATCCGAGTCAGGCTAGCCCTACGCCATTGCATCAAATTTCCTTGAATATTTCGTTTATTTAGGATAACTGTGATTTTTATATATTATTTTGAATATTGCGATTATTGAACTGATTGTGGACGTTGAGTTGGTTGGTTTCCCGCTAGCTCCGCCGCTGGCTCCGCCACTGGGTCCGCCACTGGGGGGGATGAATCAGGGCAAGTGCTGCCACTCTGCCGCCCGTCCGGCCATTGATGCGCGAGATTAAAATTCCCGCCAATAACGCGTGGGCATTTCGGGGCGGCGCCGTGCCGCGCCGTGGCGCGCCATGGCGAGCGGGGCCGTGGCATCAGCGTGATTCAGGAAGAGTTTGTGCGCACATTGAAGGGGCCGGCCGGGCCAGGGATTCCGAACGGAGGGGTTGGCGGGTCCGTCTCCCTCTCGCTCGAGGCGCGCCCCGCCAGCGTGCGAGGGGGACGGGGCGACGAGGCGCCGCGGCCGTGACCGGCCGTAAAGCGCTCGTGCCGGACATTTGATCGCCTCCCCCGCCTTCTTTACGCCTGGGCAGGCTGCAGGAATGCCGGCTGGGTCCGCAGCGCGGCGCGGCGGCAGGGGCGGGGGAAAAAAAATAGAGGAGAAATCACCAGCCATATTTCGCGTACCCGGCACTAAATATTGCGGCCACTAGAGTGACAAGGGCAGGACCTCCGCGTGGCCGCCGCCCGGCCTCCCTGGCCGCGCCGTCTGGCCGCAGCTGCCAGGCAGCGGACGTCATAAAAGCTAAATGCGGCCTCCCTTTTCAAAAGCAGACGGCGGGAAGCCCCGGCCGGCACTGGAAGAGCTGGCGCACGCGCTACGCCAAGCGCTGCACCCCTCCCTCAAGACCTTACGATATTATTGCCGCTATTTTCTCGTCATTTTTCACCCATTGTCCTGCAAAGTGGGGGGCAAGCCTGCCGGAGAGCCTCGCTGGGGGACGGGGGGAACGTGGGGGGGACGGTGTCGATACCGCACAAGCAACCAGGACGGAGAAATATGCTCGGTTGGAAAGGAGCAGTTGACGTTAGATGTAGCCTGCGGCTGGTTCCAAGAGGCAAACATAAATGTAACTGGTTTGGCCCCACGGAACGACCCACCCGCCGACACCTGGCCCGCCTAGCAGACTGTCTCTCGCCGCCGAGTGCAGTCTGCTTTCGTATTCATGGCGCATCAAAGCAGGCCCCCGCACGCTCCGCGCCCGTTGGCACCCGATTCCGCGCTATCGGAAGAACGCACACTGGCGGCTCGGGGGCCCAACGCGGTGCGTGTGGCAGTGTACAGTGGGCCCCACGCGGTGTCTCGACTCCCTTCCTCCAGGTTGACTCTTTCTGCTCAGCGTCTAGATTGTCTGCGCCGAGATGGCGACTCCGTGATGACGCCCAGACAAGCCGCGCCTTAAGGACTCGTTTTATTCACCTCGAGGAGGCCGCGCTTTCGCCGCGCTTTCGCCGCTTTGCCTCTCCGGGACAGAGACAGAGTAACTGTATCCACGCCGCGTCGCCGGCAGTGGTGAACTTGCAACCGGTTAGGACCATCTTCACACCCTAATTTTTTCATGGCAGCTCAAAAAGTTGGAAAATGGTCGAATAAACTCAAATAAGTGCTTCCGTCTCAAGTAAAAGCTATAGGGCTTTCTCTTACCGGTTCATCTTTCTCAAGAAAGAACGATGCATAATGAAGTCCGTTATTGTGATTCAGCTCTGCTTGGGGTGGAATGTCACCTCAACAGAGAGGGACAGGGCGCTCACGGGAGCGTGAGAGACGCCTCTAATAAGCCTGGCTCAAGCGGCCTCCCTTCACGGCAAAACGGGATCATCTGGGACACCCTCAGGTTCCAGCCAGGTCGGCCGTTCGAAAAAAAAAAAAAAAAAAAAAAAAAGGAGACGCCGGGATGAGAAAAGTTTGTCGACAAAGAAGGCAATTTGTTTTTGTTTGATCAGTTGATACTTTTTTTTTCGTTACCAACCAAAGGATGAGCCTTAAAAAGCTAATTATTGATCGTTTCACGCCAGTATGAAAACCAGGGCAAAAAAGAAGCATTCATCCGCGCCAAAGGCGCGCGAAAATGAAAAAGTCTTCTGCCTAAGACTTTCCCTTATAGTCAACAGAGATCAGGTCGCGTGCTGGTGGTGTTTGAACATCCATTTTTTCGTTATTGAAGATCCTTGGGAGGTGGGTGTCCCCATCCCATCCCATCCCGGGCGGCGCGGCGAGATCGCGGCATCAGATGGGGGACCTGAGATGAGGAAGGGGCTGGAAAAAAAAGGAGGGGGTGGGCGGTGGGCCGGGTCATCCCAGCGCTCGATTATGCGTAAGCGGTTCTTGGAGGCAGAAAGGGGGTGGGGCAGCTCGATCGGCTCGGGTTCCATGCACTGCAGGCAGCACACAACGAAGGGGCCCTGCAGCAAGCACGCCAGGGGGACAGACTGGGAAGTGGTAGCGTCGCTCTGTCCCTCTCGCACTCATTGGGCGTCACGGATGACGAAGCGCTGTTCATAATCAGTCTGCTGCCTGACAGCGCTCTCTCTATCTCTGTCTCTCTTCTCTCTCTCTCTCTCTCTCTCTCTCTCTCTCTCTCTCTCTCTCTCTCTCTCTCTCTCTCTCTCTCTCTCTCTCTCTCTCTCTCTCTCTCTCTCTCTCTATTACTCTCTCCCTCTATCTCCTTTCCGGTGTACCTGCAACCCTCAGGACCCCTTGGTGAAGCCAACCCACCTATTCAGCGGGCCGTGTCCCGCCCCCACCCACAAGAGCGCCTGGGTTTGATTCTGCCTGTCTCATCAAGACCCCTCCACCCCTTGTTATGATCCTCGCTGTCCCGCCTCTCACAATGGCGCCAAAAATCAAAGCAAAACAGCTAGCGCGCCGGAATGGAAAATACACACGGAGACGGAGGCGAGATAGTGCGGCAAAGCCGATTCCGTGGATCCGGTGGACGTCACCGCGGCATGGCGCGCGGCCGCACCGCCCGGCCGGCCGGCCAGGCAGGCAGGCCAGCCAGGCAGGCCAGCGCAGGGCATTTCGGAAGGCCGCGGCATTGTTATGGAAATTGGTCAAGTGTCCACAGCGCTCCATTCCGGAGGCATGAACAGGCCGCGATGCCTGTCGGCCGGCAGGGGCGGGAAAGGGGGGGAGGGAATGGTAAGGAAGGTCGCGCACACAAGCACGGCAACGGTCTGGCCGCCCCCGACTGCGCCGCAAACCGCCGCAGAGGGCCGCGCCGCGGGGAACGAAGCGCACCCTGCTGGCTGGCTGGCTGGCTGGCTGGCTGGCTGCTGCCTGGCTGGGGGCTGGCTGCCCAGCCGCCCCGCACGCTGGGCCACGCCAGCCCGGCGCAGCGTGGATATGGCCTTATGATGAATATTTACGGCACGTTGGTGGGTTTTCAGCACGTAGGACCCACCCCACGGACACAGCCCACAGCAGGGGGTGCAGCGTGGGGGAAAAGGGTTACGGAAGTGGGGGGGGGGGGGGAGACAGTGGGCGGGGGAGTGGGCAGGTGAAAGTGGAAAGGGAGCTGATGTGAATGGGGAGTGGATGGTGGGAACGGGACGTCGGAAGAGCAAAACAAGGGCAAGAAACAAGGGCATAGAATGGAGAGAAGTGGAAGGTTTGAAGCCGAGGGGGAAGTAAGTAACTGGCCAAGAGCATGAACACCAATAATTGAAATTCAAAAAAAAATAATGAAAATTTGAAAAATGTTAAAGAATTATTGAAAATAATCGCGAAATTGTCTTTTCAGGACCGACCCAACATTTATTATTTTTCACTGCCCTCCCCAGTGTGCTTCAAAGCCACAGCAATGCGCTGTGGCCATCATCTGCCGTGGTGGCCGGAGGTGTCGATACGGCGGTTTCCCGGTACGAGAATCGGCGGTTCAAATCTTATCACTTCACAACTTTTTTCTCTGACCGCTGCTCATTGTCGCGTCAAGAACCCGCTGCAATCGGCAGCAGACATGTGCCGTGGTGGCTGAGGGCGTTAAGGCGTCCGACACGACCATAAGGTTCGGGGATCGAATCCCAATATATCCTTTCATTTTTCGCTAATCCGGGGTTCAGTCCGAGGCCAACATCGCCGAAGTATCTGCACCAGACCCTCAAGTCCTAGGTTCAACTTCCAACATTTATTATTTTTTACTCTTTCCGCCAGTGTGCTTCAAAGCCACAGCGATGCGCAGTTTCCAACAAGTGCCGTGGTGGCTGGAGGTGTCGACGCGTCGGTTTCTCGATACGAGGATCGGCGGTTCAAATCTTATTACTTCACACCTTTTATCTCTGACCGCTGCTCATTGTCGCGTCAAGTACCCGCTTCAATCGGCGTCAGACATGAGCCGTGGTGGCTGAGGGCGTTAAAGCGTCTGACCCCGACGGAAAGGTTCGGGGATCGAATCCCATTAATTCCTTTCATTTTTCGACTGGCTTCCTCCCACTGCGACTCAAACCCGTCTTCCAACACTCGGCAGACGTGCAAGTCAGGGTGGTGTAGTGGTCTAGGCTCAATCCAGGCCATTACACCCGGGTGTCTAAAAAGCAGTCCGCTTCGGCGGATTGGCCTCGGCACTGGTTCGATCCCCGATCGAGCCAGCCACTCGAGATTGGTCGCGAGTGGGTCCATTCCGATTCGTCGGATGGAGTTGATAAGTCCTTTGAAGCTGGCCCACTGACTGCATGTTCGGGTCTGGGAGCGCCGGACAGCGGGTGTACCATTTGGGTACCGACCAGCCTGCGCAAACAAAAGCTCCCAAAACTACTCTCTCTTTCTTTCTTTCTCTGTCTCTCTATCGTCTCTGCCTTACTCTACTCTGCCCATGTTTGAGGCGTGTCGGCGTCCTCGGGTCCTACTGGGTCCCCCGGCGTACGATATCGAAGTCGCTGGATCGGATTAACCCCAGTTACCTGATAGCACCGGTTCCCATCCCGAACACCGAAGTAAAGCAGGAGGCCTCCCCATTAAGACTGGGGAGGGGGTGTAGAGTTCCATTTTTTAAATTTATTTTTAGTTAAACACGATCGCCAGCGCCCGGGTACACCACCGTTTCCCATATCCAAACACCAAAAGTTTCAAAAAATTCAAAAAATGTCAAGAAATTTTCTGAAACGTGCACAAAAATTTCGAGTTGTTTCCCCCTCGTTTGAAGCAATAAGCGGGAGATGGAGATAATGAAGAGGAAAGTAGAACGTACACAAACTGGAAGGCGGAAGGGAGGAAGCCCAACGAATGGAATGGAAAGGGAAGTGCGAGGAGCGGAACCAGTGGAACGCGTGTGATGTCGCATCCGGCCGTATTGGGCGCGACGGGGCGGCGGCCGCGAAGACGCCTTGCCGCTCATCGCCGCGTCGATGGCTTGTCGCAACGCCTTCACCACTTGAGCGGCATTGTCACGGTTGCGATGAGTTCTGGAGAGGCCCTGACTGCGCTGCGCTGCGTGCCGCAGGGGGAGGTGGGCCGGTGGGCGGGGGGGGGGAGGCATTCAACGGGCGGAGCGGCGCCCGGGCTCGTCGACCTGACTGCGGAAGAACGAATAAGATGAGTGAAGAGCGCGCTTTAAGGAGGGCGCCAACGCGCGAGACCCTGCCGCACAGTGGGTCAGAAGACCGGTGAGGCGGCCAGAATTCAACACGCGTTCTAAGCTCCAGAGTCGCTAAATGGGACACGAATCGGACGAGTGACCCCACCAATGGATTGCTCTTTAAACGAGGAATCCATTGGTCGGGTCACGTGTTAGATTCGAGTCCCGTTAAGCGGCTCCGGGATTTTGGCCGCCTCAACTTTCTTCTGACCCACTGTGTGGCAGTGCCGTGGTCCGGGGCGAGGGGCGAGGCGTCCTGGCGGCAAGCCGACCTGTTCCATACGGCTGCCATTCAATCTCCGTGTGGCGAGGACTGCCAACAAATCCCCATCGATCCCTCTCACTGATTCGCCCGGCCACATCTTACACGCAAGGCCGGAACAGGGCACGCACACTTGGAGCAGGCGGTGGGGTGGGCTCCGAGAGTTCGGAGGTTTGTTTTAAAAGGGGAACGGAATGACCGTTCGGCACCCGATCCCCTACTGCTTGTTTCAGATTGCAAAGAATTTTACATAGGAATTCATCCGCCATTACAAAGCGGCCGAAATCCTTTGGGGAAAGTTCAAAGCAGTGTGTTTCCCCTTCCCTCGCTGCCCGGACGATCATGACGTTCCATGGCATGATGAAGCTCATGCCGGCCGGCGCCTAGTGCATCGGCTGTGTGCAATCTGTATGCACGCCAAACACGTCTCCATATTCGGATCCCATCTACGTCTTCGCCCCCCCCCCTCCCTGTTCCATCCTGCGCTTCCCCCGCTCTTCATCGTCTGCTGCTTCGCTGCATCCAAATGCGTGTGCCCCCTCCCCTTTCCTAGGGCCCTTTGCCTGGAGGCGCGGTGGACGCTCCCGCAAAGGAACTCGGCGAACCACTTTGCGATTCTGACAAAAGCGAACCGAAAAGCGGAATGCGACCCGAGGGCGACACTCTCAATATCTTGAGATATTAGTGCACATGAAAAAAAAAAAAAAAAAAAAAAAAAAAAAAAACACGTTTGTGCTTCCACACTATAGCCTGGGTAGTATCTTCTGGTAAAGAGGCTTTTGAGCATAACAGTTCACTTTACGCCCCCGCAGGCACTCCGCAGCAAGGTCAAACGGACCAACCGCCGTGCCCCCACCCGGAGTTACCGTGCTCGAATCTTTCCTAAAATGTAGCTGCTTTATAAATAGCGAAATAATTTCCTCCTGCCGAAACTCCTTCGCAAAGTGACAAGTACCCGATACCCGTCAGAACACGAGACGTGACGATGATGACATCGTAAATTTCGTTCCGTTGATACGGCCAGAAGGCTACGACGTTATTAACCAAGTTCCGGATTTGTTTCTCTGCGGCACCCTTCAACCTCCCCCCGCAGCGGCCTCTGCGGTCAGCGTGTCCTCGAGCCGAGGGCGCCGGGGCGCCGCCAGGGCGCTGTCACGCGCAGCAGGCGACGTCCCGTCTTGCAGCCAGCCGCGCGGAAAACACCACTTCCCCAGGACGTCGGTAGGCTGCCGTCGCCTGCCGTGCCCACACCGCACAGTGGGTCAGAAGACCGACCCGGACACGTTTTGAGCCCTGGAGTCGCTAAATCATCCTCGAATCGAACGTGTGACCGCACCAATGGATTTCTCGTTTGCAGAGCAATCTATTGGTGGGGTCACACGTTTCTTTTGAGTCCCGTTTAGCGACTCTCGAGCTCAAAACGTGTCTGGAGTTTTGGCTACCTCAATGGTCTTCTGACCCACTGTGCATCGGGTCCAAGCCCACAACCACACTGCATGTCGCCGCGGGGGACGCCCCCTCTCCTTCTCTCTCTCTCTCTCTCTCTCTCTCTCTCTCTCTCTCTCTCTCTCTCTCTCTCTCTCTCTCTCTCTCTCTCTCTCTCTCTCTCTCTCTCCCACTCACCGAGCTGGCAAGCGCTCCTCTGAGGACGCCTTTGATCAGCCCCGGCTCCAGTAATTCGGTTATTGGCCCCATCGCGTTGGCCACACGGTCGGTGTGTTGGGCGGAGGGCCGACGCTTCTCATTACCATTTTGCAGCATTTTGCGCGCAGCGCCACAAAGAAGGATTGAGCGCAAGAAAGTCATGGCGGTCAGGATCACGCTGTGGGACCTTCGGCCGCAGGACGCTGTGCGGCGCTGTGTCCAGGGGCTCTCTTACCTGTGACGGTGAGGTTGACGCGCGTGTTCCTGGTCTGCGCGGTGTGGAAGTCCACCCGGCAGCGGTACACGCCCGCGTCCGTCTCCCGCGCCGTCTCGATGGCCAGCTCGGCGGGCAGCCGCTCCGGCTTGAAGTCGGCCCGGGCGCCGAACGCCAGCGGGTCCGACCAGCGCTTCGAGTTCTTGAAGCCCTCCCTGTTGTCCACGCTGCAACACGAGGAACATGACACGTCAGAGGAGTGCAGTCATGCGCGCACAGCGCCGTGAACGGAACGTGTGACCCCACCGATGGATTGCTCTTCGAACGGGGAATCCATTGGTCGGGGTCACACGTTTCAATCGAATCCTCTAGACGCGTTCAGAGTTCTGTCCGCCTGTGCCGGTCTTCCGGTCTGTGCGTCGGACGCGGGGAAGCAGGACCACCACCACAACAAACCTCTCTGTGGCATTCCCGCACAACACACTCAGCGCGTCCCACCGGTGCGACGATAAAAAAAAAGAGGGATCAAAAATGATGAATAAAAAAAAATCAGAGCAGCGAATAATTGCGTTTGAGAGAAAGCGAAGCCGCGCACACCTGATGTGCTTTTACCGGCGTCATGATTGACGGTCCGGACGCGCGCAGCACTCACCGGGAGTGGCGAAACCCGATGACAAAAGCGAGACGAATACACCGCATTCATCACCCCGGCACCAACGGGTGCGCCAACACGGGGAGACGAACACAACGCACGCAAACTCACGCAGGCCCGACTGCCCATCAAAATTACGATATGGATTGAAAATTTCCCGTCAAAACAGAGAGAGGGCGGGCGGGAAATCGTTAAACAGAAGCGCTCTCTGATTGGCTGTTGGAAGCACCGCGTGGGACGTCACCCGGCTGTCCGTGCGCTCACAGAGCGGTCATATTTTATTGACTGCGGCCTAATTGACAGCACAACCCAGGCCCGTCTGTCTCCCTGAATAAAACACGGCAACATATTCGGGTAAAGAGCAAATTGAGCGAATTTACTGCACATTACCCCCCCCCCCCACACACACACACGCGCAAAATGTGGACGTTCCTGAGACGAGGAACAAATAGCGGCGGTGTACAGCAGGGAGGTTCAGCGGCGCGGAGGGAAGAACAGGCTCCCGCAGAGAAGGCAGTGGCCGCCCAGGAAATACAGTAAAAGGGCGTTGAAATATGCAGTGCTTCATTAGGGCGCTGCCGGACGACGCCGCCGGACAAAACCTTTTCGACTTATTGCCGCGCGGACCGCGCAAGGCGGAGCGGCGGGCTGCTGCCGTGCTCCCCGTCTCCCTCGCACCCCCCGCGGCACGCCCCGCGAGAGAGACAGAGAGAGCCTCGTTCGGAAGCAGGGCAGGTCAGGGCGAGGGCGCCGACCGGTCAGCGGCGCCACCCCAAATAAATTTCGTCACCTCCCTTCACTAAAACGGAGCACAAAAAAACAAAAAACAAAAAAAAAAAAAACAATATAATCAACAAAACAAAAAAAAATCTTGCCAGGAAGGCAAATTGGAAGTGAAAGATTGTTGCTTTTTTTAACAGGGTTGCGGAGTGCCGCGGCGGCGGCGAGCAAAGGGAGATAAATTAGATTTTCGCATTTAATTTCGAGGTGGATAATTTTTCGATAAGTCTGGCGCCTGCCCACACTGCTCGTCGCGGACGCGAGCGTAACGGGGAGGTGCGAATTTGTCGATCCGCGCGCGCAGTGCCGTGTGCCAGAGTTTGCTACAGCCGCGGCAGTTAAAGCTCTCTCTCTCTCTCTCTCTCTCTCTCTCTCTCTCTCTCTCTCTCTCTCTCTCTCTCTCTCTCTCTCTCTCTCTGTCTCTCTCTCTCTCTCTCTCTCTCTCTGTGTGTGTGTGTGTGTGTGTGTGTGCACGTGTAAGGGGCAGAGGGAGGAGGAGACGGAGAGGTTCTAGGCAGCGGGAAATCTCAGGGTCGCCTGGAACCTTGCCAGGCTGTCGAAACGCGTGTTGCGTGCGTGTGCGTCGAAGCGGTGCCGTTTGTGTGTCTGTGTGTGTGTGTTGGAGAGCGCGACGCAGCCCCCGCCGATCGTCCTCGGGAGAATAATGATTAAGGTGTCGCCATGTCGCACCGCCACCGACGACAGACAATCGGCCCCAATAATGAAGTTGGCAATGGAGCAGAGACGCGCCTCGCGCTGCTCGCGCTCACGGGGCGAGCCGTTAGTTCTACATCCCACTGTGCTTTTGACTCTAGAAAACAGTTTTCCAACACAAAACACGGCTCCACTGCCGCCACCTGTGGAGCCGGCGTGGAGGCGCGCCGCCGTCTCGCCACACAGCGGCGGCAATCGACCACATTTACGATTTTCTCTAAATTCAAGTGAGATGACACTTCCAGTGTCCCAGCTTGCTTTGGTGAATTCGTCGATACGGTGAACAAAATGAAGAAGGTCACTGTCCGCAAAAAAAAAACAAACAAAAAAAAAAAAAAAAATCTCTCCTGTTGTTTGAGAGTCACAGTTCTCAGCAATGGAAGTGTATCGCTTCACTGCGAACGTATTCAGATGGATGTGTAGATGATCGAAGCGCGGCGCGCTGGCGTTGATGAAAGGAGACGGGCTTGTCAACCAGCGCTCCGCCGCGCCCCACCGCTAAAGGACGCGACCATAGAGCCGCTGAACTTTGTGATGAGGAAGGGTTGCGTCTCGCCGGACAAAGGGCGGCCAAAGCAACGCGGGGCGGGGCGGAGCGTGGCGGCAAGTTTCCCCGAAGTTGGGATTAGAGTGCCGACCAGCCTGTTAGGCAGCCACCGGTGCAGGTCATCTTAAGAAGCAAAAATTTTTTTTTCCATTTACACCTGTTTTTTAGGGGTTCCGACGAAGGAGGACCCCTATTGTTTTTGACGGCTCCGCTTCTTCTTTTTTATATCCTATTCGGTTTTGGAAAATGAGTACCGCCAAATTATTCGTTACGATAAAAAAATAAGGGTAGCGGGAAGTTTTTAAAAATTTATCGTGGAAATTTTGCGTAATTTGTTAAAACATAAAACTTCAACAATCAAACACCCTTAACCGTTGGTTTTATCGAGAAACGTTTCAAAGACAAAATGTGCCTCAGTAGAAAATTCAAACTTTTGACTCATTAAATTAACGAAAACTTGTCTACGTTACGGTCTAATACGAAAAACATGAATAAATCATTTCCATAGAAACGAATACGATCCACCCGTCAAAATTCAAACTGACCAGTAGAAACAAAGCAGAATGGCGGGAAATTCAAAATGTTCTTCCTGCGCATGCGCTCAATTCAAACCGACCAATACCGAAGACTTCCGGTCAAACCTGATTCAGTTACCACCATGATTTCTGCTCTCCACCTCGCGACTTTCAGTGCTCATACTTCTCAAACAAAGATCACCCGCGTTTTAAAACCATCCCTTTCCAGTTTTATGAGTTTGTCAAACCAACCACCGAACTATTGTTAGGTTGTGGGTCAGAACTATTCCAGTGAATAAAGGAAAACATGACATGAGAAACCACAGCCTTTAAAAGCAAGCCAAACAAATCCGCTTCAACAACAATCAAGAGGCAGTTTCAATGCGCGACTACTCGTTTCTCACCAAGCATATTGTTGCCAACTTTTAACAAAAAAATTTACCCCCTTTTTTCCGCTACTAACTTAAAATCTCCAACCAATAATGGACATAAATTAATATTTTAAACTTAGAATACCGGAACACCGTGCAATGCGTTAGCATTGGAATTTTTTTTTTTTTTTTTTTTTTTTTTACAGTTTGCACCTGGAAACTGCCTTTGTATTTACTACAGGCGAGCTGGGAAAACCAGGATCCTTTTTTTTGCCACGTGGACCAGTGGTTGCGAGGCCGGGCGCGTCTTCCGATAAGCTTCACCGCCGATGTCTGGATAGTCACACGCAGGCGCCACCGCGGCTGCGTCTCACCGCTCTCACTCCACGGCCAACGAGCCGAGCCGAGCCGAGTCGAGTCGAGTCGAGCCGAGCCGAGCCGAGCCGAGCCACCCTCCCGCTTTAGTTAGACGTGCGCGGTGCATATTTATGCCCCTCCCGACCGAACCGCAGTGAACCGGCTGGAAGCACGCATACGAAACGAGCAATGCGACCGCCTCCTTTGAGGCGCTCGCGCGGCGGCGCTCGTCCGTAGGCCCGCGGCGCGCGCTCACGCAGGCCCCGGCGGCGTCTCGCGCTTCTTTCTGGAGCAAGCATGCGAGAGAACAAATATGTAAGCATCGGAAAACATCTCAAGGTACGCCCTGGGACGGCACCGACTCGCGCGAGACGCGTGCGGACACATGCACCTTTCTCTCTCCCTCTCTCCCCCTCTCCCCTCTTCTTCACTGCTCCTATTTCTTTGCCGTCTCTCGCCTCTCCAGCGCGCGTTCCCCTGTCTCTTTTGCTTTCGCGCCGCTTCTCCCTCAAATAATGTCACTCACGACGTCACGCTGCCGTCCCGCCATCACGCACGCGTGCGGCTAGAATTTTCAAAGAAAGGAAAAGAAAGAGAGAAGCGAATCGCAAACCGCACCCTGCTGCTGCTGGTGAAAATACAAGGCTCCCCGCCACGCGCACGTCTGGAAGTGCACCAACCAATAACCACTCCCAAGGCCGGCCGGGGAAGGAGACGGGCGATCGGCGCCTAGGGGCCGCCCCGGCACAGTGGGCCAGAAGACCTGCTGAGGCCAACGCAGCCAGTAACGCGTTTTTAGACCTCAAACATCATCAAAGAGAACTCACGTCAAACGGAATCAGTACCGTGGGCCGGATGCAGAAAAAGGACTCGGCCGCTCATTACTCAGTCCATTTTCATTCCGGGTTTGGAAATCACGCGGAGCAAGGCCCCCCCCCTGCCTCAATCGGAACGCCTCCCCCCCCCCCTCCTCTTTCCTCCACTTCCGGCCCTTTTCCGCGGAAAGCCGCTGCTCAGATTCGCAATACATCTTGAGATGAAGCGCTGATCAAGGGCCGCCGCGCTACAATGGAATATCAACAGCCGCCTTTGTTTCTTTCCATTGTCTGGCAAGGTCGGCGCAATCAGACCCCCCTCCCCTTCCTCTCCCACCGCCCCCACCTTCCGCATTTCACTTCCGTTCTCCCCATCAGGTCCACCGAGCCTCCATTATGACTCCAGAGCTCATTTTCTTTAAGACTCTCCGGTGGCAGCGGACACGAGTCTACCAACACGCCACCTGGACCAAATTTCCCTCCGTTCCGGCGTCCAAAATTCCCCACCCGAGGGGATCGTGAGGCCCAGGAAGGCCATGACGCTCCTGGTTGTTATTTTTGGCTCGACTTTTCAGGCGTGTTGAATATTCGTTCCCGCAGTGTACTGACCGAGGGGGAAACGACTGAGAAATTTTGTGTACATCGGATAGGGATTACCCTGGATAACCCACGGATTACCTCCGGATAACATCGAAAAATTTCCCGGATTACCATTGGATTACGCCGGATTACCCCGGATTACCTCAGAATTTCCCCGGATTACCACCGGATTACTTAGAAATTTCTGGTTATCCGGATTACGGATTACCAATTTGCTGTACACCGGATAACCGAAGTCGTTTCCCCCTCGGTACTGACAGAAATTACCTTCGATTTTTTCGTTGACATTTCTCACAATTTGCCTCAGACAGTCGCGCCAACATTTCGCAGCAGTCGACCAATTGAAAGCCGTTGAAGCGTGGCATGCAAGAGTAGCGCTGCACTCGGCAAGCGCCTGCCGTGGAGCGGGTAGGCATGCCGCACGACGCGCGTGGCCTGCGGGCCTGCCCACTGTGCGCCTGCCCACTGTGCGCATCCTTCTCCTCCTCCTCGGTCCCTGCGAGTCCTCCCTCCTGCTCGGCCGTGTCTGTGATTGCGGGGGACGGCGGGCGACGAGGGTCCTCCCTAGAGACTGGCTGCTGGCGCTGCTGGCCCCGCAGGTGCGCGACGGACGCGACCGGCAGGACACCCGATACAGGATGCGCTGCCCCCCCCCCCCCACTCCACTGCAAACACGCACTACTCGCGGCGACCACAATGGAGTCGCGTAGCTCCGTCTCGTGAACGGTAAGCGCTACATGCGCGTACATTTTCAAAAAATTAGGAAACAAATTCGAAAATGAAGTTTTCCGCGGAGACAGGAGAGAGCAAGAGGGGTGAGCCCACGTGAATGGGTGCGCCCTGACAAACACGTGAGTGACTATGCACCCGAAGCCGGTACACTGCACAGGGCCTGCCCAATCAGCCCAGCGTTGTGAAACAAGGAGAGAGGGAAAATGGCAGTGGACGTATTCACGTCACAGGACGGCCATCCTCACGGCTTTCTCGCTGCAAAACCGATTTGCCATGAATCAGGGGCACCATTCAGGGGCCGGGCCCATTAGCCAATCAATTAACGGGCGCACAAAGGCCGAAATAAAATTTGCCCGCGCACCAGACTGCTAAATTGCTTTCCCCTTGCCCTCGAGAGAGACCGGCTTGAGACTGGGAAAACAAGCAGGTCAGTGCTATCCGGGGCCATTGTCGCCAAGGGGCGGGGCCAGGCACAGTGGGCCAGGTGCTGGACGCCAGTCGGCCCAAATCATTTCGTCATCAGAATCTCAAGGGCCTTAAGCGTTAAGGCTCGGTCTAGTATCGTGGCTCTCACACAACATTCCCGCCTCCCCCCCCCCCCAAAAAAAAAACACCAAAAACACTGTAAAATAATGTGTACAAAAGGCGAGCGTAACTTTCCCGAGCGAACCGAGCGCGCAATCCACGTTTCGTCGCTCGCCATCTCTGCTGCTCCCCTTTTCGCCGGGGAAAATCCGCACCCCTTTTATTTTTCATCCCACAATGTACCCTCCGCCGCAGCTCCCTCATACATGCGGCGCTCTTCCTGACTTCGACTATCTCCCGAATTAGGGGGTAAGCCCGGCGAACTTTGGCACCGTTCCCGAATCAACCCCCTCCCCCTGGCATTGTGTGGGATGAGTGCTGTGTGTTGGGTCAGCTCAACCACGGCAGTGTCGCGAGGGACCCGCCACGCCCCGCCACGCCCAACTGCGGCCCCGGCGTCCACATGCGTCGACCGCCAATCCACCGAGATTACATCACCCACCTACACAGCCAGACTGAAACAGGGAAGAAAACGCGCCACTTGATGGAAAGGATCCAGGTTCATACACCTCGTGACCCCGTTCCTTTTACACACGGGCGCAGGAGACCTATATGCGCGCCGTGAGCCAGATGAAGACGAGCACTGCTAACTAGGTCCCGTAGCAACTTACGTGTAGATGGGCCGGCCTAGGGCGTCGCTGTACCACAGCACCAGCGTGACGGCGTCACCGTGCTCGTGCCCGATGTCGCACGGCAGCAGCACGGGCATCCCCGCCACGGCGGACACGTGAGTCACCGGGACTGCAAATCACACAAGAGAACAACGGGATAAAGTAACACGCTAGAAAACGAGAGGGGAAAAAAAAAAACAAATCAAATACGCAGCAGTGTAAGAATCCGGGGCCGTGCGGCTCGCGTTCCGACGTTTCTCGCGCGCTTCGGCTCGGTGTTCGGCTTCCTTCGGCTTGGCCGCGACGGGCCCATGACATTCCACACATGCCAGCCGCTCGGCGCGCCGCGCCAAGAATCCCAGCGCCTCGCCGAGGAGCCTCCCCGAGGGCGCCATTTAAATCGGCGGCGGTCGCAGCCCCAGCCAGCGGCTCGCGCGCGTGTTAAATGGAACATAATGATGCAAGCGCTGCGGCTGATATTTATGTCGCTGTCAGCCCTAAGCCGCATTAGGCCGAGGGAAGGGGGAGAGGAGTGGGTGAGGAGGGGGAGGGGGCGGGGGGCAGGAAGCAGGCCTAGCGGGCTGCGAATAGCAGATCTCCAAAACGTGTGCCTGGAGCCAGCGGCGGAAAACCCGATCCACACCAATATGCTCTCTCTCTCTCTCTCTCTCTCTCTCTCTCTCTCTCTCTCTCTCTCTCTCTCTCTCTCTCTCTCTCTCTCTCTCTCTCTCTCACTCTCTCTCTCTCTCTCTCTCTCTCTCTCTCTCTCTCTCTCTCCAGCGCTCAGCCCGGCTCATACCAAGACGTCCGATGCGCGGGGGGCGGGGTGGGCTGCGGCGGGTACCCCCAGAAATCACAGACGGGGAGTTAAATGGAACGGCTTCCACGCGGCGATGGCATGACCAGGGATGGGGTCGGCTTCTTAACGACCAATAGAGTCAAATTATTAGCCGCGCGTTGGGATCTCTGTGTCCCCTAATGGCCGACGGCCCCCTCCGACCCAAATACCGCGTTTCGTCGGGGGAGGGGGGGGAGCGACAAAATTCGCAGTTCGGGAAGTGCTTGCAGTCTGTGCGTCAAGGACGGAATGTTCTGTTGGTGCGTGTTGATGTGTGTGTGTGTGTACGCGTGTGTGTGCGTGCGTGCGCACGGCAACAATGGGGCACTCCGATTGATCTTGGAATAAGGGACTCACAAACCAGGCGGCGATGAAAGCGGCCGCGAAAGACACGGAACCCTGTTTGATTCCCGCGGAGAGAGTCTTTGCCTCGTCGGGCCTAATCAGGCGATTTGCACAGTGGGCTTTAGTTGGTTTAAACTGCTAATTGATGTCCCGGCCTCCTCGGCCCTTTAATCTGAGTCCCGCCGCGCCGCCAATTGGCTGAGGCTCATGACAGGATCCGATTGCCTCACCGCGCAGGCAGCCAAGAATCAACAACTAAGTTTGCCATTATTATTGTTGAAACAAAAAATCATTGGAAACGCACACTCACAGTATGAAAGTCTGTCGTTGGGTGATCACGGGAACACAGACAGTTCATGAGAAGGGGCTGTTGGAATGAAGATACACGACGAGGTGTCGTTCGTGACTTGGAATAAAAACCATAAAAATAATCGGGGCGGGTCGAGGCGCGCACAGCAGCGCTCACCAAACTTTGGCCATCCAATAAATATGCCAAGTAAGCTGGCGAGGACAGGATGACAGGATCAGGATGAGAGCGCAACGCATGCCTGGAAAATGACTGCAAGCAGCGCTCGCCAAGCGACAACTCGCGCGGCAACTGGACCGTGAACAGGCATTCGCTGCTCCGCAAGCCCTCGCGTCGGACTCACACACTGGCGCCAAACTAGTGTAAGAAATGATGGACGGTACCGACGTGACAGGTAGCTACCGGTTTATGCATGCACCGCTGGGAGTCGCACGCTGGCGAAATGCTCGGAGAATAATGAGGCAGCCGAGTAAGAACCACAGTCTGGGCGACGTTTTTATATGCAGGAGCGGATAACCTCGCCTTGGGCTGCGGTCAGCCAAGGTGAGCCGATCAAAGCGCCCCTGTTACAACCACATCTGGAGCAAAAAGTAGAAGAAAGCAAAAAATAACATCCACTTTTTCATTGAATCCGACGTCGCGTTTCGGCCAGTGCCCCGAACAAGGCGTGTCAAAACAAGGCACTGCAATATAGCAGCATGAAGTGGCACGCTGTATCGGAGAATCTTTCGCCTTGCGGGAACAACTTAATCCCTCGGACTCAATCCGGCTAAACGTTTTACTTGCCTCGCTCGTCGTAAAAGTGAGGGGAGAGATGGAGAGGGGGTGGGGGGCCAGAGAGGGGAAGGAGAGATCACCACATGGTCTCCGTGCGAGTAGTAAAGTTTGTGTTTGTGGCCAGAGTGCACAATACACAAAACAACTATTGAAAGAAAACGTTCGGTCTGTAAAAAAATCTCATTCAACGAACGTTAATGAAAGCAGATGATACTCGTTTGGTTTTCTTTCGATGATATTCGTTTGGTATTGTCGAGTGTTTATTATAGCAGTGTGCTCTCATGTCTGTTTTGTATTTAAAACTGTAAACACACGTGCAGCACGCTGCTGTTGGTCGGCCGGTGACAATACTGTTGGTTGTTGTTCTTAATGTTTGCGCGGAATACCCCTCACCGTCGCGAGGAAGGCGGTGGCGACGGTGGTGCCGCGCTGCATCGCTATCGTCCGAACGAGGCCGAGCTGGCGCCGTAGTCGGCACGAGCTGAGCAGAGCCGAGGCCCGCCCGAGTCACCCTTTGTGACGTGGCAGGCGGGGAGGGATTGTCAATTTTCCGCGCAGGCGCGAGGAGGGGGTGCCATTGTTTACGCCCGGTGCCGCTGGCGCTGGACGGGGGAGGCATTGTCGGATTCCGCGCAGGCTGCGCCTCATTGCCACCCAGATGCACCAGCCCGCCCCGGCCGCCAGCCCCTATTATATTGTTAGGATACGCGCTTGGTTTCTGGACTCGAGAGTAAAAGCATGCTGACACCTTCATGTGTATAGTAGTTTTAAGTATGTTGAAATGAAATGTGAGGTGTGAAGGTATCATCTGCTAAAAAGTACTAACGACTTACTGGACAATCCCGCTGCCAACCACCACAAAACTCGATAAAGTGGTTGTTGTGTTTGTGTAGGCGCGCCCCGTGCTGAGACACTCGGGTCCGCAGAATCAAACTGCATTATGAGCGTGCTGCGGAAATAAGTTGGGCTGCCGGCTTCGCCCAGCCGCCGTGCCGCAGTGCTGCTAATGGCCCCGAGGAGGCCCCCTGCTGAAACATTCAGAGCCGGTGGGGCGCGCCGTGCCGAGCCGTGCAGGTGATCCGTCGCAGCGAACCTTCTTTGCAACAACTTCGCTCTCATCTGCCGCCCCTCCCCGTGCCGGGACCAGACCCGGCCCGGGGCCCCAGTTGTTGTTTCCCCGGGATCATAATTTTGAATTAAGCGGACACGAGTTTGTAAAGTTAATGCGTCCGAATGCCCCACACAGTGCAGGGCGCGGGGAGTGCGCGTTACAGCACGACACAAATCAACGCCCAAATGGCCGGCAAGCCCCTGTTTTGCACCTTGCTTAATTTTTTTCCTGGACAAAAAGGCATGAGCAAAAATAAAAATCTTTAAAAAAAAAAAAAACATGGCGAAGGCTCAAGGGTGACATTCGCGCTGCAACCGAGCGAACTTCTCATAAACCAATTTTATGATGAAAGGAAAGAAAAGAAAAAAATTGTTATGCAACAAAGATGAAGGAAAATCGGGCACGCAGTCAGTTAGGGGTTGACATAAGATGCGAGTGCCGATGGTAGCAAGTGCAGACGATGTGGTGGTTATGGTGATGGAGAGTGTAGGAGGTACGGTGGTAGGTGGTGGTAGGTGGTGGTAGGTGGTGGCAGCTGCAGCTAATGGATCCGGGCCGCAGGCCTGGACGCTACACGACCCCTGGCCCTGGCCTGTGCGCGTTTGGGTGTGTATGTGTGTGTGGTGGTGAGTGAGTGCGCCCGTGCGTGTGCCTGTGTTGGTGTGTCCGTGTGGCTTCTTGACAGATGGCTGAGCCCCCTCCCACGGCGTTCAACACAGTCCTTGCCAAGGCCGGCCTTGCTGTCCGCGCACGGGTTCCGCACAGCGTTTCGTCGCACTGTCTCTCTCACACCTGGACGGGACGCCCCATGAGTGCGAGGAAGCCTGAGCGAGGCGAGCGCTGTTCGGGACCGCTCTGCTGCCTCGTAACGCCGTGGTCTAGCGCGCCCGTGAATGTTTTTAACCAAGTCGCACACTCCATCTCTTGGTTTTTCCACTCTCGCCCTTCTAACCATCCCCCCTCCTCGCCGCGTCCAGCAAGCAGTCCTTCGTCTCTTTCTCTCGCTGAGATTGGAGTTTGAAGTAGGATTTCTCGCAGCGCCGTAGATGAGCGTTGCCTTTAGTCCGTCGCCGTCAGAGCAAGAGACAAACCCGTCTTGCAAGCCCACGCCACACACACACGGAAGAAATTTATTATGCAGCGGCTGTTTCAAAACTCTGCGTCAGAAATGACCATCAACAGATTAAATATCCCCATTGTCACCAGTGTCTTGGTTCGGCTAGACGCGGTTCGAATCCCGTGACACGACGCCGTTTAGTCATACACTTCCTGCAAGCAGGTGAGGCAGTGGGGTCGATCCCCAACCGCGGCTTCCCCAATGTTTATGCAGGGCGATTGTGGTGGCAGGGGGTGGAGGGGTGGGGGGCCTTGGCGGCGTCCTTGGCGGGAGGTGTGCGCATCCGCAGGGGGTCCACTTCGCGCATCGCATCCGCCCCCCGCTGAGGCCCTTGGCACGGAGGGGGTTTCAATTATTAGCGAAGGCGCTGCTCTCAGTGGCGGCCCTTGAGATTGAGCCGGAACGCATCTGCCAGTGGGCTGCCCAAGCCCGAACCAAAGCCCGAACCAAAGCCCGAACCGAAGCCCTTCCCGAAGCTCAAACAAACATCTTGTCCAGCATCGTTCCGAGAGGTGCTGGTAAGGCACCAGGGGTAGCAACGTCTAGGCCGTCTCCGCGACCCGATACCTCGCGCTGGAGACAGAATCCAGCGAAAATAGGAAATGGAGTAGCGGCAGGGCCAGGCACAGTGGGGCCCGTCCACGTGGCAGGCGGGTATGATGTGAGTAGATATGGGGTGGAAATAGGGATTGCCGGCTCCAGGGCGTGGAAGAAGGGAGGGGGAATATTGCAGCACACGGATGGCAAGTAGCGGGAGAGGAGGGGAGGGGGAAGGGGTGACACACAATGAGACGTAAAGAGCAAGCGGGACGCCATTAGGGCGAGGGGAAGGGGGCGGGGGGGCAGTATGAAGAGGAGGATAGCCCTGCTTGGAGGTGTAGCGCCTGTAAGGAGTGGGGGCCGCGATGCGCACCCCTTGCCAAATGAGGGCAATCGTCTTGCAGCGCATTCCACGTGTGTCGGCCGAGTGGGCCGTGCACGTGTGGATGTCCTCCATCGCGGCATTTCAACGAACCCTGCGCTCCACGGCCGTGCCTTAAGAAAACATACAACGCACTGATGGACTCGACTTCCGCAGAAGTGGTGAGCATGGCCGGCCCCTTGCATGTGCTACTATCCTTCCTATAGACAGTCCTCGAAAAGGATGGATTCTAGACGCGCGTTCGTGGAAAATATCACATTAAGCCTTCGGTGTGTGGTTGTTCCGGCGCGCTTAGTTAAAAAAAAAAACACACAGTAAAAAGAAAATCCATGAAACTGGTGTTGGAGCCGCGGTGCCACGCAGCGGCATCCACTCCAAGTGGCGTCATTTGGCAGCGCTCCGCCATCAGGCCGGCATCGCATTTCACCGCTACGACGAGTGGGCGGCGACCAGCGCCCCCTCCTCTTTCTTTCGCATTGTTTTTTTTTCGGCAAATGGCGTGGCGGTGCGGGGCGAGAGAGACGCCGAATCGATATGGTGGCCGTACGCCACCAAATGGTACACGCGTTTTCCTTTACTTCTTCCAAAGCGGAGAGTCTGTGAACAAATAGTGCACACAGTGCGTCGACGAAAAGAAAAAGTAGCAGCACGCCGCTTTCGACTCGTCTCAAATTTGACGCCGTCGTCGTTGGGCCGGCCGCGTTGCACGCGTGACGAGAACGGAATTGGAATGCGAATGTGACTGTGAGTGACACCCGTGACACTACGGGCCGAATATTCAGCAAATAAAAGGAGTGTGTCGTGGGACAGGCCAGGCAGGCGAGCACGCTGTCCGGGAAGGGGTCTTCCTTGATGTATTCGCGTCGTCCAGACGCAGTGCAAGGAGGCTGAAGCACGCGGTCCAGCCAGGAGGATGGAGATTGCAGAGGCTCCGAGAGGGGAAAGGTTCCTCTGGGCGGTAAATCGTTTCCGGTCAACACAATTGTGTTCGGGTTCGTGTGTACTCACTCGTGTCGTGGCGATGGGTGGAATAATATCAACGAATTCTTTTTTTCCTGTTTCACTTGAAAAGAGGAAAAAGATACCATTCCGCTTTGTGTTGCCATTCGAGTGCACAACACAGACAGCCTGGCCACGTCAGAGGCAGATGCAGCCTTCAAGCCGGTCTACAGTACGAAGGGGCCCGCTCCCCCGAGATGCAGCACCTTCCATGTCCGCCCAGGGCTGTGTGGTGTCACCGTTTAGAGCGGCGTTGCCTGCGAAACACCCTGTGGGCACCACCTGGGATGGCAGCGCCGTGCTGACAGCAACACACTGTAAGGCGGCAGCCGAAGGGGCTGGGCCGTCGGCAATAAAGGGACGTTAACACACACACACACACACACACACACGTGTGCACACCCACGCAGGTTCTGCTGGAGTGGAGGGGGGTTACAATATTACTTGGCCACATGATCAACACAACAGACTGGAGTGTGTGCCCGCCATAACTCAAGGCCGAAGGTAGGCAGGGCACCCCATACCACTGTGGCTACTCTGCGCGACGTCAAGGATGGGGTGTGGCGGGCCGGGCCCAGCCCAGCCCAAGTCCGCAGGGGCCGAAACAGCGCTAGGAAAATATTACTTTGCATTATCTGTTGCGGGACGTCAGGACCGTTGCGAGAACAGTAAATCGAGGTGCGTGGTGGGTGTGGTACACTTGTTGTGTGAAGGGCAACATCAAGGACTCATGTTCGCGAGACTTTCTTGGAAAACCTTTGTCAGGTGGATAAAGTGTGTCCTTGAGACCATAACAAGACAGAAAACGGACAGCAAAGCGCCATATGTTTCGTTTTCGCCCTTTTTAGACGTCCCCTCACGGCACACGGCATGACAAAACCTGAAAATTTCGCAGAATTCGTGTACCGCACCGGGATCGATAAACAATAGTGTGCCCATGTGAGATTTCGCCTTGGGCTCCATGTTATTGATTCTTATTGTTTCCCTTTTTCTTGTTTCGCACTGTTAACGCGTGAATAAATAGACACACAGTGTTGTGGCCTAACGCACGCAGCGACTGCAGAGGCAAGACAATGCCCTCGTTTCGCACGCAGTTTTAGTGTCAATGCGCATTGTGTTCGGCCAAACAACGGGCAGCGCTGTGCCGCCATTTCACGGAACGCCTCGCGTCATTTGTTTCGTTTTATTAATCCTCATTCCAAACTGCGGCCAATCGCGGCCTGAGCCGCGGCCGCGCGTGGACAGACGGCGCCATGCGGCCAGCCACCAGCACGGCGCAGTCCTAACCTAACCTAAATCGTTTCCATGTTCCAGTCCTTTTGGGGCGTCTGCAAAGAAGACACCAGCAGCAGTGGCGTGCCGCGAGAGAGTCCACCTCGCACCCGGCCCGGCAGAAGCCCGCGTCACGCGCCATCTTGAATTGCGGATCGAAATTATCTCCCGCAGAAGGACTAAGCGGGCCAAGTTTCTGCTCGAAAGGCGCTTCGGCGACCCACGGCGAGGGCGGGGAGGACCTCAACCCGCTCCAGTTAAGTCATAATTAAAGAATTGCTTTCCGCGCTGCAAATTATTCAAGACGAAAGAGAGACTACACTGCTGGCGGCGTTCTTGTCACCATCCAGGGGATTACGGGCGGAGGGGAGCCGGGCTAGGGTGACAACGGCACGGCCATGGCACGGACCACCGCAGGGCTCTCGCACTTTTCCTGGTGGGTAAGGGTGAAGTGAGAATAGATATCTGAGGCAGATGTGTTGTTACAAATTGAGCGCAGAGGGTGTATTGACTTGGCACCGCGGTGGTACCAGAATGACGAAGAGCACGACCGCGACTGTACCACGGAGGCGGATCCACGGCCCTCCCACACGGGCGCACCACGTAGCCCATTCTGCCAACTTTCACGTGCAGGGCTGTGAATAATGCGGGGAAAATTATTTCCCCCCTCCTCTCTCTCTCTCTCTCTCTCTCTCTCTCTCTCTCTCTCTCTCTCTCTCTCTCTCTCTCTCTCTCTCTCTCTGTCGCACTTACTCTCTCCGCCTAGCCTGCGGGCTGATTCCGAACGATGCCATCTCTGTCGGACTTCTGCGGAACATCCCAAGTGCGAGGGAGAGAGCCTGCTGGTCGGCTCACTCGTGCGATGCGGCATCCGTCACGCGTGGCCGGCAGCCCATGGCACGCATCTCACTGACAGGACTTCGCGGTTCCGGAGGAACTCGCATGTTGATGTGCATTGTCAAAATTTCAGATTTCCTGATTGTGAAATGAGTTTCTATGTGCAGTGCAGAGTTCCATAAGCCTCAGCGGAAAGAAGACCACGTACCACACTTGGGAGCCTGGCTGCAGTCTAGAGAATGCCGGGTCACCAAGCAACGATTCAAAGGTGAATATTTCATGAAATTTGCGCAAGTTTTCCGCTTTCTGGCGCTGGGCCCATGGCACTTCCCCCTCCCTTAGGATGCTTTTTTTTCCCACCCTCGCGCTTGGCCTCTCATTCCCGCGCAACGCACCGGAATTCAAATTTGCAATTTAAAGGGTGTGGGTGTACTCGGGATGGTTGGCAGCGGCGACAGCTTACTCCGTCACAAATGTCATTCACACCCTTGAAAACGGTATGAGCAGTATTGGACAGTTTGTGCCAGTTTGTGTTTTACACGATATTGCATGCGCATAAAAATAATGCCATGATGGCGTCTTAACAGTGAGACTTCTGAACCTTGCGTGACCTACTTTTACAAAAACAATGTTAACTTTATTAAATTAAAAATAAATAAATAAATGAAATGTACATTTTGTGAACACCACACAGACTTCAAGCCACTAGCTTCTTGACTAAGGAGAACTGTGCCAGGCTCAGTCACTCCAGAGAAGGAGCCCCTTTCAGCACGGTGTTGGAGAGTCGCGAATTGTGGAGTCCTAGAGCATCACAATTAATTCTGGCGCTTCCGCCTTGTTTTTAAACGAGTTAGCCCAACCGGCACCCTGTCGGCCTTGGAACTCAAGGCGAGCGAGAAGGGCAAGCCGAGCCCAAGCCGAGCCCAAGCCGAGCCCAAGCCGGGCCCAAGCCGAGCCCAAGCCGAGCCCAAGCCGAGCCCAAGCCGAGCCCGAGCCGAGCCCAAGCCGAGCCCAAGCCGAACCCAAGCCGAGCCCAAGCCGAGCAGGGTGGCCGTCCTACTGTGCCAAGGTCGGGGCAATGCGATTCGTCCCTGAGGTATACGGGACGCGTTGGTATGTGCGAGAACTAATTACTATTTACCCCCAGCAGATTCCATCCTCCCGAGGACGGCGGCCATGGCCATACGAAGGCACGCACGCGCAAAACACGCACTTGCACGTTCAGGCGCGCAAACACACAGCCTCACACACACACACACACACACACACACACACACACACACACACACACACACACACACACACACACACACACACACACACACACACACACAGAGATGCGTACGAATTGTAGGCTCGCAAACTAACACCACCTGTCAAGTTGGACACGCCTCACGGGGGTTTACCCCAAGTTTCGCCTTTAGGATTCGCACTTCGGCTCTGCCATACACTTGCAAACAGACGCTCTCATCTTGCTTCGTTCAATGTTTCATTCCGATGGCCGCATCGGCCTGAAGGTTCTCTCAGCGCACGACCTCCAGAACGGAAATTAGCAGCGCACGGGGGAGAAGGAGACAGAGCCATACTAAGTTGTTAAGTTGGTGGTGATGGGACGGTTTCCCGCACGTGACTTTTCAAAATGGTCGCCATTCAATAGTCATCACTACCAACTGCCTGGCTTACTGCGAGCAAAACTGCCAGTGTTTTCTGCTCAGTCAGGGCTGCTGGGGCGCCAGCGGACTCTGCGAGGGATTTTCGCCAATAATTTAATGAGAAGTTACTGGACGTGGCCTGGCCCCCCGGCTGCTCTTGGCGCCCAGGGGACTGTGATCGATTTCATTACTCTCCTTGGCTGCCATGCCCTTTCTATAAACATGAAGCCGGCTTCTCAGGGCCTCGGACCACCAGCAGGGCCGCACAGTGGGACAGTGACGGGGAAGGTTTAGACAGGGCAAAGTACAGGAAAAATTATTTTGCTGCGAAGTGGATGATGACCCAGACAAATGTAAAGTTATGAACGTTTTTGGGTATCCGTGAATTGCATTGTAATATCATTGCCTCTTAAATATCAAATTCAACCACTGCATTCAACCAAGCGGGGTCGTGCCGAAATCCTGTAACTTTTGCTTTCCAGAGCACTCCTTTATCCGATTTAGCTAATCTTTTCTTTTTTTACCGCTTGTCCTTGGTCGAAGGTCTCCTCAGAGTGGTGTTGGTGTGCCACCTCAAGTGGCGGCAAGGCTTTCAATCGTGCTTTTGAGGCCACGCCCCGAAATTACGCTTCAATTCAGTTACGGCGATGGATTCTCTGCTCTGGCCCCCTTCCTGCCCGCTGCGTCGGGTGGCGCCACGCCCGGACGGATGTGTCCATTTGTCAGAGCGATCCGCGAGCGAAGTGGAGCGCAGTAGAGGACGGTGGGGCGAGCGCTGTAAAGCGGCGCGGCGCGTAAATCTGCCATAGCATTCTGGTGTGCGAGCGAAGCGCGCTCCTACACCGTTTACTTTTCAGACAGTTTCCCATTTTCCTCGTGCTCTCCTCCTTACCCTAGAGTTTTTGTGTGTTTTGATTCGCAAGACCTAGTATGTTGATGAGCAAAAGCGAGATTACTCGCGACAAACGCAAATATCTGAAGTGACTCGGCGAAGAAGTGTGCGGGTTGGAGTCACTTTCGTAACCATCTAACTTGCCTACACGAATGGTAAAGACATTATTCCAGTGTAAGTGTGCGCGCGTGTGTTTGTGTTCGGAGCAAGGGGCGTTCGGTCCGGCCGTTTCGCCTCTTCTCCCTGTTTTCTTTTCCTGAGGGAGAAAATCACCCACTAGTTGAAAGCCAAATCTGTTCCCGTCCACCCAGCGTACGACTTGTCCTAATGCGGCTCCAATTTAAGTTTGCTCTCGTAGCGTGCCAGGGCGGGCTCTCTGGGCCCTGGCCACTCTACCTTTGTTCCGTTCTTCTCCCCTCCGCGCTACTAATTTTTTTTCTCCTTTCCCTCCTATCCGCAGTCACAATATTCGTATATCTGGGCTTGGTAAAGAAGTCTCCAACTTGATTTCGCTTACGACTCGGAACGTCGTATTGCGGCAGTATTTTTTGCACTACTGGCATATAACTGGCGAATTTTATCAGCTAGCGAAACATTGTATGTTGTTTGACGTGTACGGCAGGGTCCGAAGGCCAGGGGGCGCCGCGTCGTCAAAGACAATGACAATGTAGATCATTGATGAGGCGGGACCGTCGCCGCCGGGCTGCCGGGAGCTCCCCCGGGACGAATTGATCTGAGACGGCGGGCTAAATAGTGGCCGACCCATTGTGCGAGAGGACGACCAGCTCCGTCTCCAGGGTCCCGCAAGACCACCATCATTAGGCTGAACAAGGAGTCCAGGATCAAGAGGGATGAGTACAGGACGCCATCCTTGCCGCAGCAGGACCAAGGTAACAGTGGTAACAGCATGCACCTTGCGAAATGGGTTGAAATGGGCTCTCAGAGCTTCTTCGCTCTGACGTAACATATGACACAGCGAGTATTTGGCAACAAAATAGGAGCTGCACAAAGCACACCTGACTGCATGGAGTCAACAACACAGAACTTTGCGGTAAGGCGGTCGCACAAGCCCAGGCGGCAACGACCAGCCCAGCACTAAGCGGGAAGTGGCGGTGGAATCCCGGACCAGATACACTGTGGCCGCGGACAGATACTGCACAGTACGCAGATTCCACACGCAGTTTGTCCAGGATATTTATTTACTGCGTCTGCCTCTGTGTGTGTGTGTGTGTGTGTGTGTGTGTGTGTGTGTGTGTGTGTGCCGCGCTGTTTGCACGAGCCCGCGCACCCTGATAGGACCAACACACAGTCCATAAATACACACGCAACGGACCGATGTAGTGGACGATAGTCCACTGGGTGGTGTTCAAACATGCGCCCTCTGCAAATCGTCAAATTAAGCAGAGTGCGGGTGTGGGTTGGCACAAGAGTGTGCGTGTTTTATTTTCAAGGACAAAATACGCGCATCGCGTAAGATCAAGGGGCAAACAACTACTTTTTTTTTGCCGGTGAAAATATAATAAAGAGTCGTGGGCTTTGTTGGGATTCGTCTCCTCTCGGCTCGACTCGGCTCGGCCCGGCTGAATAGGCTGAGCCGCTCGGCTCTTCGGGCGCCCTGAGCCGTGACGGACAGATAGGTAGCACACTGTCCGCAAACAAAAAGCCCAGAGAATCGCACGTGGCTAGATAGCGTATGCTCTGCCCCACTTTGGCGGGGACGGCAAGTGGCAGCAGTGCAGCAATTGCAACAACTTTGGCGCGTAAAGTATGGCCCGGGGGAGAATTTCATCACTATTTCACCGCAGTCCGGAACAAGAACTATTGTTGCTGTTGCTGTTGTTGTTGTTGTTGTTGTTGTTGTTGTTGTTGTTGTTGTTGTTGTGGTTGCCACACACACAAACACACACACGCTGCGCACCCCACCGTCTTTGAGGCCTTATCTTCACAGATTTTATTTGCGTGATTGTGGTGGGCTTGCCGCGTGACAACACGGAGCCGCTCAGCTGTGACGAACGCGATAACGCGAAAGAGTTGACAGTGTGCGAAAGGTGCTCTAAGCGCACGTGTGTGTGTGTGTGTATTGTGGTGTGTGTTTTGTGTGTGTGTGTTTGTGTGTGAAAGATCGTAAGTAAGAAGGCTGCCTGTGTTTGTGTGTGTGTGTGTGTGTGTGTGTGTGTGTGTTTGTGTGTGTATGTAAGTAAGAGGGGTGTTTTTCGGCAGTGGGTGGTTGGCGCAAATGAGGGTTGGGGCAAGGCAGTATGACTTTGAAGCCCCGAGCACGATAAGGGCACCTAGTCACCACCGGCACCACTGTAACAACGCGCGCGGCGCCGCAGGCCAGGCAGTCCGCCTCCGCCCCTCCTCGCTCACTCCGCGTCTCCGGAGACAAAGGAACTTTGGGTAACTCCTGCGGCCCCGTGGGCTGGTGCTTGTTGTGTTCGCGCCCATTCCGATGCGGAGTGGCCTAGGTATGACGTTTCATCAAGTGGTGTGGAAATTGGCCCGAGGGAAGGTGCGGCCCACTGAGCGGCCTGCGTCCCAACGGCTCCGCGCCGCCAGACCAAGTTGGGGACGCGTGCGCACGGCCTTTGAGGTCCGCTGGAAAATAACGAGAAGGGTAACAATGTGCCCCCCGACTGCGGCGGGCCTGCCAGCCCTGCCAGCCCCGCCTCAGCGCGCAGGGCGACACGGTGGACGGCCGCGCCACGCCCTACTGAGCCCTTCATCCAACCCCACATCAGCCTGTCACATCGTTACACCTCGTCACACCTTGTCACGGTTCGAGGCCCCAGAGGGGGCGCGGGGCGCGTGGTGACGGCCCAGCTTATCGCGTGGCACTGACCACACGTCGCCTTGCTCATAGGATTACGCCCAGGGCCGCCCCGCCACGGCCGTGCTACTCGCGGGATCGAAATTCCTGCTGGCTGCTGGGAAAGGTCATCGGCACGCTCACTGACCCGGTTCGGAATATTCACACCGTGTTTTCGAGAGGAGTGATGATCGACCACTCTCAAACCGGAAGCAACGTTCCTTGTGACACTTTCTGTCAGCTCGTTTCGAGTTGGAATATGACAACACACAGCCTTAGGTAAGTTTTAGTTATGCGAAAAAAATCGCGCGATTTTCGCCTCCAGTTTATGCAGGGTCACTTTGTAATTGCTCGTTTATGATTCGGGGTCTCGTAAAATACCCTGCAGTCATGGCAGCCGCGCCAGGTAAGGACTCTGTACTTATTAAAAACGAAAAGAGCGGAAAAGCAAAACAGAACTGGGGTCCCCGCACGAACAAGAGAACGCGGCCCTGAGGCCGTGCGCCGCTGTGCCACAACAAAGTTGCTGGACAAACGCCTGATCTTTTTACACCGCCTTTTTCTTGTTTCACTTTAAGGGTTTCACTGCGTACTGTACTGCAGCTCTCAGCGTTCATTTGTTTCACTCGAACGAGATGGCACCGCTGCGCAGAGTTGGTAGGACATGTCGGCATGGAATTATTCGGGCAAAGTTGATGGAAAGAGATGATCTCTGGGACATGGTGCAGCATGTTGTTGTTTTATTGGTGTTATGCGGCCCTACCTCCCCGCCTGTGGAGGTATAGGATGAACTCGGGCTTGATTGGAACACGTGCTCGGCTTAAACTAAGCCACGGTTTTCGGACCGCCTCGGCCTGTCTCCCTTCCACTCTCACTGCCCCAAATACTTCTCTCACTCGGCAACGCTGATGGAAGCGCGTACCTGTGAGACTCCTCTATACTGTTCATACTGGAGCTGGCCATCACGCGTTAGAGCGCAGGGACGCCGAGAGGGAGAGTCTTAAGTGGACTTTTCCTGATAATCCCCGGCTTGCCAGTCCACCACGCCTTGGCCGTACTGCTGTTGTAGCGATTGCCTTTTCCTGGGACCAATAAGGGACGTCCGGAGACCGGAAAATACATCGGTGGGTTCTCGTGATACCACCACAAGTAGCAAGATAAGGCTGCAAGGGTCAACAGAACAGCGCTGTCTTGGGGACGATTTAAAACTTCAACTGACTTTTTAATTATTTTTCTCTGTGTTTAGGTGCGAGTGTGAAAAAAAGATTGAAAAGTCGCATTTCGACAGCTCCCAGCGTGATGGTGACTCGGACAACTGCTGTAAACCGCTGAGCCACCTGGGCCTGGGCTGCTCGTAAACTCGGTCCCACAGCACTACTGCCGGTAATACGCGCAGGACTCAGACCCGCATCCTGCGGCCACCAAGGTTCACTCAGCGTGAAGTTCCATTTCAGAAAAAGCTTTAATTAAAAGGCAAAAAAAAGGTCAAATTCAAGTTCATATGTTTTCCCCTTGGTTCATGATATTTTTGATAACCATACGTGTTCATACTGAGTTACACAGCATAAAACTAAAACATTTTGAACATTTTGAATTTTTTGCACGGTTTCTCTTTTTGAGGCTGGCTGCTGGCACCTTGTGCTGCCGACCCGATGCGCCATTTTTCGTTATTTTTTTTCGGCGGTGTTGGAGAGAGGATGGGACCCTCCCACACGGGCGTCCCTGGAAGGCCCTGCAGCCAGGCAGCCAGCAGGCTGCTTCCACACGGTACGGTGTCGCGCTGCCTCTCTCGCACTCTCGAGGCATCCCGTGAGAGTGCTGGAGAGGAGCAGGGGCCTCGAGGTGGTGTTCGGAAGCAGCACGCAGCCCAGCGGGGCCTACGCCGCCCCGGCAAAAAGCGATGTGAGGCGCGACGCAACAGCAAGCAGACAGCCGGCAGCAGGTGTCTTGTTTCCTAAAGCCTCCTACCTCCGCGACAAACGCCCGGGGAGCCTGGGCAGAGGGCCCCTCGGCGGGCGGAGCGCGCCGGTAGGGTGCCACCGGGGAGCACCAGGCACAATGCGTCTTTGTCCGCTGCGCGGCGCCGAATCAAACGAAATGGGCGAGGCGACATCCCCGCGGCGCCCCGGGCACGGTGGCGACCCCGGCGCCGGATCGGCTCATCGGAAACCATCATGAGCAAGATGAGCAGCGAGGTAATTTTAATTTGGAGTTGGAGGCCGCTGTCGGGGATGGAGAGGACGGCGCACAGCCAGCCAAAGGGACGATCCCGGGAAGCCCCGCTGTCGCTCTCTCTCTCGCACTCATAGGGCGCGCCATGCGGGTGCAAAATAGGTCATAGCTGCTCGGACTCAGCTCTCCATTCGGCTGGCTAGCTCTTTGGCTCTCGGACCTCCTTCCCGAGCAGCCCTGCGCGAGTAGCCAGAGCGCCGCGGCGGGCGGGGCGAGACATTGGACAAAAGAGGAAATATTTGTCGAGGGACGTGGAGGGAAGCAAAAAGGGAGAAGGCCGCAGCTGGGAACAAGGAGCGCGCGCACTAACACATACACACACACGCCCCCCCCCCTACACACACACATATAGGGGGAAGAAGGCCAGCAGGGTAGACCGGGGGGCGGAACCTTGGTCCGGGACGGGTCACTTGTGTTCCGATCGGCTTTGCAGGCACGGCAGTTTGGAGAGGAAGGGAAACGGGTCTCGTAAAAAAGAAAACCCAGCTTATTGATGAGGGCACACCGAAAAATGGGAACCGGTGGAATTGTTTTTTCAGCATCCGGGCTATTTTTCGTGTTGTTATGAGAAAAAGCGGTGCGACGCAGGGCGGTAGTCCGACGCAACCGTCCGCGAACGAGAAACTATATGATTCCCCGACCGTCCCGCGCACAATCTCGCCGCCCTTTTTCGGAACACTTTTCGTTCCGTGTATTTACCGCTGTTTTCTGGCAGTGTCGCCGTGGCTCCTTCCTTCCCCTCCCCCCGCCCCATTCCGACGTCAGTCTTTGGCGTCATTTTCTCGCGCTGGGTCGCGAGTCCAATGCCACCAAAAGAATGCCGCGCCAAAGAAAGGGGGCCAAATTTGTGAGAGAGACGAGCGAGCGGACAGGGTGGATGTGGGGGAGCGGAGCGCGCGGATCCAGGCTACACTAGCCGACCGGGGCGGGGCGGGGCGGGGCGGGGCGGGGCGGGGCGGGGCGGGGCGGGGCGGGGCGGGGCCCAGCAGTCAGCGTCCGAGAGGTGCTCCCTTTCCCCGTCTCCGTCCCACCCGCGCCGAGGGCCCCGCTCAGCGCGAGGGGGCCACAGCGGCGCAGGCCGCACGCAGCCTGCGGGGAGTCCCCACCAAAATAAAGACCACATAAAATGGGATTTATTAGCGGTGGCGCGAGGAATGGCTGCGAGCGAGCGCGGCGGCGCGGGGCCGCACAGGGGGCCGGCCGGCCGTGACCCCGTGGCGCGACAGAGTCAAGTGGGGGACCGGCTTAAAAACGAGCCGCGCCAAAACGGAAGGGCAACATCCGGACGACAAGAGCAACAACGGAAAGAAAGATCCGTATTAGCTTGTTAAGCTGGGATATTCAGCACCAGTGCGAAAGAATAATTTGCGTGGTTAGGAGATACAGTGAGCTTGAGGGTTATGTACACGCGCAATGTGCTAGAAAAGTCTGCCAATGGGCAGCCGGCGAGTGAATAAGAGCCGAAACAATGTCTCCTTTTAGTGGCAAATCCCTTAGGCTGAGCTGCGAGTCAATATTTGTGACGCGAGCCGGGCAGCGACGATGGTTTGATTAATGGTAATGATGGCGTGATTCGTCTTGGTTAGCGTAGCCAACTGCCTGCGGAACGTGGGATAGACTGGCCGCGCCGCACGCGTGCTCGGCGGGCCGGTCTATCTGCCCGCTGCAGGCGCTGGGCTTCCATTCTGCTGCCACAGGTGGGCCGGGTCAGCTTTCTTTTGGCAAGTGTGTCGACGCTGGGGCTCGTCAAGAATTTTGACCGCCTCACCGGTCTTCTGGCCCAGTGTGCGACGTTTGGCTGTGACGGCAGCGGCTCCATCTGTCGCTGCGCCGGCAACCTTCAGCGACCCCATTACCCACGTTACGGCGGCATTTGACATCCATCCGACCGATGGCCAATGCCCCCTGCGGACCGACTGCTCGCGTGGCCTGTCTCATTGTTTCGAGCGTGCCCAACGTGTTTCTCTACACTACGAGCACCTCCTTCTGTCCGTCTGTCCTTCAACGCATCACCCCATTTTCATTTACCATCTCATTTTGAAGTGCCGCGTTGGGAGACTCGCCGCCGCCACCGCCCCTTCTGTGACTTGCGGGGCAGAGCACCGCGGTGCGACGAGTGCGGATACACCCCGGCCCGGCCTCGTTACCAGAGACTTAGCACGCAAAACGACGGCCAATCGCTCACCTCGCGAAGAAAGCGCGGGAAATTTGGTCGACGGAGGCGGAGCGCGCAATGATGATGATGATTTGGCCCGAGGCGAAATGGCCCCAAGCATCCTCTAGGTGGTCATTATTTCGGCAGAAAATGGGGAAGAGGGGGGGATTACAGGGCCGGGCGGGGGGAGGTTGTCCGATGAGGACCGGCCTTAGTGACTATTATTTTAAGGAAAGCAATTTGTGACGTCAGATCGCATGAGGACGGCCCTTCGGACCTCCACCGTCATTCATAGAACGCACGTCCCCGAGAGTCCGAGGACGGTGGAAAGGAGGGGGCATGTTCTTGTTTCAGTGTGGAAGGGGAAATCTAAAGAGAGTAGAAGGGGACGGGGCACCGCCCCCCTTGCCGCGACACCCACGTCTGAATAATGCATGCTGCACCACGAGGCACGTGCATGTGAGTATAAGTGTAAGTGTGTTTGTGTGCGCGCGCGTGCGGCCCGCGAACGCACCCAACCCTCGTCAAGTCACGCAATATTCGAAGAGTTTCAGAAGAGTGTTCCTTTATTCGTTTTTACAGGGAATCCAAGTTCTGGCATATCATGCTGAAAAGGTGGCGGCGGCTAACCGCCAAATACATTGTAAATCTCGTCGGAAGTGGTCCAGCGAGCCGCACGCTCGGCTGTTCAAACACGCTCCTATTATTGCAACGCAAACACCTCCCGGACGTCTTCGCGTCGGACAGTCACGCCTCGGGCCGAGCGGGACGGACCGAACCGGACGAACCGAACCGGACGGGCCGAACCGGACGGACCGAACCGGACGGACCGAACCGGACGGACCGAGCCGGACGCAGAGCAAACACGGCAGTCTGTCTGTCAGGAGGTACGGCACCGAAACGAGCCACTCCCCGGAGGCTATTGGGAAATGACTCGGATGGAACACCTGGAGGAGCAAGTTGTACGAATTTTGTTTTACAAATTATAATTTTATACATTTTTAAATCCACGCAACAAAGAACGCAACTGCTTTGTACCTTATGTGTGCTCAAAAAAAATCGTAATATTTTTCTCAGAGCAGAGTAAATTGGACCTCCACAGAAAGAAACAATCCTCACCAACTCAACCGTGCCAAAGACGCCAATAAAACCTAACCTCCGCAAAATCATAGAGAGCAAATACAGTATCTGTCACCTTTTCTTTTTGTCCAGACTCGGAAAGGAGTGGAAGGGAGATTGGGCCCTCCGTGATTCTGTTTGTGTGCGTGCATCTGTGTGTGCGTGTGTCTGAAGCAAGAAAGAGGCCTTGGAGCGGAGCGGCAGGCGTAATGAGACAAGGCCCGACCCTGCCTCACACACACACACACACAATACCACAGTCTATCTCATTCTCCACTGCCATCATTGCTCCGTGCCAAGACCCCTCTCCCCTGTTCCTCTCACGCCTTGTTGTACACAATCACAGATCTAAGCACTCCCTCCTAATCAGAAAAGTCTCTCTCTCTCTCCGTTCACCGCCCCCCCACCACTACTCCAAGACATTTTGAGGGCACCCCTTGTCTCTCTAAGATTGTCAGAACTGTTAGTTGTTCTGACGAAGTTCCTCTTCCAAACTGGAACAGCGGCATCAGAAAATGGCGGAGGGCTTCGTTTGAGTGACGCGCAACACACGACGGCCCGATGACGCAGCTTTGCCAGCGGTGCCGAGGCAAGGATGTTCATGCTTCCGTTATGGACGAGAGGCAACACTGCAAAACGCAGACAGCAAAGTGCATAATAAACCGGATGCCGAGAACCAAAACGAGTGAAACAGCAGAACGAGTCTGCTCGTAGGCACAACCTCCATTCCGTGTGATGGACGTCCTTTCTCGTCCTCGGCTGTGCATCCGCGGGGCCAGCGCAGCGGGGGAGGGGTGGGTACCGAAGTGAGTCCGACTCGTGTTCTGAATATTGGCCAGGCAGCCCCACTGCCCCGCTCCTCTGACACGGACTGCCAGGACCAGAACAGCATCCGGTCCCGGCGGGCGTTGAACCCGCGCCGCCTGACGCGCTACCACGGCAACTCATCAGGAAAACCGGAGAGTCGTAACAGGAGAGGCTCACGGCGCCGCCCCGTCCGCCTCACAACCCCCACAGGGGCCTCCGGGGCCTCTGCCGCCTTCGCACCCGGCGATGGCGTCGTCCCCAGGGTGCAGCCGGCGCATCAACGACGAACCAAGTTGCTCAAGCAAATCAAGGGGAACGGGGACGTGCCGAGCGTGCGCGCTGAGAGCGGCCCTCTGTTCTTCGCCGCTGACCCGCCAGCATGGCGAAGCGTCGCACTCGACGGGCGTTGGGGCGCGAGAGAGATACAGCGACGAAACGACGACGCGATTAGAGTTGCGTGTGCCAAACTGCGCTCTCTCTCAATCTGGGCGTCTCTCTTCGCGTCGGTTCACTCCCTTTTGATTACACCTCGAATTAGGTCCCGACAGGCAGCGACTCCGCGAGGTTCCCCGGCTCACACAAATTAGCGGCATGCTAATTCATGGGGCAGCCTCCTCGCCCACAAACGCGCAGTGCCGTAGTAATTCATGGAATTCGCCACCAAAACACCTTCATGGTGAGCCCCCTTTTGAGCTGTGCATGAATCAGTAAGACCCCGCGCAATGAGTACAGCGGGCAAAACATCACAGCACCCCAGTGTTTAACATCGATTGCCGATCGTGAAGCAAGGGCACATTCAGTCAGAAGTTGGATTAACGATCCGTCTCTGAGCCGTTTGCACTCGGGCTGCCAGTGTCCCCCCCCCCAAAAAAAAAAAAAAAACAAAAAAAAAAAACATCCTGACGATAACAGGCCCACACAACGCTGGCGTGGCAGGTTGATTCGATACGACGCAGTAACGGCCAGCCACGACCGCTTTGGCGCCGTTTCGACAGCCTTATTTTGACGACCCATTTCTCACCGGGGCTCAGGGGTGCTGGCAGGCGCCATACAAAAACACACAAGGCCTTGGCGTGCCGTGCCACGCCGTGCCGCGCCCGGTTGGCGCCATTTTGGCCGGCTAGGTGAGTGGCCGCCGTCCTAATTAAAACTCGGCCCATAAGACCGAGCGGCACCGTGCGGCAATGCCGGGCAATGCGCACTTTATATTTTGGCCGAGAGATGAAGTGCCACGCCGGGCCGCGCGCTCAGCACCGCCACTTCACAAATTTATGTTTTCTCATTTTAAGTTGGCGCGCGCGAGCCTCGGTGCCGGGCAATGCGGGGGCGCCCTCGTCCTCCTCGACGACACCGTGACGAAGGAGTCCGAGTGCAGCGGCGCGCGTGCTTTATTTGCACCGGGGACGCTCACGCCCTTCACTGGAAAACGGCCACGGTCTTCGTGAGCGGTCCCTCGAAAGGGCCTAGAACCGCAACCCATTTTTTTTTATTCTCGCGAGAAGAGTGTGGGTTGGGGGTGGGCGTAACCGAGTTAGATTCCTCGTAGACGGCGCGTTGCAAATATTCCAAGTGGCAATGAGTCAGCCTAAATTGACTTCCGCGGCGAACGTGCCAGGCCAGGCCGTGCTCGGCGCGCCTTCACGTTCACGGCGCTGCGAAGGAGACCAGGCCGGGTCCGGACCGTGGCCTGTGCGGAAGTTACATAGGAACCCCAGCGCCAGCAGCAGCCAGGAAGTGTGGAACGGCGGCCCACCTCACCACGACCCAGCCACGACCCAGCCCGCCTCGGCGGCCTGCATGTTTCATGGCGCGCACGCACTGCGGCTGGAAGGGATAGTACACGCCACACAGCACCACAGCACGTCACACGGGCCTGCAGGCCGATGCCGAAGAGAGATGTCGGCGCTCGGGTCTCTCTCACACTCCTGGGGCGTCCCGTAGGGGTGCGAGAGAGACAGAGTAACCGGCAAGGCAGGCCGCCAATCGGGCCTGCGTGAGGTCGTCCGACTGCTTTCCGTCGTCGCACTCGTTTCGACACACGCGTGGGTGACACGCTTCGATTGTGCCACGCCGCGTTGCAGCGTGGCGCTATTGCATGCGTTCTGTCACGTGCGGCGTGTTTCACACGCCGACTCTGTCAAAAAACATGTCAGGAGTTTTAATTTTTCAGCAATAACACGCCATGTGCCGATGACTTTCGTTTCGAAACGTCACGAGCAGAGCGGCGACGCTGTCTGGTTTGTCGTCAGCCATGTCTCTAGCATAGATTTTTTGCACTTTTTCTTCTTTTTTTTGCCTTGTAAAACCGCAAATCCTTCGGCCTGAGCCAACCCTCCTGCCCGGCCTCACGCCGCAAAACACACCGCCTCCTGCACTGCATCCCTCAGGGCGGGGCCTGGCCGGGCCTGGCCGGGACTGCACAATCCCTGCGGTATAATTTGGAGCCGACTCGGCGAGGCTCAACTTTGGCACACACTTTTCCCCTGCAGTGCTTCCCTCAGTGCAGCGGCTACCCTTCTCCACGTGGCCGTCCTCACAGGGGAACGTTTTCGGGCGATGCTGCCCCGTTATGGCGGAACTAGCTGGGCTGACAGGGGTAGAGTGCCGCACAGCGCAGCTATTTTGCATGGCAGGCAGAGAAAACTTGAAGGTAAATGTTTTGCTTTAGATCAAGCAGTGAAATTCCAACACACTTGAGAAGGACTTCGAACCGATTTGAATGCACGTCGAGGTTTCGGCCTCCACCTTACGCTCTGCGTGAGGCGCCGCGGCCGCCTCCAGCCCCGCGGAGGGCGTTGTAGTTTTATTGTTTCTTCGTCAATTATTCACAGCCCTTGAGTCGGCAGACAGCCGGACGGGATGGCCCTTCTTCCTTTGTACTGTTTGAGCAGGGACCGCACTCTCCGCCCTTCGAGCCCTTCCGCATTACGCAACCCTGTCCCTTACGTCACCGGTCCTCCGGGAGCGACGCGTTGCCGGAGGCACACCGACGCGTCCTCGTTGCCGGTCCACTTTTCGGCGACCCTTTCGCCCACGCGTCCTCGACGACGTGACCCGCCCTGCGGTAAGGGACGCCAGAAGAGGCAAATGCGATAAGCGGCAGCTTTCCCGTTGTTTGGAAAACAGAACCGAGTCAATTAGTGCGGGCGGGCGGCTCGTTCGCGCGAAGCCAATCGGATGGTGCGAGCCGCGCGAGAGTCGGGCGGGAAGCGCGTCCGAATTTCCCCCGCAAGCGGATTGTCCGTCCGCCTGTCCGCCGGCTTCCGCGCATCCTGTTTTTCCGCGCCCCATTTCCATACTCATCTGCATCTCCCTGACATCAAGTATAGGGCGGCGGAGCAGCGGGGCGGATGAAACGGGTCCGTGTGTGTGTGTGTGTCTGTGTGTGTGCGTGTGTCGCTGACGATGCTCGGGTTTGCGGTGGCAGGCTGAACCGGGGGACGGCGCAGGCGAGCCGAGGAACAACAGGGGAGCGTCATGACTGTGTGGCTAACTTGCGGAACGCGCTCCTTGAACAAGTGCGTGTGCATATACATGTCGCCAACACCCGTAACGCGCCGGGTGGGGTGGCGTTGGTGCGATGCGCTCTGCTGAGCCGGTCCAGAGGCAGTCTAGGCCCCCCGACACGCACTTAGGCAAGACGCGCGGCGGAGTGGGGCGTGCGCCAGGCAAGCGCGGCGTGCGTGAAAATCGAGTGAGCAATTTAAAGCAAACATGGTGTGAAAATGAACACTGCAGGGTAATGCAGTGCCTTGCACTGTAAGCAGCCGGGACGGCACCACTCCATCGCCCCCACCTCCTGCGGAGACTCCTCGGTGCGCGTCCCGCGTGGCAGTGCTCCGCTTGTCCTACGAACGACAAGGGCTTGGTCCCGAGTTGGTACCGCGCTTCGCGACATCGCACGGGGTGCGCCGTCTCAGCAAGCCTCAGCAACACTCAGCAAATTAGCGGGGACTTGGTAATTCAGCTTACTTTCCGCATGGCTTCTGAGTTCCAGCGCGCGACTCGAGTTTCCGGTAGAAACCGCGTGAGCGCGCGCGGCAGTCGCAGACAACGCAGAGTGGGCAGGAAGACCGGCGCAGGCGGCCAAAATTCGAGACGCGTTTTGAGCTCCAGTCGCTAAATGGGACTCGAATCGAACGTGGGACCCCACCAATGGATCGCTGTCCAAGCGGGGAATGAAACAAACGCACGCCACGACACGAGCTTTAAAAACAGCACGACGCACACGCCAAGTTTATGAAGCCGCTTAACCCATTGCGGTGGCCTCACCGCGTGTGCGACGCGGGAAGCCACTTTCGCCGGTGGCATTTCGCGTCCGGAGGAAAAATGCTCGCGGCGACGACCCTTCGGTGCGTCCTGCAGGGCCCTCTGCGGGCCCAACAGCGAGTTCGTCGCTCTGTCACTCTCGCTCCCACCGGGGGGCCCGCATGGCCGCGACTGCGTGGCGAATCTCCGTTCCGGACGCAGCCCGCGGGCCCGCCTCATGTCTCTGCCAATAAAACGAATATTTCTCCGCGTTGCGCTTTGTCCCCGTCGCGCTAACTCGCACTGTGCTTCCGGGAAATGCCAACAGCCGCTTGACTGATGTCACCGCGACAACACGCGCTGCGTCCTTCCGAAAGGAGGCGGACGCACTGCACTCCGTACTCACAGCCCTCAGCACTCCGCCCGGAGCCGTCGTCGTACTCACCTGGAAAAAAAAAAGAGAGGACAACGTCAGTCAACTTCACGGTTCATGGCTGCACGTTTGTTTGAAACTCACTTACGGTGGTCAGATTACAAACAGGAAACCGACTAAAGAAAAAAAAAAGTCGGACCTCCATTTTTATTTTTTTTATTGTTGACAAAAAATGAGGCGGTGCGAAAAACAACAGCCTGGCTCTTTCGCATTTCAGACCTTCCCTGTCCCTCCGGACAACCCTCGTCGTGAGATTGGTCATCCCCGCCACGCCGCATCGGCGACCCTGTCCCAGCCTCGCCCATTCGGCTCGGCCCCGCCGGCCTTTGCCGATTCTTTAGGACGGCAAGCGGGGCGGCAGCCGTGAACCACTTAAAGTCGGGTCGCAGGTGTCTCCATTCGGGCGCTGCACAGCGGGCCTGAAGACCGGCGCAGGCGGACAAAATTCTAGACGCGTTTTGAGGTCCAGAGTCGCTCAATGGGACTCGAACCGAAAAGTGTGACCCCACCAATGGATTCCTCGTTCGTAGAGCAATCCATAGGTGGGGTCACACGTTCGGTTTGGGTCTTGTTTATCGACTCTAGAGCTCAAAAACGCGTCTAGGGTTTCGGCTGCCTGCGCCGCTCTTCTGGCCCACTGTGCGCTGCAGTCGCTTGGCTCGTAATCCACTTCGGAGTGCGCGCTGGAAGTCCCGAGCCAAACGCCAGCCGCCTCAAGGCGCTTCAAGGTGGGGACCGTAGCGCTCGAATGGCCGAAGCAGGGACAAAGTGGCCATCGGAAACAAAAACAACAATCCTCGCAGCGCATTGCTTCGCACGTCCAATCAACGTTGAGGGCTCATAAACATCGGGGGAGTAGTGCATTCCGTTAAAATAGCACAACAGCTTTGCCGAACTGTGGGTGGTAAAACCTGTTGCGGTCAGTGATTTCATCGCCATCCTGCTCGCTTGTTCGTTGCAGAGAAAGAGTCAGGTGTGTAAGTGTGCGGTGGAAAGGAATGGGCCAAGTTACATTACCTGCTTCCAGTTTTGGCTGCAAAAGTAGGACACTAACAAATCGGGCGTAATAATCACACGACCCTCAAGTGTTCTCTCCGATCCACCCAACTCCGAGGGAAAATTTACGCTTTCTTCGATGATGAAATGTGCCCGCAAAAATTACCGAATTATTTTCCTGTATTTCTCCACCCAAACCCTGATTTGAAACACCTCGTTTCTCAATTTCCGCTTGCCTGGCGTAAAACGCTCGCTGCATGCATGAGGCGGGGGCCCCAGCCATCCTGCAGAGTTTATACACGCGCAAACTAATTTAACTGAAGGGGGCGCGCGGAGGGGCGATGCGGGCAGACTCCCCGAAGTGCCACCGGACACCTTCATCCCCCCGGCGGGAAGGGGATGACCTCAACGGGCCTACGCAGGCCGGCCTGCGCAGAGCCGCCAGCGCGGCGCCACGGCCCACTGTGCACCGCCCCGCCGCCGCCCCGCCGATTGCCCCCGATATCGACGCCCTATTAGGCTCCAACTTTGTGATGGGCCTCTGCGGCCATCCCGGCCATTCCGTGTCGTTGCAGTGCGCAAGTTACGTGTGCTGCGGACAAAAGACGGAAGCCCGCTTTGCATCCCTCGAGTTTTTCCATCGAAACGGCGGCGGCGGCGCTCAAAGTTGCGGCGACGAAGTTTGGTCCGAAGAAGCGGGCCAGCAGTGCTAAGGGGCTTCACCGCGCGTCGTTTCCATGGAGCCAGTGTCGCAGGTGTGTGTCGCGGTTCGGCTCGCACGGGGTGAGACGGGACGAGGGGGGGACTTCGATACCGATTTGATCAGAGGAGTAAACGAGAAAACAGGCAAACGAGGGCGGCGTCCTTATTTCGGACCCATTTTTAACTTTCTTTCCCGTTCTTCTTTCGCTGCAGTGGATTTAAAGTTGCGCGCGCGCGGGGAAGTTTTTAGTGGCCTCTGTCAGGGCCAGGGATGAATGCAGAGAGAGGGAGAGGGGAGGGGGGCGCGCCACGCAACAAAGTTGTCCTTGTTTTTGTCTGCTCAACTTGGCGCTGCCAGTAAGGAGCAGATCAAGTGGCTAACCCGTTGGCGACTGAAGCATGACGGCCTGGCCTCTCGCTCCACCAGCCACCAAGGCATTACGCGATCAAAACAGGAAAAACAAAGAAACGCAGTGACTTCGGAAACTTAATCCACGGTTAATCCATCGGCCGTAGTGCAACGCAGGGCACTTTTCCTTGAAGGGCACGAAACGCGCACACGGCAGTGCGATAGTGGTTCCGCGCGGTTACAGTGAGCGAGCGGCAGCCCTGGCGGGGCCCTGGCGGGGCCCAGCCCTGCGTCTGGCAGGTGCGCCAAGATGAACGATGCTGGCACGGCAGCTACTTCACAAACGGGAGTGACATTCAGCACTCGCCGCGCCACACGCCATATTTCACAGATAATCTGCACAATTTCACATCTTTTCTCTCCGTAAATGACCGGCAGCTTTAAGTGTCACGGCTGCCATCCACAGGATACATGTCCCTGGGACAGTCCTCTGGCGGACGAAATGGGAAGGGAGGGGGAGGGGGGCTAAGAGTAACGAGGTGGCGGTACTCGACGCCCGCCGCCGGCAAAATCCCGCCGCAGTGCAGCGCGCTCTTTCATACATAACGCATGCAGGGAAGAAGTTCCCGACTTGCCATAGTATGCCAGAAAGTGTGAAACATATACGCCGCATTGTCTCGGGCTGTCTGCCTGCTTCAGCGCACCGACGTCTCACCATCCGACGCGTCATATTGAGCGCTTTCCCATTGGTACGCGGAAGATCGGCAGGGCCACCTCAATCGCTCCATTTCAAGGTTACCGCACCGACCGAGGAGCGGCGTCTTGTCGTGAATAAGGCATGCGGTGGCGGCGTGGTTGCAGGGTCAGAATCTTGAGCGCAACAGCGACAGCGCCAACTTGTCGCATTCATGCTTCAGTGAACGAGGGAGCTCGCGCGCGGCTTCTTGGAACGCGTGACGGGTCCACTGCTATTGGCTGGCAGGCTTGCCGCTCTCTCGCACTCAGTTTGGTGAGAGAGGGACGAACGAGCCTGGCGGTGATGCATATGGATGGCAGCCTCATTGTGCCGGACCTTTGCCAAGGCGGCCGAACTGTCCGCAACCACACGGCCGAACGGTGAATTTCAAACAAAGACGGTAAAACGGCGCGTCGGCATACGAAGACGAGGGTGTTATGAAAAAAGTCGCACACGCACCTCACACGCGCAGACAGTTTGTCGCCCGTTTAAAAACGTAATGCGTGCTAATCCGTCTGCGTCACAACCACGCCAAACGCGATGAGCGCCTTTCTCTCTGTGTGTGTGTGTGTGTGTGTGTGTTTGTGAAGGGGTGGGGGGGGGGGGGGTGGAAGGGGTAGAGAGGAGGTTGCTGCGGCGCGTTGGCCCCCGCAGGGACCAGCTGCCGCAGCGCATCGATTACTCGCCGTATTACAGCGATTCGCGTCGAGCTTTTTAATGATTTGGATCGCGCAGCGCAGCGCCTCCTCGATCGCGAGATTGATTGAGCCATCAATCACGCCGCGCCAAGACACGCGCCATAAAACGAGCAAAACGGAAATAAAGGAAGCAATCGGAACGCGGCGCGACCCGCGGAAAAAAAGGGCTGTCCGAAAATCATCAAGAGCGACGCAGGGTTCGCGCCGGGCCACGCCACCCACGCAAAGTTCGCTAGTTGCTTGTGCTCGCATGCTGATGAGAATCCGTGACCCCCCGTCATGCTCGTCACACTTTGCGACGTAACGCGGCGCATGTGCCCATCCCCCTTAAATTGACAAACTTTTTGATTGTCGGAGAAAAGTGATGAGCTGCGTGCAGCCTTCGCCGCCCAGCAGAGCCGAGAGCGGACCGGAGGCGCAGCCCGGGGAGGGGTGTGGAGCAGCAACCAAAACAAACAGAAATCGCATCTCGTCCGCGGAAATGGGCTGCTGCCTACCACAAGTAGAATTACAACTGCGGATGTTTGACGATGTTGGTGTTGTTGTTGCTTTTGGGACGTTCCTACCATTTTGATAACATTGTAATTGTGAGTTGGAACTCGACAAAACCTGCAAGAATCTGTAACAGTGTCACTTTAATCGAGTGCCCGCTGCTTTGGTCCACCGCGGTACCGTCCTGGACCCCCGAGAAGCCTCGATGCCACCCTACCGACTAGTGGCGAGGCCAAAGCCACACGGGGCGTCCACTCTAAAAGCCCCACACAAGGAGCAGCCAGCCTCCTCGGCGTCCTCGGCCACTGCCTCGGCCACTGCCTCGGCCACTGCCCTGTACGCTCCCTATTCTGTGCCTCTTGCAACGCTTTCGATGTCGTTATCATTATTACCACCCCAACTGGCGGCCAGAGTCGCGAAACCACTTAAGCCAGCCACTCTCCGTATCCGAAACACTTGCCTCTCTCCCCCTCACCAATACACACAAACACACACAACACTCTGTCCGCCCTGCTCCGCGCGTCCACTCCAGGTGACACGTCCGGAGGTGGCAGCCGAAACAATGAGAACATGTTGGCTTTACAGTAGAGGGTGTGGCAGGGAAAGGCGACAGAGTAAAACCGCATCTGTATCTGGCGCTTCCTCCGCGAGGCCTCGGCAAGCCCGCCTCTTGCCATACCTGATTACAAATCAACAAAAAGCATAGACACAAAATGCCCGTATCCAAGACGCTGATGATATGGCAAGAGAAGTGCGAAAGCCCCTAGGTCATAATGACGGGCGGTGAAGAGAGACAGAAGGAGGAAGTGCAAAAACGGCTCAGATGGAGGCTCCAATGCCACGATCTCGCTGACCCTCGCTGTGATTGGTTCCTAGCTATGCATAAACGTTGTTCGTTTTATTACCCTGCCTTATCTCCCCGTGCACCATGACCTACGTCACGTGACCTTGACGTGCACATTAAAGCTAGGACCAATCGTGGAAGGATGCACTCCGGGGTGCAGCAGGCACGGCACCGTGCGGAGCGCTCCGGGGCCTGGTGCTGCGCCCCGGTGCGGCACCACACAAATGGAAGAAAGCCATTTGTTCAAGGGGAAAAGAGATGGCGGAAAAGGCGGAAGGGACATGAAGGAGGGAGTGAGACCTCACAGGTGACCAATCAGTTAAAAGGGCGGTCTGCGGCTTGAGACTCAACGAACGCGTGGGGAGGGGCGTGGCGTGGCACGGAACACGGATTCATGCAAACGATCACTGCGAATTGAATAAAAGGGAACGGTGGATTTTAGATCGAGTTGTTGGTCTGTTTTATGTATGTTTGTCCCTACTTTTATTTGCCTGTACAAAATTGAAGGAAAATAAGAAGTGATGACGAGTGAACTGTGGTTTATGATCAGAACGACCTCATTTTCGAAGGCTAGAGGAAGCAATGTTGGCACTAAAATGCATGGCATAAAGCCTGCAGGGTGATTCTTTCTGCCTGTTGGGAGTCCAGGCACAACCAGCACGCCGCCCTCAAGGGACCTCCCTCCATGCTGCCTGTATCCAATAAGGCATGAAATGGAGTTTGGATCAAAGGAACGTACAGCTCTCAGACATCGCGTTTCTAGACTGGGATAAAAGTACCGGTGTCCTGACCGGAAAAGCCACATTCTCTGATTTTTTTTTGCAGGAGAAACTGACTCGCAACGTTGATCCATAGTGCAAGGAAAAAAGTTCCTCAGTCAAATTTTATAAGAAGCACTTTCATTCTTGCCAAATTTATTTCATTGGGGGAGAAATTTATTTCATTTGCAGAGTAAAGCAAGCGCTTCGTTGACACTTAGAGATTCAATTCATGCTGTTGTCTCATGCCCTGTCAGAATAAAAAGTAAGCAACATAATCCAGAAATCATACCAAAAACATGACCATGGCAGCGCATGGCGGCCTGGCCAAAGTATTTCCGGATTTCAATAACAGATTACGCCGCAGTCTCGGCAACACGCCATAATAACGTGCTCGGAAAGAGTTTGGGCTCGCGACGTTATGCACGCAGCATGTCGATGTTATCAGCCGCGTCCCGTACCAGGCATGGGTGTGACTGAAAGCTAATTACAAAGCGGCAGGGTGCCAAGTTTCCAGTTTGGTGTTTTTGGGTGGTACAGTCTAAAACTACACTGAGAATGAAAGAGTCATGATCAGGACTAAAGTTTTGGGTGAGGAAGGTTTTCTCACCCAAATTTGGGTGTTAATACTGTATATAGCCATATAGGTAGCTGATACACCCTTCCTCACCCCTGTTTTTTTTTTTTTTTTTGAGTAATCCTTGCTGCCAGCTGCCCGTTTGCGAATGGCCGTCTTTGTACTTTTGTGTCTTTGCCTTCCCCTTCCGCGCCCCTCTGACCCCTGATGCCCCCCCCCCCCGGGGGGGGTGCCCGGGCCCCAGGGGTTTTGCTTCGATTTGACTGACTCCCTATCCCCGTTTCGTGCTGCTGTAAGGCCCCTGCAAGGTCAGACCCCGTAAGGCTTCCCACAAGGTCACTGGCTCACTCAAAACCACCCAAGTCACCCCAATTTCTCACGCTCAGAGCCCCCAACAGCCCGAGCTCGGTACACAGCAAAGTCATCCGGCACCTTGAGCAGGACGCCAACAACAACCTGCTTTGCGCTGGAAGGGCCCACATCCACGGATCCCATTAACATCAACTTTTTTTGTATGTGTTCCAGTGTTCCATTGTTCAAAAACGTAATGTTACCGAGCCCTTTCGAGTGTCAAACAGTGCAGAGCCTTGTCTGCAACGCGCCTCCTTACGCTCCACTTTGCTGCGAGGGAGATGTTGCGTGTTTGGGGCCGCTAAGGATGCGCATTCGTCTCAAGTGAGACTCGAAACGAGCGGCTGTACAACTATTTGCACGAAAGCGAAGACGACACGCCATCCTGGATGGGGAAGACAACGGTGCCACTTTGCCCCATATTCTCGCCCGAAATTCCGGCGGTGCTGAGTACCGCGTTTTCTCAGTGGGTCAGTTTAAGTATTTCTATCATTTGAAATATATACTAATATTTGTGCTCCCACTTGATCTCCCTCTTTCCAAAAATGCCACGTCTGATTTGTGCTCAGTCTTCGTTCATAACCGTTTAAGTTATAATGAATGCTTGAATTGCAGGCTACTTCATAACAAAGTTCATGTGGTTTTTTTTTTTTAATTTCTGTCAGACTGTGGAGTTTTTGACAGCGTGTATGTTTCAGGCCGCGGAAAAAGTTTTTTTTTTTTTTTTTAATTTATTTATTTTGAGAGGAAGAAAAAGGGCAGGGTGGTGCTTCAAACTCCTAACAGCGGCCGACTCATGCACTTGCACGGGAAACTTTCGCTCGCAGAGCAGCAAAAAGCGGCAGACTAGGGCGTGGGCAGTGGTGACCGCAACACATGGGAGTGCGCTCTGCATCGTGTTCCCCGCGCAAAGGTTAGTGACGTTGGAAGTTGAGCGCAGAGTTAAAAAAGGATGAAAAAGGACTTGATACGATGTTGCAGTGGGTGGGGGATTCAGTTGCTCGGTGTGATTCTCGACGCGTGCGCATTATCGGCGCGAGGCAGCAACAGCCGCGCGGAGGTGCGCCAAGAGGCGTCCCCATCCCCAAACCTTTCCCCGAATCCGGCACGGCTGCGTCGCTTTCACGCGGGATTAGCCCAAAAGCCGATTTCAAAGTCAGCAGCTCTGCTTCGACCGCCACGTCGCCCGAAAATAAACTAGACAAAAATAAACCCTCTCTCCCTTACCATTGCAGGAAGCGCGTTCCGCAGAGTGCATTCATCTTTTTAACTCGCTTACCCACTGACTATGGAAAGAATCAGCAAAGCGACGCGCAACAAAAGCGCGTTCAGTCAACATGCTTAATTGGAAGATGATGAGCGCCATGCCTCCGCGGCGCCGTTCACATCATTTCCATACTCTGATATTAATCATCGATTGATTGTAACGATGCGAGGGTCCTCGTCGACATTCCTCTCACGTTGCGCGCCTTTTTCCCCCCCTCTCTCTCTCCTCTTTCTCTTTTTCTCGTAATTTCGGTGTGGCGGACTTGCGAGGCGGCGGCGTGCTGCTTTGTGTGCGATTAATATATCGAGCACCATCTAGCGGAGGAAAGTCCAACGACCGACGCCCTTCCCCTCCCTTTTCAACGGGGTTTTACTAGGTGGAAACGGCACACTATTGGGCGCAAAACACTAAGGAGTTCCAAGTTGCTCGGCGCGCGAGAGGGTCTTAAAAGCGAAAAAGGAGAAGAGAACCTCTCTGCGATGAGCCTGGTGGTGCCAGGTCCCTGATGAAGAGGGATACAAGTTGCTGGTAGAGTTGATCACTGGATTGACCCGAAATGTCCCTCCCATCCCCTCTGCGCCCCCGCTCCATTCCGGCCTCTTCAGGGATCGCTTCCGGGCGTTTGCCAAACGTGTCAACAGCACCGTCACCCTGGGACAGGGGGCCAGAGTCGCGGGCGCCTCGTTGGCTGCCTTGACTGTGTGTGTGTGTGTGTGTGTGTGTGTGTGTGTGTGTGTGTGTGTGTGTGAGCTACGCGTGTGTGCGTGCGCTCTGACCGTGATGAGGCTCACTCTTCGCCAATATAAGGAAGTTTGGAAAGACGGGCCTAACCAGAAATTGGGCCTCTGCCCTGCCTCCCCGCGCGGCGGCGACCCAAGCACGAGGATGTAATCGGATGTAACGAAGGGAACATTTTTCTGAGAAAAATAAACACGACGCGACGCGGCTTCAGTGGCGAGGAAGAGGAGCTACTCCGATGCCACTGCCACAGGAACGGAATAAAGATGGGCGCGGCGGTCACCACTTCCCATTTAATGACGCCTTGCGTTGTCTCACCGCCATTTTATTTGAGAGGAAGCAAACATAAGCCGAGTCCCGCGGCCGCCGCGGCGTCACGCCCGCCGACTACAGGGAAACCTTTCAGCGGAGTTGGCTGAGCGAAACGGCGAGAGGGGGAAAAAAAAAACAGCGGAGCGACAGGAAGGCGCCTGACGGCCGAGGCCTGAAAGCAGCAACACAAGAAACAGAAACAGCGGCGGCATCGACAGCTCGGCCATAAACTGCAGGACTGCGGCGGCGGGAATAAAAAGGCCTGGACAAGTCGCTGCCGTTTGTGGATAAAGGTCGGTTGGGCGGAAGTCACCGAGCACACCTTGATATTGTTCTTGCAGCTCGCGTCGGGTCGGGGCGCTCTGAGGCTGAATAGCGGAGGCGATCCGGACTCGGCGGTAATCAACAAAGGGAGGGGCTTCTTTTCATTTGATGGCGTCTCTCTCGCACTCATGCGACGTTCCGATGTGGGTGCGAGAAGGACAGCGCGACAGAACGCCGAGCGGAATCATCAGCCCGCTGCTGGTGAGATTGCCGTATTAATGAGGCAAAAGTGCGGCATTCATCCGCGGAGGTGGGGAGGGCTGCGCAAACCGAGTCAAGGCGATGGGTGGCAATTAAAGAGCAAGAATAGTCGCCACTTAGCACTTATTAGGTAACACAGCGACTTGATTAGCTGCAAGAGTCTTGAAGGCGCCTGGGGCGAAATTGTAAGCAGAGAGGGAGAAGGGTTGCCGAAAGCGAGACGGAATACAGAACCACCGCGCGGCACTCTTCGTTTCGCACACCAGCGCACGCGGGGGGCTCAAGGGCAGATGACGTCACTCGTAGGTGGGAAGGGCAACGGAGAGATTCCACACATGTACACACACCCACACACACTAACACACACACACACAACACAAAATACGCGTGCAAGTAGGCAAACTAACAGGCGCAAAGGCAAGCGCAATAAGGGTGCAAGCTCCTCGGCACGCACGCACACACACACAAACACACACGCACGACACGGCGCCACCCGGAGACGTGATGAAGGCAATCTGCTGCGCCACTGCGCCGGAAAAACGCCACTATTAATAATTGGGGACCTGCGGGCGTAGATTAGCCAGCGTGTGATTGCTTGCTTTTTCGTGACGGCGACAGCCACGCCACGCCACGCCTCCACCGCATCAGCGCGCGTGATTTATGGTGGGGAGGAGAGAAGGGCGTGCCTTTGGTCGTCGCGTCGGCCGCCGGACGCCGCCGCCGTGACGGACTTGTATCGATTCGCGTGCGGGCTCATCAGGGCCGGGGTCCGTGGAACTTGTGACGCCACGACAAATGTAAGTGGCCCGTGGCCCCGGCGCCTCGTCCCCCCCCCCCCCCGCCACCCCCTCGGCTCCAACTCCGCCGGAGAGCAGATCTCTCTTCCCGGGCGGCCCGGCCAGGCCCGGCCTGACAAGGGCACCCTTTTCCCCGGGGCCAGCAGCACCAAGTCAGCTGCAAGGGAGGCAGCACAACAGAGCCAGCAGCCAGTCCGTCTGTCTCTACCGCACTCACAGAGCGCAGCAGGAGGGAGGGAGGGAGAGAGAGAGAGAGAGAGAGAGAGAGAGAGAGAGAGAGAGAGAGAGAGAGAGAGAGAGAGAGAGAGAGAGAGAGAGAGAGAGGCAGACAGACATCCGCAGGCCCCCGTAGGCGGCGTCGCAAGCCGATTGGTGCGGCCCGTTGGCCCGGCGCCTGCTGCACGATCCAGCGTCATTTCAGTTCCTCCGGGATGTGGGTCAAGACCAGCAGGTCGCTGACTGGGGTCCAGCAGCGCCCCAGCGCCCCGCAGGAGGCGCCGCACTGTCACTGGAAGGAGCCCCCCAGCCTCGCAGCTTCGCACACTGTTGCCGACGATTGGCCTTTCGAACCGTTTCCAGGCGAAGTCAGAAGCAGGCAGACAGACCATTTTGCCTCCTAAAAAAAGGAAGAAACAAAAACCGCTTTTGTTTGAGGATTCTGGGCTTGGTCTTGGTCGTGGGCTGTGCCTCATACGAACTTCCGGGTGTCACAATCGACCCTTCGATCACCACCGCGCACGCACACACGGATGGTTAGATGGGAAACAGAGAACGGGGACTCACAAACATTTGATACAAACAGCAAAGACACCCGCGAAGGGGCCCAAAATCGAGAGCTACGGCTGTACTCCAGTGGAAAAGGATGCGGGATGTGTTAGCTGGCGGGGGCGCTGCTTCTGCCAATAACATCGATACGCGAACGGAAACGCGCCCAGTGTTTACTAGGGCATGAGGGAGGGGCAGAAACAACACACACACATACACATTCATCAACAGCAACATCAACAACATGACTGCGACGCAAGGCGGCCGCATTGCTGTGACATGTTCAATGATATGGCAGGCAATTATTGGCCCTTATGGACGCTGCGAATAAAGAGACGGGAAGGAAATCGAGACGAGTCAACAATTTGGCCGCAGCCGCTTCAAAGACGACAGAACGTGGCTTGGAGACGAAAATGGGGGGGTGTTATGGGTGTTACGAAGGAGGCATTACTTTGGGGAGTCTTTTGGAGGGAGTTTTTCGAGGGTGCCTTACGGAGGGCTGTTACGAAGAGGTCTGATAAGGGCGTGACAGGAAGCGGAAATGCGAAGAAGGTGATCAAAAAGGCGTGTGGAGGCGTGGGAGGTCCTCAAGAATGTAGAGAAAGAAATGTTGAGGCCCAACTAAGAATTTTATTTTTAGAGGTAGGCGTGCCGAAGCCCGCAGGGTGGGCTATGCGACGGAGAGGGAGGGGAGAGGGGGTGAAGCGGGGGTCACCGTAATAAGCGCCGCCGTCTTTATCAACAGGCGTGTGTGCGGGCGGGGCGCGGGGCCCACTGTGCGTGGCCACCGCGGCCAGATATCAGCCTCCAAATGGTAATTAATTGTTCCGGCGTGGCGCGGCGTCGCGGATGCAGTCATTGCGTTCCGGTGATTATCTCTTGAGCGCCGCCCCCCGATTTATGGAGGCACGCCCTCCGCCGCAAGCCAGCCCCTGCCCGCCTCGCCCCGCCCCGCCCCAACTTCGGAAAACGTGCGCCAAGGGGTGTAACCGCCAAATGAGCTGGACAGCTAGAAAGCAAAATTCCATTTTAAAAAATTCAAAAAATGAAACACTGAAAAAAAAAATATATACACATTAAAAAGGTGAAGTTTTGGAACTTTTTTACTGGTCTGTTGGCTTGAAAGATTACATTTTTCCTTATCTATAACTAATTATATTGACTCCACTTTGCGTTTTATCGAATAGCGGTCTGTGTGGGAAGTGGGAAGTAGAAAAGCCGTGTTTAAAACGTTGGTGTAAACAACCAACCGACAAGAACGCAATCAGGGGCCTGGTGCGAGGAGCCTACGCCCTTGTAATGGTGGTGGTGGGGGGGTGGGGCGGGCTCACAAGGCAGAGACAAGAGGGAAAGCTGGCGTTCCCGACAGTGTACTCCAGCAAGCGTGGTTCGGTGTGCTGTCACGACGGATCTGCAGCCAGAGGAGTGTGGGGTGCACACTGTGGGAACGTCACCGATTCGGACGTAGTGGCGCACACAGCCCCGGGAGTGCACGGAGTGCTCGCAGCGTGTAATTGCAACAGTCGGCACTGCGCTGCAGGGCAGCGCGTCTGACCGCCCACACCGTGACAGAGCCCCACCCACGGTCAAAACTGCCCATCCTGTGCGGTTTTACCTACCCCCACCTACCCCCCGACCCACGCCACGCAGCTCTTGATAGCCCATTAGTCAGGCCACACACACCCTCCCGGGAGAGGCGGTCTCTCCCTGTGTATGCGTAGGTGTGTGTGTGTGTGCGCGCGTATTAACGCGACGAAACATGTACACCCTCACACCACCCCTGGATCCCCACCCCTTTTCACGGGAACAGCCTCCGTGACAACTCGGTGGGTACACCCTACCCCCGCTACCCTGCGAGAAACAATCAGGGCGCCCGGCCGCCCTTTGCACGGTCTCAACCGCCTCGGAGGATCAGCAGCCTAAGTGCCAAGTTGACGGGGACGTGTTGCTATTAGCCTGAGCCGGCCGAGGGGGCGCACACAGGACACACGCGGCCAAAACGGCACTGCAGAGACTACCGAGTCTGCAGTCAATGCGAACAACGCTGCCGAGCTCGTGACACACATTTTGCCGAACGGCAGGCCTCACCGCTACTTGTCACTTCTTCAATGTTGATTCCTCGTTGGTTTGAAACGCGACAAACTAACGGGCACCGACTTACTGCGATGGGCATCCAGGAACTGGCTGGTACTCACCTGGAACAAACCAGACACACAAGATAAGATCGACAGTCAAATGGGCGCTACGACTCTTGGTGGGCGACTGTGTGTGTGTGTGCCCGAAAGGGGCCGCCGCAGGGAGACGGACGGGGACGCTCCCAAGTAAAGAGATAAGAAGGGAAGGGTTTGTTTGTGTATTACCCGACGGAGTTTGGGGAAGGGTAAAAACCAGTGAGGTGGATGTTGTGTAACAAAACACCGCGACCGGCCTAGCGCCCCGGGGCGCCTCCGCCCCTCAATTAACCTGAGATTGAAGGTGGGCCGCGCCGTGCCGCCGTCGCACTGTGCAAGGACCAAGGACCCCGGCAGGAAGCGCTCCGCAGCCAACAAGCATCGCCCAAAGACAGCCTCGGTGCGGCACTCGTCTGGCCCTTCATCCACAACAACAGGCCTGCTCAACGCGGACAACATTCGAGATTTCGAAAAACACCCTCACACTTCAGTTGACAAACAAGACGTGAGGTGTGCGGCGTTTCATTTGGAAGAGGGTAAAGAGAAGGGACACGCCGGCAGCGCGTTGCGACACGACACTGACACGGCAGTGGCACTGGCGTCGACGCATCGATTGGCTGTCCGGCCGTCCGCGTGACGTGCTATCTCCCGCGCCGCTGGGATTAGCGCAACACAGCTCAATCAGCAGTGTTGTTTCGACCGCGCACACAGCGTCGAATCCTTGGAGCTGCAAAACAGATCAAAAGGGAGGGAAGGAATGAAAAAATAAAGTGAAAGAAAAAGCGCGGTGGCCGGGCGGTGGATTGTGTTATCGTTACGCGGAGGAGTAACATTATTTTACGGCCGGGACATCAGTGGCCGCGTCGCACGCTAAGTAGCCGCCACCTGTCTCGCTCGCACTCGCCGACAGCCCGCTGACAAGGAAACGGCCAAGAAAACACGTTAAAGCCACGAGCCAGCGTCGCGACCTTGGCGCGGACGGCCTTGAGGCGCCCGCTCACCGGCTGCTGGGAAATACCGAAACGCATTATAAATTCTTATTCCATCGAACCGCTGTCGCTGTGGCCGCGGCGGCATAGTGGTCGCGACAGTACACAGCATCTCGGAAACAAACTTGGTAAAAAGTTCCCCCTTGTGCACACACCACGACGCGGGCCGGGGCGGGGTCTTTGATGTGGCCCACTCGGACCGGCAGCCCTTTGCCGGCCGCAGCGAGTCAATCCCTCAAAACTTTGCTTTATGGAATCAAATCGCAGTGAGGAAAGTTGGGGTGGGGAAGTGTTTCGCTGACGCCAGACTGACAGACTCGAGGGACTCCGCGGGCGACGGCCGCTGCACGCCGCCAGGCCGGCGGCAGCTGCTGCTTACATTTTGATGTTTGCAGGATGCAGGACTAATGCGACTTTTATGTAGTGGCGTAAGCATAATAGATGATAATAGGGATAGAAGTCGGGCAACAGCTCTCAACAGTGAAATTCGCCTTTGGCTGTAGTCAGATAATGTTTCACCGGTAACCTTGATGTAGTACAAATGAAACACTGTTAAAAAAAATATGAAAATTCAGACCGATTTCGTCTTACTTTGTGGTCTGAATCGCAAATTCATAAAATGAAACGAATATTCAGACCAACTGTCTGAAAAATGTGACTTGCTGTCAGAAATTTGGATTCAGACCGGCAAGTCTGAAAATTTACAGCGGCGAATGTCAAGTTTCGTACCGGTGGACTGAAATATTGTACTTTGTTGTCCGAAATCTAAATTCAGACTTGTGAAGTCGGAAAACAAGCCAAAAATCGCCATTAACCTTAAACATTTTGCGGTATTCTTAAAAATAAAGAATGTGCTATTGTTTTATTTCAAATAATACTTTCGTTTATTGTAGTACGAGCAAAGAGAGTGTTTCAGAGCTCCAAAACGGATACATTTTGCTATAGCCGCTAGGTGGCGCTAGTGTCGCATTATTGATATCTTGGAGTTAAAATTGCCTCTGCAGCCAAAATGAGGTGAACATTTAGTTAAAAACCTATTTCAAGTCATTATCTGAGATGGCACGAGTGTACTACAGCAAGATTGATTTGAATAAGTAGAGTATTCGCCAAATAACAGAGAATACAACTTCGCTCTCGCGCATGTCCACGGGTCGACGTGTGGTTGGGTTCGGGTCGATCTCTCTTCAGTTGGTGCAGTTGCGATTTGGTCGCTTCTTGCAACCTGCAGTAGTTGACTACATTTTTGAGTTCCCATCCTCGTCCGTAGGAAAAGAACACGTTGACACAATAAGTATTTCACTCTATGGAGTAGGTGATGTAAGTGGGACTATCTCTGTTATTTCTTCTTCGGACAACAAAGTCTGATAAGTTTGACCGATAGGTACGATTTTTTATACAATATATTGATCTGAATATTAAGAATTACGTTGTCTGAATTTTAAGACCTTGTAGTATGAAAGTTTTAGTATGAAAATTCATACTGCAAGTAAGTAAATCGGCTTCTTACAAAAAATTATGAGTTTTCAGTAAATTTTTTTAACAGTGAAGCATTATCACACCCAGGCGCGAACTTTTCGGAAACACAAACAACTCAAAACAGAAACTAAAGTTCACTTCTCATTACTCTGGGTGGAAAAAAAGGAATTTCGTGCACCGCGCCAAGACTTCGACTCTCGGGGCCATCATCGCCCAAAAGCAGCAACTTTTAGTTCCCGGATCTATTAACCTTTTCAGCCGGAAGAGCCTTGCGCTGCTACGCGGCTCGGCACGGCGCGGCGCGGCACGGCGCGGCGCGACACGGCCCCTTCACGCCACCCTGCATCGGGTCCGGCGGCGAAGTGACTGCAGAGGATTTACGTTGCGCGCAGAAATATGGTGCCGAATTCTCCTGAGCAGATGGCGCGCATGCGATCGGGTCGCTATTCTTATCACCTTCCACACCACGCACCCGGCTGCTGCCTCAGCTCGCCTCCGTGCGTTAGCCAGCGTTAGCCAGCCAGAATGACCCTCCAACAGTTTGTCTCTCATAGCATACATCACCGGGTTTTCCCTCCCGCTTCTTTTCAAGCGCGCGGGGGCGCCAAGGTGGCAAAGTGCAACGTGGCGGAGGGGCGCGGTGGGAAGGCGTGGCAGAGCGTGGTCGTGGTGCGACCAACTGCACCACTCTAGTTTGTTGTTGCGTGGCGCCAAAGCCACGGAAAGTCGTTCTCTGCCAAACTTGCACCCCGCTCCCCTCCCCCTCCTTGGCGGCAGCAAACTTGACGGCGAGTCCGGGCGTGCATTCGCCGGCCAGAGAAAGCACCGAGTAAGGAATGGACCCAGCCAGAGCGCACAGGATGCAGCCAAAAGCCTGGTGTGGAGGCGGTCAAAATCCCGGGCGGGTTTTGAGCTCGAACCGAACGTGTGCGACCCCACCAGTGGATATCTCTCCGAACGAGGAATGTAGTAAGTCTGCTTTCTAGATGTTTGATTTTTAAAAAAAAAATTGAATGCGACAAGATAATATGTGATAAAGATCTTAAGTATGTTTTTTTATGTGTCTCTGTTCAGAAGTTGGCTGCAGCGGCAATGGCAGCAGATTACGCTGCTGTCGGCCAGCCAAAGGACATTCTGCTGCAGGATCTGCTGCCAGCTGCAGATAAAACAACGGTGGCAGCTGTTTTGCTTGCATTCAAAGAAAAACGACGTTTCCGCCACCACCACCACCACCACCACCACCGCCACTTTTCCGGACCAGCGGAGCCAAGGAACTCGGCCGGGAGCGATCTCCCCGCGCCACGCGATAAAAATCGGGAACCCCATGTTGATTGGGCCGAGAGTACCTCCGCATTAAGTGGCACAAACTGGCCGGGCGCACTAACCCGAGGGCATGGCGTTCAGGCGGTCGGGGTACGTCGCGGTTAAAATGAAATACGCCGTAAAGTTGGAGTCAAAGTCTGAGAGACGGGGCGAGCCATGACTCGCAGACCGCACCGCCGTTACTTTTTCGTGCGTCGTTGCCGCGTGCTTGCTGGGCTGCACAGTGGACTGGCTCGGCGCGTCCACCACCACCACCAATTAGTCTATATCGCCGCGGCCACGCGAGCAGGGCCGCAGAGCCGCGCCACCTGAACGCCGGCAACATCGTGCTATCGTGCCCCGGGGCGGTGGACGGCCCCTGACCCGGCCCGGCCCGGCACGGCCCGGCACGGCCGGGCAGCCAGTCTCCCTCACCCCTCGCCATGTCCAGGGCAAAAATGAAATCGCTTCTACCCCGCCATAACGAAGCGGGCCGCGCCACATAACCATCTCAAATAATCGCAGAGCAGCGCGCCGGCGCGCTGGCTTCTCGCAGCAGGCCGAGACGGGCACAGCCACCGTCACACGGCCGGCGCACAGTGGGCCAGAGACCAGCGCTGGCGGCCAAAACTCTAGACGCGTTTTGAGCTCCAGAGTCGCTAAACAGGACTCAAACCCAGCGTGTGACCCCACCAAAGGATATTCCTCATTCGTCAAGCAATCGAGCAATCTATCGGTAGGGTCACACGTTCGGTTCAAATACCAGCCAGTGATTTAAGAGCTCAAAATCCGTCCGGAATTTCGACCACCTCCACGCCCGTCTTCTGGTCCACTGTGCGGCGGCGCAGGTGGGCGGAACAGGGCGGCGAACGCCGGCAGCTGCGTCGCCGTCACCCCGCAGACAGGCGGACACTAAAATGCAACCAGGGCGATGTTTACGGGCCAAGTTTGGCAGCGCGACGACTCGCGAAGGCGGGGAGGGGGAGGGGGAGGCACTGCAGCGACTCCAACATCCTGGCGCCGAGGCGCCATTTCCGGCTGGACTACATCCCGTGTGTGGGGGGGAGGGGGTGCAAAAACGAGCGCCAGCAGTACACGTCCGAAGGGGAAAGTGCAATTGCAAAATTAACGCGCGTCCGGAGCCGCGCACGAGTGCGCACAAGCACGGCGCACAAGGAGATCAACGACGGCGCGGCTGGGCGCCGCGGGAAGCACCTGGACAAAAAGCGTACCCCTTCCCCACCCCGCTACCATCCCCACGTCTGTGGAAAAAAAATTGTGGGAAAAATAAAAAGTGTGTGCGAAAAATAAAATTGCGGAGCACTGTTCAGAATCACTCCGCAGCGTCGCGCACGGGGGGGAGGGGCTGGTACTCCATTTCGGGTCACGTGACATGGCGCCCCGCGCACCCGGCGGACCCCGTTCCGGTTCATATGACCACCAGACCAGACGGGGGGCGCAATTAAAATCAAAGCAAGATGAGATCACTGCAGCGCAGGACCCCTTGGTGGCGGGGACGGGGGAGGGTTAATGTTCCGGGGGCGGCTGGCGGGCAGGGCGCACCGCGATAGAGCTAGACGCCCGCATATGCAAAGTTTGCAACGGCGACCCCCTCAGGGGCGTGTCATTGGGAGGGCGCCGAGCTTGGCCGCGCCCCGCGGGGGGGCCGTGTGGGAGAACACTGCCAGATAGAGCCACTGGGTGGGCGGCTTGAATAAGCCAAGAGTCACCAAAGGAGGGGAGGGGAGGGGGGAAGTACACAGGAGCCCGGATGCCGGTCCGCCTCGCCGTGACGCTCAGACCGGCCAAAGCCGCGACTATATCCGCACAAGAGCACCCTCGCCTGCCGCTGCCGCCGCAGGAGTCCGAGCAGGTCTCTCCGTCGCACTCTCGGGGCAACCCCTTAGGGTGCGAGAGAGAGAGAGAGAGAGCCGAAGAGACGCCCAACTAGGACTCAGGCTGCATCACCACTGCACCTGCTACCGCGCGACGTGCCAAATGGCGCGAGAGGCTCCATGACCTCGGCGGTGTGTGTGTGAGAGAGAGAGAGAGAGAGAGAGAGAGAGAGAGAGAGAGAGAGAGAGAGAGAGAGAGAGAGAGAGAGAGAGAGAGAGAGAGAGAGAGAGAGAGAGAGAGAGAGAGAGGGAGGGAGAGAGAGAGAGAGAGAGCGCATGCCAGTCCGCGTAGGTGCACTCTCTCCTCTCCGCCCCCGCCCCGGCCGGCAGCCGAACGCTCGTTTAGGTGATGTATAGTGATCGGCGACCGAGCGGCCAGCCAGCGATGCGGCTGAGGCCGTGAGGGGGGATAAACGAGTTACATTCAGGTGTGGCGTCGGTGTGATTGGCATTCCCGGCAGGCACTGCACGCCCTGCAGGAGCAGTGACGCCCTCGTCTTTGATTTACGCGCTCGTCGCTGCCGCCACTGCCACGCTCCAGGCCGCCGGCCTCCGGGCCGCTCCGGCCGGGCCCTCTACTGCCATTCCGGGGCTGATCGAGAGTCCGGGGCCGCCGCGGTCCGGACGGCCCGGAAGGCTCGCGGAAGCAGGCGATGGCGACCTGGCCCTGGGAGCGGCGCGGCGGCGCGGCAGCCGGAGCCGGAGCGCGGTGGGCCCGCCCGGAGGGACCCCCGGAACCGGGGCTGGCCTGGGGCCGGCCGGGGCTGACTGATGGTCGAAGCTGACAGACTCGGTGCGGCCTGGCCGAGGCCCTGGCCGAGGCCCTGGCAGCCCAGACCGCCGTGATGGCACACCGTGACCAGCGGACCAGCGGTTCAAAAGGCCGAGGCAGGGCCGCGCGGCTGAGGCCGAGGCCGAGGGACGCGGTCCAGTCGGGTCGGATATTCACTCGCCCCAAACCGCGTCAAAGCCATTACGCCGCGACCGCCGTGGCCAAGGTCACCCAATCCTAGGAACCTCTTCAGATATTGGGTGAAGCTGGCTTCAAAATGGCCCTGGCATACGAATTTTGGTTTGTGTTATCGAAGTGGCACTTGAAAAAGGAAGAGAACTGGTTCAGGCTCAGGCATCAATACGAGGGGGAAATAACTGGCCAAAAGCATGTACACCAAAAATTAAATTTAAAAAAATTTCAAAAATTTCAAAAAGTTTTCTTGAAAATTTGAAAATTTTTGAAGATTAATCGTAAAAAGTCACGAAATTGTGTTTCCAGGACCGACCTAACATTGATTATTTTTCACTGCCCACCTCAGTGTGCTTCAAAGGCACGGCAATGCGCACTCACTACTATCTGCCGTGGTGGCTGGACGTGTCGATGCGTCGATTTCCCGGTACGAGGATCGGCGGTTCAAATCTTCTTACTTCAAAGCTTTTTTTTCACTGACCGCTGCTCATCGTCGCTTCAAGGGCCCGCTTTGATCGGCGTCAGACATGAGCCGTGGTGGCTGAGAGTGAAAAGGCGTCGACCCCCGAACGTAAGGTTCGGGGATCGAACCCCACAAATGCCTTTCATTTTTCGGCTGGCTTCCTCCCACTGCGACTCAAACCCGTCCTCAAACACTCGGCAGACGTGCAAGTCAGGGTGGTGTAGTGGTCTAGGCTCAATCCAGGCCATTACACCCGGGTGTCTAAAAAGCAGTCCGCTTCGGCGGATTGGCCTCGGCACTGGTTCGATCCCCGATCGAGCCAGCCACTCGAGATTGGTCGCGAGTGGGTCCATTCCGATTCGTCGGATGGAGTTGATAAGTCCTTTGAAGCTGGCCCACTGACTGCATGTTCGGGTCTGGGAGCGCCGGACAGCGGGTGTACCATTTGGGTACCGACCAGCCTGCGCAAACAAAAGCTCCCAAAACTACTCTCTCTCTCTTTCTTTCTTTCTCTGTCTCTCTATCGTCTCTACCTTACTCTACTCTGCCCATGTTTGAGGCGTGTCGGCGTCCTCGGGTCCTACTGGGTCCCCCGGCGTACGATATCGAAGTCGCTGGATCGGATTAACCCCAGTTACCTGATAGCACCGGTTCCCATCCCGAACACCGAAGTAAAGCAGGAGGCCTCCCCATTAAGACTGGGGAGGGGGTGTAGAGTTCCATTTTTTAAATTTATTTTTAGTTAAACACGATCGCCAGCGCCCGGGAACACCGTTTCCCATATCCAAACACCAAAAATTTCAAAAAATTCAAAAAATTTCAAGAAATTTAAAAAAAAAACGTACACAAAAATTTCGAGTTGTTTCCCCCTTGCATCAATATCATAAAGCGACGACCAACTTGCAGCAGAGTCCCCCAATTCGGGTCGTTTTCCTCTGTGCGGAACAACGACGCAGAGGCCTGCTTGTTGTTGCTCCGCTGGGAACACAGCAGCGCCGCACCGCGCGTACCCTTCCGAAAAGCAACAACAACAAAATGGAAACAAAACTAAGATTATGAAAAGCAGCCCTGTTGCACGCCTCGGTGTGGCTTGCGGTCTTGAAAACGAGGTCACACTCAGGGTAACGGCACGGGGACACGCGCTCGGGCAGCGCTGGGCCTCGCCGCCTCGCCCCGTGTCCGGTCCCTGCGGCGGCGACTTTGCACTCCCCTCACGACGTTTCCTTTTACCGCCTGGTGCAGCCCCGCCAGCCCCGCCAGCCTCGCCAGCCCCGCCAGACCCGCCTACCCGCACAACGCGCTCTTTCCGTTTTTCCGGGATCCCGTTTCGCGGAAGTGTTGTTTATACACGCGCCTGTTATTCCAGTATTTGCGCGCGTGCCTTCGTCTGCGCGTGTGAGAGAGAGATAGTCTCTGTGCATTGTGTGTGTGTGTGTGTGTGTGTGTGTGTCCGCGCGCGCGCGCTCAGCTCTCATCACTGTGTGTGTGAGCGTGAGCATTGGATCGGGCCGAGAAAAAAGCGCGGGTGTGCGGAGACGGGGTAATATTGCATCCGATTCACACGCACGACTTGCGTACCCTCTCTCTATATCTGTCTGTCTGTCTGTCCCTCTCTCTCTCTCTCTCTCTCTCTCTCTCTCTCTCTCTCTCTCTCTCTCTCTCTCTCTCTCTCTCTCTCTCTCTCTCTCTCTCTCTCTCTCCTCCCCACTCCCATACACGCAGACACACGCGTAAGCTCGTGCGGGGGAGTTGGGCCTAGTTGTGCGACATGAAACGAGACACTGTTGGCGCGAGTTCCTTTTATTTGCTGCAATCAAGCCGTGCCAGCAAGCGTACAGACACTGGTAGAGTTCTTGTTTGCGAAGAGCCCCTCACACCGATACGCGCACGCGCGCGCACACACACACACACACACACACACACACACACACAGACAAATGGGCGCACGCACGTGCACACACAAACACGCACAAATACGCAGGGCGAGACTTAGATACGACAGCGACGCTGATGCAAAGACTCCGTGCCAAGGAGACAGGTGACCATTTTTGAAATCTCCACTTGAAGCCACAGTGGAGGCAGTATGAAAACAACCGGGATTCTCCGTATTTATTTTTAACAGAGTGATGCGCGCGCACACACCAACGTGATATCGCCCACCCACACGCACGGAAACACACACGCCATCATCGAGCCGCAAAAGGAACACAACGCGCGGCGGCGGCGCCATCCCGCGAGACCGGCCGCCCCTCCGGTCCCCTCCGGTCCCCTCCTCGCCTTCGGCCTCCGCCAAGGCCTTCAGCCCTGCTCCCTGATCGAGCCCCTTAACGATTGCGCCCCGCTTCCTGATTTTTCACTCGACTCTCACAATCAAGTAGCCAGCCCGGGGGATTCTCGGCGTCGGGCGGAGGGGGGGGGGGTAGTGGGAGATTGAAACGGCCCCTCTCCCCCCTCCTCCCCCGCCTTTTACACGGGTCCGTCCGTCCGCCGCTTCCGCCTCTCCCGCAGGGATGGCGCGTTTTTTCCTCGGCGCTCCCACTCCATTATCGCGGTGTAGGTGCGAAGAGAAGGCGCGTGCGGCGCGAAGAGCCGCAACAAGAATCCGAATCCACCGCCCGCATCAATTATGTTGCGGAGGGAGAGGAGGAAAGGGGGGGGGGGCGGTAGTAGGGAGGCTCACCTCTAGAGATTGGCCAGTAGCAGTGGCATAGCACCGCATGCACACGTGTCTTCTTAATGTTCCATGATTTAGCATCATTTTTAATGTTTTTCTTTTTTATTTAGGGAAAAAATTAACATTAAACCTCACACGTGACCTAACCTAACCTAACCATTTATTCATCGGTTGAATCTTTTAGAGCTGCCTTTGAACAAACCAGTTTCCTGTTCCAACAAGCGACCGCACCCTCTCTTCGCCTCTAGTGGACACATCGCCACAGAAGTCCGCGCTCCGGAAACAAAAAATAAAATAAAATGAACTTCAAGTAACTTGTTGCTGTGAAGTGGACCAGCGTATTCGCACCACACCGAGCTATCGCGCTGCATATCCGCACGTTAGATTTTACGGGCCCTCAAACTACGGCGCCATTTTGCCGCGGCCGCGGCGGCATGGAGAGGCAAGGCCGATGGTGGATATAAGCGAGGAGCAAAGGGGCGAGGCAAAGCGCAGCGTCGCGGAGCGCGCGCTCATCCAGTTTTAATGTCCGAACCAATCCTCGATTTTCCACCTGTTTGGGCGAGTGGGCCAGGCCGGGCCAGGCCAGGCCGCGCCGCTCTCAGCGCCTCGCCGGGGTGCTCAGTGACTTTCGGCGCGTCGGCGCCTTAGCGGAGTCCGTGAAACTTTAACCCGCACGGGTTAAAGCGGTGGCGGTTAGCCCCGCGCTATCAAGAAGTGGCCGCGAAACCGGACACCGCCCTTGGCGGCCGACGACACCAACAGGTACTCCCGAAAGGGCGTGCAGCAGGGCTCTCAACAGCGCCGTGCACTTTTTCGCGAAACAATTTTTCAATTGTTAGCGACCAAGGTGGACAGAAGGTAAAATGCACCAGGCCCCCCAAAAAAATGCGACACAGAAAATTATACACACTGAGGCATGGCGCAATGTGCTCAGTTTCACGTGACGGCGAAAACATGGCAGCGTTTTGCGTGCTGTTGAGGGTGAAACTGTCGACGCCCGCGTAGCGTCCGCGCGCCGGTACAGTCCGGACTTATGCATCAGCACCTCGGAATGGCCCCGAACAGCTGTAGTTTACCGTTAGCACTCAACGAAATGGCGCGGCGTAGCACAGCGCGGCGCAGCGCAGCGGACCGACTATCCGAATGGATGGCTCGATTTCACATGATGCAGTGCCGGCCACACAGCCAGCGCGTCTATCGCTACAGCAACGCAGTGTGCGTCAACATTCACAAATATTGCTTATAAACACTCACACACGAGAGAGGGAGAGAGAGAGAGAGAGAAAGAGAGAGAGAGAGAGAGAGAGAGAGAGAGAGAGAGAGAGAGAGAGAGAGAGAGAGAGAGAGAGAGAGAGAGAGAGAGAGATCATAACGCGCAGCTCTCGAATTTTTGAGGCCCCCGCACGGACGCGGCGAGCGCCTGCGGGGTGCGCCGCCGTGTCGCACGCGTGTCAAGCGTGTTGCCTATGCCGCGGAACGCAGGGGCGCCGGGATGAAACGAGAGAAGAATGCCGCGCGCCCCGAACATTCCATTCCTCCTTCCACGCGTGTGACGCCGGCAGACCTCGCCGGAGAAACCCAGCGGAAGCCCCAGACAAATATTAAAGCGACGCACCGCCGAAATGAATTCACCTCGAGAAACTCTCCGCTGAATTATGATACAGACAGGCGGCATTTTGTTTTGGACATTGAGCCGTGCACGTTATTTTCTCGGACGAAATTGGGGACGTTTTTAATCCCGAAAAGATTTTTTTTTTCATCCCCTTTTAGCTCCTTTTTCACAGTGTGCGTGTCGGTCCGCCGTCCCCCTGCACCGTGCATCGCACACGTCCATGGCCAGCGAGTAATCAAAGTGTCACCGAAAGGGCGGTGCACGCGGTGTGTGTCTGTGTGTCTGTGTGCCTGTGTGTCTGTGTGTCTGTGTGTGTCCGTCTAGGCCGCGCGTGAGGACCGGCCGCTCGTTCCGCTCGGCTGACGTTGCTCTTGGACGCCCCCCCCTCCCCCCCTCCCCCCCCCGTTGACGGAGGGGGGTTGCCGCGTGGGACATAGATAGGGATCACTGCGCCCAGAGCGCGTAAACGAGAGGTGCTCAGGTGTCAAGGGTGCGTGGCGCGGCGTGGCGTGGCGCGTGCGTGTGTGACGCGTTAGCGCGCTTTGCCCGCGTTGCGTGCGCTACGCGGCCGTGCGCGGCGTGGAACCGCGTTGAGATAAAGCCAAACTTGAGATTAATAATACTGTCGGACAGCAGCGGCACTGCTAAAAGAAAAAAAATCTAGGAAATTTTCAAAGATATTGTCTCCGAAACATATTGTTTTTAACGGTGGCGTGGTCGGCACTCTGATCCCCGGCGCCAGGGAGCAGCACGCTCGCCCGGACTTTTTAACGACGCTCGATTTTACTTTTTCGTCACACTCTGTTATTGTTTTTGCGTTCCTCCGTCGTTCCTTGTTTTCCTTTTTAACGGAGTAAAAATCCGGCGCGCAGCTTAGCGCAGAGAAAGCGCGTTTTCGGCGCCGCTGCCTTCGGAGGGAACGATAGCGGGGCGGGGCGGCCCACTGCGTGGACCGACTCCGTCTCTCCCGCACCCCCTCGGATGCAGCCTGCAGCAGCGGCGCCAGGCAGCGGCCCGTCGTAGGCCATTACCAAACGCTTCCCCGCAGACAACGCCGCCACGCCGCCACGCCGCGCCCGGCCACGCCCAGCCCACGCCCCCGTTCCCATCTTTATTTTCTCTCAACCCGATTCCACCGCCGCCTGAGAAAATAACAACACAGCCACACAGCCCGGGGAGATGAGAAGAAGCCGCGCCTCCACCGCGCCATGCCACTGCAGCCACTGCTCCCCGCGGCCACTTTATGAGCAGGAAGCACCACGACGACCCCCCGGCCCGCACCGCCTGCCGCTCCAATGCCGTAAGACGTTCGGAATTTTTAATTCCCCGTGCACCTGCCCTGCTCGCCAGAGCGGGTGGGTGGCGTGGGAAGGGGAAGCTAGGCTGTCAGTGAGCCTGGCTTGCTCGGCTGCAGCTAAAACACACCGCCGCACCAGACTGATTCCGAGCGGGAGGCGAGTCTCTCTCTCTCTCTCTCTCTCTCTCTCTCTCTCTCTCTCTCTCTCTCTCTCTCTCTCTCTCTCTCTCTCTCTCTCTCTCTCTCTCTCTCTCTCTCTCTCCGAATTAGCCCGCAGTCCGGAAGAGGGAGACGGAAGCGCAGTCACGTGACCGTCGCGCACCTTCCTCCCCGCCTTCGTGTTTATAGGTGCACTGCAAAGCCCCCTCGATGTGTCAGTGCCCCCCCCCACCCTCCTCCCCTCCTTTTCAAGATCGCCGGGGCGGTGCCGGGCAATCCACGCCCCGTGGGAAATCGCCTCGCGCAGCACTACTACACCGAAGCAAGCCAGCCCAGCCAGCCAGCACCACCCGGGCGATGCGTTGATAGGGGGCCCGGTTTCGTCTGGCTATAAAACATTGTTTTATTCATTCACGTCCGTGTTTGTGCACGTACGTGCGCGCGCTTGTGTGTGTGTGTGTATGTGTGTGTTTGAGCGTGTTGGCGGTGTGTGACACCGTAGTTGGCGCTGCAGCACGGCATGCCGCGGCGGGAGGCAGCGTAGCGTGACCAGGCCGTCAGGCACAGGTGCGCGGGGTGAGGGACAGAGGAAAGGGAGGGGTGGGGAAAGTAAATGAATAGTGAGAGAAACTGCTGTGAATGCAGCAGGGAAAACCCTGGTGAGCGCAGCGCCGCGTGCAGTGAGACGAAGGGAATGCTGTGTGACGGGTGGGCGGGGGCGGCCGGCCGAGCAGGAAGGCAGGCAGGCAGGCGAGCCCGAGGCAGCCATTTGGCCGTTTTCACATTCATCGCCCCGTTCAGTTTCCCGTCACGGAGGCGGAGTGAAACGCGAGCCAAGCTGCAGCCGAGCGATTCCGAAAAAGTCGTTCCGTGGCTCGCGGACCCGCTCGCCAGTGCGGGGCGCCCCACGAGAGCGACAGAGACAGAGCGACGCCACAACCCTTCGGAATCAGTCGGCAATGTGCAGGCAAAGCGGCGCCCTGTATCGACCCTGCACCTTGGAGCGGCACGGCGCAGTCAGACGACACAGGGAGGCAGTCTAACGACCTCGGCCCCTTCGTCAGGGCCGCGGCCCAAAGTCGGCCAGAAGACCGTTGAGGCGGACAAAATGCTGGACGCGTTTAGAGCTCCAGATTCGCTGAATGGGATTCGAATCGAACGCGTGACTCCACCTATGGAGTGCTCTCTAAACGATCAATCCATTGGTGGGGTCACACGTTCGATTCGAGTCCCATTTAGCGACTCTTGAGCTCAAAACGCGTCTAGAACTTTGGCCGCCTCACGGTCTGCTGACCCGCTGTGCGGCCACGCCCGGTACAGGCTCGCACAATCAAGCCACTTATTCCATTATTCGGCCAGCGAATCTCGCGTGCGATGCATTATGTAACCCCGCGTGTTCGCCGAATCATCATCGGGTGTGCCGCCCCGGTCGCATTTTCCATTCGTTTGCATCACAAATGCCAGAGGCCCGGCGTGCCCCCTTCACCCCTCCTTCACTCACACGCACCCTCACTCACACAGAGCAACTCTCCCCGCACACCAGGACACAGCAGACGGCAACAGGCGCCCGGCACAATAGTCTTTCAAATGAATTAGTTGGATCGCGCCGCTGTGCCCCGCAGGTCCCTGCCATCAGGCGCTGGGCAGCGGCCTAGACCGTCACACAGTGGTCCCGAAGACCGGTGGAGGCGGTGAGCTCCAGTGTCGCTAAATGGGACTAACGCCGTGTGATCCCACCAACGGATTGCTCTCCGAACGAGGAAGCCATTTGTGGGGTCACAGGTTTAGTTCGAGTCCTATTTAGTGACTCTGGACCTCAAAACGCGTCTAGAGTTTTGGTCACCTGCGTCGGTCTTCTGGCCCACTGTGTGGCCTCCAGCTGACCCCCTCCGATCGGCTTCTTTTTTCTGTCGCGTCAACACGACGTTCGAGGGGGCGGGGGGTGAACATGATTGCTCCATTTCCGGATGGCAACTGCTACATAATTCATCGGCCGGGATCCACCTGTGAAGCATGTTGCTTTCTTTTATTTGGCCGGCGCCGCGTGCTGGCCTACTGTGTGTTGCATAAGCGGCCGCCCTTCATTTGCGTACAGATCCGCCGCCGGTGTCAAAAGGGCACTCGATATCCCCGGCATGGCCCACTGTACGGCCTAGTGGACGACATTCATCCAGGACAAACAACCGAGGTCGCACGACAGGCCAACGCAACATCGACGTGGCGTGAGGTGACCACAAGGTTGCTACCCTGCTGATGAAAAGAAAGTTGAATCTCTTGGCCTTCACTTCCACCCGACATTTCGTTTTGTTTTCCTCCAGCTCGCTCCCACTTGCCTCATTGTCGCAGCCTGTTTGACCTTTCACGAAAAATTGAGATAAGCCTCCTTCTTTTTGTTTTCGAGGAACGTGGGTACCACCCCCATTATAACAGAAGTTGTCGGGGAGCCAAGGCCTCTGCGAATGACCGGCGGTGGCCGATAAAGCGACGCGTCTGTCTCTCTCGCACCGCCGCGGCCCGACGCAACGAGGGTGAGAGAGACTGAGCGACGAAAGTGGGCAGCCAGGTTTTCTGTTCCATAATCTGGCGTGTCCGCTTCGTTTTGACTCGATGAAACGAGCTCAGAGGCGGCGCACCCAGCCATGCCGTGCGGTGTGGTCGACCCGCCGCAAAAAAGGGGGGAGACCGCACCACACTCGCAACGACAATCATCACATAATATCATAACAAAATAAATTCAACGTCCACATTCGTTGTTTAATACGGCCGTTGAATTACTACAGTCCCACATTTCCACCATCAACCGGCACAACAGACAGCTTAACTCTCAGCGTGAAGACAATCGATCATTGTGAGATGCCTCCGAGAGAGGGCGGCAGGGCCATGAAGGTGGCGCCTCCTTGCGACCCAGTGCCGTAGTGTATCGCTCAGAGGCTATTTCCAGGGCGTACGTAGGCGGCCTCCGCGAGGTGTAGAAGAGTACATATTGGAAATGGCCTGCGCAGGCTTCGCGATTCATTCATCTATGGTCTACTAAATGATCGGCCACTAGAAGCTGACGGCGCGAGAGAGAGGCAGGTCATCGACTGCGACGCCCTCTACCGGCGAAGCAACGACAAATTTCCGAGCGCCTAGGTAATCGGCAACTATGAGCTGCCACCGCGAGAGAGAGGCGTACCCGCGATTGCAGCGCCCTCTACCGGCGAAGCAACTACAGATTTCCGTGCGCCTAGGTAATCGGCAACTATGAGCTGCCACCGCGAGAGAGAGGCGTACCTGCGATTGCAGCGCCCTCTACCGTCGAAGCAACTACAGATTTCCGAGCGCCTAGGTAATCGGCAACTATGAGCTACCACCGCGAGAGAGAGGCGTACCAGCAATTGCAGCGCCCTCTACCGGCGGGAAGGAAAGCTGATCTCTCAGCGCCTAGGTGATCGGCAAATGAAAGTTGCCACCGCGAGAGAGTGGCAGATCAGCGATCGCAGCGCGCTCTACCGGCGAGACAACTGCTTGAATTCTCAGCGCCTAACTCATTAGCAAATGTGAGTTGCTACCGGGAAAAAGAGGCAGGTCAGCGACCGTGGCGCCCTCTATTAGCGAAAAGAAAATTTGATCTCACAGCGCCTAAGTGATTAGCCGATGTAGGCCGCTACCGCGAGAGAGAGGCAGGTCAGCGATCGCAGCACCCTCTAGCGGCATAAGCAACAATAAGTCTCCTGATGACCAAGTGATTGGCTATAGTGAGTTGTCACCGCGAGAGAAAAGCGTTCCAGCGATCGCAGCGCGCTCTACCGGCGGAAGGACAACTTGATCTCTCAGCGCCTAGGTGATCGGTAAACGTGACTTGCCGCCGCGAGAGAGTGGCAGGTCAGCGATCGCAGCGCACTCTACGGCCGGAACAATTGCTTGATTTCTCAGCGCCTAGGTCATCGACAAGTGTGAGTTGCTACCGGGAGAAAGAGGCAGGTCAGCGATCGTGGCGCCCTCTAGCGGCACAACCAACAATTGTTCTCCTAGGGACCAGGTGATCGGCTATTGTGAGTTGTCACCGCGAGAGAGTGGCAGGTCAGCGATTGAAGCGCCCTCTACCAGCGAACTAGAAACTAGATGTCTCAGCGCCTAGGTAATCGGCAAATGTGAGTTGCCACCGCGAGAGAGCGGCAGAGCCTTGACTGTAGCGCCCCCTCGAGAGAGAGAGAGAGAGAGAGAGAGAGAGAGAGAGAGAGAGAGAGAGAGAGAGAGAGAGAGAGAGAGAGAGAGAGAGAGAGAGAGAGAGAGAGAGAGAGAGAGAGAGCAAGAGAGAGAGCAGCCACGTTGCGGCCTGACGCACGGGACCGTAAACTGACGACAAACCGCAGGCAAACAAAGCGCATACCGGGCGGCCCACTGCGCGTCGCTAGGCTGTTCCTCGCCGCGCCACGCCCCACCATGAGGCCCCACAGTGGGCCCCGTTCCACGCTCCGGCACGCGTACGTGACGGGTCTGCAGCGGGACGCGCTGGCCGAGACCAAACGACGAACGTGCAGTAGTTGTTGCGGTAGTTGTGGGCTGGAGGAAAAAAACGAGGTGGCAACTGGGACAGTGGCCCGCAACTACTGTAAAAATTTTGCTGTCACTTTTCGTCAGAATCGTAAATGGCATTTTCACCACTTGAAAATGATGGCATTTTTTTATGGAAGCTCCTGTGTTGTCATGCCCGCATAGATAAACGATTGTACAAAAAATTAGCTTAACGTGATAATCGAAATTTTCCGAGGGGGAAAGAACTGGCCAAGAGCATGTTCACCAAAAATTAAATTTCAATAAATTTCGAAAATTTTGAAAAAAAAAAATCCTCACACAAAATTTTCACAGTGGGAGGAAAAACAAATTAACTCAATTTGGTATACATTTGAATGTACTAAATATGCTTTTCACAATTTTCACCCAATTTATTCAGCAGAGGGACCAGGCAAAAGCTGAAAAGCTAGATACGACTGAGAGCAAGAGGAGAAAAGGAAATTGAAGAAATGGAACTATTTCTCATCGGGGATCCATCGAAAGCGTCTTAGCGGCGATGACATAGAGATAGAAGAGCAATAGGGCCAGCCACCGCAGTGCGTGATTGCACGGGACTGCACAGCCGCAGATTGAAAAGGACGGCGACGGCGGCAGGGATATCTGGCGTCCCGACGACGCCTGGCTTACACTAAAGTCGCCAAAATGGTGAAGTTGTGCCCGACCCTGGACGTGATAGGTTGGGTGGGATCCCCTCGATGTTGTCGACGTTGCGCCCCGTGACCCGCTCTGGAGACGCCTTCTCTTCGTGCCCGTGACACCTCACGCAGTCACGCAGCGGGAGGCGATGGCAAATCGAAGCTGTAGTCGGACACCCCTATTGTCAGCTGGGTTGTTATGCATGGCGACAGTCACGAACCCCACAGGACCCTCGATAGGAAAAAAAAAGAGAAGGAGAAAGAGAGAGAGAGAGAGAGAGAGAGAGAGAGAGAGAGAGAGAGAGAGAGAGAGAGAGAGAGAGAGAGAGAGAGAGAGAGAGAGAGAGAGAGAGAGAGAGAGAGAGAGAGAGAGAGAGAGAGAGAGAGAGAGAGAGAGAGAGAGAGAGAGAGAGAGAGAGATGCCCAACGCTAGCCACCCCGTGGCCTTCCTTTCCGAGACTTGCCTACTCTTTTTTTATTTGCGGGAAATCTCGACAGAAGACAAAGCGTGAGAGCCCTACAGTCGCCTTCGATTGCTTGGAGCGCCGCGGCGTGCGGGATGCTCGCCCTCGTTCTCGTTTAGGCCTCACATCCGTGACTGAGAAATCGACGTTTTTTATCATTTCGCTCCGCTTGAACGTGAACGAGCGCATCACACTTTGTCCGATAGTATCATAGACGCACTTTCCCTCATCGTCACTATTTTATTGCTCTCAGAGGAGGGATTTTCTTTTGTACATTTGCCGCTGAAATGATCCAAAACACGTAGTTTTAGTCAAGATAGGCCAAAACGCACTTACAGAGATCCGAAAGCCGCCAGCGTCTCCGACTCTGTTGGTGCCTGGGTCTAGCCATGACACCTTTGGCGAGAGTTTAACCCACTTTCGCAGGCTTTTTTTAAGGGGTGGGGGCGTTGAACCACACTTTCGTGTCACTGTCCTCCGCCTTCTCCAAGTCATCGTCCTGGCCGCATTCACCCCTTTCAGGACCTTCCTTACCTCGCAGCGTTCCCGTCGGGCTCGGCTCATTTAAAGCGGGCATTGACTGGCTCCATCACGGCCGAAGACAAAGGGCGGGGGGCGGAGCGGGGATTGATGATCCGATGGAAGAACGTCGGGGGGAAGAATTCCGCGGACTGAGTGGGTGGAACTGATTGTCCCGACGCAGAACTAAGTTTATTTGATTTCGCCCTCGACAGAGCTCCTCTTTATGCCTGAACTGACACGCTCCCCCTCCCCAAACCACGAACCAATTTTGCAATACCCAGCGAGGTTTTGGATCAGCAGATTCAGGGCAAACTTCAGTCCAGAACTGGGACTGAAAAGAGCAGGATCATTTGTGGTCGAAGCTTGTCAAAAAAGCCGAAGTCGAGAAACTGTCACTCAAGTCGAAATGCACACTTTTACACACTGCACGTATTTTGCAAAAGAGACTCTATTGTCTTCTCGGTTTCTTTACATTGTAGAGTGCAGCCGCCGGAAAGGCGTTCTCCGCTGTTTGGCTCACGGTTCAGTGCCGTGTCCTACCCCACTGCGTCCACCAATCTCAGGTACGTTCGCTGAGCTCGTTTTAATTTCTTCACGGACTCGGAACCTCGACCCAGTCCTCGGCCTCGTCGTAATAAATAAGGCTTATCGTACGGCCTTTAACCCCCCTCCCCCCCCCCTTCTCTCTCCATCCCCTTTCCTTTTTTGGCCGCCACGCAAACACAACAACTTTTCCCCCCGTATTTTTGTTTTCCTTTTATGCCCTTCGGAGGAAAGCAAACGTAGTTCCGGCCGAGGCCCGCCAGCGTTGCAAGCAATGGGCTCGAGATAAAAGTCATCCAAATAAGCCAGGGGGCAGTTAAGCTCAGCACTCTGTCAGTGCGAAGCAACGCGCCGCCCGTCTCAATAAACAGGGAACTAGTCCCCCGTCCCCCCCCCCCCGCGGCACGGCGCTCCGACCACGTGATTAATTTTCCGCCAATCTTGAGTCACGTCATTTGCGAAGGACGGAAAGCACGCGTTGCGGACGGCAGATCGCGGATACGGCAGCCGAAGGCTGAGGGGCCGGGGGGGGGGGGGGGGGGGGGGCAAGGGGGGCCAAGGGGGGCCAAGGGGGGGCCAAGGGGGCGCCGGGCGGCGACGAGGAAGATTGATTCAAGTTTCGAATGCGCATAGAAAGCGGAGAACGAGCAAGCCAGTGGGCTCATTCCCAACTTTGGCTACTTCTCTCTCGCACTCATGGGGCGTCAAGGGTGCGAGAGCGACGCGGAGCACTGTTCGGCATCGGGCGCAACAGCAAGAAGGCAGTCAGAGCAGTGTGAGACGGGCGGCGCGGGGCGCTGTATTTGGAATTCGCCAGAGAATGATAATTCGGCCATCATTATATATATGCTAATGCGGCGTTATTGTCACCGCCGCGCACCTTTCTGTCTTCAGTGTCTGCAGCCGCGCGGCACCGACGATCGTCTGCACGTTCCTCGGCCATGGCGGCGGTGACTGTCATTGATTTCAAACCCCGCCAACGCCCATCTTCCACTCAAATTGGGCATTTTTTTTATTTTTTTTGTTGAAATTTGTTCATGCTAAGTTTGTAGGTCATTTACTTTCAACAGAAAGCGGACCGCGCCACAAAGACTCGGTCACGACGCAAAATGCTTCCGGACACTTTATATCACATCCAGCAAACGAGCGTCTAACATAAGGGCACACTAACGCTAATGGAGGGGGCACCTTACGACCGAATCGCAGCGCGCAGACGGCTGCACTGAAGTAAAAAAATAAAAAAAAAACAACAATAAAAACGAACAGGTCCTCGGGTGGGGCGCCACGCACAGGCCCTAAAATCATAAAGTTAATGGCACCGCTAAACTTGACCCGTTTATGCCGCTGCATAGGGCGGCCCAACGGCCGTCGCTGCCGTGCCGGACGGACGCAATGCACGCCATTTTGAATCAACAACTCGCCCTGACGACTTCTGGCACATTGGGCCAGAAGGCCGGCGCAGGCGGCCAAAACTCTAGACGCGTTCTGAGCTCTAGAGTCGCCAAAGAGGACTCGAACCGAACGTGTGACCCCACCAACGGATTCCTCGTTCGGAGAGCAATTCATTGCTGGGGTCACCACGTTCGGTTTGAGTCCTGTTTAGCGACTCTGGAGCTGAAAACGCGTTATTAGTTTTGGTCGCCTGCACCGGTCTTCTGGCCCACTGTGGCGGGCGGCCTGGCGTGCTGAGTTTACTTCCGTGAAATTAGCAGCAAGGAGCAGTAACGGCCCGTGCGTAGCGATGGCGGGGGTGCCGGCGCCAAATTGGGCGCGGTAGGGGCCGACCGACGAGGACGGATGAGAGAGAGAGAGAGAGAGAGAGAGAGAGAGAGAGAGAGAGAGAGAGAGAGAGAGAGAGAGAGAGAGAGAGAGAGAGAGAGAGAGAGAGAGAGAGAGCAAAGGCAGCGCCGCTATATAGCTTATGGAATTAATTATCCTTTCACCGGACGCGGCGCCGGCTCCGTGTGTGTGCATGTGTGTATATGTGTGTGTGGTGTGAACGCGAGTGTGATATACGAAGGAAGGAGGAAGGTTGGCAGCAATGCACGGCAAAACACTGTGCTAAAAACAACTGACGCGACACTGATATTCAGGTCCGCCGTTCCCTGTATCCACCTTCCGGGGAACAATGCACCCAGAGTAAGATGACTGAGTCGCACTCGTGTGTGTGTGTGTGTGTGTGTGTGTGTGTGTGTGTGTGTGTGTGTGTTGGGGGGGGGTGTTCGCTGGGGGTGGGCGGTGCGCCAGCCGTCCCGCCAGGCCCACAAGCCCAGCGGCACATTCGCACCCAGCCGTGCGTGCCGAAGTGCCGAAACGCCGCCATGCCGGCGGCTGGCTGTCCAGGCCAGTGCAGGCAGTCCAGGGGAGTCCGTTCCAGTGTGCGGGCGGACTGCCTGCGACGGCTCCACAGGTGCAGTGCATGCCGTGCAGGACCGGCACACGGCGGGCCGAGGCCTGCAGCAGCAGCAGCCGCGGCTCCGGCCGAGCCATACCGAGGGATCGGTCTGTCTCTATCGCACTCATGTGTTGCCCGCTCCACGGGGAAGCGGCGTGAGAGTCGTGGCCGCCTTTCTCTCTCACACGACAGCCCATGAGTGCGACAGAGACGGAGCGACGGAACCGTCTTTCGGAATGGCTGGCGTGTACGGGTGGCGGCCCGGAGAGCGGATCCGGAAAAGGGCGCTCGGTTAGCCTGCCTGCCCGGCTGCGGGTGAGTGGCGGCAGGGCCGGCCTGGTCGGGACCCGCTAACAAATGGGCTTCGGGGGAATGCGCGACCAGGGCGGCCCTTGGAGGGGTACCGGGCTGTACCTGTGAATAATTATGCTGTCACAGGATGAGGTCCCCCCCCCCCTCCCTCCCTCCCTCTCTCTCTCTCTCTCTCTCTCTCTCTCTCTCTCTCTCTCTCTCTCTCTCTCTCTCTCTCTCTCTCTCTCTCTCTCTCTCTCGGCCGGTCAGCGCCCGCAGTCCGAACCCCGGGCCGCCGCTACCCGCCGCTACCTCCCCCCCCCCCCGCGCCGCCCCCAACTCCAGTGTAGTGGGCTCGTAGGGTGACACTCATTAAGCCAGGTCCGTTGCTCGTTCAAGAGTCGGAACATTTCCTCCTGCCACCAGCGAGCGCTTTAGAATTGAGTTATAGTGCCGCACCACACCGTCGTGGGAGAGAGAAGGCGCGACCACAGCGCCGGTCGGGATCAGCTCTCTGTAATCGACGAACTCCGCTCGCCCTCGTGGGTAACGGTGGGCCCGATGTGCGGATCGAGACGATGGGTTGGCACACTGCGCTGTCCGTGGATAGGGGACGTGCACCATGGACCGTCTATGACCTTCTGCGGTGGCGGCGGTGGCTGCGGCCGGCCGCCTCAAAAACTGGGGCCGCGCCGTGCTGCCTCTGACAGGCATGTATAGCGAGGCCACGCGTGTCACCCGCACACGCACACCACTAGCTGGATGAGGCCAAAGTGTCACGGCGAAACACGATTGTTCTCTCGGCCAGCAGCCCCAGGGACAATTGGCAAAATTATTCCGCGTCGACAAAGTTGCAAAACACACCCACGCGCACTCACACTCACGCGCTGTTCAGACGAAATCGGTTTGAGTCATTTTGCTCCTCGGCTGCCGCGCTGCGGCGCTGCGACCGGTGTTTGTTCTGGTTGGACCGAGCCGCTCCGCGCTCCGCCCCGCCGGGTCGCGAAAACACACCCGATGGGGAATCTGCCCGGGAAAGGGGTCAACGGACCACGGACCCCGAGCAAGATTGTTTGCTCTTAAATAAGCAAACGCCTTCTTCAAACAACATTTCCCACTATGCATTTTCCAGGCTCTGGGGCCGCGCGGCGTCTTGCAGTAAATTCTCCGCCCGGCAGCAGACTGACTCCGAGAGTCGTCTCCCTCGCACGTCTATGGGACGCCCCCTATGAGTGAGACAGAGCGACAAAAACGACTCGCGGAATCAGTCTGCTGCAGGCCAGCGTGGCCAGACACGGCCGCACTCCAGAGGGGATCCACTCCGAGTGTGGAGAGAGAGAGAGAGAGAGAGAGAGAGAGAGAGAGAGAGAGAGAGAGAGAGAGAGAGAGAGAGAGAGACGTGACAAAGGGCGAAAAAGGCCGGACAGGATGACGGCAATGAGCGAAGAGAGAGGGGGACGGGGAGGGGAGTGATAGGCAGGACCGGAGGGGGGGGGCAGGTGAGGGGCGGGCTGCGGTGGAGGTTAAAGAGGAGGGGTGGTGGGTCCGAGCATTGCGCGTGTTGTGTTGCCTTACTCTGCGGGGGGCTCGGGCAAAAGGCAGAAAAGGGGGAGGTGGAGGTGGCAGCCCAGGATTAGGGGCATGGCGTGGTCGGGGTGGGAAGGGGTTGGACGGGCAGATTTGCGAATTAGTCGCCCGACTGACGGTGCGTGCGTGTGTGTGCATGCGTGTGTGTGCATGTGTGTGTGTGTGTGTGTGTGTGTGTGTGTGTGTGTGCGTGCGTGCGCGTGCGACCAGCGGGCGTGCGTTGCGCACGAAGGCTCGACACGGACTTCCGCCGGCGCTTAAATGATGAACGCAAAGGACCGAAAATACGACCTGCATCTCGCAAAGCCGCTCTGCAAAATGTTGATTAATCTTGCGGAGCCCCGCGCGGATTTTTGGACTGCGTTCAATGTTGCGGTGCCGCTGGCCGGTCTCCGCGAACGCCGCCAGCGAGCAGAGCAGCGTACACTTTGCAAAACGGGATAAAATATGGCCCAGCCAAGTTTCGCGTGCGTTTATCCAAGTTCGCCCGCCTCGGCAGGTGGGCCGGGCCGAGCCACGCGGGTCGGGGCCAAAAGGGGGCCAAAGGCGGCTGCGCGCTGCGCATGCGGGTGGAGGCAGGGCTCGCCGCCAGGCTCAGCAGTCTGCACGCGCTTGCTTGTCCGCCGGGCTGCGACGCCGAGGGAACAGGCAAAAGGTGTACATTCCAAGGTGGGGCTTTCGATCGTCGCCAACGATGACGGCGGTGTGCCGAGTCACCAGAAAGGCGGCGGGCTCCGGGTGGGTGGGGGAGGGGGGAGCAGACCGCAGGGTGGGGCCTGCAATAAGGGGGTCACAGTCCGGCACAATGGGCCAGAAACAACGGCGCGCTGAGCTGGTACTGCCGCCAAAACTTTTTCCCCCTCCCCACTGCCCTTTACTACACACAGAGCGCCCCCTCCCCCCCCTTTTTCTTCTCCTGTACCCCCAGAAAACACCCTCTCTCTCCTCTCGCCCCTTGTTCGGGTTCATAGAGACTTGTTTACGTTCCTTTGTTGGACCGGGGCGGCGACTCGCCGGCGGCCGTCTTTAGAAACGGGGAAGAACAAGACGGCGACTCATGAAGTTAGAAAGGAAGACCGCCCTCAAACTGCACACAAACACACACACGCACGCACATACATACATACATACATACATACATACATACATACATACATACATACATACATACATACATACATACATACATACATACATACATACATACATACATACATACATACATACATACATACATACATACATACATACATACATACATATGAGTGTAACAGAGAGAGGCAGGGGCAAACGGCGGGACGCGGGGAAAAGAAGGAGGCGGAGGGTCACTATGTGGCATTTCGTGCTGCTTGAGCGGAGTGGGTCCCTTCCGGTTGGAAGGACCTCGAGGCCCCTTACTGCGGGAGGGGAGGGGGGAGGCGGCGCGGAACGGCCATAAAGCCATTGGCGTGGTTCGAGGTTCCAGGTGCCCTAATCGGGCAGCTCCAGCGCTGCTGGGGGGCATTCAAGCTACGAGGCCGGAAGTCAGCGCGTCGCATCCAAAACACGCAGCCCGTTTAATTGCCAGCGAATTATTCAGGAAACCTTTTCACAGCAGCGGCGAACGCGCGCCTCGTCGCTCGCTGCGTCTCTTTCGCATCCCGTACGGGACGTCCGGTGAGTGCGAGAGAGACGGAGCGAGCTGATTTGCCCTGCCGAGGCGGCCTTGTTAAAAAGCAATGCGTGCCTTCCTCAAAGGTCATCCAGCGAACACGCGAGCGGAATGTCTCGGCCTCATCAGCCGGCCGCCCCGCACAAACGCCGTGTTCTTTGTCTTGTTCCACCCGAAAAAAGAAAAAAAAAAGAAAAAAAAAACTTTTAATTTTACTTACGATTGTTTTTCTTTTTTTTTTTTTGAACTTTTTTTTTATGACGCGTGGACAACTTTTATTATCGATTGACCACAACGCATGGGATCGCTGCCGCTGCGAAGGCTAACGGCGGCGAGCGAATTCGATTTTGCAGGGTCCGGATGTTTTTCTGGGTCGGGGGATCAAACTACGGCGGCGGTCGCGACGATGCGTTATGCAGCGGACTTGTTGGACATCGGCGTCTCGCGCGACCGCGAGTCACGTCGTAAGACACGGGGAGAAAACGTTGAGAATAACACCGGTCGCCACACACACGCTGCTCGCACCGCGCGGGGCGACGCGGGGCCACAACGAGTAGTGAGCGAGAACGCGGCGTGACTTCGGACGACGGGGAAGGAAGATGGAGAGAGCCGGAGGGACAGAGCCAACAAATTACAAATTGCTGGGGCTGCCGGCAAAACGCGGCGGCCCCTGTTTACTGCGTGTACCTTATAACTCCCCCGCGCCGCGCCGCGCTACACCTCGCTGTACGCTCCGCTCCGGGCCGCTCCGAAACACCGCGAGATGTGCGATACATCACAACATGAACCCAATTCCACGGGCTTATCTCATTTTCCAGTCCCGTGTCCCGGCCGCCCCGCCCCGCCCCGGCCCGCCCCTCCCAGCACCACCAACGGCAACCCCTCCCCCTTATCCACCGGGACTTTCAAACTCGGCCGCTCTGCGTGGCTTCAGTGCGCTGCGCTGGTTCCCGCCGCGCCCCAGCACCGCTCCAGCCCCGCTCCAGCACCGCTCCAGCCGCATAGCGAACACCGGGCGCCCATGCGCAGCCATTTAGTGAGTGCCCCTCGGCCTATTTAGTTCAGGAGAGCGAAGTCCGAACCGAGCGATCAAACACGCGAATGACCCAACCCCCTTGGGTGGAAATGCGCGAGTCGCGTTTCAGCCGTCCGCCGCAAACACGCCGCAGCAGGTGCACTGCATTCAGAGCTCCATCACGAGGTTCACTGAACCGGTTTTCGGCGTGTGGCGTTGCCCCTCGCAGGCTCCGGCGATCTCTCTCTCTCTCTCTCTCTCTCTCTCTCTCTCTCTCTCTCTCTGTGAGTGCGACAGAGAGAGAGCGACGAACGCACAGCGAGGCAGGTGGCGCTGTTCTGCCGCGGGCGGGCCTTCCTCTCGGAAATTGTAACGCGACACGTCCCTGCCCTACACTGTACACCACTTTTATCGCATTATATTGGTCCGCCGCGCCGTCGTCATGGCGACGCGGCGGTTGCGCCTCGGGCCGCGCCGTGTCTTTGATCCTTTGTCGTCTGCTTGGCACGCCGGCAGAGAGAGAGAGAGAGAGAGAGAGAGAGAGAGAGAGAGAGAGAGAGAGAGAGAGAGAGAGAGAGAGAGAGAGAGAGAGAGAGAGAGAGAGAGAGAGAGAGAGAGAGAGAGCGACGAAACGCCGCTGCTGGGAACGGCCAGCCATCGCCGCGCACCAAGAATGCCAATATAAAAGGCGCGCCGGGTTCGACTCCCGGCAGCGGCCGCTGCGCCGCGCGGGGTGGTTTAGACAGAAGGGGGGTGCGATTGGAAGAAGGGAGAGAGAACACTTTAATGTTTGTCGCGGGGCACTGCAGGCCGGTTGTTGCACTCCGTGAGTGCGAGCGAGACAGGTCAACAAAACCAGCTATTCTCCTCCTGTGCCCGGAAACCAGTGGCTCCACGTCTAGAGATTCAACACGAGACCTTTGATCATGCGGGAGACGGCGATGGAGTACCGTGCGGGGGATGACGGTGAAGCCCACACAACCGCGCTCCCAGTGTATTAAGCGAAAGGTTGGAAAGGCTGCTGCGTCTGGCGGAAGAGAAGGTCCTTCCCTCCAACGGCAATACTCTCCGATGACCCGCGCTCGAAGCGCCCGCTCGAACGTCGCACGTCGAGGTTCAACTACGGAGGCGTTCCGAAAGTTGGTCGAAAAGCCGAGCCACTTGGTCGCAGCCTCGTCGTTGTGGCGCAGTCAGCGGCGCCGCCTTGGCTCGGCGTTCCTGTCGCTAACTAACTCGTGGCAGTTTGTTCCGCAACTACGGCCCGCCTACCAGTGTCGGTGTCTAAGTCCGCTCCACTCTCGCCGTTTCTGCCGGAAAGGCGGCGCGATTGCCTCGACGGGGGGCAATCACGGCGCCAGTGGGCCGGCGAGGCCGGCAGCCGGCAGGCCGAACAGCCGTCTCCCTCGCCTCGGGCGGCGGCCAGCGCAGGTGCGAGAGAGACGGAGCGGCGCCGCTCGGAATCGGCCTGCCGGCGGGCAGTAACATTTGCATTCTTCACCGCGGCTGACAGCGCGACCGGCCGCCTCGGCGTCGCCTTTGTGCAAGCACGTCACCCCCTCCCCCTCCCTCCATCTCTCCCTTTCCAATAACGCAATCTCTCTCACCCCGGCCGCCTCGCCTCCGGGGCGACTTTTACCTCGGGCAGCCCAAGTTTGCTACTTATTGCGAAATGCCTGCTCTCAAAACGGATCCAATATCGATTCCGGCAGATATCGGCACGCGGATGGATCGAGCTAATTAGCAGGGAAAATGACCGAGTGAGTTTCCTCCCGCACCGCGCCGCTGCACAGTGGGCCAGAAGACCGTTGAGGCGGCCAAAATTCTAGACGCGTTTTGAGCTTCAGAGTCGCTAAATGGGGCTCGAATGTAACGTGTGACGCCACCAATGGGTTCCTCGTTCGGAGAGCAATCCATTGGTGGGGTAACACCGAGGGGTGCCTCACTTCGTCCAGTCAGTGTACACCCTCAACTCCAGTCACTGCCTTGTTTCAGTCTAGTCACTGAAAGCCGGCGCAACAACGTAACTTTACCCTAGTTGCAGCATTTTTGTAACGAATTTCTTAAGATTTTCCATCTAATCAAAGTAGAAATTCAGTCCAGTCACCAGTCAGTGTACACCCATTTCCGAGGTGAGGTACCCCTTGGGTAACACGTTCGATTCAAGTCCCATTTAGTGACTCTGGAGCTCAAAATGTGTCCGGGACTTTGGCCGCCCCAACGGTCTTCTGACCCACTGTGCGCTGCTTTTCCTATTTGCAGACCTCTCTCCCCCTTCCCTACCTTGCTCCGACTTCTTCCAGCTTCGCCAAAGGAGTCGATACGGAACGCGCGCGCGCGCCAGTGGGAGGCGGACTCTGATTTTTACGATGAGATTACTTTCAACAAGATGTAGCAAACTTTTCTGCCAATCCGAGACGCGAGGTTTAGTGAATACGAATCTAGTCGAAGGCTGTAGGCTGCCGTCCTGCCGTCCCCAAGGCTCTCGAGGAGTCCAGGTTCCAGCGCCGAGAGCCGCGAGCCTCACCGCCCAGCCCAGCGGTCGCCTAGAGTAACGTACGCGGGAACGTCCGTCCCCTGAGATGCGCGTTGACTGAGGTAATACAGTAGTCATCGTTTTTCGTATTCTTGTTTTTCAAAGCAGGCTAGCCGATTCTAGCTTTGGTATAAATCCGGTGAATATCATCGTCCTGTCATGGAGTGTAAGTTCGTCCATCCGCGGGTGCGAGAGAGCGAAGAGGTACTCACTGTCTTTGGCCGCTCGCGCGAGGCGCGGCGCTGCCGCCAACACCAGCAGGACGACCAGCGACAGCTGACGATGAGGCCTCCGCGGCGCGGCGCCCAGCGCGGGGCCCGGTCGGGGCGCCATGCCGCTCACCCCCCCTTGCCGCCTGTGGAGGGCCCCACCATGGGAGGCCGCGGCGGGGCGGGGCGGGGCGTGGCGGGGCGAGGCGTGGTGGGGCGCGGCGTGGCGAGGCGTGGCGGGGCCGGCGTTCAACGCGCAGCCCTGCAGCGGGCCGTGGTCATGGTGCGGCCGGCCTGCAACAGAAGGACAGGCAGTGTTACCGCGCGGTCGCTGCGGCCAGAGTTGCAGTGTAGAGTCGCCTCGGCGCTGCAGCACCGCGTCGCTGGATTGCAGTACCCGAAATATTTCATTTTTATTCGCCGAATAATAGTCTGCCGCGACCCGCATCGGTGCATCTCGCTCTAATAATGGGCCCCGTGGGAAAAAAAAGCCGTGAGGGAGAGAGAGAGAGAGAGAGAGAGAGAGCGAGAGAGAGAGAGAGAGAGAGAGAGAGAGAGAGAGAGAGAGAGAGAGAGAGAGAGAGAGAGAGAGAGAGAGAGAGAGAGAGAGAGAGAGAGAGAGAGAGAGAGAGAGAGAGAGAGAGAGAGAGTGTGCGAGGGGGCGGCGGGGGCCTCGGCAGGGGCACGCTGATCGCCGAAAGAAAACTCTCGTTCGCCTGATGTATTCTGCGCAAGATGCGGTGCTTAGGCAAAGTGGTGCGGCGCGCATGGCACGGCGTGGCTCCAGATTACCGACACGCCCGCGGCGGCCGCGGCGGGGCGCGTCCCGGGCGAAGCTCGCGCCGCAGACCAGCAATTTCACAGCGTTTAGAGGGAATGCGGCGTACAGGACGCGGGAAGGAGCGCTGCCGCCGCCACGCTGCTGTTTGATGGAGGGAGTGGGAGGAGAGGGAAGCACCACAGTGGCGACGCAGATTTGGCGAATGCTGGTCGGCCTGCAGAGCACCCCTGCTCGTTAGCGCGCACTGCTACGCCATCACTGCGGCCGCAGGGCGGGGTGGGGGTGGTGAGGGGCCATTGATAAGTGGTTGTCGGTCCCAATGCACTCCGCACACCGCCGCCCGATTCACACGGCCACGGCCGGTGGGGCGCACTACCACCCCCACCCTCCGACCGGCGGCAGGAGCACCTTCCAAATGCCTGAGGACACAAGCACATGGCGGTCATGTTTGCACGTCATTAAAACCTGACATCTTTTATTTTTCTGTCGAGGGATAGACATGACCAGCGTGTTGTTGTTGTTGTTTGGTGTCTGGGTGTTCGCGCGATGCCAAGCCACACCTGGTGACCCGAGCAACGTGTCACTGCCCTGCCCTGCCCTGCCCTGCCCGGCCCGGCCCTGTTCTGTTTCCCGCGAAGACGCCGCCGCGCGGGGAAAATGGTTGCCAACGGGGACGCTCGGCGCCGCGCTACGCCTCGGCACGCTTCGCTTTCCACTGCGCCGCCGCCGCTCTAAAATAAAAATAAAGTTTGGCGGCGACATGCAAGGCAGCACGGCGTGCTTTTATTCGGCGGCGCCACAAAGTAAAGTGGAACCAAGCCGCGCCGCTCTCCGCCGCTCTCCGCGGCGCCGCGCCTGCGTCCGCCGCGTCTCTCCTGGGACGTCTCCGTGGCGTCAGCAGTTATTGCATCTGTCTGGAATTTATGGCAGGAGGTACATTGCGCCCCTCCCCCCCCACCGCTCTCTCTATCTTCCTCTCCTCCCTCTCCCCATGCTCGCGCAAACTGGGACGCAGGGAAAATAACCCGCTCCTCCGCCGCTCCGCACAGTGGGCCAGAAGACCGTTGTTGAGACGGCAAAAACTCTAGACGCGTTTTGAGCCCCAGAGTCGCTTAATGGGACCGGAATCGAACGTGTGACCCCACCAATGGATTGCTCTCCAAACGAGGAATCCATTGGTGGGGTCACACATTCGATTTGAGTCCCATTTAGCGACTCTATGGCTCAAAACGCGTCTAGAATTTTGACCGCCTCAACGGTCTTCTGACCCACTGTGCTCCGGCCCGCCTTACCACCGACTAAAAGGAGCCTCATTCTTTTAGACTATTGTATACCTTCTCTCTCCTTTCCTTTTCCTCTCACTCTCTTCCTCTCTCTCTTTCTCTCGCTTTCTCTCTCTCTATCACACTCCCCCCCCTGCCTTATTCTCCCCTTCCTGCTGCACTCGGGGGGCTGCTCTCCACTACCGATTGGGTCGAACCAAGACTCGGCAGTTTATGCAGCACACCGTCATCTGCCGATGGTGACTGCATTACGGCCGGTCATGCGGCGCGCCTCGAGTGTGTGCTTGGGCGCGAGTGTAGGCGTGCTTCTCTCTCTCTCTCTCTCTCTCTCTCTCTCTCTCTCTCTGTGTGTGTTTGGGGGGGATACGAAGCACTTGGTCCAATTGTGCCACTAGTCTGCTTTTTACTGCACATAAGTTTAACAGCCAGCGAGCAAAAGTCTTTTCCCTTTTTTCCACTGACAAGGCGCGAGCAAGCACTCGCCGAAAAGTACACACATACACACACACTCACACGCACGCGCGCGCATGTGAAAAGTACGCGCGCAATCACACATGTGCACAGAAGAGCGCACACGCACGGCTCTAGCGTTGGACAAAAGTGAGCAAATAGACATTCAGAACAGAGAAAAAGAGACGTGCAAGTTTGCACGAAAGAACCCGCTCACACAAACATACAACACTCACACTCACACTCACACTCTCTCTCTCTCTCTCTCTCTCTCTCTCTCTCTCTCTCTCTCTCTCTCTCTCTCTCTCTCTCTCTCTCTCTCTCACACACACACACGCACACACACACACACACAGAGTATGTGCAGCGCCCACAAAAGCGCATCGCGCTGCATGCAGACGAATTGGCGGCCCCCAGGCCGAGGCAGCAAAAGGCTGATTGCGAACGGCGGTCCGTCCGTTGCTCTGTCTCTCTCGCACCCCCATGGGGCCCCCCTCGGCCCATGAGTGGGACAGAGACAGAGCGACGGGAGCGCTGCTGTGCGGACTGAGGCTACAGCAGCGCCGTACTCAAATTCCGCTCGACTCCACCAGGCCACGATATCCAGGGGGCAGCGTGTGGTTTCATGCGTGCGCAGAGCTCTAGTCCTAAATCAAAAACAACAACAACATCAACCTCAACAGTGCGCCACGCTTGGCACTTTCGCGAACTATACGTGAAAGCCAGGGGGTACCTCAGGCCCCTTAGCGCATGCGCAGGTGGCTGTCACCCGGTGTCACCAGGCAAGAAATTTCTCAAACAGGGAAAATCATGAAAATTGCTGCGTTGGCGCTCGGTGTGGGGCCAGCCAGGCACACTGAAGATTTTCTTTTTGCAAATTCCCGATGAACTTGTTCGGAAATTACCTCCGATCTTCAGAAAATTCCAAAACGTCTAAAGTCTGAAGGCACCCGAATGCCACAATGCCGGCGGCATCAGTCATTCGCGACTCGTGGCGGTACCAAGGGCGGCACGCATAAATATCCCGAGCAGTGGCTCTGTCCCTCTCGCACGCGCGGGCCGTACCGCGGGGGGTGCGAGAGGGACAGCGCGCCGCTGCCCAACGCCGCGCGCGATGGACAGCCCCGTCATTCAATCGCCGTGGCGCGCCGCGCGACACAAAACACCCTCCGTTATTTTTCCCCCTATTTAGGTGCGGCAACGTGACGGGAATCGCGCCATTCTCGCCGAGTCTTTCCGGAAGGCGCTATACCTCTGTGGACCCCCCCCCTTTTTTCCACTGCGTCTCCGTTTTAAGCGCTGCCCCCCCCCCCAAAGCCCCCAACCCACCCCACCGATCCCACCCAATCATTTATAACGCTTCGAGTTTGTACCAATTGTGCGTTGGCAAATGGCGGCGCTTAGTATTCCGTGGTGCTGCCCGGCAGTACGTGATCAGCGGCTGGCAGGTGGCAGCACTGCGCCACTTCCCCTTTATTCGCCGCGGTTCCGGGCGCCCCGCCCCGCCCCGCCAGCCCCGCCCCGCCCCGCCCCGCCCGCCCCGCCACATGACCTCCACCACCCGCACCGCAGCGGCACGGCGCCGCCGACGTCTGCCAACGAGTTTTATTGAAAAGACAACAAATGGCCCCCCGTGTCGCCATTGACGGCTGCTTTCCCGACCGACGCTGGCACTTGGGGGGGGGGGAGAGGGGGGGGGGAAGAGAGAGGGAGGAGACGCGCCGCACGCCTTCGCACGGCCTATATCCGGGGTTGAAGAGCAGAGCGCCTGGCGACGTGCACACACACACACACACACACACACACACACACACAGAGGCATACGCGCGCCCCACACATTCCGAACCCTTTACCTCACCCACAGACACATACACACACGCACACATACACACACACACTGGCGCGGAGACACTGGGTGCACAGAGGTGATAGAGCCCTAAGAGGAAAACACATTTGACGCGCCTGCCGATACAAGCCACTGCGTTTCTCCACACGAGGGCGTTTTCCTTTTTGTCGGCGTCACTGCAAACGTGTGTGTGTGGGGGGGGGGAGGGGTGCAATCGTCGGTCCCTCAGTCCTCCGCTTCCGCCACCCCCTTCCCTTCGGCAGTGTGTCGCGTCGATTCTTGGCTACAGCGCGGCACACTGGGGTGCGGCGGTTTAGCTGCTCGGCGATGGTTTCGGAAGCAGGGCGGCGCGCGGGCTCTATGGGCACGGCGTAGCGGCGCAGCGGCGCAGCGGGGCAGCAGCCTCGACCTAGTTCGGCGTCGGAACGCGCGGCGCATTCCCCACCTGGCTGCGCTCTGACACCGCCCCACAGCCCCGAGTCCAGAGGCCGACCGCAGAGCACTCACTGCCCGAACACCAACACCAACAATTACTCAAGAGCTTATTTTTGTTGCAAGTTCAACAAACGTGGCGACAAGAACTCGGTTTTGTGGGCGGGGCGCTGGATTCTCGGCCTGCACCGCGGCGGCGGCGGCTCGGCGCGCTCCGTTCCCTTTCTGTCCTGCTGGCGCGGTGCAGCTGCGTTTGATTTTGGCGCGCAAACACGGCAGCCACCAATTACTCACCCGGGCTCTGTTTGGCTTTCGGCATCCGGCCTGAATTTAAAAGAGAAAGCGAAGGAGTGGCTGCGGAGAGGGGGCGCGCTGCGGCCTGCCACCGGAGCGGCGCCGCACAGTGGGTCAGAAGACCGTTGAAGCGGCCAAAATTCTAGACGCGTTTTGAGCTCCTGAGACGCTGAATGGGACTCGAATCGAACATGTGACCCCCACCAATGGATTCCTCGTTTGGAGAGCAATCCATTGGTGGGGTCACGCGTTCGATTCGACTCCCATTTTGCGACTTGCTGGAGCGCCGAAACGTGTCAGGGATTTTGGCCACCTCAACGGTCTTCTGACCCACTGTGCGCCGGCGCCCAGCGCCCGCACAGCCCATAACCCGATGCCCGATGGCCGGCCGGCTTTGTCTTGCCTCTCCTCTTCTCCCTCTTTCCCACCATCCTCTCTCTCTCGCTCCCCCCCACCCCTGTGCCCCCACTCACCGCGGGGCCCCGCCAGAATCCCATCCCGTGCGCGCCTTTGCCGTTTATGAAAGATTTTCCCCCGCTCGGCCGCGCCGCGCCACGCCACGCCACGCCCCGCGCCCCCGGCTTTAACTCGGGGATTTAGCGGGCGGCCAAGGCGAGGCCGGCGCCCAGTCCGGCTGGGCCGCTGCAGCCGGGGCGCCACGGCCGACGGCGGCCAACTTTAACGATCCGCCGCATGAACCCAATGCAGTGCCGAGCCAGCTGTGGGCCCCGCGACAATGTGTGGCGTCGTGACGCGAGGTGTTCTGTCTCTGTCCCTCGGACAGTCCCTGACGACAGTCCCTGACGACAGTCCCTCGGAGGGACGCAAGCGGGCTCTGAATGGCTATGGATTCGCGGGAGGGTTTCCTGAGGACGCTTCTGGGAGGAGGAGAAGAAGAGTGTAACGGACTCGGAAGCCTCGCGTTGCGCCTTCGTTTCACCGGTGACAGCAGGAGTATGAAACGCGTCCGTAATATTTGGACCGCACTAGCGTGAATTCGTAATTCTTATTTTTCTCGGGTCCAGAAAACACGTTTGACCCAGCTTTAAAAGAAGAGTCTGGAGCGAAGGGTACGTTTTATGAAAAGCAGCAACCGTGCAAACTTCATTTTTTTTCTGCATGTTTGGGCCACGACTTGAACGTATGGAAAGGTTGGGCTAGTCCGGTCGCGACGCGGAATACGAATATCCTGCGCCTGTGGGCGGCTGCTCGACAGAGGAGGGGAGAGTCGGGCGTGGAGGAGAGGAGAGCGTGGAGAGGCACTGGCCGGAACACAAAGAGAAGATTATGGAAAAGAGGATGTCTGATGAAACGAAAACATGGAAATAAGACCGCGCCGCGGCCAGGCACAGCGGGCCGGGCACAGCGGGCCGGGCGGCCGGTGACGTGATGGACAGTGAGGAGCAATAATGATTCATTAATGCGTTCCGCGAAATTTATTGCCCCGATGCCGTCGGACTGAAATGCAGACGAGCAAAAAAGCGGCCTAGCGGCGACGCGCCGAGCGGCCACGCCAAGTTCCAGCAGACAGGGAGACGCGGTTTTTGCATTGCTGATATCCAAAGCTAAAAAAACGACGGAATCGAAAATGGAAGTCATCGAGCGCGCCCCCAGCCATAGCCGCGACGGTGGAGGCGGAGGGGGAATATTCGTGGAGCGTGAAGTGTGCCGCGACACGTGGAGAGTTTTCCCGTACGAGTTCCACGCCGCGGGATAAACGCAGGACTTCCTTCTTCATGCAGAAAACACGAGTCAATCGGCGACATAGACGGCAGGCTGCGTTTTTTGTTGTTGTTGTTGTTGTTTTTAACACATAAAATATTCATTGGGGGGCTTTGGGACTCGGCGGGTCTCACGCGAGTCTCCCGGCATGCAGGCGCGCGGCGGAGCGCCCGCCAAGCGGCGGCTAGGCCAACCGCCTCGCAGAAGCGCCCTCGCCGCCGGCAGATGGCCTACCCGCCAGGCGCACTGCTGGCAATAAGCAGCGCGCTTCCCTGCCTGAACTTCACCGAACGGACACAGAGTCCCCGACAGTAGGCATACCCGCCTCACCGCGTAGCGTCTAGACCGATAGTACCCTGGGCCTGGGCACCACCCGCACGCCCGAGTGGCCAAACACCATGCCGTGTAGCTGCGCGGCCCACTGTGCGGGACTGCCTGGGAGGTGTCCCTTGAACCCGGCGCCGCGTCGCGTCCGGGCCGCCCCGGAAATCCATCACCCATTCCACACACAATGCTCCCTCCTCCATCACCCACGGCGACACGGCGACGCCCCAAAACGGAGGTGGCTCCGAGAGGCCGTGGGGGGGAGGGGGAGGGGGAGACGCCTTTGCGGCCCTGCAGGGCATCCACTCCCATCCACTCCCCCATCCCATCCGTTACACAACGGGACGAATTATGATGATTGTCTGCGTTGCTGGCCCGTCTACCTGTGTCCGCCGGGTGCGTCGGCCGCCGTCCTTCTTGTGGCGTCAGCGCACTGTGCAAAAGAAAAGTCCAAGGCATCGGTCGGAAAAGTGACGCTCTTTTTCTCAAGCGCACTGACGATTTCCGCCCGTCTTCAAGCGTACATGAGCAGAAGGGATTTCCTCGATTCAGGAAACAGAACATTTTTTCAACGACAAAAAATGAGTTAAAAGACCCGGTTCCGAAAAATGCTCTATTAAAAAAGAGCTCAAGTCCGCGTAAGGAATATATACAAGGACGTGCATACTTCAGTTCATGGCTGCAGGTATTTCTGCATTGAAGTCCTATTTTTCTGAGTGGTAACTAACTTTTTGCTGTTTCTTTACCAACAATATTGGATTGAGACGGGAGGGAACCCACTTCGGCGTCAATGCACCGCGGCTGACAAATGCCGCCACACGCCTTCGCTTCGCGGCGCACCCCGCCGCGCCCCACCCGACCCCACCCCACCCCACCCGCCCCGCCCGGTGGCTTGCAAAGGCCGGGCCCCCTCCGGTACACAAAGTTGAAAGCCTGCCGCCGGCCAAGGCCTAGCCCTGATGCTCGCTTGATCCACCTTCCCTCCCGGGCGTTGTAGCATGTTGCCCGGCCGGCAGGACAAACTTTCAAGTTTAGCGCGGCTTGTAGCAAAACAACACGAACGGCGGCGGCCCTGGGCGGCCAAGCCGAACGGCGACAGTCGGCCACTTTTGTCTGCTGTCCTCGGCACATCGGCGGGGGGAACAACTTTTCACAAAATACTAAATTCTTGATTATGCGTGTCATAGGTTAAACTCTGTGTGAATGCGCAAAGATAAAATGTCAGTCCTATTTATCGTCTTTGTGCAAAAACTGCGAAAAAATGGTACGAGTGCGAACACGCACTATGCTGTCGTGAGGTTTTCAGCGTGCAGTAATTAAATAAATAATATTGACTAACAACAAGAGTGTCCCGCCAACCCGCAGGAGATACGGCGTCGTGTCCGCAGTGCCGTGTTTTGTCTGTGACAGCGAGCCGCCCCGCGGCCGGATCACGCGAGTGGCGTGCCTGCGTGTGGCACGGCTCGCCGACGGCACGCGCAGTCGCACGTCGCGTCCCACACCGGACGGAAGCTAGACCCTCCTGCCCCCTCCCCCTCAACCCCATCGTCCCCAGCTTCCTGTTCCAATCCCCCCCCCCTTCTCTCGCCCGCCTCTCCCCCACCCCCTTTCTCCCCCCCCCCCCGCGCTCCATCGCCCCAGGCCGCGCCCCGACCAACAACACCACTTTTTCGTCCGCTCCCCCCCCTCCCCATCCCTGCCCGGTGCCTCGTGATTAATGACATTTCTTGCGGACCGGCGCGGGGAGGGGGGAGGGGGTTGAACCCTCCAGCGTCAGGAAACCCCGCGCTCAGTCCTCACCAAACAAGGGGGTTGCCTGGTTAGTTTTGTGTCCGGGGTTAGTGGTGGACCTCGTGAGGTACTAACGCAATAGTTATGCGGTGTTTTGTTGTTTGTTTGTTTTTTTTTCGCGAGAGCGAGCGCCGCCTTGGAATGGATTTTGGAGTTGCCGGCAATGCGACTTCATTATTGACGTGAACCTGTGATCGTGGACCACGGCTCGCATCATCTGGTTTGTTAGCCGAGAAGGTGTCTCCACATCAACTGCGATGGCCGTGATCTTTGAGGCATCGGTTCTCATAGGTAGGGCCAGGCGATCGAAACCCAACGTTCCTCATCTTTTTTCGACCGGCTTACCCTGGGCCTAGTGCGAGGCCAACATCGCAGAAGCATCTGCACCAGACTCTCAAGTCCCAGGTTCAACCTCCGAAATTTATTATTTTTTGCTGCCTCCCCCAGTGTGCTTCAAGCTCACAGCAAAGCGCAGTGACCATCATAAGCCGTGGTGGCTGGAGGTGTAGACGCGTCGATTTACCGCTACGAGGATCGGCGGTTCAAATCTTATTACTTCAAAACTTTTTTCACTGACCGCTGCTCATCGTCGCTTCAAGGGCCCGCTTTAATCGGCGTCAGACATGAGCCGTGGTGGCTGAGAGTGAAAAGGCGTCGACCCCCGAACGTAAGGTTCGGGGATCGAACCCCACAAATGCCTTTCATTTTTCGACTGGCTTCCTCCCACTGCGACTCAAACCCGTCCTCCAACACTCGGCAGACGTGCAAGTCAGGGTGGTGTAGTGGTCTAGGCTCAATCCAGGCCATTACACCCGGGTGTCTAAAAAGCAGTCCGCTTCGGCGGATTGGCCTCGGCACTGGTTCGATCCCCGATCGAGCCAGCCACTCGAGATTGGTCGCGAGTGGGTCCATTCCGATTCGTCGGATGGAGTTGATAAGTCCTTTGAAGCTGGCCCACTGACTGCATGTTCGGGTCTGGGAGCGCCGGACAGCGGGTGTACCATTTGGGTACCGACCAGCCTGCGCAAACAAAAGCTCCCAAAACTACTCTCTCTCTCTTTCTTTCTTTCTCTGTCTCTCTATCGTCTCTGCCTTACTCTACTCTGCCCATGTTTGAGGCGTGTCGGCGTCCTCGGGTCCTACTGGGTCCCCCGGCGTACGATATCGAAGTCGCTGGATCGGATTAACCCCAGTTACCTGATAGCACCGGTTCCCATCCCGAACACCGAAGTAAAGCAGGAGGCCTCCCCATTAAGACTGGGGAGGGGGTGTAGAGTTCCATTTTTTAAATTTATTTTTAGTTAAACACGATCGCCAGCGCCTGGGTACACCGAAGTTAAGAAGGCGGCGTTTTTATCAAAAACGTCTTCACCCTTGTCAATTGCTTTTTTTTTTTTTTTTTTTTTTAACTGTGTAGAGACACTTGGAGAATATTTTCTCGCCCTAAACGAGGCCAATCACTCTTGAAAAAAGTTAAAATTCGTAAACGCTTGTTCGCGGGCAGGTGGAGCAAACCGCCACCGTATGAATAAATGCATTATTTTTTTTTCGCTTCAACTTTTCTAACCCACACAGACCGCACCAAACGAATTTTTAATTAAAACTTGCGAAAAAAACGGCGACTTTGAAAAAGCGTTGCGGCTTTTCCATGCATATAGCCCGTCCGGGTAATGGAGTGCGTCGGGCCGCCCCTGCCGCGGCCTTACAACAATTACTCGAACGCGTCCGGGAAACGTTGCCGCGGTGCAAATTTATTGCGTATTGGCAAGTGGTGGACTCAAAAGCGCACGTCGCGCCTCGCGTCGGCCGGAACAGAAAACATTATGCAGTCCATAACATCGCGAACCCTCTTGGACATCGACAAAGGCCTGGCCACACGCCCCCTCGGGCCCGCGGTCCATTGCTCTCCGCGAGGCCGATAAAAGAGAGAGAGAGAGAGAGAGAGAGAGAGAGAGAGAGAGAGAGAGAGAGAGAGAGAGAGAGAGAGAGAGAGAGAGAGAGAGAGAGAGAGAGAGAGCTACGTGTGTTACGCGCCGCGCTGCCGCGGCCCCGCGCTCACCCGCTGCCCAGAAGTAGCCTGGCCGGGCGCCGCTGCCGGAGCTCCTTTGCACGCCAAATTTAATATTGCGTAGCAGTACCCCCTCCAGCGGGCGTAATTTCATGCATAAATTTAAAGCGGGTCGGTGGGCGTTTGGCAAGGGGAGAGAGGGAGAAGGTTCAGGGGTGAGGACGCGCGGGGAGTCCTGGCCAGAGGGTGAGAGGGCGAGTTAAGATGGAGTTTTCGACGGGGCTGTTGAAGGGGTTTCCCTTCTCCCGAGGGCTCTGCACAGTGCAAGGTTGCAAAGCCTTGGGCGCAAGATCAGAGCATCTTAAAAATAATGAGTTTTGTACCCATGCAGTGATAGTGCTGAACCGAAGATACAGAGCAGGAGCAGGATGTTCAAGTTAGGCAAAATATGGCCGTTGAAAGCAGCGCAGCGCGTAAACCCGCAGGGTCGATTCAATTTAGAAGCTTGTTTCTCCCTTTTCGGGTGAGCCTGGCCTTGCGTTCGGGCTGCGTGCGTCTGTGTGCGTGTGTGTGCGCGTGTGCGCGTGCGGGAGGGAAAGGTGGCGCGGCGGAGATGTACGACGGGGAGAAGCCGTGGCCGTACGCAGCAGTACGCAGGCGCCGAGCTTCCTTCCTACGGGTAATGGGCTCTGCAGCCTCCCAACCCCCAAGCCGGCACCTGAGACACCACACACCCCTCCCCCTGCCCCCGGCGGCCTCAACTTTAACCTTCCAAAGCCTGCTCGCTCGACTTTCCTCCGTCAGGGCCGCGCGTCCGCCTGTCTGGCATACTCTTCGTCTGCATGTTTTTCCGTCCGTCTGTCTGTACGTCCGTCCGTTCGCCTGTCCGTACGTGTATCCGCCGGAAACAGTCCGCGTGACGCGACGCATCTAACCTGTCGCATATTTGGCCGCACCCTCGGTCCGCCACACCCTGCGCCCCATCGATCGGCCTTGAGTGCGCCCAGCAGCCCGGCAGCCGGCGGGGCGGGCTGCACCCGAATGCCCCCCCCCCCCCCCGGCCAGGCCCCCTCCCCCTGTGTTGTGTTATGGCCGGCCCCGGAGAGGTGCGTACATTCAACATACACTGTGCTCACTTTCGCTGGAACAACTTTAAAAACTATTCTTGTCCTCGCAGCGCGGCACAGTGAACCAGTTACGTCTCCACTCCAATCAATGATGCGTTACTCTGCCCGTCGCCTTGGCTTTTCGTCTTCTTTTTTGCACCTCCTTTTCCTTCACAGAAGTCACTTGCTCCCCTCTCTGCACCAGGACGGCTGTTTCGAGTGACAGCCGTGTGTCATCACGTTGCCGCTGTTGTTGTTGTTGTTGTTGTTGTTGTTGTTGTTGTTGTTGTTGTTGTTGTTGTTGCTGCTGCTGTGCGTGACCGCGCGACTAACAGCGGCAGGCCCTGATTAGTGCCGGGTCTGGCTTCCCTTAGATCCTATCTGGCTGCGCCGCTGCGCCCTTCCCGTGCCAAATCTCCGGCCAAAGGAGCCGCTCGCAGCAGGCAGTCTCTCTCTCTCTCCTTCTAGCAATCATGGGGCGTCCCGTATGGGTGCGAGAGAGACAGGGAGACGGGCTGGGAGGCAGCCTGTGGAGCACCGCGCAGCAGGAGCTCACCTTTGCACAGCCACCGTAACGTAACGTCCCTGGGGCGCCGCCATCGCCGCACCGACCGGCCTCCCCGATCCCAAACGAACCTCCCCCCTCCCTCCTCCCCCCTCCCCCCAGACAGGCCAAGGCAGCGCCTCCCTCACCATTTCCTGTTCTTCCGGACGTATTTCACCCCCATAACCATAGGGGATGATATCGCAAACCGACCGGCATGCCGATTAGCTGGACTCGGAAAGGAAATGTCCTCGGCCGGTACGTGAGGCGAGTGGCAAGAATTCCAGCTGCGCACTGTGGAGCACACAGCCTTGGACGCTTCCCTCTTCCTCCTATGCGTTTGCCGAGCATTCCCTTAATGGCAGTAAAAAGGGGTTACTCGTTTTGTGTGTGACAAGCATAACGCCGCATGAATCTGAAAGTCTGAGCGAAAACTGGAACAGCTACGGCATGTTCGGTCAGGTTCTGTTGATGATTCCGGCCCTAATGTCAGGACGCATAGAGCATGCATCTATGCATCCATACACCCATGAACACAGAAAAGCCTTTTTCGAGATTATTTTATACTTGAGCGGGTATCGTTCGCGCGGAACAGCATTTTAGGATTATTCCAAGCCAATGGTCCGGTAACACACAACATCAATCTAAAGATTAAATTTTAAAAAAAAACAACAACTATGAGTTGCCACCGATTCTCCAGCCAGAACCTTTCCTGACGGTGCGATTCCCCTTTGACTTACAGCCGTGCTGCTGAACCAGCGCGAAAGAAGAGGCGACAAGGATAAAGAGAGGGGTCTTGAGAGGGGTAAAAAAAGCACGCGATTAGACAGCGTAGCATCTTGTAATGACTGGCGGTAGGCCAAAGACCACCGCCGGCGCGGTGCCCGGCCCACCTGTAGGTCCTGTAGGCCCTCGCGGGCAACGAACGGCGATCGCCTCGAGATACCGCGCTGCGCTACGCTGCGCCAGTCCCCTCCCCTAACGCCGACAGAGACAGGGCGACGGCGCGCGGCGCGGATGCGGCCTGCTGGCGTCCTCGTAGGCATCGTCGGCGGCGGCTCAGTGCACACAATACCACTGGGACAAGATTCCCCCCGGGACGGAGGTGCCGGAGTGATCAATAAGAAGCGAACTTGGCCCCCGGCAGCGAAGCGAGCCTCTTGGGGGGCCCTACGGGGGCCCTACGGGGGCCAAGCACGCAACGCACTCGCGGCATGATATGTTGACGCAGCGCGCGCCTGCACTGCACTGGCTGCCAGGCTGCCGCGTCCCACGTTCCCGCGCAGTCGTTTAAACTGGGTCAGTGACTTGAAGCCCTGCTCGGGTGACGGCCTGCCTGCCACGGCCAGACCCTCCTCCGCGTCTGCGCGCTGGAGAGAAGGAAAATGCCTCCGTGCAAAGCGGTGGTGTTAGCCCCGGATTATATCATCGAATCTTTCTTCCATGCCTTTGTAAAAAAAAAAAAAAAAAAAAGCTCTTTAAAAACATGTTTGTTACGAGGCACATTCTGTACCTGTATGAGCCTAAAGGGAGTCTCGCGGTGGGCGTACGCCTTGAAGTCCCGCGCGACTTCGTCCTGCGAGCGTAGGGCCCTTCCAGGCTCTATTGCCGAGGCATATTGCTCTCGCAGTGTTCCCTCCCCGCACTTCTCACAATATTGTGATGCGCCGTATTTTTTTTTTGTTTTCCCTTTTTTTTACGCCGACGCGCCGTCGCCGCAGACACTAACCCCTCCGCCACTCTAGCGTCTCGATCGCCGCGCCATTCACCGTTAATGGCAAGAGGACCACCCTTTTCCTCTTTTTATTAGGCCGTCTCCCTCCGAAACAATAAAGCGGTATCGTCGATTAGCAACGCTTGTCAAAGGAGGCTCGTTCCATATTTAACGCCCCTTTTGCGAGCGCGCCGCGCTCTACATCTGTCAGTCGGACCACTAAAACTCGTTTCATTTCGATATCTCGACGGCGGGGCGTGCGCGGCACTTTGCTCGGGCATAGAAACAAAACAAAAGCAGCAAAAAAAAAATCGATTTACAGTCGCGATAACGCGGCGAGCGCCTTCATCAAGCGCAAGGCCTTCGAACATTTGTTGGCAAGACTCGTGAGCGAAAAATGGTCACGCCTTTTACGACTTTCCTCCAAGGCCCTTTGGGCTTTCGGCCTTCGGGATCGACGCTTGGCGGGGCAGCGGCCAAATTGTGGAGGCTGGTGCAACGACCCCGGATAACCACGGCACCGTCGGCGCGACCGCAGACTGGGCGCTGCGCCGCACTAGCCTCTTAAAGGGGTCCCCGATTGCAATTTCATCGGAGATCAAACTTTGGCAAGATTGGAGCGGCAGACGGCAATGTCCCGGCTGAGTGGCTGGGTTTACCAAAAAGGAAGCCACGGGAAGTTTGCCACAAAGTCTTTACGAAAAAAATTATGGGGAAAGAAATTCCAAAATCTAGGGAGTGTTGCCAAAGGAAATTTTTTTGGTAAAAGCTGTCCGCACAGCATTAGTCTCCGGAAGGTGATGGTTTTCCGTTCCTTTGCGACGATGGGTAGCTGCAGCAAGTTGGGACACTGTCTGCTTGCAGCTACTTTGCTCCGTCACCTCCTGTGAAGAGTAGTTTGCCAAACACGTCATTGCCCGCCCCTGCACTGGCCTTAATGAAAATTGAGAACATTAATTTAAGATTTCATTTCGAAACTAGTCAGGGCGTGCAAAGTTTCACTTAACCCCGGGGTCCTCGAAGCAAAAGCAGCACCTGTTCAAAACGGGCCTGGGCGTTTTGGTTCCTCTCGAAAGGTCTACTTGGACACGACAGAAAAACATTCCGGTGTGTGTTTCCGGTGAGGGGTCTGCGCGTCTGTGGGAGGGCAGGGTCGCCTCGGCCGCCTCGACGGCGCGAAGGTGGCCGGCCAGCCTACCGCTGCAGGGGTCCGGCCGCGACTCGGAGGCGCCTGGCGGATTGCCACCGAGCGGCGCGAGGCGAACGCGGCGCAAAACAAGAAAACAACCCCCGAATACCTGGCTCTAGGCCGCTTATTGCTGGGTGAAACAATTGGCAGCGTCACCGAGACATGAAGAGCAGGTAGTTCGATTGACGTCGAAATGACCCCCTGCTTGTGATCGGTTTTTGACGTTAAAGTGGACCATATTTTTGACGGTGTCAAAGTCCAGTCCATTTTGCTGGCATAGTAAAGGTTCTTAATGCCATGTTGTTTTTCTCGTTTTCTTGCAGTGGTTTTATTTTCATGTTTGTAGTTCGCGGATTAATATCCAATTTTAGGAAAAAATGTGGCTTAAAACTAATTTTGTTGGGGAATTTCCTCAGGGCATAAACTACTGCCAATCAATCGCGTAATGAATGCGGAGAGGGGAGAATATAGAGGTCACGTATTTTGTGAAAAAAAGGCACGCCACCCTCTGTTTGTTTTTCTTTAATTGCAAGAAGTGATCACTAACAGCAGTCGGGTAATTAAAATCAAACAGGCTCCAACTCATTGCGGCTCACCTTCGGCTCGTGAGGGGCCGCGATCAAAAGGTATCCAAACGCCGGAAAATAATAACTCCCAGCAGGTGCACACTCAGCAACTAAATCCAGTATAATGCGGCGGTTGTAGTAATCCAAAGAGGAGCGGCACTGCCAAGAACAGACGCACGCACACACACTAAGACAAGACGCAATGAGACGACACACACTGAAACACCACACAGACACTCACACACTGACACTGCACACGCGACGCGGCGGCGCGGCGGGCTCGGCGCTACACGCTACGCGGCCGGCACCCGGCGCTCGGCAATCTCGACGCTCGGCGTCGGCACACGGACTGGCGGCAGCGCCGCCGCCACCCCTAGCCCACGCCCCCACCCCGCGGGCCGCCACCCCAGCGCGCCCTGGCGGCCGGCCGGGGAGGCGGCTGCCTGCCAGCTCTGGCGGGGCGGCCTGGCGCGCTGGACCGCTGCTGTTGCGCTGGCCGGTCGCCGCTACCTTGCAAGGCCCGCTAATGACGCCGGGGCACGCGAGCATTAAGGCGGTGTGGGTCCTAATCAAGTATGAAAGCGGCGAGGCGGGGCGCTGGCTGCCAGCCTGCCTGGGCGGCCGGGCTGCCTGCCAGCGCGGTGGATGGGCCGGTCAGGCTGCTTCTGCTATCGCTGCCGGACGCGGGCGGTGTGGCCGCCGGGCTGCGTGCATGTGTACAAAATGGGCCGAAAACGGTGTGTCGCCGCGCCGGGAGACTGGTCGGCACGCACCACAGATTAGGGGTGGCGATTGGGGCGGCGGCCCGGGCAAGGACAAGGACCCCACCCGGTTTTACGCCGCACCTCTTTTATTTTCTGCGTGTTTCCAATCACTACACGACTTGATGGCGCAAATTGCGCGCCCGGCAGACTGCGTCCCAAACACAGCTTTGTTGCTTCGTCTCTCGCACACCCCTGCAGAACCCACCGGCCGACGGAATCGACTGTTCGGAAGTCGTGGGCTTCGCGCGAGCCCAGGTGGTCCAGCCCGCCATTCACAGTCCGGCCCTCTTCTCCTCGCGAGATAGAGTGCATGATTTGTACAACAGGCGCGCATAATGACGCCATGTCAGTGCGGCAATTTCACCGCAGCTTCGCACCATCAATAAGGTTTCTCTCTCTCGGTCTCTCTCTCTCTCTCTCTCTCTCTCTCTCTCTCTCTCTCTCTCTCTCTCTCTCTCTCTCTCTCTCTGTCTCTCTGTCTCTCTCGCGCGCGGCAAATAAATGAAGCCCAGGTGTGAGTCGTTCCCACTGCAACATCCATCACTCATTAACGAAAACCACAATCGACTGTTCCCCCTGTCGGGCATGGCGGGGCCGCCGGCGGGGCGCACCGCTGCGCTACGGCCGCGCGGTGGTGTGTCGAGAGGCAGGAAACGATGGACAGGGCGAGGCGGGCCGCAGAGATTTGTTTCATTTATCAAATCACACGCAGGCCGATGGTAGCGTTGGCTGTGGTGGCGGTGGAGGCGGCGCTCTACCCTTTTTTTTTCGCTGCCGCCGCGAATAAGGCCTGCCTGGGGGGACCAGCCGGCGATCGGAGACATTGTTAAAGTTGTCCCGCCTGCTCCGGACCCCGGCCGGGCAGCCTAGCCGGCCAAGCCCGGCCTAGCCTCGCTGTCGTTCCTAATAGCGCAGCGCGGCTGGCGAAGCGAGGCCAGCGCAGCCTTGGCGTCAGCTGAGCAGAAAACGCTACAAATTAAGTTGGTTCGCGGCCGACAAGCAAAGCGCCGCGCAAAGCGCGCAAAGTGGACAGGACCGCCGGGGGTTTGGCGCTGTCGGCCACGGCGCTGGCCTCGGCGGTCCGCGGCAAGGCGGGGCGGGGCGGGGCGGGGCGGGGCGGGGCGGGGCGGGGCGGGGCGGGGCGGGGCGGGGCGGGGCGGGGCGGGGCGGGGCGGGGCGGGGTGGTCCGCGGCGTCCATTACGGACCTTCGCCTCCATTACACACGAGTCAACGCGCACTCCCCTGTGTGCGCTACAGGGATGGTGTGATTTGGACGGGCGGGCGGGAGAGGGAGTGGTACTCACGCCACGGCCTCGCCCCGCATCGCCCCGCATCGCCCCGCATCGCCCCGCATCGCCCCGCATCGCCCTTACATGACCGTTGCGGCCATTTCGCGTAACGTAGCCAGAGGCGCCCGGAGTAAAGGCCCGATTCACTTTGCGGTCGACGCCACGTCTGCACGCCTCACACACGCGCACACACACACCCGCAGTTTACCCCTCCCGTCCCCTACGGCTCATTTAACCCCTATACTGCCCCCACTCGTTCTCTCTCCATGCTCTGCCCCATCCACCTCTCTCTCTCTCACTCTCTCACACAGACACACACACACACGTTCACAAACGATACAATATTACCTATCCGAGTGTTGTGCGTTCACAACTGAAAATGATTACGTTTTACACTTTGGTTTCACAAGAGCATTTTCCCAGGGTTTTGAGGCACAGTCGGGCACAGTTTTGTTATGTATCGCCAATTTGTGTTCCGCTACGCGCGGGAATGGATGCCTTAGAGTAACGGTGCGTCCGCGTAGTGGCGTAGAGGCAGGCCCTGAGGCGGGGCCCTTCTGCCTGGAATAGGGCGACGCCCTTGTAAGGGCACGGGCGTCCCTTAGTACTCCGCCAATGGCCATTTGGAGCTGGGATGCCAAGGACAAGAACACCGCCCCCGACACCCCTAACACGGCTGCTCCGGTCCGGCGGCGAGGAGGCGGCTTTTCGCCTCGCTGTTTGCGAGTTATTGGGTTACGACCGCACAGTGGGCCAGAAGACCGTTGAGGCGGCCATAATACCGGACGCGTTTTGAGCATTGATTGGGACTCGAATCGAACGTCGTGTGACCCCATCAATGGATTGCTCTCCGGACGAGGAATCCATTTGTAGGGTCGCAAGTTCGATTCGAGTCCCATTTAGCGACTCTGGAGCTCAAAACGCGTGTAGAATTTTGGCCGCCTCAACGGTCTTCTGACCCACTGTGGACCGGCCGGCCCCGGATCTGGCCCGAGCCAGCGGCGACACATTGTGTTGGAAAAGCGGTGACCAAGTGACGCGTGTGCCGAAACTTCTGTGCACTGTTAAAAAAATTCTGAAAATTCAGACCAATTTTGTTAGACTATGCTGTCTGAATCTCGATTCAGACTTTTTTCTGAAAAATCGGAGTGCTTGTCTGTGTTTTCGGACCCTCTGTATGAAAGCTCGGCTCAGACTTGGAGTGTCTGAATATTCGCACTTTATTCTCAAATTTCAGATGAACTACGTCAGACTTGGAGTCTGAATTTCCGTTTCATGCGATTTTCTGAAAAATTGACAATACAAAAGAGCAGTATACAACTTCCGTCCCACCTTATGCTGGGTTAACTGATAATCAGTCCTTGCAGTCAAAATAATGTGACTTCCTCTCCGGGACTTTAGAGGAAACGAAAGTATTTGTTTGTCCGCCAGATGGCGCAGGTGGCAGTCAAAAAGCTTGCTGCTGTTAAAAAGGCTCCTCCTGATAATTATTCAATTATTTGAACTCAAAATACATAACACTTCACCAGCTATGATGAAAGACATGCTACCTTGCCAGATTTATCTTTGTACTAAGAGTACGAGTTGAACAATTGACATTTGTATTTACCTCTCGCGGGAGGCTCCGTGTCGCCATTCCCTTGGGTGCATCAGGCCAGCTCCTGTCTAAGTAAGGGAGAAGTTTCCTAAGGAACATTTCCCTTCAAATCATTTTTTGCTGAGCCGCTCTCCTTAGGAGCATGCCTCTCTGATATAGTTCATATGTCTTTATCATCTTTAGACCGAAATAACTCAAAAAATACTAATTCAGACCTGTGGTCTGAATTCTCGGGTCAAAATTCTATGGTCTGAATTTTCAGGCAGCATGTTTCTGAAACTATTGGTCTGAAAATTCAGAGTGCCTTATGCTAAAAAAACTTCAGTTCATTTAGTCTGAATTTTCAGATATTTTTTTTAACAGTGTGGTTTGAGAGCCGTGAGAGAACACCGCCATGACTGTTTATCTTCTGCCACTGATCCCTCATGAAAGGTTTGGGGCGTCAAACTCAGCGGCATGGCGTCTTGCACTTTGCAATTAAAGATACTTCTTGGCAGTGATTCGGGCTGAGTGGCTGCCGCCGACCGCGCGGACGGAAGTAGTTCTCCAGAGGGCCTCGCCGGCGTCCGTCGGTCCAGGGGGCGGACAGTGGCGCTGCCGTTAGTTAGTTGTCATTCAGCGGCCGGGCCGGCCTTTAGCCGCAGCCGGCCCCCCGACGTGGCTCGCCGTAGCCGCCCCTTTTATTATTGACCGTGACCAAATGGTTCGCTTGTTAATCTCATTGAACCCCGTGCCATGCAGAGTCCCAGCGAGGCCTCGAGCGGTGCGGCCACAGGTCTCCCTATTGGCGTCACCGCCGCCGGGCCGCACCGGACCCACCCTGCCTGGACCAGAGCGAAGCGAATGGGTCGGCGTCAACTTGGCAAAATTACGTGTGAAATGGAATTTCCGGATGAGCGTGTGGAGTTTGAAAATTATTGTTAGTTGGAGATCGATTATCGCTCGCTGGCCGCTTAAAATTTCAACATTTAAAAAAAAAAAAAAAAAAAAAAAAGTCCCGAGGAACGTCTTGGTCTTGGCGTCTCAAACTGACCGTCACGATTTTTTTATTTCCCTTTTCACCTCGGAAAAGCAGAAACGCACCGACTTGATTTTTCCCATCGTCGGGCGTCTTTTTTCCCTCAGCGAAAGAGAATTTAGCTCAAGGTCGGTGGCTGCGAAAAGTAGGACTCAATTTTAGCCCGTGTTGCCATGACGACGTCTTCCGTCGTCTTGTTTTCTGAGCCCCTCTCTTATTCCTCTCCCCCCCCCCTCACCCTCTCGTCTTTCCTCCCACTCTCACCTTAAAAGTTGTGAAAATCCATCCTTGGCTGACATAAGCCGATACGCGTGAAACTTGAGGCCCGAGCTTGAGTTTCCGCCACGCGATACAGTTTGAGTAGCGCGTCACTCAGACCGCCCGCGCCCGACCCTCTCCCTGGCGCAGCCCAGAACCTTCAAACCTTGATCACCCTTCCGAGTGGTATCTCTCCCAGACTCGTCACCACGGGCATTCACCGCGAGGTTGTTCCCCAAGCAAGCTCTGTTTCGCGAAAGCTCCAACGGTAATGGAAACTGAACTTTTAATACGTGCGCATAAGAAGCTGAGAAGTCAACTGAACTGTCTAATTGTCGTGCAATTCGCGTCTGCATGTCAGGAAAATGCCTCGCATCTTGGCTGGATGGCTTTAAGCGCGTATGCAAACACACACACACAGAGATACGCCGTGCAGTGTAGTGGCTTGTCGGGATAATGAGGCAAGAGGCGGGGTGGGACTGCACTGTGGGACTGCACGGTGGCGGTACACAGAGACGCACTTCAGCAGCAGCAGCAGCAGCGCCGGACGGCGGACGGCAGTTCACAGTGGGTCAGTAGACCGTTGAGGCAGCCAAAATCCCGGACACCAAATGGGACTCGAATCGCAGGTGTGACCCCATCAATGGATTCCTAGTTCGGGGAGCAATCCATTGGTGGGGTCACACGTTCGATTCGAGTCCCACTGAGCAACTCTGGAGCTCAAAACGCGTCCTAGCATTTTGGCCGCCTCAACGGTCTTCTGACCCACTGTGCAGTCCAGGTCCACGGACACAGGGACGACACATAGACTCCCCTTGAGCAGCGGCAGCCTGTCTGCGAACGGTCGTGCCCTCGTCGCTCTGTCTCTCTCGCACTCCACGACGTCCCGCCGAGAGAGACAGAGCGACCGAGGAACCTTGCTCGGAATCGCTGGCGGCAGGCGCTGCTGGAGGTCGCGCAGAATCAAATTTAAGTCGGCGGGTCCACCGGCCGGCGACGTTTGGAAATAAATCTCCGCCGCTCCGTGCTCCCGCCGGGACCCGGAGTAAAACAATGGCGGACGGCCAGCGACTTGGAAACAACAACAACAACAACAACAACAACAACAACGAGGAAAGGGGAGGAAATGTGGGGCAGAAAGAGAGTACAAAAGGCAGAGTGGTGGCGGGGCGCGCGGCAGGTGGCGCGCAGGTCGTATCGTCCTCACGGAGTCCTAACGCAGTCCGGCCGCGTCCGGGGGAACGGAACAATCAGGTTGTCGTCTGCCGCCTCTGAACGTCGCGTCGCGCCCCGCGCACTGGGCTGCGCCGCAGTGCGAGGCAGGCACAGCGAGCGTCGTTCGGAAGCAGCCCGCCGGCCGCGGGGGAGCTCATCCCGCTGCGTCACGTGCCAAAAATACGCGTCGCGACAAACGTCCGTCCACCGGCAACGCGGCAACGCCAGTCGAGCGGCTCGCACTCCGTCCCTCTCGCAGCCCAGCTGGACGGAGCGCGAGAGAGACAGAGCGACGAAGCGACGGTTCGGAATGAGCCGGCGGGATGTCATTGGGCGAGAGATCTCACGGGACGGCCGGGGGGTCGCAAACACAGAACGCGAGCAGGATTCCGAACGCTGCGGTCCGATCGCTCTGTCTCTCTCTCGCACCCCTCCGGATCGGCCCGTGGGTGCGAGAGAGACAGAGCGACTCCGTTTCGGAATCGGACTGCGGGGACGCGTGAGCGATCTGCGCGCGCCGTGTCAAAAGTGATCGCCAACTCGGGCAGAACGAAGAAGGAGCAGAGGCGGACGAATCGGAGAAGCAGCAGCAGGCTGAGTGGGGCCTGGCGGGGCCTGGCGGGGCCTGGCGGGGCCTGGCGGGGCCTGGCGGGGCCTGGCGGGGTCGCTCTGTCTCCCTCGCCCCCGGGCGGGGCGCCCCCCCAGCGCGCGTGAGACTCCCCCTCGGATCGGATTCAGCCTGCAGGGCGACAGGCTCGGCGCGACACCTTCTGTGGTACGGCGTGGCAGGGGGCGGGGAGGGGCCAGGGTAGTGGGGGGAGGGGGAGGGGCGGCTGGTTTACGTCCCGGGTCACGCCTCTGATCATGAATCTTTTATGGTCTTAACTTTGTTCCGCGCCAACTTATAAGTTTGTTTCGTGAATCACTCGGTTTGGCGCCGGGTGTGTGGCAGGCGCCGCGTGCATGCGGCTCGGCTGCGCTCGGCCTGCTCGGTGCGGATAAGCCGTCCGCGTCGCAGCCAGTCGCACTTCCCTCCACAGGTAATCAAAACTCGACGTGAAAGTGGAGCCGCCTCGAAGAACAGCGACACGAACCTCGGCGCCGCTGATTATTCAAATTCGCTTTCGCTGCCCTATTAACGCGCTCCCTCCTTGTCGCCGGGGGCGAGGGTGGCGGTGGCGGCGGCGGCGGCGGCGGCGGCGGCGGCCTGCAGGCTGTCTCCGGTCCGTCGCTCTGTCTCACTCACGGGGCGTGCCGTCGCGGTGCGAGAGAGACGGAGGCCGAACCAGGCGGCCGGCGGTCACGAGGGCGGCCCGCCCGGGCCCGACGCGCCCGACGGCCCACGGGGGTCGCGCTGCAGTTCGAGAGCCCCTCTAAATCACCGCCGCGTCAACGGGGAGGTGGGCCGCTGTTGGCGGTGTCGGTGTCGATGTAGGCGGCGGCCTGGCCTGGCGGAGTCAGCGGGGCGCCCATGCAAAGTGAGTGGGATCGGGGCGGACACGTCCGGCGCCGGAATCGATGTGGACGGTCACGTCGAGTCGCCGGGACTTTGGGACCCGGCACCGCGCGCCGCGCCGCACCGCGCCGCACCGCCCACCGGAGCGGACCCGCAGCCCAGTCGACCCCGCAGGAACGGGTAGACCGCGCACACTCACCGGGCGGGGCGGGGCGGGGCGGGGCGGCTCTCCTCTGAGTGCAGCACACGGCTCAGACAGATATCGAGTTTAGCCCCGAACCCCATGTCGTCCCGGACGCGCACCGCCAAGGTCTTCCCGACGGCAACTCGAGATGCACTCTTCTTTCCGTTATTCAGGCGCTGTCCTGCGAGGCGTCCCCGTCGGCCCGCCGCCCTCACAGCCCCGCTGCCTCCGCGCCGTCTGGTTAGGCAGCACGGGCACGGCTCTGTTCGGCGGGACTGCATCGACAGGCGCTTCGGGGACGGCGCTCGACTTGTGATCCTGGATTCGCTTTTTAAAAGATCAAATCAGTAACATATCACGGAAATGAAGACACTGTAGTTTTTGAAATTTTTCAAAAATCGCGGCCCTCCTTTTTTGCCATAACGTTTTCTTTTCTTATTTCCGAGATATTTTAACCCGGTGCTGGTCTCTCTTGACCAGACCCTACGGACACGGGGCGTTGGCTGCCGGCGCGCTATAGATAGGCAGTGCCCCTGGTGCCCCTGCAATGCTGTCCCCCTGCTCGAGACGCGGTGGACAAGGAGGACGGACAAGAAAGGCGAGCGATCCTCGCCTCACTGACCAGCAGAGGCTCGCCGGGTGACCCTTTGGCTTCACTTTATGCCCCAATATCCCCTCAGGAACCACCGAAATGGCTCAAGGAGGACGCGCGCCTCAAGTGGCGTCGCTCTATTCCGCTCCGCTTCAAAGTGACGCTACACAGTGGGCCACAAGACCTGCGCAGGTGGCCAAAATTCTAGACGCGTTTTGAGCTCCAGAGTCGCTAAATGGGACTTGAACCGAACGAGTGGCCCTATCAGTGGATTGCTCTCTGAAAGAGGAATCCATTGGTGGGGTCACACGTTCGATTCTGTTTCTCAGGCCGAACCAAACCTCGGTTCGCCAAGGTCCCGTCACGTCACGAAGGAGTTCGGATTGGAGGGCGCTGAAGATGGCGCTGGAAGTGGTTGATCGAGGCCGGAAGCCGCGCGGAGACTCCGGGTCCTCCGGGTGGCTCAGCAGATAAGTGCGGGCCGCTCTTCGCGGCTCCGGGGAAGGCCGGCCGGAAACGCTGGTGACGGCTCGGTGACCGGCGAGAACAAGAAAATATGTGTTCCGGCGGATAAATCCCGGAGGCCAGTGTCCGGAGGGCGTGGGGCTGGAGCGTTGACATGGCTGAGCCCCCCGGAGCCGGCCGAGCCAACGGCGCCCAGATGGCCGCGACAAATTGTAAGCCAGGCGGGCAGGCCGAGCAGCCAGGCCACGTCAGCGCAAAGTGCCGGTATATAAAACGCCGCAGTCCTGATGCCCGGCGAAGGACGGCCAAGGTAGCAGTAAAGGGGGTCGTGTTCGTTTTCTCGACCGCAGAGGTAGAGAGCGCCAGTGTTGCCCGTAAATACGAGGACACTGAGAATGAAAGAGTCGTGATCAGTTTCGGTGAGAGTCATTTTACCACCCACAGTCGGGTGACAAAGTAAACCTCTATGCTTTATTTGCCGACTGCATTGATGAACTTGCACATGCTTTCGACATACTGCTCTCTTAGTGTAGTGCCTTTATTCTGTCCGTAAGTTTTGCTGGTGTTGCTGTATTACTCCCCATCTAACCACACGGATTTGTGCCGACTGGACTACGGTAAATGCCTCGCAAATCGGCTGAGTACATGAAAGACTATTTCGATGCCAAGGTCGATGCGATGAGCGAGACCAAGCGTGTGCAGATGCCGGAAACTCTTCGGTCGTTTCGTCTCCATCTTTTTGTCCGTATGCAAAAATGGTGCGCGAACGGCGTGGGGCCCCGCCGGCTTAATGCGGGTCTTTTGTGTCATTTGTAATTATCGTTGGTGCGCGGCGCGGCGCAGCGCAGCGTGAGAGAAGGGTGACCCGATCCCCTTCATGTCCGATGCGGGAAATAATTAAGAGAAAAAAGGGAAAAACTCTCGACGTGCTGAAAATTTTTTGTTTTGTTTTCTGTGTTGCTTTGTTTACACTTGTGGGCACAACGTAAAAAGCGGGTGCCGCACATAGGAAAAGTTGCCCATGACTTCTACAGCCCCCATCCATCCCTCCATGTTCTCAAAAGGTGACAGTCGGCAGTGGGTGCTCCTGCCAGAGTCCCCAACAAAACGCCGCACTCAAAACGAAGAGTTTCCATGCTGCCTCGCCAGATTTAGTGTTTTTTTTTTTTGTTTTTTTACGGGACTTGGACGTGCTGGAGTCAAGAATACCGGGGTCGGAGGCTACACTGGGGAATGACTGGGCAGCAGTAGCCGCCCTCCCCTCCCCTCCCCTCCCCTCCCCTCGCACCCGAGCCGCAGGCATGGCGCCGCTCCCCTGGGCGATCAGTCGGCACATGACTGGTACATTGTGTGGCATTAGTGGAGGTCCAGTAATTCGATTTACCGACGAGTACGTCGGTCCGCAAAGGGGAGGGGGGAGGGGGGTGACAGCAGCAGCGCCAGCCAGAATGCCATGCGTGTCACTGACGAGGTCGCCGGTCGTAAAAGAGGAGACGGAAGACGAAGAGAAGAGAAGGAAAAAAAAAGATTGCCGGGAATACACGAAAGCGCTTCGGGTCGTCCTTTGGGTCGGACCGAGTCGGGCTGCCGGTGCTGCGCGTCCGCCCGGCTCGGCCCGCTCCGCCCGCTCCGCCCCGCCTGACAGCTCGAGCAGGATCATCCCTGGGGAAGTCTGTCCGAATAATGCCCAACCTTTTCTATCTTATTACGGGAGAGGCTGCCCGCAGCGGAGTGGTCCGGGGTGTGGTGTGGTGGGGCGGGGCGCATCGTGGAGGTTGGTCATCTCTGTCCGGGTAAGGGAGTCTTGGCTCCTGCTTCTCCGTCACTTAAACTGCTTACCTGTCATAGAGTGGGAGCGTTTTCAAGTTACGTCCATGTGATAGGTCTCCAAAATCAGCGAATGCTGTGGTGCCAGTGAGGCATGATTCGCCCAAGCAAAGCAGGAGCAGAAGGTGGAGCGAGAGTGACAGAGCAGCAGCGGCAGCAGCCCATTGTTTTCTCTCCCCTGTTCATTACTTATTCTCGCGACGTCTGTTAAGTACTGGGCTGGAGTCTCTTGAAGCGGCCCGCTTCTCCAGTGGTTGGGAGAGAGAGAGAGAGAGAGACTGAATGTCCAGTGAGGAGTAAGTACCCGGCCCATCAACTGCTTGCCGGACCAGTTCCTGTAACTTCCAGTTTGAACGTCCTGTAAACCCTGTCCTGGATTCGCAGCCGCCCGCCCAAGCGTGAGCTTTTCCCCACCCGGAAGAGCAGCAGTACGGAAAGGGACAGTCTCTATATTATAGCAGAGTAGCAGAGGGCCGTCGGCGGGTGCAGGTGCGTGATACGTGGGAATGAATAGCACCTGCTGGCTCGCTATGCCACCACCCCACGCCCACGTCACACATGAAATCCCCACTGACCTCCCTCTACGCTCGCCTCTTTTCGAAATGGTTTGAAACGACTCGAAGCCAGACGCACGCAGGCAGCGGCAGGCCAGGCACGCCCGACTGGGCCTATGTCAAAGCCTCCTGGCCCGGTCCGGTGACAGGGTAGCGTCGTCAGCGTGGCGCGCACAGTGGGTTAGAAGACCTTGAGGTGGCCAAAATTCTAGACGCGTTTTGAGCTCCAGAGTCGCTAAACGGGGCTCGAATCTAACGTGCGACCGCACCAATGGATTTCTCGTCCGAAGAGCAATCCATTGATGAGGTCACACGTTTGATTCAAGTCCTATTCAGCGTCTCTGGAGCTCGAAACAGGTCCAGAGTTTTGGCCGCCTGTTCCGGTCTTTTGGCCCACTGTTCTCGGCGTGGCGCGGCGTGGCGGGGACGGACCATTCTAAATTGGGGAAACTTTAGGTGGACACAAGCGACAAGGGACCCAAAGGGTTGCGAGGGAAGGGAGGGGAACTTTCACTGATTAACACTCATTGTGGAACAGAGGGACTTTGGGGTCGACAAAGGGCACGACACACGGTGGCACAAGCCAAACACTCGCATTGTGTGTGTGTGTGTGTGTGTGTGTGTGTGTGTGTGTGCCGAGTTGACGAGCGCCCGCCTGGTGCTGCGCCTAGCTCTGCGCAAGCCTTTCAACTTTTTAGCATAAAACCCGTTTCCGCGCTCATACTCATTTTTCGAAACGATCACTGCCACCTCGTGTTGTGCTGCGGCAAGTAAACTTTGGCCGCAAGAGCTGATTCTGGGTAGCAGTCGCGAGGCATATTACGCCGCTCTGAACCTGCATGCGCATACGCTGCTGGAGCGAAGCACACCACGTCGTTGTCCACATGCGGATCGAGCGCTCCAGAAAGGAGTCTGCCAACGACCACCATGCATGATAGTTCACTGTCAAAATTAAAATCACTTTTGAAAAAAAGTTGATGTCCTACAAAGCTTCTTATAACGACATCCCTTGCGCCCTTTTTTTTTACAGGCATGACGTTTTTCGGGGAAGTTGTAGGCTGGCTATTATGCGTGCGGAACCGCATTATGCGAAGCACCCCGGGGAAGGCGCGGGCGGCTGCGCGTAGCTGCGCGGCATCTCTAGGTGGTGGCGCACCTCGGTGGAGGGGGGGGGGGGCTCCACGGATGGCGTCACGTCGTCTGCCATTGCAGCGAGCAGCGAAGCCAATCCAGGCCAAAATATATATCTACAGCATAAACTAGGACGGCGACAATGCACGCCAATATGTTTTGATGGCTGGACCCCCGGCTTGCCAAAGCACTGTCACGCCGTGCACCCTGCTCCGCCTGCCCTGCGCTTGCAGCAGCGGTGCACCCCAGGAAGATGACAATGGCAGTCATTGTTGCGTCAAAACCCGTAAAAATGTCCACGGAAATTGCTGTCGCATGGAAGGGGCGGAACCGCATCGACTGAGGGTGGCGGAGTGGCGGTCCCGCAGGGGCGGCCAGGGGCGGCCAGGGCAGGGGGGGGGGGAGTGCTTGTCGTGGCCGCACATCCCGCAAGGCGAGGCTTTCGGAACCGCTCCTCAATGCGGCCAGCAGGGACTGCTGCACGGTGCTGCCGACGCGTTTTCGCCAATGCAAACATGCTGAGGGGAAGATTGCGGCACTGGGATGATTTGCTGTGGCGAGTATAGTCTCTTCAGACTTGCTTGAATCCGTGAAGTCCGAATCATGTTGCAAAAGGGACTTATTTTACTTCTCGCATTTTTTAAAAATGTTCATTGAGGAAAGGGTTTGGTCGTGAATTGCTTTTATTGGGTTGGGCGTAACCTGTGAACCAAGTGAAACCCCAACCTCCTCCGCCACCGATTAGAAAATCTTCCGCTTTGCACCACGAACGCCGTTATTCGTTCCACGGACAACAGCTTCCCTTCCCTCGGGGTGACCGGACCGCTCCGCCACTTCCCGCGTGGCGTGGATGTGGACAAGGACGGCCCTGGCGGTGCTCCGGAAAGCCAGAGTAAGACGCCGGCGGCACGGCGCGGGGAGGGTGGGGAGGTCTACCCCTAGCAAAGAGAGGGGGGAGGGGGGGAGGGGGGCACGAGTCACGCAACACTTTATGCTAAAAGCAAGCTTATTGAATTCCTCGCATCCGCCGTCCGCCCGGTCCAGCCTCCCTGCCTCCCAGCGCGGACAGGCCGCGAGACGTGCTTACCGTGGGGCGGGGCCTCTGTCTCTCTCGCACGGTGCGGCTCGCCCTCCGAGAGGGACGCAGGGCGCCGGGCAAGGTAGGAGGGCGCTCCGAGGGCAGGCGGAGAGGCGGGGGCCATACGCCACAAGTAACACCGCTATCGATGCCAGCCGTATGGCCCTCCATGAATAATGGAAGTGATATAGTTGACATCATAAAATGTGCGGGACGCTGGGCGATGGCGCGGCCTGTGTTGGCGCCGCAACCGGGGTGCCGCGCGCACCAGCCGCTCGGCTCGGTTCGGCTCGGCTCGGCTCGGCTCGGCTCGGCTCGGCTCGGCTCGGCTCGGCTCGGCTCGGCTCGGCTCGGCTCGAGTGATTGAAAACGAGAGCGCAAAGGATGGCTTCAGAGGTTGGGGTGGGAGCGAGACGGGTCTGTGTGGCCTGCGCAACGCAAGGGCGCCTTCTGACGCCTCCCCCTCGCCCCTCGCCCCTCGCCCCTCCCCGTCCCGCACCCCTAATCAATCGGGTGGTGCACCGTGAGCCTCGCCGCGCCGTGCCGTGCTCTGCCTCGGCGAAACCCAACAAAAGATCAGCCATAATACGGGGTGTGGGATCAGCCTAAGGTGCGTCTTTCTCTCTCCCCCTCTCTCTCTTTCTCTCCCTCTGCTTGGCCATAAAACCAACCGCGGCGCGGTTCGCACACCAAATAACCTTCCTCTTGCAAAAACTTACGTAATTATTTTTGAATTTAAGCAGTTTTATGTCCTTGTGGCAGGATGAGGTCTTTATTGTATATTAGTCTGGCGACCACAGGTGACCCCAAGGACCAAGCCGCGACGCCAAAATGTTTCTCCGCGACCCAAAAGGTCGGAAACCGCTGGGCTAGGCTCCTTGCCGCATTGAGTCTTTCCTTGCTGTTACTTATTGCACCCTCCACCGAAATGCGCTGGCAGGATGTCGTTCGTAAGGCGCCAATGATGTAATGGCGTTCGCGTCTGCATCAGGGAGCCCCGACCCCGGCCGCCGCTCCTCCTTCGCGTCGCGGCAGGCAGCCCACCCAGTTTGCCCAATTGGTTCCAGCGCGGCGGCCCTGCGCGACCCCGAGGTGCGTCGCTGTGTCTCCCTCGCACCCTGAGGGACGTCGTGCGAGTGCAAGAGGGGGGGGGGGCGGAGCGACGAAGCACTGTTCGGAAGCGGCCCGCTGGCCGAGACGCCGGCCGCGCCTCCCCTGGGGGACGTGTGTTGCGGACCGGCCAACGTTGGAAACGGTGGCAAATGTCTGAAAATCGTGATTCCGGCGGACTTGGGGCCGCCGCTGACCTCTGCGGGCCGGAAAATCGTACTCCCTCTACGGGGGGGGGCGGTCTTTGGATCTTTCTTTTGCACGCCTTTGCTGTGCCGGGGTGTGAGTATACAGACAGAGAGACAGACGCGCAACCAGTCACATTTTGGAGCACGTAACACGGCGAGCGCTCCGCTGTCGCTCGCTAATTATTTTCCCCTCGCGCCACGCGCCGCGCCGCTCCCCGCCCCGCCCCGCCCCGCTGCGCCACAAAGGGAAGGCCTGGTGGGCTCAATCTCCCAAAGCAGACGAAGGGGGATGGCTGCGGTCACGAGCGGCATCATCGCACCAAGACCTAACCGAACCTAAAGCTCCACGCACTTTTTTTTTGCCGCTTTCATTAAATTTAATTCCTTTTTTACATATAAAACAGAGCCAAGTGCTGTGGCTGGGACAGAGCATAATGAGAAAAGAAACGGAATTAATGAGAACCTGGAGCTGCATCGCGAATCGTTTGGAGAGGAGGGTGGAGTGGTGACAGTGCAGTGCTTCTGGGGGGCGGCTCATGGGGGCCGCCGGACGGCTGCTGAGCCAGGCGGGGCCTAGGGAGACTTTCCGTCTCCATCTCTCCCTCAACCTGCGGGCCCGTCCGACAAGAGAGACTTTCCCTCTCTCTCGCTCTCGCCCTACTCACCCGGCCTGGCGCGCAGTTCATACCGCGCGCCTTTCCGGCGGCTCTTGTGCCTCGCAATTGCTTTTTATTCTTTCCCCGCGCATTTTTATTTCCATAAACTTTGTATCAGACCAAATAATGAGGCCTGGGTCCGTGCATGCTGTTCCTTGCAAGGGAAACAAGGTTAGCGCGGGTGCCACGTGCGGTGGCGGGGCGGGGCAACGCGCAACAAACAAACAAGCAAACAAACAAACATAACGCATTTGCATGTCCGGGTCGTCTCCGTGGTCCTCGCGTCCTCTTCAACTCGTCCTTGCCTGGGGCCTGGAGACGCCGCTGCCAGGGCGTGCCCTTGTTCCTGGTCCAGGGCAGGAGTCTCCCTCCGTTTCGCTTGCAGGACGGACGACGCTAAACCATGAAATTGTTACATCGACGGACGACAATAGTGACTCATTGCGTTCCGTTTGCGCCGGCCGGCCGTCCCACTGTGCCGTCCCGGTGCCGATGACCCTGAGGCGGCCTTGAGGCCGTAATAAGCAGCTTCTCACGAGATTGAAATTGACTGGCGGGCCGCCCCGTCCAGCGACACAAAGGGACTGCCGCTTTGTCGCGACAATCTCGATATTGCTTCTTCGCTCCGCCATTTTGCCATTCTCAGCTGCCGGCTGATTTCACATAAAGAGCAGCAACAACATTAGCGACGCAATCGGCCTGGTGCCCTAGGGTCCCTGACGGCGGTCCGCAGGCCGCGGGGCGCCCTTCCCTCCCCCTTCAGCCACCCTCCACCCGCTGCAGAGCAGTGTGCGCTGTCTCTCTCGCACCCCCGCGCAGCGCCTCCAGGATGGGCGGAGAGAGACGGAGCAACACGACTGGTTCGGAGGCAGTCTCGCCGCTACAATAACAGCCCTCAAAACGATTCTTTCCGGAAGCAGTAATGGATTATTATGTAACTAACCTGCTGGATGCGCGCCTAGCTTCCCCTCTCGGCAGCGCCTCCGCCTTATTAGATTGGTGGGGAGGGGAAGGGAAGCATTCCGGGCAAACGCGTGCGCCACCCTCGCTGTGTTTATTGTGCGCTGAATAAGAGACCTGCACTGCAAATCCAAGAGGCTCGACAGGTACACCGTCCTGGACCCCGTGTCGTACACAACTTCGTGCGTATTACAGGGCAGTGCTCTGAGAGCTCCCGCGTGTCTCCTGCATGCTTCAGTAGACAGCAGTCTGTGTAACATTGTATCGCGTCGCCTCCAGACAAATAGTCCCGTTCACTGTCATTTCTAATAATATTTCTGTCTGTATTGCTGTGACCAAACCGAAAATGAAGCAGCCGTCCCCTCGAAAATAAACAGTCGCTCTTTTGATTTAGCGTGTTTGCAAGGCAGGCGTGGTTCGCTCCACGCTCGTCGGCCGGAAGGGTACCGCCGCGGGCCGAGCAGCGCGTCTCTCTCGCACCCTCATGGCCCGACCCATGAGTGCGAGAGAGACAGAGCGTCGAAAAGGCGCCGTTCGGAATGGTGCGTGTTTGCTGGCACGCACGAGGCTCCGTTTGTTTGTGTTTGGGTCTGCACACTGTGCACATGATGCTATTACTGGTGGCCATCCTTTGGCCATCGCAGGGCTCGTTGCCCACCAAAGACGCGCGCAGAGGACGTGTGGGGTTTGCGCGTCGCTGTTAATAGATTGTGGAGTTTGGGAGAGAAAGGGGGGGGGGGGAGATCGGCGGGAAGAACAAGTCCCGGAAGACTGAGGACAGAGGAGGGACCGGGAAATGTTTCCGAAATAACGACTCGGCAGGATGAGGAAGTGCTCTTTTTTAGTGACTGATCATCTCTATTTCGGGCCTGAGTGGGCCTATGCTAACTTGCTGCCAATAATTGGTAAAATAGAAAAAGTGAAATACAGGATTTGTTAATTTGTTAAGGAGCGCGTCTCTCGCGCCGTGACTAATTTTCAGGGACTCGTCCAAACGAACATGCAGACACCGCACAGACAAACGCGAAGCAAACGGGAGCGAACGCGGGTGCGAGGAGCAGGCTGGAGAGAGAGAGAGAGAGAGAGAGAGAGAGAGAGAGAGAGAGAGAGAGAGAGAGAGAGAGAGAGAGAGAGAGAGAGAGAGAGAGAGAGAGAGAGAGAGAGGGGCTGCAGTAGTTGTTTGGGGTGGACAACTGATAATGATCCCCATCCTCGGATGGTCCAGACGTGAGCCAGGGGCGGCGCAGTAGAGGGGAGTGCCATTTCGGGGGAGGGGGAGGGGGCCTCAGTGTCTTGCTCTTTGCCGCGTCGCTTCACGTCGATCGGTCAATTCACCCCAGAAAAAGCAATGCCTGGTGGCTGGCCTGCTGGCCGGTCGGCGCGGCGGCGGGTGAACGGACCCGCTTAGGCCCCGCCGAGGAGGAGGCTGCCGCCTAGGCTGCCGCCTAGGCAGCCGCACGCTGAACACAACACCGAAGGCCACTTAGTGCGTGCTGGCGGTAGTCGCGGCGCCCGATCCGCGCTGGAGAAGTTGGAGTACTCGGCAAACTTGGCGGAGGTGTCTGCACGGCGTCTTTCTGACGTCTCGTGTCTCGCCAGCCCCTCCAGCAAGCGGGCCCAGCAACGGTGTCGCTCCGTCGTCTGTCGCACTCGTGCGGCGTCCCGTGCGAGAGTGACAGACACCGGCGGGCTGTGGGTGGCGCTGAAAGGGCGGCCTCGGGCAGGGCTTTGCCGGAGGGCTGGTCTCGCCCTCCCGGACTCACTCTCGGGATCAGCACAAGAAGTGACCGTCACGCCCTGGGGCCTTTGGCGGCCCTACATCGCGAGCACACGTGTGAGTCTGTGAGAGCGCTTGCGCCTCTCAGCGCGGCTAGTCGCACTGCTTTGCGGCAATCCACACAAACGCACAATCACGCGGATCTTTTCGCCCATTTTCGCCGGACCCTTTAATCCATCCCTCCAAAAAAAAACACAACGTAAAATAGAGGGAAAAGTCCTCTCCAAAAAAGACGAGAGAGAGAGAGGGAGGGATAGGTCAGCTCAATAGAGGCCTCCTCATTGATAGAGTATGCATATTAATAACTGCTTTAGCGGGGGATGTGCGGGGTGTGCCGGGATGTGCTGCGCCAGCGATGCAAGAGTAATCGCAGACCGTAACGAGGGCAATAATTTGCTTCGTATGCCGCCCGCTGCGAACCGGTGCAGTGGCCAATTTTTTGTTTCAGTTTCTTTTTTTTTCTTTTTTTAAATGGCTTTTTCTTGGAGCAGGAAGACCCCCTCCCCCTTTCTGTGCTGATGCCTCCCGAGAGTGGCACAAAGAAGTGTCTGGCGATTCCTTCATTCGGAAAAATCGACTGTGTTGTGTGGGGGAGGGTTGCCGCTGGTGGTGCAGTGTGCGTGTGAGCGCGGTTAACAGACGTGTGCAGTATGTTTTTCCTTCAGCTTTAAAGCAGCTTCAACGATGAAGCGCAATAATATTTTTTTTTCCAGTGATAGTAGCGCGCAGGACGAGGAAAAGGAGGGCAGCAGGAGCTGGCGGTGGATGAATGGAGGCCTCGCGGCGTGGCGTGGCGTGGCGTGGCGTGACCAGACAATAGGCGGTGATGGCCCGGCCGTGACGCGCCCTTGTGTGTCCATGGACGCGCCGCAGGAAGTCGCACAGGAGCGCCACGGGGGAAAGTGGAAAACGGAGAGAGAGAGAGAGAGAGAGAGAGAGAGAGAGAGAGAGAGAGAGAGAGAGAGAGAGAGAGAGAGAGAGAGAGAGAGAGAGAGAGAGAGAGGTGGACACTTGATATGCCTATAGCCCATTGTTGGTCGCGTTTAGGCGGAATTTCAGGGGCACGCTCGCCCTGCGGAAAATATGACAAAAACACACACTTTCACTTCAAAAGTTGCGTGAGCGTCAGCAGCATATTTCCGGTTTCTCTGTCCTCGATGATACGCCCCACCCCGTTTCCATTTCGAACAATTATTCGAACAGCCGTTCGGCCGGGCGAGTGGCAGGGCACGCGTAATGAGGGACCGCCGAGCAGACTCCACGCATGGCGATAATAAGTACGCCGGGGCCGTGTGTATATACAGGGCCAGATACAGCGCGTGATAGCAACCCCCGCCACCTCATCACAGCGGTCCTCATTGTCCCTCTCCCTGCTCCCGCGCGGGGTGCCGGGGGGAGGGGGGGGGGCGACATCCCTGTGGCAGGCTGACGCGCCATCACCATCATCGGGGCTTCGTACCGCTACCTACCTATCAGTGCGTTACCTCGAGGGGTGGCCCGAACCGGGGGTGGAAGCTGGGGAAGGGAGAGGACTCACAGCATCACTATATCTAAACAGACACGAACACACACGGTGTCTTCCTCCTCTGAGCCCGGGCCGCGCCGCAGGGCCGCACAGTGGGCAGGGGCCGTCCGTAATGCGACCCCTTCAAGGGCCCGTCTGGAGGAGGTGGTGCGACACGAACAGGAAGTCTCGGTTTACAAGGCTTCGACAGGTCTCAGATTGATTCAGTCCGAGGGCGGCAAGTCCACAAAAAATAAAAAACGAAAAGGTACAAACATGTGCCGACAAAATGAAGTCGCAAAGTGTCGTCACAGGACTTGCGAATATTTAGTGAAAGTAATCAGGAGTGTGACAATGCAAGTTCGAGGTGGACCCCTTCCACCGCGGCCCTCGAAGCGGAGTGGTCGTGTTTTGCTGACGGTCCCCGCCGCAGCACGCGTCGCGGCACAGTGGGCCGGTGCGGCCAGCCACGGACGGCTTTATCGGCACGCCCTGGGAACGCCCTGGGAACGCCCCGGGAATGCGAGTGACGAATGATGGCGGCGCCGCGCTTGTCGTGGACAAATAATCTGCAAGGGAGGGTGCATTGTAAAGTCTCTGGAGGACCTGGGGCCGTGGCGGTGGTGCCGGGCTCGCCGAGGTGTCCAATCGCATTTCGCTCGCTGGTGCTTTCCTCGTGTCGATTTTTTTTCTTCTTCTTATTTTTTTGTCGGTCCAGCAGGACACTGGCGCACTGTAACACTCAGCAAACCGCAGACTCACAGTCGGACTTGATCCTTATCGAACTGCATGTTATCTGTCGCCTACGTTTATTTTTATTTTTTTCAGGAGAATGAAATATGCGGCGTAAAATGTCGTCTCTGACAATTTCCTACTCCAAAGTGTGTCGCAGACAGACGACAGATTACTTATGGGTAAAAATGGAAAATTGGATTTTAAGTCGGAGCAACCAACAAACCCTTGCGGAAAGCCGGCCGCACCCTCCGACACCCACCCCTCCCTTGCCCAGCCCGCCTCCCCCTGAGTGATAAGACAGCTGTCACTTCGGCGGTGCCGAATACGCGTCAATAGTCGAGCCGAGCCGAGCCGAGCCGAGCGGAACCCAGTCAGACCCGAGCCGCCGACCGGGACCTTCGTAACCAATATGTCAGTAATGGTCTTCGCGGGGGCATTTCCTCGCCTTCCCCCTTTCAAGCCATTCCTGCTTTAGAGTGTAGCGATTTTAGTTCAGGCGGGGGAGAGAGAAAAATGACACTTCGCCCGTTGAGAGCGGCCGATTTATTTTACTTTTCCATCCAGATTGGCATCGGGTCGAATGTGGGCCGAAGAACCCCGCAGTTCGATACGCTGACAAATACGCTTAGTTTAGTTACAGATGCTTGTCCTTGCGAAGAAGACGGGGGTTACACGTTTGGGATGACTTTTTGAGCCCTCCTTCACATTCGCGTCGGTTCCCGGTACCGGGGTCGACAGATCGAGTCCCACTTTTTCTCAACATTTTTCGAATGACCCGCTCACTGCGGCTCCATCCCTGCCGCGTCTAGAGTCCGGCTGACGCCGCATCTACCATGAGCCGTGGTGGCTGAGATCGCTAAGGCGTCGGACTTGAACAGTAAGGTCCGGGGATCAAATCCCAACATTTCAATACATTTTACGACTGCCTCCCTCATCCCAATACGACTCAAACCCGTCGTCCGACACTCGGCAGACGTGCAGTCGTGATAGCGTAGTGGTCTGGATCATTTGTCGTCCACTATGCTTGGGTGTCTAAAAAGCAGTCCGCTTCGGCGGATTGGCCTCGGCACTGGTTCGACCCCCGGTCGTTCCAGCCACTCGCAATTGGTCGCGAGTGGGTCCATTCTGATTCGTCGGTTTGGAGTTGATAAGTCCTTTGAAGCTGGCCCTTCACACTGCATGTTTGGTAGAGAGCGCCGGACAGCGGGGGTACCACTGTGGGTACCACTGACCACCCCGCGAAAACCAAAGGCTCTCAACCCCCGCCCTTCACCCGGCCCACATCAGATGAGAACCCCTGGGGTCGCCGCCTGGAATGCACCGGTTCCCCCGATCCACCGAAGTTGCAGGCGGTCCTCCCTACTGTGTGGGGAGGTGGGAGAAGGGCCCCCATTTTTTCTTCTTTTTTTTTCCTCCAAGTTCTTTTGTTGGATGCGCCGCTGTACAGCAGTTTGCAGCGCATGGAGTCCGTGGTACCCGTGGGTACGTCAAGTACCGTCGGTACTTTCGAAGGTACCTGTAAAGTACCGCGGCACCGAAAATTTCGATAGTACCGGTAAAGTACCGCGGTACCATAGTTTTCGGTAGTACCGGTAAAGTACCGCGGTACCATATTTTTCGGTAGTACCGGTAAAGTACTGCGGTACCGATTGTGGAGTACCGTGCCCATGCCTGCATGCATGTTTGTTCAAAAGGATGAGGCATGCAGCAGGCAGAGGACATCCCTCCGCACGCGCCCCCGCACGCTCACCCCTTCGTCGTCAGACCGTCCCCACACACACACACACACACACACACACACACACACACACACACACACACACACACACACACACACACACACACACACACACACACACGCACACACACACACACACACACACACACACACACACACAAACACACCCTAGCATGCCGCGCAACATGCGACCTGATTGAGTGAACATACTCAATAGGATTAGCGGTCCCAGATCACGCACTCAAGTGTGTGTGTATGTGTGTGTGTCACAGAGTGCGAGAATGTTTTGTGTGTGTTTGTGTGTGTGTGTGGTTGTGTGTGTGTGTGTGTGGTAGACGTGAGTTTGGTGCGGGTTTGGTGAACTAAGTGGTCGGATGGCCACAGGACAAGAAGGACAACACAGGACTGCTTTGGTGGGACTGAGCAGCACATCACGGCTGCCCAGCCCACGTGGAGCGCGGAGCGAGGAGCGAGCGAGACGGGGAGCAACGCGTCCATCAGTGCGAAAAACTAGACTCGCTGGCGGCAGCCCCGCCTCGCCCCGCGCGTGCGGCGGTATATACGGCGTCACGGAAAGCAAAGCGGCGACCGCCAACCACTACTGGGACCAGCGGCGGAGCGGCGGAGCGGCGGAGCGGCGTGCGTCCGGGTTCCGCCACACTGCCCGTTTGTTGTGGGGACTGACGGCCACTTGATGGGTTCCGGCGGTTTTTATCCCCAACCCCTTTCACTGCGCCCCTGACCACGCGCAGCCGCTGCATGTCCCCGCCCTCAGTGCCCGGGCGGGCAGCTCCCCCAGAGTCCGCCGACTGAGGGCCCCAGCGGCCCAGCTTGGACGGCCGGCCCACGGCTCAAGGCGGGGATAATTTGAATAACACAACACATTGTAGCTCCCACAATGCCGCTCATCTCCAAGTCAAAGCCCTCGGAAGGACCGCTGCAGCGCGCTGCCCAGCGTGTGGCTGTAGTCTCGGCTGGAGCCTCGGCTGGAGTCTCGGCTGGAGTCTCGGCTGGAGCGCCGTTCACGACCGGCGGCAGTGGTTTCATGACGACTCGAAAGACCCGGGAAAACAGCGCAGACGCCGTGCTCAGCTTTCGTTCATCTGCCGCTGCCTCAGCAACGGCCGCCGACCGGCGGATAGTCAACACGACGCACAGCGCCGCTCGCCGGGCGTAGCCGGCCGAGGCCGGCCGAGGCCCACCGGCCCGGCTCGGCTCAGCCCTGCTGCTCCGCTCGGATGTCGGGGCGTTTAGCATTCAGATGAGTTATTTACGCGTCGCGCCGAGTGGTCGCCAACAGCACCGCAGGGTTCGTCCCGGTCCTCCCCGGTGGTCTCCATCGCCTCTGACCTTCCCTTAGAAATCTTGCGTCCCCAAACATACTAAGCGATCGCCCCCTCGGCCCCCCGCCCTGCAGTCGCGGCAGTCCGGTCTCGCCTTCAGCGGGGCGCCACCCGAAGACGCGCACCGAGTTGTTGCTGTGCCGTGTGGACTACAAGGGACCACGGCCCCGGAGCCAAGCAAGATTCCGAGCCGTGGCGAGGTGGGCGAGGTGGGCGAGGTGGGTGAGGTGGGTGAGGTGGGCGAGGTGGGCGAGGTGGGCGAGGTGGGCGTAGCGACGCCTGCCCTGCCTCCTCATTGAAAATGCACCGGCCGAAGCGCGCCAGGCCGGGCGCCCACGCCCAGCGGGACCGGCACGAAGTAACCCGTAGGCAGGCCAGCGCAGAGAGCCCTTCCCTCCCCATCACACACAAACACACGCCCACACACACACGGACACATACACTACACTACTGTCGCGTTTAAAAAATTCAACGCGACGGTAGGGTGAAGTTGGGTGAGCAAGGCCTGGGCGGCGGCGACGGATGGCCGAGGCCCTGGAGGGAGTAGTTGACTCGGAGCGGGATTATTTCGAGGAATCGGGCGGCCGAGGCGCAAAAGTTGCACTGACGGCGCTGCGACGTGGCGACGGGCCGGCCTGCCGCTCTGTGCGTGGCGCGTGGCGCGCCGTGGCGGTACAGGCCTTGCCCATCGACAGCTTGGCTTCGGCCGCTCCCCTCTCCACCGGCCTCCGGGCGGCTGCAGGCGGTACTCGCAGACCAGACCAGACCAGCAGGGCGGCATGGGGCGACTTTCTTAGCAACTGCCTCTGCCTCTGGCTGCATGATGTCTGAAAACTCACATATTTCCCGTGAAGCGGTGAAGCAAAGTGTGTCAGGGTGTCATCGAGATCCTGTTTTATCATCAGACTCGGCTGGAGCCGGGAGGGCTTGCAGACAGCGGCGCGGCATTCACTGCTGTTTACTAAGGCCCTTAATGCACCGCGCTGGGACGGCCTTACTTTGGCCGTGATTGCCGCCTCCACCGCCCCTCTCCACTTCTTGATTGGAAGCGAGCTGCTGCAGCTGCCGAAGAGGAAGGCTCCGCTCGCCCCGCTAGCCTCGCTCCGCCGCGCATGGGCGAAATTTAACCTAGTCATTCTGTCGGGCGTGAATTCTGGTCCAGGGGTGAGAGACGCCGCCTGCCGGCCATAGCTTCATGCGCCGCACACAGAGCACTCCGATCGACCATTACATTAAAACAGTCCGTACTCCAGCTGCTGCCGGGTGGGGCGGGGCGGCGTATGCAGGACAGCGCCGCGCCCCACCGCGCCGCCGCCGCCGCCGCCGTCTCGGACCAAAATTGAGTTTTGGTTGTAGTTGCGAACATTGTGCGGCGAGTGCAAGCACGTTGGGACCACGCGGACTTCCGGGTGGAACGCCCCCCTTTCGCATCGCAACGCAGCAAAGTCCGTGAGGCACGCCGTGCCCCGCCCCGCCCCGCCCCGCCCCGCCCCGCCAAGCCAACCTGGCAACAATGCGACTCAAACTCCTGTTGCATCTGCTGCCGAACAAAGGGTGGCAGCGAGACAAATGCCTGCTTCAGGGCAGTCGGTACAGCAGCTATTTCGAATACTTCATAATATTGCCGTCCTACGTGCGTGTGCTGCTTTTGCGGAGGTTCGAAAAAACAAACATGGCCGACTAAAACCAAGTGGACGAAGGCGTAGTGTTCCGGCGGGGCGGTGGAAGTGCCGCGCTGCAGTAGCTCGGCTCCCTGATTCAGGCGATCCATTCGGGCAGACATGACTGCGCCGCGCGGTAATGCGATAGTACGGGCGATAATGACCAATAATCAGGTTACTGGGTGCCACTCCCTGAGCCGCCCTGCCCCGCCCTGCGCTCTGCGGCCCACACCTTACCCCTTTCACGCTCAAACATGACCCGAGCCCCACCACCCCACACTGCAACGAAAAAGAGCACAGAAAAGACGAGGAAAGGCCATGCAATGGGACATGAAAGTTTTTGCGCCACAAGTTTCATGAGTAAATTATTTCGGTCTTCCCTCATCTATTTGTCATTTTTTTTTTTGGGGGGGGGCGATTTCGTGCTTAGGCAGGCCGACCACGAACTGGCAATTTTATGACTTTGATTAATTTTTCGTCTCGTTGTACATCCGGGAGTACGATAAATAAATTAGAACCCGCTCCGCCTCAAATGTGCGGATGGAGGGTCTTTATTTTCCTTGTTTTGGGAGGTAACTTTTGCCAGCCGGAGCCAGTGCCCCTACCCCCTCCGCCCGGACTCTGGAGCGCTACTCGCGTCATTTCGGCCGTGACGTGCCCACTCAGTAATGAGCCAATCAAGTGCGACCTGCTTCCCTTCCGCCGCCGCTTCCCCTTTCAAACCGACTGCTTCCCCCACCCCTCTCATCCCCCCCCACTCCTCCCCTGCCGACCCTCTTGACACCTTCCCCTTCTAACCTCCAGCCGTCCACCGAGTCCAGCCCAGCAGCCAGCCGCCTCGGACCAGAGGAATATTGAAGGTTGGGTTATGTCACATGGGTTTTCTTTTCGTTTAAACCCGGTTTAAACTTGCTTTGCATTGAACGGTCGCGTGGCGAGGGAGGGGAGAGTAGGGCAGTGGGGGAGGCGGAGGCCGGCCCTGTGCGTGGGCCGGCTTGCTAGGGACTTGCCAATCTCCTTTCGGACCAACAACGCCAAAGTGATTCCAAGCCGCACGCCCCAGCCAGCGCTGCACTTAGAGGGTCCCATGTGCTTTGCGACAGAAGTGAGTCCAGCAGCTGCATGCGCGTAGAGGGCCAGCGGAGGTGCCTGGGAGCTTTTTGCATCTCTGGTAACAAAAATGCAGAAAAAAATGTATGTAATTTTGGTTTGTTGGAGGAAGTAGCGTACGAGTTGGGGTGGGCGGGGATGAAGCTACCATGGTGTTGCAAGAGCGGATCAAAACTTCCTGAGCCGCGGTCGCGGTCCCCTACGCCAAGCCAGATAGGCTTCCCTCGGCCCTGTGGGGCCTGCCTGCCCACTTCCCTCACCAAGATAGTAACGAGAGCAGAATGACTGTGCAAGGCCCCGGCCGGTATTCGAACCCCGAGCCCGGAGAGAACGGCGCGGCACCACTAGGCGTGTTGGCGAGCCCCGTAACAGCCCTGTCCCCGCCTCACTTCGTAGTGCTGCAGTGGCACTGTGGACTCATCAGCCGCCCCACCCCGCCTCACCCCGCCCCACCCCGCCCCAACGCGCCCAACCCGCCACTCCCACACCGCCACACCCGCACCATTTGCTTGTTCCGAATTACCTGGACGGCGCGGGCCCCTTTAGCCTGATGCCGGCAGATTAGGCAAAAATACGCGGCAGAAGATTACATCAAGGACGGGCTAACGCAGGAAAGACCTTGAACGGCCTTGAGAGGAGAAAGTCTGCAATCGAGAGGACAGTGCATCGCAGCATCCAACACAACTCGGCAAGTTTCGCTCCAACACAAAGTTTGTTTGATTGCTTACATACGAGAAAAAATCTGGTATTTTAATCTTACGGATTTAATTAGTCATTTTGTAAAACAACTGTCTATTCTCCCTTAATTTCTAATACCTCTGTAAGCTACATTGAATTTTTTTCTCAGTAACGAAGAGGCACCGCCCGAGCAGGCCTTGGACGCGGTTCCGCCAGCCGCCGCAAGAGCGCACTGCGCGCGACGCACTGCCATTCGCTCGCGCGGGCAGTATCTCTCGCCATTTTGACTAGTCACTGAGCACTGCCCATTTCGGGTGCTACCAAGACTCTGCGGGGCGGCACGGTTTTCATGGGTCGGGTGGTCGGACGAACTGGGGTCGGACAAAACTAAATACGGGTGGGCGGCGGGCCCGGTCGGACTAAACTTGGTCAGACAAACCATGTTGTCGATTTTACGCACAGTAGCTTGAGTCTTGACCCCAGAGCGTCCCGAGTGTATCCAGGTTGTGGTGTGAGCGACGCGCCTTCCTGGAACGAGTTTCCCTCGGCGCGCGCGCAGCGCTGAGTGAATCCGTTTCGGCGATGCCCGACCGCGCCGTGCCTCAGCGCCTGCCAGCGCGCCAGCCAGCCAGCCGCTCCTGAAATGGTTTTCGTGTTCATACTCCCACTAAAAGCTTTTTATGCACTCATAGACGGATACGGGGTGCCGCGGTGCCGCCGCCGCCCAACGCCGCCCGCCGCTCCGCTGAGGCCTGCACTGCCCACGGCCCATGGTTATTGAAAAGGGTTTCGATTCGAGTGAGTCCCTGCTGGGGCGTGCTGGGGCGACCGTACACGGTGGCTTACTGCAGGAGGTCCACCGCGGTCTGTTGCCGCGGGGCGGGGCGGGGCAAACAAGGTGGCTGCAGACTGCAGCGCACCGTGTGACTTCATCCTGCTTACGTCTCAACCCCCTCAGCCGCTCATCTGAGTGGAAAGTGAAGGCACATTTGTTGTCCGTTCACATCTTCACGTCCCCCCCCCCCCGCCCCCCCACTTTTTTCCTCGCGCCAGCCCCTCAATCGGACTTGAGTTCCTTTTGCACGCGCAAGTGGATAAAACGGCAAAGAAATACCGCCGTCTTTGCGCGCTTCTGCCGCGGGCACTGACAGCACTGCCAACCGAAGGCGGGGCAGACAAGACAAGACGTTGGAGTATCGACCTGTTTTCATCCGGCAGGAACGGAACGCGCAGATGATGCGGAGGACCGCAGCAGTACTGCCTCACGTGCAGTGGTGCCTCAAGCGACGCCGGCATTTCGTGTCAGCCGGATTACGGTACGGATTACCCAAAATACCCGCGGATTTTTTTTTCTTGGGCCATGTTTTGACTTTTGCATGACACTGGATAACTTCCGGGCTGCCTGCGAATTGCTGGCAATCTGGTGCACAGATCACCAATTTGCTGTCAGCCGGATCGCCAGTGTGGCGAGTGTACCCCGCCTCGGCCTTCGGTGATCTGCCACGCCTCGCGTCACCTCGCCAGCATTTGACGCGGACGAATGGTGGCGGCGTCGCTCCCAGTCATTTCTTGCTGCCCCCCAACCCCAGCCCTTCGCCGGGAAGGGCCGCCCGCTGTCCGCCGGACGGGAACAAGGGACTAGGGACCCAGCAAGTACTAAAAACTAAGGCAATCGTTCAGGGAGGCAGGCGGGGCGCCACAGGGCGCTGCCCAGCGCTCCGTCGCCCTGTCTCCCTCGCTCTCACGGGTCGTCCTTGGAGTGCGAGAGAGACGGAGCTACTGTCCGGAAGCAGCCGGCCGGGCCCAGGGCAGCGCAGGGCAGCGGTGGCGTACCCTTCACGCGCCAGTGCCGAGCGCGTTTGCAGTTTGGCCGTGCCGCCCAGAAATAATCCCTTCTAAGACGCGCCCCCCTCCACGACGTCCACCCACTGGGCCCCGCGAAGGACGAAGGGACAAACGGGTGCAGGGCAGGCAATAGACGGCAAACAGGCAAAGCAGGCGGGCGGCACGGAGCGCCCGCAGCGGCCGGGGTAGGCAGGCCCGCCAGGCACGCCGCCGCCAAGGGTTGCCCACTGTGCAGGCGCTAGGGGAGGCCAAGCCTACAGCGACTTGCAGTGCAGTGCGATTGGCGGGCATTTAGCTTTACTGCCCGCTGAATTACGGGCATGGCGGTACATAAATCGAGGGTCGGGGCGGTCGCCCGGCCCCGCCACACTGCGCACTGATGCAGCGCCGCAGGGGAACCAACTTCGGCCCAATTATGAATCTTTCATATTGCTCCGCTTTCAACTCCGCGTGCGGGCGTTTCGGACGCGGCGCTCGTACTTGGCGCACCGGCCGCAACGCGTCATTCGAAATTACCTCACCCGCTAATGGGAAAATCTGGCAGAGAGACGCGGACCTAAACGAAAAATGCTTGATAAATGGTGTAGAACTCGCGTGCACGAAACGGCGGAGCAGCGCGGGCCTTCCCCGGGAGAGGGAGGCAATTTCGCGACTAGCCCCAGCGAGCCCTGCGTATTTCATACTCGCCCGCCCCGCCCCGCCCCAGACTGACTGCCTTCAGCAGTCGCTGGCCGTCATCTCCCATGAAAGCCGAATGAATCTCGAGGCTTTCACAAGGCAGGCCTTGGACTCGCCACCCTCCTCCGCCAGCGCGGCGTGAAAACGGGGCTCCCGGCCCCGCCAGGCCCCGCCCGGCCCTGCCCCGGCCCACCACGGGGCGTTTAGATGCCTTTTGAAAGCAGTGCCAGGACGCCAAGCAGAGGGGCCCTGCAGAATGTAATGAGAGTCCTGGCCGAGGCGGCGGTGCCTGGCGGTGCCTGGCGCTGCCGGCACTGCTGTGTGCGAGGACGCGCAGTGTTTCGCTGTGCCGCGCCGCGGTCGCCGCTGCGAGGCCTGCGTCCGACGCCATGGAACATCGACTGCCGCGAGAAACCATCAGCGAAATTTTTGGTCAGACCGAAATTTTCCGACGTCTGCGCAGAAGTCACTAGTTACCATAATGCTAATTCACCTGCAAAAAGGTTACGCCCAAATCTCCGACCAAAGAAAAATCTAAGTCGATTTCCCGGCGCGGTATAGTGAACGCGGATTTTTTTTTTACTTCCCGTGTGCCGCGAGAGGAAGGAAGATGCCGACTTTCCTGCCGGATTGTGACCCACTGTGCGTCATTGTTGCGTCGCTGCGCCGGACGCGCCTCGGCTGCCTAGGCTCGCCGACTCAAAGGCGTTCTCAAAGGCGCACAATAATGACGCATGAAACATGCCGGCCGGCCTCGGAGCAATCACGGCGAGCATTGGAGAGAGAGAGGGAGAGAGAGAGAGAGAGAGAGAGAGAGAGAGAGAGAGAGAGAGAGAGAGAGAGAGAGAGAGAGAGAGAGAATCCGGAGCGGGAGTGTACCAGTGTACCACGCACGCACGGCAGTGTGCGTGGCCGCCACTCTAATTCACGGCACTTTCCAGGGACAGTCTCTGACGTCATTTCACAAACGGCGCCCTAACCTAACCTGCGTGCAGATAGCCCCGCCGTCAACCCCGTGTTTTATAGGCGACCCTGGGCCGCGAGATAGCGAGAGCGAGCAAGCCGGGCCAGGCCGGGCCCTGCACATCGCGCCGGTGGATGGCGAGCGCGCCGCCGCGCCGCGCACCCAGCCATCGAGCGCCCAAAATTCCCCAAACTTTGTTAATTTTAATTATTTGCAGTTTAACGGGGCGCTCCTGGAGCGGCGGCCGGCCAGCCCGCACTATATGCAGATCAGCCGTCCGGGCAGGAGGGCACAGGGCACGCCGTCAGGGAGTCGCAGAGAGTCGCCGTCAGGCCGGGGCGCCGGGTTGCCGGGGCCGGCAGGGATCAGGCGTAAGAAGGCGTTCTTTACTGTGCCGCAGTGGGGACAAGCAAGCAGAGGCGTGCCTCTGAAACACAATGTTGTGAAAATAGGGTCCTCCAAAATATGACCGCCACATCGGCAGGGCGGGGCGGCGCGGGCATGCACGGCGGCGCGCGGTGGGCCAGGTGGAGAAGGTACGCCGGGACGGGACTCTCCGACTGACTCTGTCACGCGGATCAAGTCGTCTCCCGCGCTGCTCCCCCCCCCCCCCAGCCCGCCAATCCGGCACGGGGATGAAATCCGTTTATAAAATAGACGCGCGGCTCGGTACGGTGCGGAGGTTGTGCGCGCGGGCGAGAGAGGAGGGAGAGAAAAGGGGAGTCCCTTTCCTAAATTCTAAATTCAAACGCAGTGAGAGAAACAACGGAAGTGATATCCACTGTTCGATCCAAGTTCTATATTGAAGCAGGACTTCGGGGCAGCAAACGTGTCCAGATGCGGCCGGCCTCTCCGCTTCGCTGTGGCCCACTGTGCCTCGGCGGCCCGGCCGGGATCCTGTTTAGGGGAAGGTTTGTCCGCGCGCGCCTCATCACTCTCTTCACGGGCCAATCTCATTTATTTTTCACAAGGAAAACGAGTGGATTAGTCCCCGACTCCACCTCTCCGCCCCGCCCCGCCCCGCCCCGCCCCGCGTCGCAGCGAGGCCGTGCTCCCCCTTGCCCTGCCGCGGCCCCGAAGCCTCCCCCAGTCTGCCCCGCCGGCCTGCGTCGGCCCACCAGCGGAACTCCGACATCAGTAACCTGACGCGGCTGATGATAATTATTATTAATCGGGCCTAGAAGTGGCAACGTGGGGGTGGCTGAAGGCTGCTGCGCCACTCCGGCGGCAGGCTCATTGGGCCGCGAGGACTGAGTCTTTCTTACTAGTAGGTATCGGTCATCCCGACCAGTGCTGCGTCGCGCGGTCTCTCTCACACCTCAGCGGAACACCCCCACGAGTGCGAGAGAGGCAGGGCACGGTTCGCCGGCAGTCTGCAGGGCAGAAGGCGATTGCCGGCCGCGGCCTTGGTCAGCAACGCAAGGTCGCCGGAATGCAAATGCCTGCATTGATTGGCCGGCAGGCGGGCCGCGGCGTGCGCTGCGCTGCGTGTCGACCCGGCGCTTGTTCCGATATGCTCAACCGTCTGCGCTCTGCGCGCCGTGCGCGGCGAAAACACTACGCCAACGAGCAGTAAGGCCGTTGTTTTATAGTTTGTTTTTTTTTTTTTTCAAAACGATTATTTAAAAAAAAAACATTTTTTTAAACTATTTGTTTTTTAAAGACGTTTTTTTTTTTTTGCTTACAACATGACTTTTTAAAAAAAAATAATTGAAAGGTATGGTCTCGATTCTACGATGTGCTCTTGTATTCGTCATCAAATAGCAACCTGAACACGTTTTTCTGGGTGTAAACTAGCATTTCTGCGAATTTTCGTTTGACTGAACCAAAACTTTGTTGAGTTCTGAAGGGGGTCGGGCTGGAGGGGCTCCAGGCCTCACGCAGACGCAGGCGTGCCCAAGCCCTGCAGCCCTCAGGGCGGAGGGGTTATGATTTATGGTCAAACCCTTCACTTTCCTCACTTCCGCTTTGGACCCTGAATTAGTTAAGAGCCTGCCCGACAGGTGCAAGCCCGGCCAGGCCCGGGAGTCACACGGCTCAGGGGTGGCGCGGGGGCGGGGTGAGGTGGGGCGGCGTCGGGTAAAAAGGGCACGTCAGGACCTAAATTTTATCGTGTGGTCTAGCGGTGACATTCTTTGGCAGGACCTTTTCTTCTTTTCACTAAGGCTTGAGCTCAAGACTTGATCCAGAGACTCAAGGAGTCGCAAAGTTGTTTACCTATGGATGCAAAGTGCTACCTTTTGCATACCTTTCAGGTGGCTACCCCAATCCCTCCCTCTAAATCCGCGCCTGATCAGACTCAGACAACCCAGACCAGACTAGACGGGCCCGCAGGCCCGGTCCGGGACGCGCGCCGCCGCCGCCACCGCCTTGCCCGCTATCTCGCGGCGGTAACATGCTCGTTTGCACAACAATGGCCAATAAATTACCGCGCGCGCGCTTCCTCCGTGGCGCAGCCAACCCCGCGCCGCCCCCGCGCATTCCGCAATGATTATGCTAATTTTTTTTCTATATATCTCCAGGTGACCTCGCAGGGTTGGTGGTGGGAGGGGGCGGAAATGTGGGGTTAAACTCTGTGTGTGTGAGGGGGGCGTACAAGTGCGCCCCCCCCCTTTCCCTTGTGCATTACGCACACCGATATTTCATGGTTGTTCCTGCGGCCATTGTCTTCTAGAGGTGGGCGGTGGGGGTTGTCCCGGTGAGATAGACGGCGAGGCGTGGCGCGGCGAGGCCGCTCGCTACAGAGGTTGGCGCCGCGGACCAGGTGTGGATCTACCGGCCTTTTTCAAAGTGCGCCTAGCACCGCGATTTCCGGGGAGTTTCTGGGAAAACCTGGAGCCCCCTGCCGAAGGGACGCGGCGACGCACAGTGGGCCGGCCGGCCGGGCCGCGACGGAGATTCAGCGCCGCTATATCCTGGTTGGCCGTCGGAGTGGAATGGCTTCGGCCCGGCTTCGGCTTCAACGGCTTGTCAAGCTGACGAGCACGCGTGCTCAGGCCGGCCGGGCTGGCCCACTAGGATGCGAGATGCGAGGCAGACCTAAACCGGCACGGGGAGACATGTGCGTCGTTAAGCTGCATCCGTCTTACGCGCTGCTCCGCCAGGCTCCAGCCAGCAGACTGATTCCAAACAGTGATCTGGTCGCTCTGTCTCTCTCACACTCAATGGGGCGTCCCCCGGGGCCGCGAGCGGGACAGCGACGAAGCTCTGTGACTCAGCCTGCTGTTCAGGTTCAGCCTGCTTCTCTGCAGCTCTGCCTGCTCAGCGTCGGCCGTTTCGCTCCACCACGGCTTCAGCATGGCTCCTGCCACCCCTTCCCTCATCAGGCTTCCAGCTCGCTTCCAGGATGTCGGGAAAAATCAATTCGTCGGGCTGGACTCGGGATTGGGGATTCAAAGTGTCCTGGATGCGGCGTCCCTTTTCACCCTTGTCTCGGCCCAACGCAATCCCGCAGGCCGCCTCGCCCCGGCTCGACCCTCCCTCTCGCTCCCACTGCACCCTTTCCTTGTCTCTCTGCCTTCGTGTTTTTTTCATTCTTTTTTTAATTATTCGTGTCCGTTTTCGCGCGCGTCTTACGGTGCGTCCGTTTTTCCTCTCTTTTCCCTAATTCACTTTCCGCGCGTCCCTGGTCGCCGCTCCGCTCCTGCCGGCGATAAACAGGTTGTCGCTCTCCGCTGGGGAAAGGGACTCGGTCCGTGTGTGTCTATCGCTTGTGTTTGTGTTTGTGCTTGTGGGGTCTGTCTGTATGCGCGAGTGTGGGTGCATGCATGTGAGTGTGTGAGGATGTGTGCGTGTGTGAGAGAGAGAGAGTGATTTGTACAAAATAAATGAAACCGTGCGACGTGACGCATGCTCACACTCCCGCATGACAATATGGCTAGCAAGCGGCTGGCATGGCTGAAGGAAGGGCGGGGCCGACTAACATAAAAGTAGACGCTGGGGGAGGGGCGGGGGCAATTGTTTTGGTTGCTCGAGGGCAAAAGTTAAGGTGATTGGCTCACGGGCGTGCAGTCACGCCACGAGGTGCGCGGTCCGTCACGTCACGGGGGAGGGGGGGGGGAGCAGATAAAGGTCCTTGTTTGCCGCCTGATGCGTCCTCCCGGTCCGTGACATTACTTTTAATTTCGGCTCGAGCGTTTCCCCCGGCCTTACAGGTAGGTCTGCGACGGCCCCCATCCCCTCCCCTCCCTCCCTCGGAGCTAATTCGTCTCCTGTTCGCCTAATGAATACACCCGCCAGGGCGCGGCGGCGCGGCGCGACAAATGGACCGGCACACCTTCCTTGCGCTTGCCACCGCCTTGTTCCGAGGGGCTGGAAACGTGTCGCGGGACCTCGGACCACCGCCGTCTTTGAATTATGGAGACGCGATAATGAGCGAGAGATCCCTAGTTTCAGAGTGCCGATGCGGCCAAAGCACGCCGCAAAGCGGCTGTGGTAAAAAGGGGAGGGGCTGGAGGATTTTAGTGACCAGGCATGCGAATAGCGTGACCCTTTGATCATGCGTGTCTTTATGCACACATCCCCGCCCCCTCTTTTCACCCCGAAGCCCGAACCTTCACCACAGTTCACATTGGGACTCTCTCTCTCTCTCTCTCTCTCTCTCTCTCTCTCTCTCTCTCTCTCTCTCTCTCTCTCTCTCTCTCTCTCTCTCTCTCACCCACCCACCCACCCACCCACACCCACCCACCCACCCACCCACCCACACCCACCCACCCACCCACCTACCCACACACCCACCCACACCCACCTACCTACCCCCCCCCCCCCCCACACCCACACCCACACACCTCGCACACATTCGCGCATAGCAGGCGCGGCCGGCAGCAACCTCTCGGCTCAGACTTTAGAGGTCGCTGGAAGTACTGACCCCCAGCAGCAGGTGCCCTGCGGTGCCGTGCGGTGCGCCAGGCCTGTGGCGAGCCTTGGTTGGGAGCGACAACACGTGCGGGCCGCCACCGTGACCTTCGCCGGCCACCGGGCCGGGCCGTGACAGCTAGTAGTGGCGTGGCGCGGTGCACTCGCACACGGCCGCTCAATTTACGCTGTGCCACTCAAGGGCACGGCACGCGCACGGCCAGCACTGTGTGGCCCACTGCTCAGCTCTTTTGTATACAACCACCCCCAGCAGGGCGCAAAAATTTGGCATTCCCGTGCAAGAACGCCAAGTTTTACAGGCACGTGTCCAGCCTCGCTCTTGAAATCGATCTGGGAGTTGCGCAGCGACTTAACAAAGCGAGGCTTTTCGCCGTAACTGCTTCGTCACGTGACGTTAACTCGCGGCCCGTCGTAGGTCCGTCCAGGCCCGCGACGGACGGTGCCGTGATCGTGTTTAGGCCGCGTCAGACTTTCCAGCGTCTAATTTCCCCGGAGAGCACCGCTTGCCCGGCAATATGATGCCGCCTCGTTCGCCTCGTTTGCCCCCTGAGCACAATTTGTGCCGGACCGTCTAAGCGGCCTGCGCGCCGGGCCAAGACCACGCCCGTGTAGGACCAGGCGCTGGGTAGGACCGCCTCCGGTTGTGGGCTGTGTGCCTGGAAACCGGCTTAACACCATGCAATTATAGGTGCATTTTTTTTTTCCCACGTGAGAAGACCCGAGAGAAGACCTAATTTTTCCAACGCTGTCTAGTTGTTCTAATAAAAAAAAAAAAAGCTTGCAAAACGCTTTGCTCCAATTTGGTTCGGTCTTTGACTGCCCTTTGCGTCGTGTGTCATCGTGCCTTGCCTTTTTCAGTTTGCATACTTTATTTATTATGGTTAACAGGAGCGACGGGGCGACTCGGTGGGAGTGGAGGGGGTGGAGGCCAGGTGAGGCATGGGTCACCGTCCTCCAGATAACACGCACACAACAGCTTTGCATAATTTTTCACGCTATGACGGATAGTGTTTTCTCGCGTAGAAGGTAAAAAAAAAAGGAGAAACAGTTTCCATGAACCCAGCTGGGACTGGCCTGACCAACCAACAACCTGACATTTGGCATATCCTCGCTCGCCAGGTTCAACAGTTTTGCCTGTTCATCTTCCCGAACGGGAAGGGGGGGGGGGCGCTTCGGAATAGGGGCATAAACGTTTAATGAGACCCGGCCACGTGATAAAGGACCGTCAAGGTGCCGCCCTGCAGGCTGCATCCCAATAGCGCTTTCGTCGCGCTGTCTCTCTCGCTCGCACTGTGCGAGGGCACTGTTCGGAAGCAGCCCGCTGCGTAGCGCCTGTGCCAGCCAGCGCACTGAGCTGTGGCTTCAATTTGGGCGCCGCGTTGTGCTTTTCCTTTCCCGAAAACGAGGAGTCGCTCCTCGACTCTCTCTGTCTCTCTCTCTTGCGGCGGGGTAAGTACGCCACATAGCGATCAGCTGTTGACACGAACAAAGTCAGTTCTACCGACACGTAAAGCACGCAGAACACACAGGCCATTCAAAACAGGACTTAAAAAAAAAAGGGGGCTGTGGTGTTTGAACCTGGGTCCCGCCCCGCTACACGTAATCAGGAGACCGGATTTCCGTTGTTCACGGTTTCTCTCTGATGTCCTGCTGTGTATGTCTCGCCTAGGCTCGGCAAGAGGCAGTAGTTTCCCCCCTGCACCCTGAGTGACGGCGAGGCATTTAAGACCCTCATGTCAGGGGTAGAGTCAATGACCCTTTTCCCAACCCTCGCTTCACCTTGCGTTCCCCACAGTTCCCCTGCCTCCTCTGATTCTTTCCCTCTGGATGCCTTCCCCCTCCCTCCTGCCCCCCGAGCGCGGCAAGGCGCCGAAGGCGTTGTGCGAAACACGCAGCGCTTTGCTTTTAGTGGCACAGAACGAACTGTGCTTTGTCGCTCTGTCTCTCTCGCGCCCCTACGGAACACTCCATGAGTGCGAGAGACAGCGACGAAGCACTGCTCGAAATCAGGCGGCTGCCGCTGTGCGTTGTTGAGTCGAACGGGCGGGCCTCTATGGGCAGTGGCAGCAGCAAGCAGACTGATTCCAGAGAGTTGTTTCGTCGCTCTTTTTCAATCGCACTCATGGGGCGTTCCGTAGGGGTGCGAGAGAGACAGGGCGACGATTCGACTCTTCGGACTCGCTCGGCAGGGGCGGCAGGGGCGGCAGGGGCGGCAGGGGCAGCCGGGCCGGGGGCTCTGGAACCTCCAGCAATTAGTCTCCCGTGTTCGCGCGGCCCGGCCGAGGGCCCGGCGCAGCCCCTAACCCCCTCCCACGCACTCAGTGAAAGCTTGTGAAGTGAAAGTAAGGAAAAATAGAGACGGGTCGGGTCTCCAGTCCCTCTACTTCCCTGGGGCTGGCCGCCGGCGGGTGGCCACGCGCGAGTTCGGTTGCACAGCCTTGTTGGACAGTTTCACCAGAAGAAGGTGTTATAAGTACACCCAATGGTATGCTTCAAAGCATTGGTATTTTAATTTTAATTTCACTGTATTTATAGACACTCTTGGGATAAACTTAAACAAGCAAATTGTACAGTAGTAAACATTTTGTTAACTGGTAAACTAAATATTTTTATAATTTAATATTACAACAAAGAACATCTTTAAAATGCCGCATGGATATGATTTAAAATTTAATGCTGAGGACATTAATTTATGATGCAGGGAGGGTGCAATTTGATGAACCTATCTGCTACACCATATTTCAAAAGACTAGACAAAAGTAAAACAGATAATATCAGGTCATCTCAGACCAAATGGGAGTGTGATCCAGTTGAGCTCAAATCGGAAGGATGCTTTATGGGAGTAGAATGCCCACGCCCCTGGCTGACTGCAACTGTTACAGAGCTGCTCAGGATTGGCTCTTCAGCAGGCAAACTAAATACCTCTTTCAAGTTAGGGTTATCAATTTTTATGGGGCTCCCATCCGAACTGGATGTTGTGCTCAAGGCCCCCGCCTCCTTAGTTTTACGAAGCATTGCCCCCACCCAACCAATGCCCATCCGCCTGAAGTCGCCCTCAACTTCATCTGCTGAAGAATACAAATCTACAGGGGACATCAAGATATTTGTTTTCCAGTCCTTTGAACCATTGGAACTTGAATTCTGGCTTTGAAAAGAGACAGTGTTAGTTTCCCTACTGGCAGAAATATCAGACTGGCCTGCTCCTGTCTTTCCAGAGCTCACATCCGAATCCACACTATTCTTCATTGGGCTGCTTGAGCCTGAGCTTTGCTTTGGCGCACTGTCTGTTTTCTTGGCCCACGCAAAAGGGCTTGTCAGAAGGTTGCGCCGCATAAGTTCAGCGATGACATCAGGAGGAGTTCCAGGTGTTGATGGAGATGAAAGACCATGAGAAGGAGACACTGGTGCAGTTGCGTGAGATCCAATACTTTCATGAAAAGTAGTTCCCAATTCAAGAATGGTAGAAAGCTCATGAGGTTCAGTGGGACTCATAGCATTACATCTGAGGATTTAAGAAATCAAATGTTTATCTTGGGACAGTGTTTTGCAAAAACTATTATAAGACAAACAACTTACCTCTCAATATTCCTCCAAAATGCAACTGGTGGTTTAGGCCTTGCATAGTTTAATTCCATATGCCCACCAATATCACTAGAACCATCCCGAGGTGGAGTTCTGAAAAATGGTGCTGTCAGAGGTTCTGACAATTCTGTCACTTTGGAGGACATATGACTTCGTACATCGGCTAGAAGTTGTACAACTGCGTTGCTGTAAGGGTCCAGAGACATTCTACTGTCTTCTTCATTCCCAATCAGGGCAGGAGAAGCCACATCTGCCCATTCCAGAACATGTGGGGGAGGACTCATGTATGCTGTTGAATCCAAATGCAAAGTGCTCCTAGACTGGTTGTCAGCACTAAGAAGAGAGTCACCCTCAGTGGATGAATTCACCACAGCCTGCCTTCTTACTTCTTCAATCATTTTCGTCAATGCAGAAATCTTTTCATGGCACTGTCTCGTCATGTCAGTTAGAGCTCCCTGGTCCGACACAGCAGGGTGCAACAACCATTCATCCAACTCAGAACTATGCAATTTCCTCTTACTTTCATCATAAATAGTCTCTAGAAAATTTGCTCTGTCATCAGCATCACCACACTGCAAACTTTTGGATGGCAGAACTTGCCCTTCTGTTTGGGCTGCTAAAGGTGTATTATCAGAAGGACTTACATCTGTTACAGATGATTTGAAAATGGCAGAGGAAGGAGTTGATACCTCACTACAGGAAACATTCAGCCGATCAATACTTTCCCTGCTCATGGCAAGAAGTCTATTGATGTAGCTTACAAGCTGCCCATCATGTCCAACTTGATTGCTTGATGTTCCTGGTTGTGGCAAAATGTTACGCTGAGCAAGTGCCATCAATGTTTTAATATCCTCAGTCAAGGATGAAAGAACTTTATCAGGAGGACTCAAATATGAAGTGCTGGTTGAAGTAAGATGTTCTTGCACATCAGAGTCCTCTTGCAATTTTTCCTGTGTTCTTTTGGCAGCATTTGTTTCTGAACCTTCGGCTATTTTTTTCCCGATTTTTGCTTCATTTTTGGTTGATTTCTTGACCATTTCAGCTTCACTTCTAGTTGATTTTTTGCGTGTTTTCTTCTTGCTGCCATCCTTTGAAACTTGCTTGGATAAGATTTCTGGCTTAGGTTTCTTTTCCTTTATTGGTACTTGCTGAGAACTAGAATCTCTCTGGCATGCCTCATCTGGTTTCTCACTCAAAGATTTGGTTTCTCTTTTTTTACTTTTTTTAACAACAGGTTGGTTTTCTACCATTTTTTGGCTTTTAGCAACTTGTTTCATACTGCTGCCGGATACCTCAGCATGTGTTGGTCCATCCACATTTTCATGGGTTGGGCTTCCACTCCTACTCCAGCTGGATAATTCTGTTACCTTTGCTCTTCCATTTTCATCATCAAAGTTACTCATTGGCCTACTCCCATTCACACCTTCCTCAGTTCCACATACTTTCACAAGAACTTGGACACCATGAAGAGATAATGACTTACTACCAGAACTGCTGCTCTCAGTTTGGTCCATAATTATAGATGACATGGACACATCCATACTGTAGAACAAGGCATCTTTAACAAAAGACCCATCTTCTCCGGAAATTTTTCCTTTTTGTTTAAGATGGGAATTAGGTACAAGCGAGTGAGAGGACGAGTTAGGAGTAGGGTCTGACTGCTCAATGATAATACTTTCATGAGTACATGAGGTGCCAGGCGAAGAGTTTTCCTCATCTTTTTCAAGCAGCGTCTTCATACATTCAGGGTCCACAATGCTGTCACCTAAACGCTTCACTTCTGACCGTTGAACTTTCAACTGTTTTCGTTGCTGTAGTACCTTTTCTTCCAAGTTCCTGATGTCATTCTCCTTGTTGATGTCTTGAGTTGCATTAACAACTAATGGCTGCTGTCTTGACAACAGCAGAGACTGTCTTTCATCATTTATCCTCTGCACAAGACTTCTTAAAGCAGTTTCTCTTTCATTGCTTTCTTGATGGGCATTACTATACGACTGCAAGGCAGTGGAAGCTGGTGCAATGATGATAGAATCTGATGGGGATGAGTCTCCTTTATGGAAATCTTCTTGCTCTGCAGAGGTGTCTTGTGCTCGCCAGAGTCCAACATTTAGACGTGGTGCACTGTCTGGAGTGTCTCCAAAGCGTGACACTATTAATGAACCATCTGGAGAGAATTTGCAAAAATTAATTGTCTGTTCTACTCCAAATGTGAGGGAATTCCAGGAAACATAAGGAGATTGTCAGGGCCAGAAAAAAACATGGAGGAGACTTACCAGGAGTGTCAGCAGAGTCAGCTTCCAGGGCACTGTCACAAGGATTCACCTCAGCATCTTGCAAAAGATTTTCAACAGCTAATTTCAGCTTGTTTTCTTGATTATTCATCTGGAACATTTTAAATTACACAGTAAATAATGGTTGATTTTTAGTAAAGAAACAGATGTTGATATCTGTTAGGATACTGATAGAGACAAATTTACCTTAATCCATGGCTTTTCAGGTGCACTACAGCTATTAAGAGCAGCATTTTGCCTCGCCAACAATGATAGACTATCCATAAAATGTTTATAATCTCTTTGTGCCTGAACTCTTTGAAGAGCCTCTCTGCCCCTCTGTTGATCTTTCTGTTCAGTGTTGAGCTTGCAGTTTGAATCGGAGGTCACCATACATTTATCAGCAGCTTCTTTTGCATTAATCTGAAGCAGAATGTTAGAGAAAGTTGGCTTTAAAAAATTGGTTTATGCTAAAAAATTTAGAAGTGGTTTAAAATTTTCACTTGTAAGTACCTCTCCTGCTGACTGCACTTTTTCCACTATGCCAGATGTTTTACCACATTGACTTTGGAAGCAGCTACTATAGTCATATAGTTTGACATCAGAATTTGAAGAAATGGCTTGGTCCCTAAAAGCATTTTATAAATGATTAAATTGGCATGACATGACTATTGGATTTGAAAAATTATTATATTGATTTATAGAACTTCAATTAAATCTAAAATTCAATAAGTACCTGACAGATGCTACTCTATTAGACATGGAGGTTTCAGGACGGTCATAAAGAAGCCTTTTGAACTGATTAGAATCACCATGAGATGATACAGGCCAAGAACCAGGATCTGCATTGTAGGCTAGACCCCCTTTTCTTTCATTAGATTCAGCTCTGGATGAATCACCCTGTGAGAAAAAGTTTGCAATGAGGATTATCTCTACTACAATCATACATGCTCCCCAAAATTAATAGAAACTGACCTTTTCATTGTTGCTTTGATTATCAATCATGCCCAGGGGTAAGGCTTGCTGAGACCATGATCGTTTAGGCCACTCAGGCACGTTAGTTTTTCTCTGCCCCGATGTTTTTGATGGAGGTGCAACAATACAGACCGAAGCCTTTGGAGGGATGCTAAATGCAGAGAAACACAAATCAATAATGACTTTTATGCGACAAAAATTCAGGTAAGAGCTTAATTGTACCTTTGAATGCCCACAGTAGACTCAGGGCATGGCAGGGCAACAACTGCAGCAGAACGAGCTTCTTCCACAGCTCGGACATTAAGTAATTGAAACCTTCGCTCATCATTGGCCCTGCGGCGAGCTTTTTCCTCTTCCCTCAGGCGGTTCAGTGCTTCTTGTCCTCTTTTCTGTGCAGCTGATGAAATCTTTTCAGCTTCTTCTCTTTGTGCAGCCTCTTCATTGGGCTGGAAAAATTTACAGTCAATATATATTTGGAACAATTTATAATCAACTCAGAAGACTAAATATTTCTTTTACAAAAAAAAACATACTTGACTTGCAGCATCTGCATGGCTTTTGCCAACATTCTGTACGGTTTTGTTGTACTCGCCCTGTAATTCTTTTAACTTGCGAACTTGCCACTGATGAGTTCTCGCATTGACACGCTCTTGCACCAAACTAAGTTGCTTCTCTCTTTCACTATGAACCTTTTGACGGACAAGAGTAGCCACATCCCTAGACTGCTGTCTGACCTAAAACAGAAAAGAAGGCAGCCATCTCAATTCAAATAACTGTTTAATGTTAGATGAGCCAGAGGAGGCATTGCCGAGACCCCAACTGAAAGAGTGGACGAGGATAAGTAAAATGTACTTAGACCAATCAAAAATATAAATCACTACACACATTACAGGAAACGAAATTCAGAAGAAAATAGTAGGATAAGTGACAGTCACCTGCTCTAAGCGAAGTAATCTTCGACGATGCAATTCCTCACGTTTCAGCGTTTCTGCATCTTTGAAACTCCTTTGAACACGATTAACTCCATCTGATTTGCCTTGCATTTCTGCAGATTATCACAAGAGGCGAGGCAACCCCAGAGTTTAATTTAAGAGTTGTTTTCGTTGTTGTTTTCGTTGTTTACAGCCAGTCAAACAACACCCCCAAAACACCATCTGTCAATCGCACAATCGCAAGCTCGTCATTCGACATTTCAAATATTCTCAGATTCTTGAATTCTTCTTTGCGCCGGTTTTACCACCGCCTTTGTTTGGAATCTCCTTTTTGATTTGGTACAGTCACGCAAATTGACTCATCGGTAGAAGAAGTCTAGATGGATGGTTATAACATGAGATATTTGACTCTTATGTCATATCCAAAATTTTTGAAGCTTTCCGAAAGTATACTATTTCAACAGTCTAAGACTTGAGTTGAGGAGGTTATGGCCATAACCTATAAACAACAAGGAGGGGGCGCGGGATGAGGAGAGGAGGAGAGCAGTTGTTTTGTAGTGTTTTAAGGTTTTGGGGTCTTCTTCAGGGATAAGAGAATGGATCGTGAAACAAACAAGATTGGCAAGAAGAAGACTGTTAAAAAACATAAGTTGGCCAAAAGGAAAAAACACCATGACGCGAGTGGCGAAGAATCCATTGACCTGTCTGAAAAGATATTCCCTATAGCTCATTACATCAATGACAGAGAAGAAATGATCCAACAAGTTTTCTCTGTTATGGAAAGAGAAAAACTCAATTGCATGCTTCCACCTATTTTGAAAGGTATGACAGTGGAAGTGCTGAAAGGAAAGTGTTTGAAGGAGTTGACGAAAATGTCTGATGATGAAGTACGGAAGGTTTTATGTGGAGAAACCATTGAAGGCTTTACGGAACAGGTGCCAGTACCTACAAACATTGACTCCGACACTTGTCAAAGTCTGTCATCTATTGAAGAGTGTAACAATACTGAAAAGGAGAAGCGGACTCTGTTGGATATCCTCGAGCAAGAAATGCAAGAAATTGCCTACAACACTGTGCTGAAACGATCGGAGAAACCTGAAACAGAATCTGATGATGGGTTGCCTGAGATTGTAGCGATTACCCCTACACATTCCCCAGCAAGAGCAGCAAACACTGTACCACTTATTTGCATTGATTCTGGAGACGATGAACCATGCCAGCGCGTATGTGAACCTGTGATTGGAAATAACTCACTCGAACAATTCAACAATCTTAATGTTGCATGTGAAGGTGGCGCTGATGTGCTTTGTATTCCAAACACGTGCTTAAATACAGACACTGTCAACCTTGATAAGAACACGTCAAGTTTTGTAGATATGTCTTCAACCTCAACTTCAGGACCTCCACCTGAAATCAATGATTACTTAGGACATCTTTCCAAAGTACATAATTCTGGGGAAAGTTTTACAATTCAAGTCTTTTCTAAAAACACATCATCAGAGCGAATAGTCAAAAAAGTCTGCAAGCTCTCGAATTCTGATTTAGACTCGGGTAAGAATCCGATTGTGAATGCAGAAAAATTCAAAGCTGACAATCTGGTTACAAATAGTGATTTGATTGATTGTGATAAAAATGAATTGATCAGTGAAAATAGTCAGAATGTTGTTGAAGTAGTTACTACTGTTTCGGCTAATGTGGTTGAAGAAATTCAAATCACAGACGAAAATATCACTGTGCAGCAAAGCTCAAATGAAGGCAATCTATTTTGTGATACATCAATCACTCAGCTAGTTGATGGTTGCATTAGCCTTCAAAACTCAATGAAATCAAATGACCTTGCACATGATGAAGTTTCCCTAGAATACAAAGCTGCAGAAAAGGAGGAGGGAGAAATCACTGAAGAAGAATCTGGGGAAGAAGTAGAAATATTGGAGAACTATGAAGAGCAACACCGATCCTCCACCATTTTCCTGTCATCTGATGATGATGTGAAAAGTGACCTCGGTAGGCAGGATCATAGAAACAAAGTACGAAAACATCATCACAGGTCTAAGGGTAGTAAAAGAAATACTGTCTCTCCAGAACGATCAAGGAGGCGCATTGAAAAACGTGGCAACCGAAGCTACAGGCGGAAAACAACATCAACAGCAAAAGAAAGCCAGTGTCATAATGAGAAAGAAACGGAAGCAACCCCAGCAAGCAACAGCATTCAAATATCAGATGAGGTAGCTTTGGAAAGCCATCCAGTTGAAGCTGCATCAACCCTGTCTGTAAAAGATGACTCTTTGGAAGTTGTAGAAGAGATGGAGACAGAAACCTGTGACCCATCCACATCACCTAACACTTTAGAAATTCACATTTCGGACACAAAATTAGATTCATCTGAAGAATTTGAGGGAACTGACTCAGCTGAGCCAGTTTCAACAAAAACCTCATGGGCTGATAGATGGGCAGAAAAAAAAGATTTAAAAAAAGTAGTTATAACCAGTAAAATTTGTCAAAATGTCCGCAAAAGAATTTTGTCTGCCAGAAGAAAACAAACAAATCCAGAGCCCCCCACTACACAGACTGCTCCCTTGCCTTCTGTTCCTCCATTAGTACTCCACGTTGAAGGGAGTGTTCAAGAGTATCAAATGTTACAATTGTTAGATACTGAAGAAAGAAACGAGCCAGATCCACCTGTATTAGATTCATTACCCCGTGGTAATGATTTGGATGTTGTTTCTAGCATAAAATCCAACCATGATTTGGTATCACATGACCCAAATTTAGAGGAAACCAATCAAATAGAATAAAGACAGAATAAAGCTTTTAGTTTTGGTACAGAGAAGGTTTTACATGCTACTTTGACACAAAAATCATTTTTCCCTAAGGCCTTGTCTTTTTTTTTTATTATTATTGAAAGATTTGCTCTGAAAAATTTGTTTCACTGCCGTCATAGCCATGATTTTTTGTTTTTGTTAAAGATTTTGTTTATACTGTATTTTGTGCTGTTTTTCTCAGTGGGGACCTTTCCTTTGATTGCTTTAACATTGAATTAAATGACACATTCTCTCTATAATCTTTTTTATTGTGATACACTCTGTCCTGGTACACTTTCCATTGCAGATGAATTATGTAAACAATCATGATGAACAATGAATGTGGTTCGACTAAACACACACACACATTTTATGTTATTGCATTCAGCATTTGGAATATAAAAAGGGTCTCATTCCAACAGCATTTCTTACTATTAAAAAAATGCAGAAAGAGTTGCTATTATGTACTACAAGAGGACAAGAAATGAGAATATGTAATTAATATGTGGTTTGTACAAATGTAACAACAAGATAACTTCTTCAACATGCAATATGTGGCACATAATATTACAAAAACTGATAAATGTATGCTCAGAAAAAGACTTAGAGAGTTACAGTTTACACTGGAAGTGCATCACACTCAAGAGGTCTCTTACCATTCTTTGACTTTGAAATGGTAAATGTGTGAACACTTTCATTTTGAAAAAAATTCACATGTCTAAGTAAAATGAGTTTACAAAAAAAATAAACAGGTACAACAATTTAGCCTGTCACATCAAGCATGCATAGACTGCAACCCAGAAACAAAATTATCACATAGAGTGGAGCTAATCTACCTGTCAGGCAGACCATTACAAGTCAAATGAAGGAAGGATAGGTACAAATGCAATAAATATCACAATTTAACCAAAGATAAACCTAAACTTGGACTCCCTCAAGATAACACACAAAAAACTAAGATATTGTTTGAAAAGTTATAAACAGATTTTACACTTCCAACAATTGTGTGACATTTATTAAAAATGAGGAGAACATTCAAACCCCTTTACAGGTAATAATTGGTTCATTTTTCAGGAACCAAATTTTGCTGATCAGATAATGAGCCAGTGAAGTATTTTCATAACAATCTATCTAAAGTAATTTGTATGTAATTATGGAAGGGCTTGTACTGCCTTGTTCAGTAGGCTGCAAATTGCCCTTGAACGGAACAAGCATAAGTCTAGGGACATCACACCAACAACTCTAAAAACAACATACACACATTAACTGAACTAACACAAAAGAGATCACTTTCGAAGGGAAACAGATGAATACTAACTTAATGAGTAACAGTCTTCAATACCACTAAAAAGAGGGTGGAGAGATGTTTTAGAACTCAAAACTGAGAGTGATCTAGTAACATACCGGTAGTCACGATTAAAACTCTGAGTGAAGGGTCATGAGGAATATCTTCATTTACATTTTGAATAGTTCATTTTCATTTATTACACTCCTCTCTATACAAGAGTTACGAGAGTCATCACTATCTACATCTAAACTAAGTGATCCACTTTTGACTTTCCTCTGGTGTAACACTAGACTTGGGCAAAACTAACTGATTCTCTTTCACTGATATGGTCAAATCAGGAAGATTAGAAGAGAACGACAAAAATTCCTACCATTTAGCAAAGAAAGGCCTAATGATATACAAACGAAACAAAAAGCGCATAACTGAAATATTAAAGTTGGTTTGTACCCAAAACTATGGCACAGAGAAAACTTCTGAAAAAACTTGAAGCTACTAACAATTTTAAAACATAATTTTTAATTAAATTGAAGAAAGCAACCAATATTTCAAGTCGCAGTTGAATTATTGACATAATATCCTGAGGAACTGCGCAATCATTTAGCTTTAAAAAAAAACAAAAAAAAAAAAACACTGTTTACACAAGGAAAAAAAGTTAATCAAACCAACAATACTAAATTAGATTGAGTCGTCGCCCAAGCCTTCATCATGCTCAACCTCTTCAGCTTCCTTGGGGACATGTAATTGATCACCATCTTCAATTCTCAACAAATCCACAAACCAATCAGGGAATGGTTCAGCTATATTTGGTACAACAGCATCATCCAAAACAGGAGCTGCAAGCAAAGGTTGCATGTTGCCTTCGTGCACTACCGCAACAAATTCTCTCTCATCACCCAATGGAGCCACAGCATTATTTCCCTCACCATCCCGATTATTATTGGCAAGATCACCATTTTCAACATTTTCAAACACTATCGGAACAACAGGGTGCCTTGGATGAATCATTCTTCGAGGCAAGGCAGGCCTGCGGTCTGAAGAATCACTGAACTCATCTTCTGAGAGGGATTGATTGGAACGTTCATCATTTTCAGTTGAAATGTCATCAACTTGCTCAGGAGTCATGTCCACATCAACATCATGATGCAGGGATGAGGAGTTGGGGTAGCCACTATCACCAGCAAAATCTAAACTACAACTGTCCACACCATCTCTCACTAGAGAACCATCAAGTGACTTCCGTTCAGAACTCATGGACATGTTACAACTTTCAGGAATTTTATCAGAATGGCAATAAGTTTGCCCAGTGTAGCACAGGGCAACACTTGTGGAAGGAGTAAATTCAACATATTCCAGGCCTGCACGTCGCTTTAGACTACAAGATCCATCTAAATGTAACACTTCTACAGAAGTGGACTTTGGTAATTCTTTGGTTTTCATTGGCAAGCTGTTCCCCAACTCCAACTTGTAACTAACTGGAAATGCATCTCCAATCTCATCTTGAGAACATTTTGGGTTTAGAAGGGGCGATAAATCAACACCAGAATCTGTGATAGGTTCTCGTTTAGATGAGAGATTTGGATTTTCTTGATTAGGGGAACTTGATGGGCTTGATGTAGAACACATGCGATCTTCATTAGGCTGGATACTTTGAGAACCACCGGCTTCTGTGTCACCTGCTCTTAGGCAACTACTTGAATTATAGGAGGTGCACAACCGTTTAGAATGTTCCAATGAGTTCCACTGCCATTCACAGTCAAGGTGGTGAGCAAACTCACTTTCCTCTGAATCATATTCACCATTACCATCATCCACATCTGTCCAATCTTCTTCCAAAATGTCCATCTCAGACTGTCTTTCCCGCATCAAATTTGCAGCATTGTCAAATGATGCCATGGCCATATGATAGTCTGCCAGATATCTCGGTCCAGGGAACACCGGAGGAGGATCATCATCAACATCCCATCTTTCATCACTGGCAGTACTCTGAGAATCAGCCTCAGGATTCAACACATCACAGTCAGTTTCAGCAGGAGCATCATTAGCATTGTCATTGTCATTATCTTCATCGCTATCCTCATCGCTAGAGTCACAAGGTGCATAACAATTAAAAGAAACAAAAAAACAACCATTTTTTTCTATGATGTCATCAGGGGGAAGCTTGCATCTAGAATCAAAGGAAGGGAAAAAAAAAGAGGATTAGTATAGTGCATTAATTCGCATTCATTTGACATCAACTTCAATATTTTTACCTGATGGATTCTGTGTCAGCTGACGGAAAAGAAGCACGAACTTCCCTCACAAGGTCTACCAAGGGAACATGAGCTAAGTCGCTATCAGCCTCCTCTCGATATTGGTCACAGTACCCCAATCTATTTAAATGATAACGTATTTCATCATGAAGTTTTTCTTCCTCACTTCTATGATCTGGTTGTTTCGTGGGGTGATCGTATATCCTACAAACATTGTATACTTCTGCAGAATCCTGATTTAAGAGAAACAAAATTAAAGAATTTTTTGCTTGGTATTTTTTAACCTAAAATATTTACTTTAGTATTTAATAAAAAGGGATAGGAGGAAAACACACTATACCTTAATCACCCTAGGAGAATAATCTCTGCCTCTGATGAAAAGGGCCAACTGAGAACAGTAGCCGACACTTTCTTCTCCCTTGGGAGGAGCACCCACACCACTGATTTCAACTTCATATTGTGGATAACATGATGTGATTTTGTTTGTCCTGCAAAATAGCCTCTGTTAATGCATTCATTTGTGCACGAAATTAGCAGAAAATTGCCATCGAAGCATTAATACACACCAGTCCTGAAACTCTTTCCTTGACCATTCAAATTTGTGATCGTAATGTCTAAACTTTCCATCTAAACCATCCAGTAATACATTAAAATCAGAATTGGGAGTCGTAAATATTGCTATTTCTGGTTCAATAAATCCAAAAATAGTTTCTCCTAACTTTTCAACAATATCCATCTCCAAATGCTCAATTCTAAAATGATAATAAGTAATGAATTAGTTTTGTACTTAAAATACACAGTGGAATGAAAAATAAGGTCAAAACTCTGAAACTAAACTCACAATTCAATGCAAACAACAGCATTTGCTCCTTGCAATCGAGCATCACAATCTGCAACACTTCCACAAAGAACTTCAACATGCAGTGGAGTCGCCCGTGGACACAGGTAATCAAATGTCAAAGGTGAAGCTCGGCAAGCATTGTAGTCCAAAAGATCGGCATCAATGTCAACCATGATAACTTTTGTGACTTGAGCGAGTTGTTTGAAATAAGGAAACATGGCAAGCTCCGCACAGCCAAACTCAACAACCTAGAGCAGGAATAAAAAAAAACTATGAGTACATCTTTCAAAATGGATCATAAGTTTAGTTTCAAAATAATGCAGTCAAGAAAATCTGACAAACCGATGTGACAGGGGGAGACCATCTCTTGTCTTTCAAAATCTCTTTAACGGTCTCATACCTCTGACGATACAGAGGTGGGTAGAACTTCAGGTTACCCACATCATCATAGTATGCTCTACCGTCCGGTTCGATGGGGACGTAAGAACTTCCTTCTCCATTGTCGAGGCCCCATGCATTGGCCCCAAGGGGATCGTCACCTTGGCCTCTGGTGATTTCAGGTCCAGGCATAGCCCTTGCCATTGCAATGTAAACTGGTCTTTCCGTGCTGGCTGAGGAAGGACACGGACATTAGTGAGTCTCAACGTCCATAGCTTACTACTTCTCTTCATGCACAGATAACAAACCGTTTCAGGAATATTTTTGTAACATATTATGACCGAACCAATACCGTGTTTTCATCAGTTTCAGGCAATTGCTTTACAAACAGCAGACAACATTAACAAAAACAAAGCAAAGGGGAAAACAAAAGAGAAGGGGCTACACCGACAACTATGAGAAATTTGCCATTTATGAGAAATTTGGTAAGCCGCAAAACGCGTGTTTCTTTTTCAGTTTGTGACACAAAGCGTTGTATTTGAAGGCAAAGTTTTTCGCACTCAGCCAACGATGCACGCTACTCGTCGTTGGAAGGATTCCTTGATAAAACTTCTAAAATGGAAGCCTGGCGTCATGTATTTCAGTGGCCAAATCGCCCAACCAACCAATAGATATGTCATCCCCTTACACGAAGTTTATCTAAAAATGATCTCTCTTGTTGGTGAAGAAAACACAAGTACGATTGTGAAGAACTTATTCCCGCAGCTTTCTTCATGTCTTGTATTTACTTCATGATTTCATAATGTTTATCTTTCAACAGGTTTGTTGCATGATTTCATAAAAGGTCATGTATGCCATAGTGATAGCCCAGTCATGATTATGCGCGCTAGGGATGGCTTTCTGGCCAAAGAATTACTTAATGAAAACGTTCCATGTCTCCATCTGTTTGAGAGAAGAAGCACCTTTAAATCAGACCTGGAAGTGAGTACTTAAGCTGAGGAAATGTGGGTTATGACAATTTCAATTTTGTCTCAACACTAATCACTTTTTTTTCCCTCTAGGAATTATCCAAACAATATCCAGGAAGATGTTTCATGCATCCCAGAACGTTTAATGATGTATTTTTTGAAAATAATCATATACCTGCATTCAATAGTCCTTACATTAGAACAAGCCTCCCATTTAAAGTTAAGAGAAAATGGAAAGATGGTATGTTTTCAGCCCTCGTCCTTGTCAAATGCCAATATGTTAATCAAATCCTAATTTTTTATTATTCCTAGATCCTTCAATCAACGTTATTGGCTCGCATACTAATGGGAAAGTATTGTTAGTTGCCTTGATCCACATTGCCAAAAATATGATGAACTTTGGAATGGGAAGGCCTCAATTTTTTCTTACCTTCCCTAAAGTGAGCTGGGTGAGTATGTACCTACTAAAACATTGTCTCTTAGGGTTTTTTTTTCCCAAATTTTTCTATGTTCAGTGTTTTTCAATTTTAGGACAAGATTTTAATGGACCCCAGGTCAGCAACTTATCAGGAATACCAAATGGCAGGGCTCCTTTTTCCTGATTATTTTGACTTTGAGGTCTTGGGTATTATTCCTCCGCCAGTCAGTTACTGCACTGGACCAGTGTTGACAGTAAGTATGCAATCCTCCTATTTTGATTTTTCAATCATGAAAATATAATGGACACTGTTTATAATTAGGTTCTCTGTACCCCATAGAAGCATACTGTTTCAAAGGAAGAATTTGTTACCATCAGAATTGCACCATCTAAGGAGCTTGAGGATCTTTTAAATGCTAACGTCCTTGAAGAATATTTATTTTTTGGAACACAAACTATGAATGGAAAGGCTAAGCACAACATGATCATCCCTACATTGGAGTGAGTACATTTTAAAGCAGCACACAAGTTTGGGACTAGCAACTTATGGATTCTGTCTGTAACAAATTGTTCTTATTGTTTGACATCTTATTTACAGGAAATTTGCACCTGATACTGGCATGGAATTGGTAGCAAATGGGGTAAATTGCTTTACTAAATTTAGTGAGCTTTCTCCTTCAGAGGCATTAAAAATATTTAAATTATGGAGGTCTTCCCCTAAATATGTGACATCACTCTTCATGCGAGAATTTGATGAATATATGTTATATAACAATGTTACGTAATTAAAAAAAAAAAATCTGTTTCTGTCTGTATGGTTTTTCGAACCAATTGAGGATTTATGCGTAAAGAAGTATTTTAAGTTGCTGAAGTCGCCTGTGAGGAGGAGGGGGGGGGGTTCGGTTCCTCCCCTCCACCTCCCCCTCCCTCCCCCCTCTCCGTTTCCCCGTGATGACCCATCATCCGGAAAGCTTTCCCCCGCGTCCCAATAATCGCTGCTCCATATCCATATTTCCTCAGCCTGTGGGCTAGCTCCGAGTTTTCCATAGTTTGAAGATTAGGTAAGAATATCGCAATGAAGTTGTAAAAACTGGCGCGATGATGGAAGCCGAAGAGCTCGCGCAATACGGTGGTAAGTACGCGTTACTTTCGGAATTTGGTGTGAGACTTCTCTTGTCACGATCGTCTTGTGTTCTTTGTGCAGAAGACTGGCGACTGAGTGTCTTTTGTTTTGACTGAAATCAAAAGGATAACATTTACGCGTTTCTACCCAAATGACGTTTAGTAATTCGATAATTAGACTTTCACAGGTTTCAATATTTCCCTACGTTGAGAGGCATAACCTATGTGCTTCCTTTAGGCCCCTTACTTGTTCACCTTGAGACGATGCTACCTATCGTCCACGTCCGAAAATCGAAACACAGCCCAAGTTCCAAGATATTTTGATTGAAATTCAGTTGTCATTTTTTTAATTCAATACGGATTATGTTTGACTGCAGAGTGGCGGTACACTTTTGAAAGTTGCGCCTAACCTTAAAGGAGTGGCACCGACGCCTGGCAAGTCGTTAGTCCCCACTGACATATAAGACTAATTAAAAACGAATATTTATACACAATCCCAAATTTTCTCACCAACACATCAAATATTTTCGAAACCCAAGGCTCTCTCCACCACTGAACACCCTTGTTTTTCCCCCTCTGTGATCTAAAGACAAATTTTGTGTTCCTTTAAAGTATAGAAGCTTGAAAGGTCATTTTTAAACCCCATTTCGTGGTTTCTTCATAACTTAAAATTATCATGATCCAGTAACACTTATTGATAAATGCAAAAGAAAGTACTATTCAGATGAAAACATCTTCTCAAAAATTTTCCTTTCATTATCATGGAGGTTATGGCCCCTGTAACATCACTGCGCTAACGAAAGATCTCAAGAATGTAACACGGCTCCTGGTGTGTTGTCTTGAGGACATTACAATTTTCCGATAAGCTTTGAAGCTGAGTTCATGTTAGTTTCTATGTATTTTATTCTATGATCCAGATGGAAATGCTGATCAAGCTGAATCGGAAGTCTTAGAAGACATCACTTCAGATAAGATCATGGAGGGCACTTCTGACGCTGGGTAATTCTCTTTGTACTGGCTTGTACTGGCTGAATTATTTGGATGCATTTTATATAACATTTATTTTTTTAAAAAATTTTTTTGTTCAGTTACAGCATTGATTTTGAAAAGCAAGAACTCTTAAATGGGGAGGAAGTTGTTATGGAGGGCCTTGAAAGTTTGAGTGATTGCACTGAAGGAATGGAGGTACGCTTAAATTTTCTTAACTTGTTGTGTGTGGTGTATTATGGTCTGACACAGAAACATTCTTGCAGGTCATTCAATGTGAAGATGTAGAGTCAGGTCTGTCAGATGTGGATCCAAGGCACCGTAAAGTTGACAAAGATGATCCCCGAAGTAGGTTGCATTACATTAAGTATTTGAAGAAAGAGGGCAAGCACATGAAGATGTGGGAGTGTGGAATATGTGAGGAACCATGACTTAAAATCACTGCTTTAAGCTTCAAAATTAGCTCTGGTACATTCAGTTGGGCTCCTTTGGTTTTTTGATCTGAAGTCATTTTTTTGTTTATTTAGGTGGCAAGGAGTTTCGTCATCAGTACACTTTAATGAGGCACTTACCCACTCATACTGATGAGAGAAATTACAAATGTGATGATTGCGGTAAAGCATTTAGACAGGTAAATCCTTTACTTCTGTATAATGCCACTTTTTCCATCATATATTTTTGTATATATGTATATGTATGTCTTTATTTAGATGAGTACTCTATCACAACATCGGGCTATACATAGTGATGCACGTCCATATGTGTGTGAGTGCTGCAAAAAGACTTTCAATAGGGTTTCTACATTAATATCACACCGCAAAACCCATTCTGATATGAAACCGCATAAGTGTCCTGTATGTTTTAAAGGATTCCACCAGAAAGGTATTCTTAATCTAAAAAATCATGAATTAATATTCTTTCAAAATCATATATTATTTGTTTTTATTTATTTAAGGTAATTTGCGTAATCATGTCTTTACTCACACCAATGAGAGACCATACAAGTGTGAGATTTGTGAGAAAGGTTTCAACCAGATGTCTAATTTAGTCTGTCATAAGGTTAGCTGTATTTCACTTTATTCCTTTAATACTTTCCTGTATTAGAACATCTTCTCTTCAGCAATTAGTTTATAAATATTACAGGCTCATGTACATGGAGACAGATCGAGACACGTTTGCAATTTATGTGGAAGTGAATTTTTAAGACGATATGCTTTGCGACTTCATCAAGAGTACAACCATGGAATCGTTTATCAAAATAGTGATAGACCTGTACCCAAGAAAAGCCAAGAAATATCACATGGCAGGAAATCTGAGTAAGTATTAATGCTTAAAAAATCATTTCTTTTCCTCACTTAATTCTGAACGCTAACAAATTTTGCTGATCCCAGAGGAAATGTTTCTTCTCAAAAAAATCAACGGGGCCTTAATATTATGAAGAGTTCTCCTCAGGCAGTAAGAGGGAAACAAGCAGCAAAAAATTTATCACCAGAAACTAAGGTATTTGTATCAATAAATTGTTGATGCTAGTGTCCTACAATGCAAATGATCCCTGAGCAAAACTTGCACTGTTTTCTTGTTCTGTTTCCATCAGACTACTACTTCATCTGAAGTTCTAATCGATCCAATTGAAACAAAGGCCATGAAGAATGCTAAAGATTCTGGACAGAACACATTTGCTCTCTTCAAACCAGCCAAAGGTATACCTGTATTGGTTAAGGTATTACCAGCACCAAATAATAAGCAGGTAACCTTTGATGGGTTTTATTTTCATTATTAGGTTAATTTATGAGTGATCATGTCAAACCAATGCTGCTTTTTTCTGTTTTCAAGATGCTTGTTCCGGCAACTGTTGAAGATCTCAAATCAGCAGGGAAAATTACTGTCTCTCCCAATTATGACCCAGCAAGTAATGGGAGCCCCATAAAGGCTGTCCAAATCAAGGTACTTGACTGCTTGACTTGTCGACACATCTCATGCCCCTTACATTCTTTTTTCCATATTTTTCTACACTGTTACCCTTTACCAGGTTCCTGTTGTGGCAACAGTTATTCAACGAGTTGGAGAAAATGGGCAGCTCACTATAAGTGTTGAAAGCCCTGGTCCTGAGCAGTCAGGTACAAATCAATCTATCATGACTTTCTTTTTCTGCTATTGTTTTGCCATTTATTTATTTATTATTATTTTTTTTTTTAAATTATTTTTTCTATTTTATTAAAATAGAAACTCCTCCAGATGAAGATGGTATATTGGGAACAATGTCAGAGGATGGAATGACTGAAGTAGATGCTGAGTTGGAAGCTGATGAACAAGCCGCAGTAAACTCCAAGCTTGGTCTTGGGGCTGATGATGGTGTTGATGAGGATGATGACAACGATGATGAGGCTGCTGACGCCGATGACGATCCTCAAGTCGATATCGGGCCAGATATAGGTGGGGAGACTGAAACAGAGACAGAAGACAAGATCAAAATGGAGCCTGATATGATTGAAAGCAACATGATGCACTATGTAGATGAAGATGGGACCCTTATAGCTTTAGATGGCAGTGATGCCTCTCAAATACACTATGTGCAGGATGATGGTACTCTAATTGCAGCTCAACCAACTGTTATTGTGCAACCTGACGCAGCTTCAGCCAGTGAAAGTGAACCCAACCAAGCAGAGTTTGTGGTTGGTGACCATGAGTCGGGGATTATGCAAATGGAAACAGCAGATGGGGAAGTCCAGCTTGTGAGAGCTACTGGTGATGGTACCTATGAGCTTTTATCTGAAGAGGAAGCTGCACTGTTTTTGCAAAATCAAGCACATACTATTGAAATTCTTGAAGATAACTCTGATGTTCAAGTAAGAAATATCATGAATTGAAATAAGTAATAAATCATATATGATGAAGACTGCTAACCATTTGTCTCTTTCCTGTTTAGCTTCAGCAAATGCTTGAAGAAGGAGATGATGGTGAAATTTTGGTGAACCAAAATCAACTCTCTGCATTTGTAAATGCTATTCGCTCGGCTGGTTATGAGGCAAGTGGCTAGTAGTTTCTATGAATATTTTACGTGGTGCCTGTGGAATCATATAATCAAAAGATTCTCTTTTTTCTTTTCAGGTTATGCCAAGTGAAGCAGAAGATTTGGAGACTGACTCTAATGGGTCAACAGCTGTAAAGGTGTGTACTGGTATAAGTCTTCACAATACTTCTTAAAGCTCCATTTCTGTGTTAATGGCTTGAAAAAGAAAAGAAAAAAAACTCTGTTTCAGAGTGAACCAGTTCACATGGATTTGGAAGATGGGGCCGACTACATGTAAAATGCCTACTTTATGTGATACCCACTGCAGTATAACCCAAAATTTTTACAAACTCTCTCTGTGCTATTGAATTACAGTACACATTGTTTGAAAGCATTCTTATTGAATGTTTCTATTACTTTAAGGTGTCATTCATGACTTAAATTTCCAGCAAGTATCACAGTTCTCAATTAACTTTGATGTTGTAGTTAGCAGGAATATTTTCCCTCTACTTGTTTCTTTGACTCTGATGCATGTTAAATTTGTATATGTCCTGCAGCAGTCTAAGCTCTTTCCTTACTTTGAAACATCCTATTTCAAAGTTATCCTGCTTGAAACATCCGGACTCTGCAAGTCCCAATGTAATTGTTACTTCTGATTTCTTTGACTTGAATTGTGGCGCTGGATGAGGAGGGGCAAGGGAAAGCTTTCGTTGGAAGCTTGACCAACTTTTTTCTTTGTCCACTTACCTGTGGGTGGCCTGTTTCCCACCCTTTAATTTTTTGTTTTAACATTGGTCAGCTTTGTTGCACTGTTGGTTGGCCTTTCGGTCTATTGTAGCCAATTGTAGCTCAGTGACTGATGAGAGTGGTCTATTGTTGTTGTGAGTCCTAGTGTGCAGCAATTGCATGCTTGAGTTTTGGGAACAATGCTGTTCTGCTTTAATTTTGATTGTAACATTCTGCGTTAGATTTATTATTTATGTTTGATGACTGAAACTTTTGCAGTCACACTGTTTCTCTGGTAAAATATTATAATTCTAGTCAAAAGTGTGTCAATACTGTCCTTTTAATTTTATATGGCTTTCAGTGCACACACAAGGTCTTGTAGGGGCATAGAACATGGTTCTTAGGTATTTATGGATGCTGTACTCAGCTTTAGCATCATTTAAAAAAATAATTCAACAAATTAAATGGGAAAATGTGCAGCTCTCAAAAGAGAAAGAACTGAATTGAAAGCTATGTAACGGTCTATTATTATAGTACTTCTTTAATGTATATCTTATAGAGAAACAAAAGTTGACAAGTGTCCACAGTATTCTCTGTTGATTTCACAGCCTGTGAATTCCACTCAAATACCATATGTAAACTTTCATACAAAAGCTTTTTTTTCTTTTTTCAAAGCACAGAGTACCAATATTTTATTCATAAGACACACACATGAAAACTCATAAGTACTAAGAACTCAGGATGCATAACCACACATTAGCTGATTCATGATATGCAAAGTAATAAACCACATAAATATAACAAGGTAATAAATAGTTCCCATTTCATCCATAAATTCGTGATACCATTGAACTATTGACTGAAGTGGTGGACGGGGTAATTTACTTTCTTACTTCTTGACAAATAAATGCAAATTCGAGTCAGGCTCAGGCTGCCCAAATGTGGAAATAAGATTCAGATTTTCAGTGCTGCCCACGCCCGACGTCGGCATTGCTTGCGTTTTCTTCTCTCTTGTTTATAGCCTCTTAATACTCTCTGCACAAACATTTTCAATGTCTTGTAACTTGAACCATAGTTCACCTGACATCAAGACAATGTTCAATAAGTTTGATGAGATAAAGGCTCCATTTCAGACTCCTTCCTTTGTATTTAAAAGTACACGCTCAGTAGAATTACTGGCTTAAAGCTATTTGCCCCCCCCCCCCCTTTTTTTCCCCCTCCTGGAAAAAGAGAATAGAAGCACAACAAAAAACATTGGTTCTTGTTAGTTTCACTGTCAAAATAAATCAATTTAGTGCATAGATAGCATGAAAATGAGACCTTGCATTACTTGAATGCATCAGTACCAACACCTTGAGGGATTTAGCCAGACATTTTTATTCAGGTTTTTTTTTTTCGTCTAAAAATAACCACCCTACCCCCATGCTTCATTAACTCAATAGTTCATCAGCAAGATTTACAAGTTAGAATTCAATAAAAATATTTGAATTAAAACATAAACAAAATTAGACACAATGTAACAAGAAAATAGAGAAAATTTCCGCAATGTTTTCTGAAAATACAATGAGGAAGGTACACACGGCTTTTAACAAATAAATTGTATTTGAATTTGAATGGTGTCTGAATGGCCCAAATTCAAATGTTGTAAGCAGTACATTTAACGAACCAAATTAAAAAGCGTAAAAAACTGGTATGTACCAGATAGCAGGTGAACAAGAGGAGTACATACTAAGATTCAGAGCATGTCTGTCAAAAGTCAAGCAGCAAATGTTAGTTGATTTGTTACAAATCTTGCTTCACACATAATCATCTTTGGTTAAATATGCAACAAATACCCCAAAAAATAAGTTTGAGTCACTTTCAAATTTGGATTTTAGAAATTTAGTTCAACTATGGTTCTTACCATAGTTGAACATACAACAAGTCACACATTCACATTGTTCTTTCATCTCCAAGATAAAATAAACCTCACACAATATACCAATTAATATTTTCCTTTGAGCATATTTCTTTAGACAAAGCATTAATATTGCAAAGACTTTGCCAAGAGAGCGGCTACAGCAGTAGTTTTGTCACCATGACAATTGCGTAACTCAAGTATGACCTGTCAAGAAAAACATGGAAAATGGGGTCAAATGAGGACTTTTTCTTAACTGAGAGAAAAAACATTGAAAAGACCATTGAACTTACATCTTCTCTTGGAAATCCCATTGCCACTAATTCTTCTACTGCACTTTCATCAAAAATATCATTATTCACACGTGTTATAGGTCCTGAACTACTAGCCCCTGACAAGGATCAAAGAAGTTATCAACAATTAAAACTTCGTATTACCTGGGTTGAAATTATATTCAAGGATAAAAAGATATTGAGTTTAAAAGTAAGTATTAAGCTACATACCCTCGGCTTCACTTCGACTATCAGCTAAAGCCTTGTCCATTTCCATTTTCTCAACTTGCCGAGCAGCATCCTCTGGATTACCAGAGAGACGGGCACACTCTGGTAGCTCATTTTCAGGTAAGAACCTTGTCTCTGTGCCAGTAGTCCCAATGCGAAGAATATTTGCCTTTAAATCTAAGACACACTGAAAAAAATAAAATAGAACAGGTACAGAATGGATTCCAAATGAAATATACAAAAACTAAACAATGAAAGGAAATTACCTCATGTCTTCGAAGCATATCAAGGCCTAAGAGCATATCCATTGGCTGATCTTGTAGTACAGAGAAAGAAGTAGTAAGGTGGTCATTTTCTATTTGAATTTGCATCATATGTATCCGACCTATGATGCGCTGCTCTCCAACACCTTTTGCAATACCTGACCAACGATTGTCTACAAGACGCATGATATGGCATCGTTCTGCACATGCACTCGACATTATAGTGGCTTGAGCTCCTGCAAGAAATGTAAAGGTACTTACATTTATAGAAATGTTTTTCCTGTACTAAAAAACAGAGTAACAACAAGTCAATTAAAATACTAACCAGAGTCCACAAAAGCTTTGACCGGATGTCCGTTGACACGGCAGTTGATATACAGCATAACAACACTGCCAAAAGTCTCTGGATTGTATTCAATAGCAGCTTCCATATTTGCTTCAATGTTTTTCCGCTTAATTTCTTCAGCGATTAATCTTTGAGCCTCTGCATCAAATGGATTTGCTGCCATCATCCGGCGGTATTTTTCCTGTTGTTCTCTTCTTGCTGCCATTTGCTCTTGTAGTACAGCAGTAAATGACTCTGAAAGAAGCAGACAACGATCAAGTAGTGTTCAGAAAATGCCTTCCTCACATTGTTAATGACGAACCACATACCCATATTTCCAGAGGCAAGAGCGTCTGCAAGTCTTGGGTTGTTTTGTTTCAAAAGGGCTAACTGCTCTGGGTGAGAGAGGAGCATTTGTTTTATGGCATTGGGATCTTCATCTGATCTTGGTCTGCTTGACGAGGTAGACGCACCCGGAACTTGAATGGAACTAAAATCCATTGCGGGAAGAGGCGCACCTGAAAATACATTTCACAAGGAAAAAATAATTATAAAATGAAAAAATCTAGGTAGGACGATTTACAATGAATGGTACACTTAAGAAATTTGTGGCACAACAGCCTAGATATAAAACTGAAACCCCGTGATTTGAGGCCATGAAAAAACATTGTTAAGTCGTAAATAACAAACAGCTTCTTAAAATTCGAGGTTAGGGTCCACAACATACCTCTTTGTACAGCTTGTCCCCGCTGCTGCATGTGCTGAAGGACAACAATGTCACCATCCTGGACACCGTGCTCCTTAAGAGATTTCTTATCGTCCATTAAAGGTCGCCCATTGAATGCTATATTGATTTCTGAGGCCGGGAACCCGGTTTCTACCTCACAAAACGCTTTAAAGTTTTCCAGTTCTAAATCCTCGCTCACATCCAGTACGAACAGATCGTCCGACAATGTAGTGACAGTCACTTTCATCTTGCTAAAAATGCACAGCAATCTAAGAGAGTACTGATCCCGAAATGGTCTACGGCGACCAGAGGAACACAGATATCTTGCAACTTCACCACTTTACATACACAACTCCGCCATGACAGGCAGACAACAAGAGGCGGTCGCGTTCGAAAACGCCTCGAAAGAGAGGGAGCGGGACTGGCGCGGGGCGTAGCGGGGCGCCGGCATGTGGCATGGCACTCATGCTCATTTCGGAAGCAGCCTACAGCGGGAAGGGTGGGGAGATGGGGATGGTGCAGAAGATGGGAGGTGAGAGGGCTTGTTGTCCTCCGGCTAGTGACCCTCCGGCCTCCTGCGACGACCAAGAAACAATTGGCTTTTCTTAGATTCGGCCGACTCTCGCCTGTCGGGCTACTCCGCCCTTCGAGTCACGATGACGCTCTTGGCCGATGAGCCAAAGAGTATATTTGTTTGGGCAAAGGGCGGAAAGTCGACAGAACGAACGAACGACAGAATTAGTGATTACTCATCGCGTCGTCCGTTCACTCGAGCGAGTGAATGAATGAAGGCATGAATGAATGAAGGAATGAATGAATGAATGAATGAATGAATGGGCGGACAAATGAATGAATGGGTGGGTGGATGGGATGAATGAATGGGTGGATGACTGATCAGCGCCAATGCGCTTTAAGTGAGTCATGTGCCGAGAACTTATTTCCGTTTTTGCCTTATGTGCTTGCACTTATGTGAATTGGCGCTACTGAGGATCCCTGCAGAAGCAAGCGTAGACTGTCGTGCGGCTGGCAAGGCGAGCGCGCCAGAGCGACGCTTGCTCCAGCTGTGCCTGGCCCTGCAGACTGAGAGTCGTTTCCGTCTCTCTCGCGCTCATGGGGCGTTCCGTTTAGGTGCGAGAGAGACAGAGCGCCGAAATCTGCTCTCGGAATCCGTCTACTGCCACAACCGCGATGACACCCCCACGCTGCTGACGCGATGTCGCCGAGGTGCGATGGAGGCTGGGCGTCGCGCAGTCGCCGTCACCCTCATTGCTCGTGGCACCTCGCGGCGCAACAGTCCAGGGCCCCAGGATGCTGTTCTCGCTGCTGTGGTGGGTGCGGTGGGCGGCGGTGGGCCCGGTGTCTCGGGGCGCCCCACGGTGGGCCAGGCGACCGGTGGAGGCGGTCCAAATCCCGGAAGCGTTTTGAGCTCTAGCGTCGCTGAATGGGACTCGAACCGAACGTGTGACCCCACCTGGATTGCTCTTTGAACGAGGAATCCATGGGCGGGGTCACACGTTCGGTTCGAGTCCCATTGTGGAGTTGAAAAGGCGTCCGGGATTTTGACCGCCTCCACCGGTGTTCTGGCCCACAGTGCGCCCCTGCTGCTGCTGGCTAGCTCGGCGCTGGCGGTGTACGCCGTGGCCACCCTCGCCCGCCACGCGGCCCGCCTCGCCCACATGCGCGCCGCCACCCGCGACATCCCGGGTCCCCGCGTGGAGCACATCGTGCGTCTCATCAGGGCGCGCCGGTCGCCGAGGCGCGTCTCCGACCTGTTCCACGACGTAGCCCGCGAGTTCACGACCATCTTCAAGTTTTGGATCGGCCCCACGCTCCACGTCGTCCTGCTGCGCGCCGACGACATCGAGTGCGTGATGACGGACAAGCGGGCGGCGCGCAAGGCCAAGGCGTATGACTTCCTGGGCTCCCTCATGGGGGAGGGCCTGCTGCAGCTGAGCGGCGATCCCTGGCGGCGGCGCCGCCGCATCGTGGAGCCGTGCTTCCGGCCGGAGGTGCTGCGCGGCTTCCCGGCCGTCTTCCACGACCGCGCGCTCGTCCTGGTGCACCACCTGCGGCCGGCCGCGCTCTCCGGGGCGCCGGTGGACGTGGGCCCGCTGCTGGGGCAGGCCGTCACGGACATGGTGTGCCACACCGTGATGGCGGCCGACGTGGACACCCGCGCCATGGAGCAGCAGGGGCTGTCCCGCGCGCTAGCCGACGGCTTCGCCATCATCCTGTACCGCGTCTTCAACCCGTGGTTCGTGTTAGACTCGCTGTTCCGCCTGTCGGCCTTCTACAAGTACTACAAGCAGTACATGGACCTGTTCGACGACTTCACGATGCGGCTGCTGGCCGCCAAGCGCGGGGAACGCCAGCGCGGCCACACCGCCCCGACCTCCGAGCCGCCGCCCCAGCCGCCCCTCGCCAGAAGGCGCGCCGCCTTCCTCGACGTGATGCTGGACGAGGCCGCCCCCCTGAGCGACGCCGAGCTCATGGTCGAGGCCAAGACTCTCATCACCGCGGCCACGGGGGGCTCCACGGACGCCGTCGGCTTCGTGCTGCTGTGCATCGCCCTCCGGCAGGACGTGCAGGACAGGATCGTGCAGGTAGGCTCTCTCCTCTTCAGTGAAATCTGGGTCATTTTGCCACAGTTTGTAAACTGAACCTGCTTTATTTCGTGTCCGCGTCATTGCACCGCCACTGTTAACGCCGAGGAAAATGAGCGCGATGACGCGACTCTACAGCCTCCTCGTCCCCCATTTTCACTCGCCGGACCCCAGGTGTTGAATCCCGACAAAATTGCGGCCGGAATGGCAAGTCACAACACTGTAAGCGGCGCCACTAAAAGCGAGCCAATCTGGACCAGGGAAGACAGACCAGGGACGACAACTGAGCAAGCCTCTGGGCAGCCTGGCTGCGGAGTCGGCCGAAGGTGCGCATTCACAGGAACACCGTCAACAAAGATGCTGATCATTTATTTTAGACGCCACTCTGGAAATGTGGGTTTGGTCTCTATCGAGAGTGTATTGTATTTTTACCTCTCGAGACTTGCTACTACACTTACATTCAAACGTGCCTCCTCGACACTCAAGTAAAAAATCTAGCCCCGCCCATCCATCCCGGATCTCAGTCCGCCCAGCAGTGTGAGAGATGGCGCGACTGGCGCGACGAGCGCCACGTGCGGAATCAGTGTGCTGGAGGTGATGTTTGCAGCTCATAACGCCGTGCTGGGGACACTTGGGACCCGCGGGAGAGATAAATGCAGGCTGAGGCGGCGAGATCTATCACGGGCGAACACGACACTGCCAAGCGAGGCGCCCGGAAGCGCTAATCCGCGCACAGTGGCCCAGAAGACCGTTCATCATCATTATTATTATTATCATCAGCGCTTTTAGGTCTCAACAGAAAATCCCGGACGGTGCTGATGATGTCAATGGTGCCCTCAGGAGCTGAGCGACGTGTTTGGCGAGGACGTGCATCGCGTGGCCACGGTGGACGACCTGCGCCACCTCAAGTATCTGGAGAGGGTCATCAAGGAGACCCTGAGGATGTTCCCGTCGATCCCGCAGTTCGGCCGCTCCGTCTCCCAGGACATGACCCTTCCATCCGGCTACACGGTAAGTGCCCGCCACGCACTCTATTGCGCGCGGGTTCCCTACGCACGATGTCGCAGGCGGTGCCCGGGGTGCCCGGCCTTGGCCGGCTGGCAGATTGCAGGTACCAGCGAGTTCCTTGGAGCCGTTTTTCGCCGTGTAGAGCCGAAATTGTCTGATTGATGCGCAGCTTCCGGCTGGGGCCGAGGTGTTCGCCTACATCCCGGCCGTGCACAGGAACCCGCAGTTCTTCCCGGAGCCGGACCGCTTCGACCCGGACCGCTTCCTGCCGGAGCGCGCCGCCGGCCGGCCGCACTGCGCCTTCATGCCCTTCGGCGTCGGCCAGCACACCTGCATCGGCCAGCGGTACGCGCTGCTGCAGATCAAGACCACCGTGAGCGTCGTCCTGCGCCACTACCGCCTGCTGCCTGCGGAGGGACCCGGCTGCCCCGTCGCCGTCGACGACATCCAGACCAACATCCTCGTGACGCAGCGCGCGCGTGGCGGCTACCGGATGCGGCTCCAGCCCCTTCAGTCCACCCAGCTCAAGTGAACCGGCCAAAGAAACCGAGCCCCCGAGACTCCCTGGACGAGGATATCTAGCCAATTTGGAGCACGATCGGACGTCACCTCTTAGCAGTGGTGACTGGCGACTGAATAAAATTGGACCCTCTTGTGAACGTTGCAAGTACATTCTTGCGAGATAAAAATAAAAATAGTGCAGAAAAATGTATCAGTCTTTTCGCCCCGTCATTACCCTGCCAAAATTTATCCCGTACATTGAGAATTTCTCTCGACTTCACCTCTATAAAGAACTTTGAAAGTGTTGGTACGTCCTTGCAGAATTCAAATTTGCCGCCGAAAGCACCATCTGACAGTACCGCCCTCTACAAATAAACAGACGACAGACGACGGAGTGTCACCGGCTGCTTTGGATTAACCTCTACTATAAGAATTTTTTCCTTCTTTTAACGAAAGCAAACTTACTTGACCGTTACAGTTTGTTTACTTGATTCTTGTATAAATTAAAAATGATCCTACGATCATCGCTGGCACTGTTAGGGGCTTGTCGAAGTACCCATGTGAGGTAACTCATTCTCTTCATTCAAACAAACCATGATTTGGTCTTCTCAGAGCAAATATCACTTAAATTTCATTTTTTAAAATTTGTGTCATGATTTGTCTTTTCGTGTTTCAGTTTATTTGGTCAAGCCTCAAAGACAAACATTTTCCCAAAAATAAATCAGGTTCATTGGAAAACTGCGCATAGGTCTGCTTTCAGACCGAGAAAAAAACCCGAGTTAAAAAGCAATTTATCAGAACTAAAGATACCATTTATCTTTACACTAGGCGTAAGTTCTGTGCTAACTACTATGTTGACGCCATGAATGTTATGCCACTCTAAATTATTGATCACTTTTATTTCAGACTGGTGCAGGATGTTATTTTGGCAATCAGTTTTTGGGGAAGTTGATATCTCCACAATCTTATTACAAAGGAGATTCGGTAAACTGGACATATTTTGATTTTTGGTTAGTAATCTTGCCTTATTATTTGAGTCAACTGATTTCTTTTTTCAGATTTCTGGGTGGTGGCATTCTAAACCAGACTCATTCAAGGTGTATTGGCTCATATGTGGAACCTGTATATTGGTATTTTCTGCCTATAGGATGAGTATTTTCTTTACCCAGTTCCCATCTCTTTTAGCCTTTATGGATAAATATTTTGTGAATAGGGCTAACGCAGGTCAGTGCAAAAAATTCTTCCATTTACCAAGAACTAAAATCAGCATACGAGCCAATGTGTGTCCTCCTTTTGGGGTATTGGCTCATGTGCTGACAATGCTGTTACTTCGAGTGACCTTATCACATTATTGTTTTTCTCAGGTAGTTCCTTAGTGTCCTGTGTGCAGTTGATCTCATCTGCATTCACCCATATAGCACCTCTCCATCTGGCAATCAATATGTATATTTTGCACAATATATGTGAAAGTAAGTCCCATTAAATGGTAATGCTGATTACACAGTGAGCCTTTGTGTAATTGGTGTACCAATTAAAGTTGCACACTTTATGTGAGGAACCAAACTAAGTATTTTACTTTTTACGGGTTCATATATTTCCTCCTCCAGCTATGGTACCAGAAATAGGGAAGGATCGATTCCTGGGTTGCTACCTTTTCTCAACCGTGTCTGCTAGTTTTGCAAGTCTTGCTGTGCAGGCTTGTAAAGGTCTCTCTGTTGGATCTGTTGGAGCTGTAAGTTTTTCCTAATGGCCTTTGGCTCCACTTCATTGGTTTGTGACCCGTTGTCTTTTCTAAACAACATGTGTTTTCAGTCAGGAGCTATTTTAGGTCTGTTGGGATTGGTTATGTATAGACATCCAGAATACTCATTCTACATAATATTTTTGCCATTTTTGAAAATACCTGGACCAGTGGTAAGATAAGACTATATCCACCACATATGAATTTTTTCAACTAGAGATTATAGTGTCAATGTGAATATGTTATTCCAGATCTTTACATCAGTAGCAGCTATGGATCTCCTGGGTGTGCTTAGAGGATGGAGTTACTTTGATCATGCTGGACACCTTGGGGGTCTGTTTAGTGGAGTGTAAGTTACTTTAACGTTTCCAATTATCCTTCAGAACAATGCAAAACAATTTTTGACAATTTTGTTCTTTTCAATTTTAAGGGCTTGGGAGGTTTTAACAAAATATCAGGATAATCAAAAGTCTGAAGAAATTCAAGTCCCTTTTAAGCGACAAATATTGCCTCAAGACCCAAAGAAGTGGTAGATTTTCTTCCCATCTGTTGTCCTGGTATATATATGATTGATTCAGGTGAATAAATAAACCACTGATGATTACAAATTGTCAGGTTTATTTCATATCCAATTATTTTATCACAGGCTTATTACTAATATTTGTTTAGAGAGATATCACAGAGGCTAAATACTGGAAACTCAGACCAAACAAGGCCAGGAGACCTGAAGAGGCCTCAAAACTTCAATCAAAACTGCTCAAAATAACTTTAAAGCTCACAGCGTAGAGGACGTACATGTCAGATCTCTACTGCCAATGGAGGAAATTGTCAAAGCAAACTCATAAGTTCTCGATATAAAAATTTCACATGTGCATCAATTTTGAGCAATGTACCTGTAAATTTATGGCATTCAAGAGGCAATAGCCCACTGTTGATTTATTTTAAAAGGGACAATAAATACAGTGATTCTGGTCAAAACAATTCAACTAATGAATCTTATGCTATGTTTTAAAAGGAGCTTGAACACCCTGCTTTTTGGCCCAGGAAATATAATGGTATAAGTTTATCACTAAATGCTAGGCACACAGAAGAGATTGAGTTGAAGATTTTGCTCATAAGAATAATAAACATTCATCATATAAAACAATTTGACATATTTACAACAAATTCAAATACACATTAATTGGCGCCTTATGGAGACCTTCCAAAAAGAAGTAATAATCATATATTAGCTGTTATGGCGGTCTTGTGATATTTTTGCCCGGAGTGTGCTAATTGTGTTGCTGGACAAGGACCCAGGAACTTGGAATATACTCTGCAATGTATATGAATGCAATTACAGTACTTAATGTATAGCTTTCATTTCAGAAATAAGATCGACATTTGGATCCCTACCTTCATAAATTGATGACAATGGAGGGTACTTGAAGCACTTGTTGTAGATTTAAATGCTGCAGCTAAACTTCCGAAGTCATCACAAGCCAAGAGTGAGCTACTTTGGCTTTTAATCAATGAAAGGCAGACACGGAAAATAATCTTTGATCCTTCATAGAATAAGCAATCCCAAATTCGAAGCACAGTCTGTAAAAGTCATTTTTTTAAAATCAATTTCACACATACTTGTTTTAGTCTGCTTCATCAGTGGAAGGGATAATACACAGGCTCACCTCAACTGGAAGAACTTCAGCAAAAAGGCAGATGAACCACTTTGTGGTGACAACTGGCCAAGGCAAGCCAAGAGTTGTGACCTGTTGGTGAATAGCTGGGGCCTTCAACCTAGACAGTATATATATTTTCATTCCAGCAACATTAGTGAAAAAAAGGTGATAAAATAGAAGGAATTTATTTTTTTTTACCTGATTAACTCTCCTAAAACATCGATGTCAACAATAACACCCTCCATGGTAGGTCCATAATAATCAGGCAAAATCTGTTCGACAAGAACTTTCAAAAGCCAAAATGACTTTTCTTCACTCTTAGTCACAAGCAGCAGCAGGCCAGCAATATAATTTAGGCCCTGTTAAAAACAGGGGCATTTAGTAAGACTGCTGAAACAACTCTGAATTACAAAAGCTACACTGCTTTGTAGCAAGCACATACCTGACAGTAACCAACTCGTTCATTGTGATGTGCATACGCGCACAGAACCCTAAAAAGCTGATTTCGATGCTCACTTTGATCACCTTGATTGAAAAAAATGTTGTCTGGAAATGTTCTGGGCAAATCAGTTCGAATCGTGCTTACTACGTCAATGTCGTGAGTTTCCTCCAATAATTCTCTATAAAGGTTTGGGCCCATTTTTTCCTGCAGCTGAGTTGCTCCACTGGCCCAAAGCCATACCTTTGCAGAGGAAATAGAATCTCAACATTCTTATGCAACGACTAATATCTTCGAATCAACCACAAGCAATATTACCTCTGCACGATGTTCAGCAGGTACTCCTTTCCTCATGAAGCGTTTGATAACTGGACCACGCTTTAACGAATTTGGGTTTCCCATCAGTCGTGCCCATTTACGAGCCCGTCTAGCAAGTATTGGCAAATACTGCGACATGTATTCCTCATACGACTCATAATCGAAGTCTGCTGCTCGCTCAAATCCATATTCATCCACTTTACTGAAATACAAAATAAATTTTTCAGACTAAAAACAGGAAGTAACAGAAAATGAAATGTAAAATGAACACTCGAGTTGACAGTATCTTCGTTTACAAAGAATGCTGAGGACTTCTGCAAAGTATAAACAAACTAGGTATAGCACCCAAGTAGCTGCAAGCTATTAGTCATCGAACTCACTCGCATGGACTATACCTGAAAGACGACTTGGCCATCGACAGATTGATTACTAGCAAATTCACGTGGTCTTCACGCCGCCTCAGCACTCTGCATTAATATCAATGAAGTCAATCCTAGATTAATTGGAAAGTGGGAGGAACGAGGGCGTCTGCTAAGGATGAATCGCAATCGCAATGTGAAGTGGAACTGTTGTATTCGCAGGACCAGTAGTGTGGGAGGCCATTAAAGGCAGTCAAACGGCTCTCGAGACTGCTCAACAAATTATGGGCATAATGTAATGCGTTGGAGCAGGTGAAAAAGAGAAAAAAAGAATTGAAGTACCGATAAATTTTGGGGCCTTTGTCCTAATTTAATCCCAATGTGCAAGAAACCTTATTTGGCCTTCCCCTCTAAAGATTCAAATCAATATCAATGACTCTAAATCAGGGCACTCTCAGGCCTCATGGAGAAACTTCAAAGGGGGGAAGTCAATGGTTGTGTTGTCATAACAATGATGCAAGTCTCAGTAGGCTTAGATTTATTTACAATGATGGTACTCTACAAGGTGCTTTAACAGAGGACATTGTAACAGTAGGCAATGTCTCAACAATCAAATTACAGTCACAAAACAGCACATCTTCCAAAGATAGTTTGAATGTGGCAGAGGTGACATCTAAACCACCTCCTTCAGGTCAGGGTCTGGAACAAACGGGACATAGTAATGAGTACACTATTTCCTCCCGTTCTCTCTAATGAACTAACCAAACTTGAAATACAGATAAATGTACATGTTACAATAAAAATAACAAGAAACAGATTTCAAAGTTGTAATAACAACACAATGTCATTTTACCTTGGAATTTCATGGGGGGCAAATCTTGAACATTGGCTCCTGCTGTAAAACCGTAGGTCTTTTGAACTCGCTCCAGTTCAGCCGCCAACTCTCTCTGGATTTCCGGGGTCGCCTCCACCATTTTTCCACCACTGAAGATAAGAAAAGTAAAAACAATAAAGTACATGTTACAGTTTCAAACAACCCGGATATCTGCACACTAAGTTTGCCATAAAGGTTAGATAAAAAATGTACACATACGAGCTCTTTGACTTGTATTCTCTAATTTTGTCAACAAATAACTGTTGGATTGGGTCAGATGCCTTCTGAGCGGCAGGCACGCAGATGCCAAAGTTCCTCCTCAGAACAGCCGGAACTTGGCGGGCACTGACAAGTACGTGGGTGAGCACCATCTGCATAACAAAGAGAGTCAAAATTAAAATTCACGACCTACATCAATTGTCAACAAAAGATTAATTGTTTATCAAAACCTAATTAAATGAAGAATAATAGCTCAAAAATATGAGAGCACCACAGATAGAATGACACCAATCCAATTTTTTCAGGAGAAAACATGACAAAAAATAAAATAAAAAATATATAAACAGGTTGACTCGGTTGGGCTGTTCACATTTGTGAGATAAGTAAGAAACTTTCAACAAATCAGACAGATAGAGGACTATTGCAAGTGAACATAACCTGCACAACGATTAGGAAACTTCATTCTCCAGCTTCGTCAAACTAAAAAAAACACAATTTGTGACAGCCGCCAATGAAGTTCCCATATTTCATACGAACGGCAGAACCGGCTAAATTAAATAAAAGAGAGGAAGAGAATGGCATAGAGTCCCCGTTCCGCGAAGTTCGCCATCAAACTACAAAAACGTCGTGACGTGCTCCACAAAACTGAACTGGTTTGAGATAAGGGAAAAAGTAGAAAAACCAAGACATTTGGGAATAGTTCAGAAAGTACGGAGGCATAACATACCTTGCTAAGGATGCAATTGCTTTCTGAAGGTTATCCCACGGCTCAGCTGCTAGCTTCTGCAATGAAGAAAGATGGCGACGGCGATCGACAGACGACCGACCGTGGTCAATGACGGTCACACGTGCGGAGAACACACCCAGCGCGCGCTCTCCGTCGTGTTCGAATCTCTCTCAAGGCGTGCTTCCAGGTCTTGGGCTCGTCTTTGAGTTAATAGTGAAAGAATGAGTGCCAAAAAGAAGTACGGAAACGTAATCACAGTGAAACCGATAGCCGAGAGCGTAAAGACATCTCTTCCAAAGCCGGGAGATTCGGGGTTCAACACCCGCTGATTCTTTTTTTTTTTTTTCCACCAAAGCTACTGTATTCACTCAATAGGTACAAAATAAACAATATTTTTTTTTGCGGGGGGAGGTGGTGTGGGGTCGCGAATGTTTGGCTGTGGGGCCGCGCAAATGTTTGGCAGCCATTTTTGGGTCGCGAGCCGAATAAGGTTGGGAACCGCTGCTTTAGCGTCATGACCATCCTGCGGTGGTGCAACAAATGTAAACAAAGGGCCTCGGTAGGGATTGCTCCTGCTCAGTGGGCCGGCCTCCTCTGATGGCTCTGCACTTTCCTTGCACTTTTTGGGCAATAATTTGAAGGGAAGGATTTAGTAGTAGGCAGTCCAAGTTACGTCAGAATTGTCTTTATTTTATAATTGTAACATGTCGTAAATAATTTATGATAAAAACATTTTCTTTGAAATGTTTCACATCACTTTAAAATGATTTGTTTTTGATGCACGGAAATGGTAACAGAAACAATGTGGATGAAGGTATGAAGTATGATACAACAGAAACTTTCTTTATTTTTTAATAACATATAGAATATGTTCATATTTTATTATAAAAGAGTTTGGTACTTTTAAAACACATTAGCAAAACATAATACTCTGTATTGCAATTATTGTAACAATGATTATTGAAGTTACAAACAAACTTCATAACACTACAGTACAGTTATCATACCATTTACACACAGGATCCAACAAGTCCATTTTTTCATCTTACAGCCAACATTGTGTCTATAATACAAACACTCATACATATTAAGCTTGGAGAGCAATAGGACGACAAAGGAAATAATCTCAATCACAAATAAAGTTCACGTTAATGTCCTATACTAAACCCAAATTTTGAAGCTCTCAAGATCACAAAAATGAGAATGAGCCAAATACATTAAAAAATTAATTTAGCTCAGGCCAGCAGAGAGCAGACATCTAGCAACGAATTAAAACAACCAATTTGCCATAACAGATATCAAGTCTCATTGTCTTTCATGGTATAATAAAAAAAATAATTACAAAATCATGATGTGAAAATATTCAACTAAAGTGTGCACAATGACCGTAGAGGTAATAATTACAATGACAGGGAAACAATTCAAGCCTCTAAAAAAAGCCTGGATTACTTCCACTAACACGCCAGCAGCTAGAAAGCTGGCAGTCTGAATCAATACAAAATCACAATGTTGGATGAGTGAAGTCTTTTTAACGCAAAGTCAACAAAATACTAATCATCATCTCTGTTGTCAGCCTTAACATCGACCATAGCATGAAGCTCCTCAGGAGAATACCTGTAACAAAAGAATGCAAATTATAGCTATTGCCGGTGAAAGAATGAAAAGAAAATTAATTGTTAATTTTTAAAATAGCTTGATAGCTTAACAAATGGACTCACCCAAGTAATGTTTGAAGATCGCACACAAAGCGATACACATACCGCTTGCCGGAAGTCTTATGAATAATATTTTTATCATAATAGTAACGCAGTCCTCGGCTGAGCTTCTCATAGTTCATTTTGGGTTTGTTCTTCCGAATGCCCCAGCGGCGAGCCACTTCGTCGGGGTCGGTGAGTTTGAACTCCCAGCCATCGCCAGTCCAGGAGATGAAGCTCTGACAGGACTTGTCAGTGAGCAGCTCTAGGAGGAACTGCCACAGCTGGATGGGCCCAGAGCCCGTGAAGCACGGTCCGCTTCCTGAAACATAAAAACAACTCTCATCAAGTTGGATTCACTTCTCTAAATGGGAAACGTCTCCTTTCAGGGATTTGTTTCCTCGACGAAAACCTAGATTCCAGGCAATTCCAATAGGTTCAATGAGATGGATTCTCGATTCTCGGCCTGGACTCACCTGGGTTCTCGTTGATGCCGCCGTAGCCCGCCAGCATGGAGGACTGCAGCATGGGCTTCATGTCCTGCGCGGGGCCGATGCCGAACGGGTCCCGCATGGACTCCCGCATCGAGTCCCGCAGGGGGTCCCTCAGTGGGTCCCTCAGTGGGTCCCTCAGGGGGTCCCGGAGGGCAGACAGCCCGGGGTGGCCGTGGTGCAGGAAGGCGGGATGCAAGTCGGCGGCCGACTCGGTGCTGCCCCAGTGGTCCGCGCCGGTCCCCGTGGCGGGGGAAGCCCCAGTCCCGGCGGCGCCCACGCCCCCGACGCCGTTGGGCACGGTCTGGAAGGGCGACGCGTCGTAGTGGGAGCTGTACGAGTCGTAGCCGTCCTGGTAGCGCGCTGCAACAAACAACGACAACAACGTCAAGTTGGGCAACAACAACAAGTTGGGCAACAACAACAAGTTTAACGACTTTGACGCGAGGGGCCGCGGTGCGTCGAGCGGCAGTCGCGCAAGACCGTGTCAACGCATTCCGGCTTTCCGTCTTGCCAGATTCGAACCATTCCAGTCATTAGCATAATTTTATTCCAGGCATCCCCCCCCCCCCCGGCCCCCTGTTTCGTGTTTCCGGTGGTTGCCTGCCCGCACCAGTCAATTCCTTCTTTTCCGAGAAAGCATAGCGGCGTCCCTCCACTGCCACAAGGCTGCTCCCCACCTCAGTCCCCGAGCCAATCCCCCCGCGAGAAGTCAAACTTGGCAACTAAGCAGCCCTCTGTAGGATAATCAATCAAAAGAACGAGAAAAAATCGACTAAGCACAGGGATAGTGAATCAGTGCAAATCGACCACGTTTCAATCGAACGCTGCTGCTTAAATTTGGTGCCCGTTGCCAGAATGTTACTTAGTACCTCACTCTGTGCGGCCGCTTGGGACGTGGTGGGCTGCGTGCAGCGCGTGGTCCCGGCCGTGGTGGGCCAGGGCGGGCCGAACCGCGCGGCCATGCGGGCCATCGTGGGAAACGTATTAGGCCGCGGACACTTGCCTTCGGCTTGCGTGGTGCCGGTAAATCAACGGGTGGCCGCGCCGCGCCGTGCCGTGCCGCCACCGCGCGCGGGTGTCAGGTGCGCGTCGGTTGGCGGGTGGGTGGGGTGGGGGAGGGGGGTCAACGAGGGCTCTTATCCCCGTGTGTTGGACGTGCGGCGTACGTGGGAACCACGAGGGTGCCACTGCGCTGCCGGCCCAGGGTCTGCCTGGCCTGCCTGTCCTGCCTGGCCACGCATAACAATCACCCAGGGCTACGTCCGGGGTCGCGCCTCCACTGCCTCAACGGGCGCGCACCCACAAACCGACGGCGTCTAGTTCGAACGCGACCCCCAGCCCACCGCTGCCCCGCTCCTTCTCTCAAGCCCAGAGAGCACTCAGTTTCGCCGCACTCGATCACAGCTACAGGTGCAGAACACGCTGTTCCCCGCATTTACCGCGTCTTTCAGGGCCACCGCGAGTGTGTTGGTGTGTGTGAGTAGGCGTGCGTGTGTGTGGGCAGGAAGACAGGAGGGAAGGCGTGGGCCGCGGGTGTCGCAATGCCGCCCCCCTCGTTGGAACGCCCCCCTCCCCCGCGATTGTGAAATCCCCGTCGGCCATGTGCCCCAGGTGCGCCGAACCCCGCCGCGCTAGCCGTCACCGTCACCGCGCGTGCCACGCACAGAGTCGCACTCACCTCTGGGATAAGACTTGTGGTAGTTTTGTACGTGGTACTTCTGGTCCTGGAGGCTTTGGTGTGAGTACAGTTCCGGACTCGAGTCCATGTAGCCGGACTGGTGGTGGCTGCCGTCTAGCGAGTGGAACTCGCTCTCCGACCGCTCGTAGGGGAGCTGCGGGGTGGGGCCCGTCCCCGTGCTCTGGGGGGCGGAGGCGGACTGCGGGGGCTGCGCAGGGGGCACGACGTAGCTGACGGGGCCCTCGTCGGGGCCCGGCGTCTCCCCCGCCCCGCCGCCGCCCAGCCCCATCTGCTGCATGCCGCCGTCCGCGGGGAGGTGGCTGCCATAACCTGCAACACAGGGCGGCATTCAGACTACCACCTCAGTCAACGGGCCGCAAAATCGCGAAAGGGAACAATACAGGGCCACTGCTGACCAGACACGGATGTTTTTTAAGCAGAGAGATTTAGCAACGGCGCTAGAAAAGTCGCCGATAAAGGAAAATATTTAGCAATGTGCCTTAAAAGTAACACACGAGCTGGAAAAATCTTCAGCTGCGCGAGATCGCTTAATCAGCGTAAATTTTAAGAAACACTACTAAAAAAATTAGCTGAGCTTCGAATTATTTCAGGCTACAGAGGCGCAGGACGTGGGCCCATAGGCGCCACATAAACAAACAAAACAAAGGGAAACAGGTTGGCTTACCTTCCGTCTTGACGGGGTACATGGCGGTGTTCCTGAGGTGGAGGAACGAGTGACTGCTGGGCGGCGGGGTGGCTTCATCCCTGCAGTCGGGGCTGCGCATGTGCCCGTAACCGCCTGCAAACAAAAAAAAAACGGTCGGGGTCAGGCTTCGCCGACACAGCCATACTCACACACACACACACACGCACAGTCCGAATCACCCTTACTGCACAGCCGCGGGGTGGGGGCGCAGTACATCCTGCCGTCGGGGTGCCCGCCGGCGTGGCCCTTGGGCGCGGGCCCCCCCGTCGACCACCATCGGGGTACGACCGGGCCGACGGCAAGGTTCATGCAGCGGCGTCTGACGCACAGGTGTCACATGCGCGCGTGCACATGCACGACGAGATCGCCCAGAGGGGCCTAGACATCCGCCCGCGCAGCCCCCTGCTCCAGCACTGAGGCGCCTGGCCGCGACGCCCCCACCCCGGCGCCTCGCCGCGCGCTGCGCCTAGCCTCCGCGACGCCGCGTCTCAGCCCACCGAGCACGCGGGCGGGGCGGGGCGGGGCGGGGCGGGGCGGGGCGGGGCGGGGCGGGGCGCGAAGCACCGCGACTGCCGCCTCTTTTTGTGGCCGCGACGCGACGGGGCGCGACGGCCAACTTTCAATAAAATTCGACACGACTCGGCACCAGCCAACCAATGGAGGAGCAGCAGCAGCAGCCAACCAAGAGCGAGGACTGTGTCCCGTAGCGCACGGCTGTGCCGCGGCGGGCCTGCCCTCCGGGCGGCGAGGCCCCTTACGGCGCGCAGGTAGGCAGTCCCGCGGCGTGGCCCTGCTTGACGGGACTGCAGACGCACCCGGCGTTCGTGGTCGAGACAAGAAGCCAAGTTGAACCAGCGCGTCTGATAAACCACGACGGCTCCTGTTCACTGATTCCACAGCGCGTTCCGTCGTCCATGAGGGCGAGCGAGACTGAAGCGCTGTTCGGGAATGGCTCTGCAAGCGGCCGGCCGCGGGGCGCTGGCCAGGGTGGCATGCCGTCGGCAGGAAGCGATCGCCTCCGAGACGAGGAGGACGGTGTCGATGGCGGCGGGGGCGGGACGGCACGCGATCACAAAGAGAGGAAGAAAAGAAAGGAAGATGCTGCACGGCGCTTCGGTCCTTCACAGCCCATTGGCTGGCATGATGGGCCCGGCCGTCCATAGAGCCCTAGCCAATCCACGGGCCTGATGGGCCAGCCAACGACCGGCACGACGCGGCACGGCGCGGCCAGCTCGCGGCCCCGGGGACAGTCACCCCGGCCACCTCACCGGCTCTCCGAACGACGAATCCTTTGGTGGGGTCACACGTTCGGTTCGAGTCCTGATTAGCGAGTTCAAAACGCGTTGGCCGCCTGCGCCGGTCCTCTGGCCCACTGTGGGAGGTCTGCACTGCGTGCGCTATGGAACGCACGCCGAGGCGAGGCGGTGTGACAGTGCGTGACTCCGCGACAGCGCCCGGCCACGCCGCTTCACGGAATCGGGACGAATCAAGCTGTCCGCCGCGGGCAGTGCGGCAGCGCGCAGCGAGGGGAGGGGCACGAAATCACTCATCAGTCAGCCGGCCCGGTGCAGCCACAGCCAAAAAGAGAACATAAAAAGTAAAACAGGCTGTCGTACTCGCGGCCTCGCGGCTTCCAGCAGAGACAGCGTGCGAGCTGCAGCTTTCTATTCCCCTGACTGGGTCCTGCTAAACAGGCGGCGGGGCTGTCACTGCCTTTGGCGCAGCCTTCTGGCAGCCTCCGTGGCGGCGCACAGTGGGCCAAAAGAGAGGTGGAGGCGGCCAAAAATTCTAGACGTGATTTGAGCTCCAGGGTCGTAAAATGGGACTCGAACCGAACGTGTGACCCTATCAATGGATTGCTCTCCGAACGAGGCATCTATTGGTGGGGTCACACGTTCGGTTCGAGTCCCGTTCAGCGACTCTGGAGCTCAAAACGCGTCTTGAATTTTTGGCCGCCTGCGCCGGTCCTCTGGCCCACTGTGAGGCGCGGCGCGGCATGCCAGGTGGTCGGCGTGGACTCCAAATAACCCCGGCGTGCTCGTCAGGCACGTCGGAGCTCGGCGGCCAAGGCACTGTCAAGGCGGGGCCGCGACCGTTTCTCTCAGTCATTGCCAAGCTTTTCGTCACGACCAAAAAAAAAGGAGAAGAAAGGAAAATCGGCGACCGCGCGAAATAGGCAGTGAGTAGTCCGCGCGGGGCGGGGCGGCCGGTCGGTGCGATACCGGCGGAGGCGGGGACGGCTGCACGACGGGGCCCCCACCGGGGCCTCACGGGGAGGGGCGCTGTTGGCCGACCGCTCGACCAATCGGGGCGCGCCCATGCCGAGGCCCCGCCCCGCCGCCCCGCGGTGCACCGCCCGGCCCTGCGGCGCACGTCTACGTCCCTGGGAACGGTGCGGTCCAGCCCAGCCTCTCGCCCAGCCTCTCGCGAGGACGGCTGGGACGGACCACGCGCTTCTTTGCCGCCCAGTTGTTTCGCGTGTGGCGCCAAGAGGCCGAGCGGATGAGGACGCTTAGGCCCCGTTGCCGGAGCTGCCGCGGCCCGGAGGTCAACGCGGCGCCCAAAGCGGGGCCTCATTACACTACGGGTTAATTTTAATTTCGCGTTTCGAGGTCCTCGGACCGCTAGGCCGCACTGGGGCGCCTTTCGCCGACGCGGGATGGAAAATTGAAGCGAACTAAAAAAAACAACAAAAAAACACGTGGCGCGTCCGTATAGTCCCCTGGCGCGCCGCGCGCTGGGGGACAGCAGGTGGCGCTGGGGCAGTGCGTCGCCTCGCACCTGACGCAGGCTGCAGCAGCGCACAGTGGGCCAGGAGACGGCTGGAGACGGGCAAAATACCGGCCGGGTCTTGAGCTCCAGAGCTGCTAAATGGGACTCGAACCGAACGAGTGACCCCACCAATGGATTCCTCGTTCGGAGAGTCCAGTTTAGCGACTCTTGAGCTCAAAACGCGTCTTCAGTTCCGGCCGCCTGCGCCGGTCTTCTGCACCGTCCCCCGGTCCGTGGGCGCGGCGCGCGGCGTACGACCTCCCAGGGCGAAGGCCTCGCCGCCCTCGCGCACGCCGACGACGACCCCGGCAGGAAGCCCACCGCCCTCGTCACCGCCACCGAGTTACGACCCGTAAAACACTTCCATCGCCCACTGTGCGCTTCCTCCGTTGCAACAAACTGATTCTCAGAGTCGCTTTCGTCGTCGCTCTGACTGCCTGCCGATGACGCGCGGCCTGTCTATTCGCGGACGCATCGAGTGCTTCGTTAATCAGGTAATGCAGGAGGCGCTGGCCCGCTCCGAAAATAGCGTATCGCGAGGCTTGACGCGCGAGGCCGTGGCCGAGCAAGGACTACAAACTACAATCCCATTAGCGACCCCTCGCAGCCCGCAGCACCGAGGTGAAGAGAGCCCGCACAGCGTTGCGCGCCGTCCAGGCAAAGAAAAGAGAAAGAGACAGTCCAAAAAACAAAGTCCTTTGCGCTTCCCGTTGCCGTCCAGCCTGGAGCCAGGGACCGCGCGTTCCGTTTGTCTGGTAGTGCCGTGTGGAGCTCTGCAAGAGCCACAACTGCCGCCTCTCTTGGTGGCTCGTTGGCTTTGGGGTTGCCGTCCTGGCACGCGCCTGGTCGCCAAGACAGGCTGCAGCTCAGTTCACCTCGGGGAGCCCCGCTTAGTCGTCCTGCCGGCGCACCCGTAGCCCCTCTCCCCCTCCCCCTCCGGCCCCGCCCATCACTTTCAACTAATTTCTCGACCCCGTACAGCCGATGTGGAAACGCGCGGCGCGGCGCTCTCTCTCGCACCCATACGGGGCGCCCCGTGAGAGAGAATGAGAGAGGGAGGGGGAGAGAGAGAGAGAGAGAGAGAGAGAGAGAGAGAGAGAGAGAGAGAGAGAGAGAGAGAGAGAGAGAGAGAGAGAGAGAGAGAGAGAGAGAGAGAAAGAGAGAGAGAGAGAGAGAGAGAGAGAGAGAGAGAGAGAGAGAGAGAGAGAGAGAGAGAGAGAAGGAGAGAGAGAGAGATAGATAGAGGGGGCTTCGTCAAGGCGACCGTTAGCAGGGCGCGCGCGCAGTGCGCTGCCCCGACCCGGCCGTCCGGCCGTCTGGGTGGCAGGTGCCTGCCGTGCGAGCTCGCTGTGTGTATCGGAACGTCGGAACGGGTAGCAGGCGCGGCGCGGCGGGGCGCGGCGGGGCGCGGCGGGCAGGACCACCTGTTCTCTCCACAACACGTCCCTCAGAGCCTTAGGACGGTTGGCGCGTGCGCGGCCACTCCGGCCGGCCTGACAGAGGGCGCCGTCAAGAGGACCCGCCGGGCCGGGGCAGCAGGGCACCTGTCCCATCCACATGGCACGGCCGGCACGGCCGCCCAGCTGATGCGAGGCCGGGGAGCGCGCCAACGCACTGACGAAGGCCAGCATCCCGACAACGTTCGCTTTCAGGCGCGTCCACAACCAGGGGAGTTTACGAAGAAAATGCTTCGTAATTTACGAACTACTACTTCGTATGAAAGCTAAATAGTTAGCACCTTAATCAGAACTTTTCGTGAGGTCTTAAGGTGCGGCCAGCCTCGTGTCACGGCAAGCGAGCGCCCGCGCGGCAGGCAGCCGCTGTGCTCCGCAGCGCACGGCCGCGTTCGGGTTGCCTATCCGCACGGCGTCCTCGCCCGGCGTTCTGGCCTCGCAGTTCGGTGACCCGCGGCCGCGGCGGCCGCGCAACAGGACTGGCTCGGCTTCGGCTGGCCGGGTGATCGGTGGTGTCCATTTCCGCCGGCCGGCCAGGAGCCGGGCCGCCACCGCAGCAGGGCCGCCGCAGGGCCAGAAATTGGCGCCAGCGAAGCCAGCAGGCAGCCCACCGCAGAGACACGTTACGCGCTGCGTGTGTCTTGGACAGAGGTGTGAGTGGGCGTGGGTGCTGCGGTCTCCCCCTGCCCCTTTTCCCCACTTCCGGCCATCGAATCACAAAATCAAAATGAATATGCCGCGTTGAACCCTATGGAGTCCATCACACTCTCTTTTTAGTTTGTTTTCTTTTTTTCGCTCCCCCTTCCTTCCCTGTTCCCTGCGCAGCAGTCCGCTTTTTGGGCCCGGGCGCAGTGATTGAAGGCCCCGCCCCGCCCCGCGCCGGGCTCCGGGGGGCGCACCGGAAGCGGGGCCGTTCGCCCGGAGCCGAGCCGGGGGACCCGGAGTCGGGGACCGTAACCTGGAATAGGGAATAGTGCGGTGGGTGCCGACGGCCGGCGGGCTGCCAATCGCACGCGGCAAACGCACCTCCCGACCAACAAAAGAAAGAAAGAAAAAAAAGCCAAATTCAAAATGTCGTGTAGAAAAATTGAGGCCATGGAAGAGTGGAGTGACTATGAGGTCAGGCTAGGGCACTGCAAGCTGGTGAAGAGTGACATTTTTTTGTGTTGAGTGGGAGAGTCCGAACTAATAATCATTTTTATTTTAAGAAAAAAAGGAAATAGAGAAAGACGAGAGTCATGCTGCGGCGCACCTGGGCGCGTCTGAAGCCGCAGGTGTCGAGTCGGACAACGCAAAAAGCGGCAAACACCGAGCACCGCACCGCCAAATGAGGTGCGGCGACTCAAACTGAGCGGAAAGTGGAAAAAAAAAAAAATCAACGGCAGGGGAGGAAAAAACGGCAACAACACTGCACATCGCACCGTTAGGAAAAAATAAACAAAATAAAAGACCGGGGGCACGGGCGAAGGCGGGGCACTGGAGGGGGGTGCGATTCGGGGGCGGTGAGGAAACTCAAGACACTACATCCGGTGCAGGCCGGGGTGGGGGGATCTCTACCCCGTCTGGGCCCCCCTGCGTTGCGTGCGCGGGCTGGTGGAGCTCGGCTCGACACGGCTCGTTCAGGCCCGCCAGCCCCCCGCCTCGGTGCGAGATGGACACATGCCCCGGTTATTAATGGTGCTCCTGGGTGCAGAGTTTACTTTGCGAGACATCTGGGGAATGTTGCGAGCATGTGCGCCACGCTACGGTCCACCTGATGTGGGAGGACGTGCGGCGGGGGGCGCTCGACGTGACAGCTGTGACGCAAAAAGAAAAGTAGGTACACACTGGGGCCATTCAAACGCGGCGCCGCACAGCCGGAGCGCTGGGCTAGCACACCTGAGGCCACGGCAAGGGCCGCGGCGTCCTCGCGAGAGGCCCGCCTGCAGAGAGGCTAAGGAGGTTGGAACAGCTTGGGGGCCTTTCTTCCTGAGCAGTGACCCCCAGCCGGACTGTGGGGCGCGGCGGGGCAGAGCCACTCTGCGCATCCTGGGCCAGAAGACCGGCGCAAGCGGCCAGCTGCAGAGTCTCTAAATGGAACTCGAACCAAACGTGTGACCCCACCAACGGATTGCTCTCCGAACGAGCTGGGGTCACACGTTCGGTTCGAGTCCCATTTAGCGACTCTGCAGCTCAAAACGCGTCTCGAGTTTTGGCCGCCTGCACCGGTCTTCCGGCCCACTGTGCGTCCGTGCCGCTTGGCTGGAGGCTGGAGGGGCTCGGGGCGGCCACCAAGCCGCGTGCTCAGCAGCCCGTCAAGGCTGCGCGCAACGCTAGCACGCCTAGCACGCCGCGCGAGCACACCACGTAACACATTCACTTTTGGGCCGGGCTTGTTCAACGGGCCGCGAGCAGCCCAAGGCCCCGCCGGAGGAGGCTTCGCGAGGCGCGTTACAAAACAACCCAGCGAACCATAACCCTACTTCCAAAACACACTGGGGCCGCGTCACTGCCTTGTTACCTGGGAGCGACGTGGTCGCGTCTGTCGAGTACAGCGGCGCGGGGCAGTCGCCGTAGAAGGCCTCGTGCGCCGACGGGATCACATCCAACTCCTGCAGCACCATGGCTGTCCTTAGGGGGTCGCACACAGACACCGACAGCCTGAACGGCCAAGGCACACACACACGAACACACTGTCGCCGTCGTTATCCAGGCAGGGCACTGACACACAGACAGACACGCGCAGACACACGCGCGCGCACAGGCACACACAGGCGGCGGCGCCACGGCCTCGACGACGGCACGGGGGAGGGAGCGACGCTGGGCGACGCCGAGTAGGCCGTCCGATGCAGGGCGCTGCGTGCGCCGTGGGGTCCTGGCAGCGACTAGCGCGCCGCCGCAGCGCCTGCCGCGCACAGCCCTGCGCTGGGCGGCCCGACGACCCCCACCGCTCCGCACCGCGCCGCGGCCAGCCACTCCAGCGGCGACCTGGCAAAGACCCCCCTCCACGCGGCCGCCGCACCACGCCCAGCCTCCCCGCCCCGCCCCCCACCGCGCCTGTTGCGCCCACTGCGCGGACGGGCTGATAAGGCACCCAAGCCACTGCCGAAGGACCAAGGGATAAGAGTCCTTATCAGTGACGTCCGAGGGTCCTCGAGGCGACGTACGTACGTTGCGGACGTCACGGCAAATCAAATAGCAAAGTCAAGTGGGCGCAGAGTCAATCTCGTTCGGGACGACAACAACAATACGACGACTAGAAACTTTCAGCATGATAGAGTAGCTTGTCGAAGGGAGGCACAAACACCAGAAAAAGATCGAGGTGCGCGATCGCGCGCACCCTGGGCACGGCGCACTTCCTCTCTTCAATTCGAATGGGAGATCTCGCGATCTGCTTTCCTACGCGAAACAAGCTCGCCAATACTCCGACCATGGGCGGTCCTGGCGCCGCCGCGCCGCCGCCCCCGGGCAGTGGGCCGCAGCGGGCTGATGAACAGCGCGCCTTCGTCCCTCTGTCTCTCTCGCTCCCCTACGACGATGCACACGAGAGCGAGAGAGACGGAAAGCACTGCAGGCTACGCCCCAGGCTGTCGCGGCGGTCCGTGACGGCATCGCTAGGACTGCACAGCGAGTGACACGCCAGCGTTTAACATTGAATGGGCTCGGCGCTGCTGGCCGCCTGGGCCTGCCTTCGACTGCCTCGCGGCCGATACCCAAAGCTTTCTCCTTTATTTGTGAGCCCCGCCCCGCCCCGCCCCGCCCCGCCCCGCCCCGCCTAGCCCGTGCAACTCGATCAGCGATCGGCCAGCGCACGCGTCGCCCAGGCCGGAAGCGGACCCCCTGGGCTAGATAAAGGAGCCAGAACAGCCAGCCGACGGACAGACGCAACGACAGACAGACAGACAGACAGACAGGCGGACGCAGGTACGACCACTGCGACACGCAGAGAGCCATCAGCACGCTCCAATAGGTAAGTACTTTGGGACCCGAAAGAGCAGACTACCCCTCCATGCAGTCCCTATACCGAGGTGTTAAGACAAGAGCCGCACCAATGGCCGCCATGCCACCATGCGAGTACGCGAACCCCAATCAAAACCAGTCCAAACTAGAATTCAGATGAGGCGACCCGCTCGGGCGTTCGATTGGAGGACGCTGCACGGCGGACCGGATGTTGTTGTCACTCGAGGGTGTTGTCGGAGGGGTGGGGGATGAAGCGGCCCCCCCTCCCTGCACAGCCGCACCGGAAGACAACATAATGCCGCGAGGCTTCTACTGCACATCGCGCGCACCGCCAGCACGCCCTCCGCGACCTTCTCGACGACGAGGACGAGGATCCAGACGAACATCGGCGGGCCGGGCGCGGGGGGGTTGGCCGCCGCGTCGTCAGTGCGCTGCGCGGAGCGGGCGTGGCGGGTCGGGGCGTCTTTGTGAGGGCTTCCGGTGCGGAACACGTCTCCTCCTGTCTCGCTCGCTCGCTCACTCACACACACACACGGCGCGGGGATGCAGCGCTGGTTAGGTACACGGGCCCTGGACGAGCGCGTCGTGGTGCTGCCGGCGTGCAGGTGAGCGGCCCGCGCGGCCTGCACGTGCGCGGGCGGCCTCTATCAAGAGGCGCAGCGGATTGTTGTAGTGCCAGAGGGCGTTGACGTCCTCGGAGCCCGGTCGGATGAGAGGGCCACGGGCCACAGTGGGCCAGAAGACCGTCTCAGCGGGCGGCCGAAACTCGAGACGCGTTTTGAGCTCCTGAGTCGCTGACCAGGATCTTCTGGCCCACTGTGCGGCCGCCAGGGCCACAACACAAACACGGCGCGCTACTTGCCCGGCCGGCCGGCGCAGATAAGGCCACTAAATCGGCCCAGCTTCGCCGACGCGTCGATAGCCGTCGCTTTCCCGATAGCGAAATCTGCCTCGAGGGCCGCGGAATGTGCGCGGCAGCGACGTCATGACAGTCCATGGCGCCACCACTGCGCACCGCTATCGAGGAAGCTCTCCACGGCTCTCGCGGAATGCCGGGATCGCCGCCCTACTTGTCTCTTCATCTCTGAGGAGCTTACGTGAGTGGTCAGGTGTGCCGCGAGAGTCGACGGCAAATGACCAATCCTTTGCGCGGCCCGGCGACTCGGTCCTCGAAGGGCGGAAAGTCCCCCAAGCCTTTGATACGCCTTGGGACCAGGCAGGCAGCCGGGCAGCCAGCCCTGCGATAAACCAAGCCAGCCGAAAAACGAGCCGCCCGCCCGCACGGCGGCGCACCACCCCCTTCCCGAGAAAACGAAATGAATGCGCCAAGTGATAAAAAAAAGGAGCGCGCGTTCGAGTTATCGCGAAAAGAGAGAAGAAAAAAAATGAGACACAAACTGTACTGCAAACAGCTCCGCAGATTGCGGTCCTTTTGAGGCCAGGCCGAGATGTTTGCCGAGGGCACAGGGCGTAGGGCCGGGGCCAGCCCGGGTTTAGGGGTGACGCTTTAATTGGCCAGAATGAGCCCTCCAGCCAGGCAACGCGGCAACGCGGGGCAAGCAGTAATGAACAACACGCTGAGCCGCTCTGTCTCCCCCCCATCCCCACGAGTGCGACAGAGACAGAGCCACTTCGGAATGAGACTGCACAGCAGCAGCCCGGGGGCACACGCCGGCCGGCAGCGTCGCGGCAGCCCCAAGGATTCGTCAAGGAGACGAGCCAACCTCCCACTCCCCACAACGCAAACGCCCTTCAAGGACCTGATTGAAGGGAGGATGACGCACCTAAGCTGCTGCATGCCACTGCAGCGAGGACGAGTGGCCAACCCTACCGGGGCCCTTCAACCCCCAACCCTTCCCCGGTGGGCCCTCGCGCTCAAAGGGCCAGGACGCATTCCGAAGGGATTACGAGGCAAGGACAAAGATCGCCCCGACACGCACGCACTCAAGTCCGAGTCGACCGCCACCGTTCGTCCTTTCATTCACTAATTCATTTCAGGAATTCGGTTTGAAAATCTCGACCCGCATTACTCCTTCGTTCATTGAAAATCTCGATTCTCGTGGTGCATTCATACATCCGCGCAGTCATTAATTCATTCATTCGTTCTGTCATTCATTCATGCATCCGTTTCGTCATCCATTCGACCCAGCGTCCTCATCTGCGATAGGCGGACTCCTGGCCGGGCGTGGCGGGCACGCCCCTACTCCTCGTGCGAAAAAAAAAAAAAAAAAGCCGGTCTTGATGCAGACTCACCCCTGTTTGTGATGACGACCCGGCCCACTAGGCAGGTCGAGTGGCAGTGCTACTCTACTTACACCCCCCTCTCCCCCTACGCACCTTGCCCCACATCCGCCCACGTGTTCACACATCGCAACGACTCGGTGAACGCACGCCGGTCGGGCCGTGTGCCGTGCCCACGGCATGCCCGGCAAAACAATCAACGCACCGACAGAAAAAGAGGTAAAAAAAACAACAACGACAAGAAGAGATTCTCCAGCGGGACGACTCGCTACACAGAATAACAACTGTACGAAAACGCGCGGCCTGTTGCAGATTACAGATGCTGCCCCTTTCTCTCTCTCTCTCTCTCTCTCTCTCTCTCTCTCTCTCTCTCTCTCTCTCTCTCTCTCTCTCTCTCTCTCTCTCTCTCTCTCTCTCTCTCTCTCTCTCTCTCTCTCTCTCTCTCTCTCTCTCTCTCTCTCTCTCTCTCTCTCTCTCTCCCCCCTTCTCCCTGTCTCTCTCTCTCAATCTACTGGTGGGGTCACGTGTTCGGTACAATTTAGCGACTCCTAGAGATCAAAACGCGTCTAGAAATGTTGACCGCTTCCGCCGCTGGCCCGGTGTGCCGCGCCCGCCACGACATCCGCCTCCTCCAGGACGTCCCGCCGCCACAAAGGCGACGTGCTGCTGGGCCTCGACGGCCTGCTCGACGCGACAGCCCTCCGCCCCACGGTGGACCCGTCGGCGCGCACGCAGGGGGAGGGGGCGGCCGGGGGCGGCGACACACGTGTGGAGGCGCGCCATCATCCCGGGGACACGTGCTGCTGTGCTGCACAACCACTTGTTTGAGGGGGGGGAGGCCTTAAGGACGTAGGAGCGGGTGACTTTTCTGGAGATGGGTTGCATCCGAGAGCGTTTTTGGGGTGCTTCCGCAGTCGTCTGAGGCCGGGACCCGATGCCCCGCCGACCTGTTTGCAGACAATGCACCCTCGGCCGGCTGTTTATGGCCGGCCTGCTGGAGTGCGGGTGAATGACACCCCGGCCCGGGGCTCGGCCTGGGCCGCACTGAGCAGATCGCCAGCTTTTCGTGAGCTGGGGTCGGTTTCAACTTCTAAGTCCTAGCTTCAGGTCCAAATCTTTAGTTCTGTCAAAATTTGACAAAATATTTAGTACGAAGTGCTGATCATCTCTATGTAGCTCTAAAAAACTGTCTGCCTTGCTCTACAAAAGTGAGCGCAGAAACTTTATTTTTAGATGGAAAGATTTGAAATGTCGTCCTGATTACATTGGTGAACATCCCATAAGTGACAGACGACGCACTAGAAAATTTTTAATTTCAAGAGTCGATTAGACCGCCTCTCTTTTGTGTGAAAAGGCCTCGTTCACAATGGGCTGCGAAGAGGCGACGGTGATGACAGGCTAATTTATTACCCCCGGACACGAAATGGAAATATTTATAAGACCCTTATTTTATTTTGAAATACGCAGCAATGTTATCTGTGCAGCGTGACGAGTCCAAAGGTGTTCGAATTTTTGTTCCACGATAATTTTTACCGAAATGGCGACCTAGGCCGTGGGCCGCCTGCATCGCAGACGGTTCCTGACCGGCAGCGACGGAGTGGCCCGCACGCTCCTATTGTCCGCCCGGCGCGTCTCCTCCGACCCCGGCTACCTGCTGCAAGCTCCACTGTGCGACGGAAACAACAGATAGGCCGATGCAGCCTGTCTCTCTCTACTGGTAGAGGCCCTGCAGATTTGAGTGATTTTCTAGAGCACAAGACGCGAGTACCGCACCTCTTAGAGTTGTGGAGAAAACTTGCGCGTACACAGAAAGGCATGGCCTGGGGGCTGTAATGTTCCATTTTCTCGCCTTTTTATTAGATTTCCCTTGGGAGATCCCCAAAAATCACTCATTTTCAAGGCGTTCCAGGAGCGCTCCAGGAACGTTCAGCGCGAATCGGAGCATGCCATCCCCTCCATACAGTCCCTGCCAACAAGTGTGCCAAGTTTCGTGCCGCTGCGACCCTTGGTTTTTCCGTCTCGTGCTCTAGAAAATGCCAAAAACAGCCAAAATTTCAAACTTTGAGGCGTCGCGACGCCGAAATTAAGCGTCGCCGGGCAAAATGGTTCGGCATGATGGGTTAACACACAGACCACTATTGATTAGTAAAAAAAAAAAATTTCGCTCCTACGCCCTTAACAGGCTCACGGACGGCACCCGCGAGGGACCGCGTCACCGCGGTGACGGCGGAGAGCACCAGCTCCCCGAACAGACGCCACATTGTTCGCACACCGAAAGGGCTCCGCAGCTGCGCCTCGCGATAAGGCGGTCCTGCCGTCTATCTCGCACCCCCGCAGCACGCCCCACGAGAGCGAGAGAGACAGAGCGACAGCCCGCTGACGAGGCCCCCAAACCCCGCGAGCAGCTCGCTTTCCCGCGCGATGCGGCCAACCCGTCATTAGACACTCGTCAAAATCTATTGCGCTGCAGCGCAAACAATCGGCCGCACGGGACGGGGCGGGGCGCGGCGGGGCGTGCCAAGCGCCGGCCACTGGCCAGGGAGACAAAAGAGGGTGCTATTAATCGCGCGTTGTTGGTGGCGGGGCGCACGCCGTGACCGTAACAATGAATCACAATGGGCAGCACCCGGCGGCAGGACAGTGCTTTCGCCGCTCTGTCTCTCTCGCACTCGTGGGGCTTCCCGCAGGAGTGAGAGAGAGACAGCGAGGGGTGCCACCCCGAGCGGAGGACGGCCGGACTAACCGCAGCAGTACGGTACGGTACGGTGATGCGATGCCTTTCACCACCGCTGCCATCAACCGAAAAGTCGATTTCACGCGGCGATCGAGTGGATTCAGCAAACCAAGTCCATTTCCGCCATGTTCGTCCTAGTTCTCGGAAAGAGGTAAGCGGGAAACTTGGACCGGAAAGACCTCAGAGGCACAAGACACACGTCGGGCAGCACCCGGCCGGAGCTGCCTGAGCCTGCCCACTGTGCGGAGCGCTGAACACGCCGTCCAGGGCCGCGCACGTCACGGACCAACATTGATGCGATCTGGGACACGCGACTCATTTACCTCGCCACAACATGGCCATCTGCTCCATTTGCGCCACGGCGACGAACATTTGGGCTGGCGGCGCTGGCGGCGCTGGCAGCGCGGGGTCCAGGGGCCCCGACCAACAGGCGCCTCTGGGGGGCGCGGCGGCGACGGCGGCGACCTCCAGCACGGGGCACGGCGACGAACGACGGGGTGGTGATCAGCCTCCGCCGCCGGCAGCCATGGTCCACACACACTCACACACACACACAAGGCACTCGCCGTCAGGCACGGCACGCACTGTCGCACTGTATCACTCGCGGACGCACTGAGGCACTCGCAGGGGCGTGGCGCGGATGGCGCGGATGGCGGGGATCGGCACGGAGCAGCAGCAGCGCGATGCAGCCGCAGCGAGACTCACCACTACATTGACGGCGGCCTGCCTGGCCTGCCTGGCCGCGGCGGCGGGCATCCCGACATGTGTACCCCGCCGCCGCCCCGCCCCGCCCCGCCACGGCGCCGATAGCGTGCTCTGGAGCCCCGCGGGGGGCGAAGGAGGGGGCACGCAGAAAGTGAAGGTGGGGAGGTGCACCAAGTCAGGGGGGCCCTGGCAGGGGTGCGTTACATGATAAGAAGCCAAGCGGGGAGACTGGGCCACGCGCTTTCCCTCTCCCGCCTCGCCCCGCCCCACCCTGCCCGGCCACGCACCGCTGCCAGCACGCTCTTCCGGCACCACTACCCCAGTGCCGCTGCGCTCCGGGCGAGGGGGCGGCGGGGGCGGCGGGGGCGGCGCGCAGCTCCCCGTCGACGGGCCAACCCGGTAGTGCGCGGTCTCCAACCCCGATACAGGAACGGCGTGGATGGTCTCTGCCCGGCCGCACCGCTCTGTCCGGCATGCGGCCGGGCCGGGCTGGCTGGCCTGATGGTTGCGCGAGGCTCGCCAGACCGACGCTGAAAACGCGATCCCCGCGGCCGCGCCGCCATTGTCATTAGGATCCAGTGCGCGACGCGGCGCCGCGGAGTTGCGCGACGCGCCGAGCGCGGAAGGACCCAGTGGCACACTGCACGTCAACTGGGCCGCCGATTGCAGGGGAACGGGCGAAAAATAGCTTCACAACGCCTGAAAAGGAGTCATCTTGTCCTTCCCCGAAAGGGGCGTCTAAAGATCTCCAGTGTCCACGACTACAGCTACGATCAAGACCACAACCCCTAGACGGAAGGACCAGACGCCTTAGACATGACCAGCCTGCACCCAACTAGAAAACAAAAACAGGAAAATCCCCATTCGTGACTTGTAACTTCCAAGCTCCGCGCGCGACGGCTTTTTTAGTGCAGCGCCGAATGGGCTGGCCGCGCAAACTGTGTGCAGCCAGGCCGAGCAAGGCGGCGCGGCTGGGGGTGGAACGGGGCCACGGCGGGGCTTGCGTCACCGCGATGCTCCCTGAAGCGCCAAGCGCAGAGCCAGGCAGGCAGGCAGCCAGCCAGGCAGCCAGCCGTCATGCAAGACGCACGTAACGCTGGCGTAACGCAAAGCGTTCTAGAGCGAGGAGAAGCCCGACTGCCGATTAGGCACCACTAGCGCGCTCTAGCGGACCGCGCGGAATCCAAAGCACTCAGCGCGCAGTGGGCCAGCAGGACATAAACGCTACCACACCTTCACAAAAACAACAAAAACAAAGAGACTTACCCTCCGCCATGTAGGGGTTGTGCGGCACGCTGGGCGGCGCGGGGGTGCCGGGGTGGCTGCCGGACACGGACGGCGCGGGGGTGTTGTTGTTGTTGTGGCCGGCCAGGAGATCGGTCAAGTCCGGGACGGACTCGATGAGGCCGGGACCCACCTCCCCGCAGGCACGCTCCCGCTCCACATCTGCAAGGGCGAGGGGCTCTGATTACTCGCCTGCCAGAAACAAACACTGCGACCAGGCGGCCACTTCGCCACTCACACACACACGCACACTAACACACACACAAGCGTGTGCGGCGAGGGTCACGGATTGGTGCAACCGGTCGAGTAGTACAGTGGGCCCGGCGGCGCGGCGGACCGGCGGCCGGGTCACTAGCCCGGAGTGTTGCTGCGTTCGCCGGCCGCTTCGCCGCGTTCGCACGGCGATGACGCGCCCACAATGGGCGAGAAGGCCGTGATCCTGCGCGGGGCAATGTCAAGGGCCGTCCGGATCCTCCAGCCAGCCTCCAGGCGGCGGCCTCCAGCCGGCGGCGTGGGAAAGGCGCTCGTTTGTTGACCCGGAGCCCCCCATGCGGCCCACTGTGCGGCCCACTGTGCGGTCCGAGCGTCCTTTCGGTTTCAGCAAGCCGCCGTAGTCGGCAAGCCGGCAAACATTGTGGCAGTCGTCTTAGTTTCCTTTTCAAATTTTCCACCGGCGCTAAGGCGGTGTTCGACGCGTCATGTTGCGTGGGTGCGGGTTGATTCCGAACGGTCGCTCTGTCTCTCTCGCCCTCGTGGGGCACCCCGTGAGGGTGCGAGGGAGACGGAGCGACGCGAGCCCAGGCCGTCGCTGGTGTCGCGGTCGTGGGAGGCGCGCGCTGCCCCGCAAGACCCGCCAATGGCCGCTGCTCCATATTCAGCGGCGCGGACTCAATATTCATGGCGTTGGCGGGGTGGCGGCCCGAGCAGGCCGACCCTTGGAAAGTCGCTAGAGGCGCGAAGGGAGACGCGCGGTCCGCGGTCGCGGCGTTGCGCGATGCCAACCCGAGCCAAGCCTAACTTTAGCGGTGGTGGCGGAGCACGGCCGCACTGGCGGTGCCCGCGCAAGCCAGACGCCGCCCCGTATCAGAGTTTTGCCGAAAGAAAAAAAAGACAAACGTCCTTTGAGCAAATAATAAGGCTACCAAAAACAACAAAAAACAAGAGTCAAATGCCGGCGGTTGACGCTACCGCGCGCCGCTGTGGTTCACAGTGTAGGGGCGTCCCAAGATAAGCAACCGGCCCCCTTGCGAAGAACGCGTACCTGACCTGGAAACGTCAAAACGGAGCGGGCGAGACGAAAACACGCCGCGATGCGCGCCAAGAAAACAACACTAAACACGCGAGTCGGTACTGGAACCCGACGCAGCGCGGTGGTGGGGGACTCGAACCGAACGTGTGACCCCACCAATGGATTGGTTCGAGTCCTGCTTAGCGACTCTGGAGCTCAAAGCGCGTCTACAGTTTTGGCGCCGGTCTTCTGGCCCACTGAGCGGCACTGTACTCACCCTTCTGCAGGATCTCGAGGTGCTCCCACAGGATGTCGCCGACGAAGGGCGGCGTGCGCGCCAGGAAGGACTCCTTGCCCATTTGGCAGATTTCGCGGCCCTTCATGAGGAACTGCTGCAGGGTGACGCCCTCCAGCGAGAACTCGCTCATGGCCCAGCGCAGCCAGAAGTTGACGTGCTTCTCGGACCATTCGCGGGGGTCTGGAACACAACACAGAAGGCAGGGCTTAAGGCAAGGCTTGCTGAAGATTGTCGAAATTCAAGGCGGCGTTATCAGGAAAACAGGAAAACGCCGTACGTGTTTTGCTGTGCGTGTGTGGGGGGGGGGGGGCGCTTCGCGGGCGTGACTCCGCATCGGGAGGCGTTGGGCCCCGCGTGTGACGAATTGGCGCGAAAACATAACGCGACCATCTCGGTCAAAGCTATAAACGGTATCCTGTGGCGGAGCGCGGGGCCAACACCGAGGGCTGCGGCGCGAAGTCCAACTCGCCCACTGTGCGCCGCGAGCCTCCTTCGAGGCCGCGGACCCCGCCAATGGTGACCGTTGCCCACCGGCCCCACGGTGTCCCCTCTTTCGGAAAAAAAGAGTGGGTGGGGCCCTTTGCTACTGCGGGACTACTAGCTGGAGTTACTTGAAAAGCGGTGAAAATTACATTTAAAAAATGGGTGTGATTTGAATGTGATGAGTCAAAAACCATGGTCAGTCAACTATTTTCTCGTACTTCGAAGGAGTGTATCCCGCACTCCCGACTGCCCAGGAGGGATTCGACCGTGTAAATCAGCGTCATGCCAGTAGGACAGACAGACGAAAAGACCGACAGACAGGCGGACGGACCGACAGGTGCGCCGCGGCATGGCCGTGTGGACTCCATGGGCGGCGGTGCGAGACGCACATCACGTCAGCCATGGTCAGCACCAAGAGTGCCTTCCCTTGTCAGTTCACCGCGGCCAAGAAGAAGAAGATGAAGAAGAAGGAGGAGGAGAGGGAGAAACCGCAGCACCGCCACCGATGGCTCTTCGCCACGCCCCGCTACTGAATACAGTAGGACAAGTACATAAATCATCGCGGTTCGCTCCACCTCTCTCTTTCTATCTCTCGCGGGGCGTTCCGGCGGGTGCGAGAGAGACAGGGCGACAGGCCGGGGCGGAGCCAGCGGACTGGAGAGGCGCTCCTCGGAGTGCGGCCCGCGATGGTGCGGTACGGCTAGGCGGCGTGGCGCGGCGTGGCGGCGGGACGCGGCGGTGGCGCTGCCATTGGCCGGCATGCGGTACCGAGGGCCGAGGCGCCAGGCCGCGGACTCTAGGGGGGGAGAGCAGCGGCAGGCACTGCGCGGCGCCGCGGTGGAGGGGGCGCGGTCCATCGGACAGCCTCCGCGGCGGAGCACCGCCCTCCGGACCCCGCGGCCGCCGCCGCCTGTCGAACACCGATTGCGGTTCGCCTGCACGGAAAAGACTGGGATTCAGATTCGGGCGCGTCGCGGGAGACACGCCTCGGCGGGGGCGGGCCGTGTGACGGCCCAGCCGGCCGCCCCGTCCATGTTGTTGTTGATGTTATTGTTGTGCTGCGCGCCGGGCGGGGAGGAGCAGGGCGAGGGGTGGTGCGGGGCAGGGGTGGGGGCCGGGCGGAAGTCATTTTCCGCCTGAGCGACCGCCCCACCTGCAGAGAGAGAGAGAGCTGCGTAGCAGCAAGCACCCTGCGTAGCCTCACACACACGCGCGCGCACACACACACACTAACGCACTCACTCTCGTCCTCCTGCAGCAGCAGCGCGCGCATCTCTGTGGAAATCAACCAAGTGGGACTGGCCGTGGACGGGGCGGGCTGGGCGAGCACAGTGTACATGTAGCGCGGCGCGGGCAGCCCGCCTCGGCAGCACAAAACGCCCGCTTGCAAAACAGGCCGAGCAGCGTTAGTCGAAGCACGGCGAAGACGAGCCGCAGTAATTGGCGAGAGCAGCGGGCGTCGCTCTGTCTCTCTCGCACCCATGGGGCACCCCGTGAGCGAGCGAGGGACACAGTGGGCCGGCCAGGCGGTGTGGTGTGGTGTCCCCGGGCCGCGGCCGCCGCCGTGGCGTGGCGCCAATCAGCCCGGAGGATGCACCCATTGTTGCGAGACAGGACGCTCATTCCGAACCGAGCTCCCTCGCTCTGTCTCGCTCGCGCGCCGAAGGCACCGCCCCACGAGTGTGAGAGAGACGGAGCGACGACAACACCGCTGTTCGGAATGAGCCTGGCAGGGCGGCCACGCGATCGGCCGGCATGCACTCATGGACCAGGCCGCCATGGCGCCCCGAGGATGCAGCTGCACGCACTAACAATGCAGCAGCTCGCTGCAGGCAGGCAGAGCTGGCAGGCAGGCTCATCCCATCGTTGGGTAACGCGCGGGCCAGGCAGGCAGGCAGCCAGCCAGCCCCTCCGTGCGATATGATGCCGCAACACTGCAGCGCCGGCGGCGCCCGTAATAATGCTAATGGGCGGCAGTCGGCACGGTGGTGGGCAGCTAGGCCGGTCCGCTAACAAGCCCGGTCCAGCGGCCTCGCTGTCTCTCTCGCACGCAGGGGCCGGCCGGCTGGCCCGCAGGGGAGCGAGAGAGACAGAGCGACCAGGCACCATCACGACAACGACGTCATATCGCCGTGCGCTGGACGGGCGCGAAATTTGGGGCCGACGCGTTCGGCCCGCGTTTCGGGCGTGGCGAGCGACGCTTCGGCCTTGTTTGCCGCGCAAACACGCGGACACGGCACGGCACGCGCGGCTGGCCGAGGCGAGGCGGAAGAGCAAACACCACCGGGCGGCCGGAAAAGACGACGCCGACAAAGGTGTGCCGACGCGGCGACGGCGCGGCCAATAACGTCGCGGTGGCTGTTCTGCGGACGCCATGTCCCTCGCACCCCCACGCGACGCTCCGCGAGTGCGAGGGAGAGGCGCCCGGACGGCAGGCAGACCCGCCGCACGCCGGCTTCCGAGGGTTGCCTACTCCACTCATTGCGCGCTGTTTGCGTTCCGTGGATTTCTTTGTTTTGTTTTTTTTGTTTTGTTTTCGGGGAGAGCTTGCGCGCGGTCCAACAGCAATAGCGGTGTGATGCAAGCCGTCCAGCGAGCCAGGGGTGCGGATCGCGGACCGGCCGACGGGCTATTGTTCTATTCTTCTCCTTTAACCTACTGGAACAAGCGCCCCACAGCCCGAGCATGGCGAGCAGAGGGACCTGGCGGAATCAGAGCGTCGCCGCGGAGCCAAGCGCTGCACGCCACGAGGACGGACAGCACGCCAACGTAACGCGGTGACAAAGTGGGGCGCAGCGCACAGTGGGCCAGAAGACCAAGCACTGAGACCGGCGACGCCGGAAGCACTTCAATCATTCAAACGAGAGAGAGAGAAAAGTGACGAAAATAGAGAGGAAAATCAAATAGTCTCTGTGGACGGTGTATTCGGCGTACGCGCTCCGTCCTCACACCTGGGGGGCGCCGTCGTGCCCACTGTGCGCACGCACGCAGCGGGGCGTGTTGACTCGACGACACCTGCACTGCATGCGCTGCGTGCCGCTGCCCGGCGAGAGGGAAAGGGGAATTCCCATGGCCTCGAAAAAAAAACAAGAGCCAAAAAAAAACAAAAACACAGCGCGCTTTACTGGTTTAACGCTCCTCACGGCGCTGACCACACAATCACGACGACCGGGGTGTGGCGGGGCGTGGCGGCCGATTGGGTGTACCGACAGAAGAAGATTGGGCGGCCCCGGCGGGGTGGGGGCTTTAATCGAGGCACGCGACCGTCGCCTCGGCGAGGGCCGGAAACGGGAGGAGACAGAGCGAGCGAGACGGAGAGGGGGTCCTTCCGTCCCGACCCGAGGGGCAGACAGAGCCGAGGCGGCGGGGTGATTCACCGGGCCGATCGCCGGCAGGGCGGCAGCGCAGCAGGGCAGCAGGGCAGCGGCAGGCCAGATCGGACTGGCACTCTGCAGGCGGCGGCGCCAGCAGTCCGTTTCTCTCACACCCACGCGGCAACGCCCCGCGAATGCGAGAGAGACAGTCCGTCTGCAGGCAGCGGCACGCCATCGGGATGGCCGGGACGTGTGCGGCGGATGCGGCGATTATTGCAGGCTGCGGGGAGGGGGAGGCCCTAAAACGTCACTCGACAAGACGCGACCTTTCCCACATTAACGAGAAGAGGACGCGGACACTTTCCCCCGTTTCCAAGTTCTCGTTTCGTTCGGCGACTTTGTATGCAGGCGGCGTCGACGGCTAGCCCGAGGGAGGGCGCGTTAGGCCACTTAAACTCTCGGCGCGTTTTGATATCCATCCAGTGTCCCTCCCTGCTGACTGACGGCGATGCGGCGCGTTCAGGTCTCCCAGGAGGTCCCCGACGACCGCCACCCTCGGCCGCCGCCGCCACGCCCGCCGATTCCAGGAGCGGCGGCTGCACGCCTTTTTCTCGAGAGGGCGAGAGAGAGGGAGAGAGAAAGAAAAAAGATTCCAGCGCGGCTCCACTATGCCGTGCAGGCGTCATTACCGTCGGACATCGTGTTTACGTAATCAGCGTGTGGGGAGGCCCGGCCGGCCGACTGCCGTCACGCGAAGTACCTGTCCAGGGCGCACTCACTGAGTCGCCCGTCGGCCGAAACAGTTCCAACGACCCGCGAAAGTCGGGCCGGAAAGAACGGAGCGGACCGAGGGAAACAGATTTCCCGATTGCCACTCGAAAGTGCGCGCACGCGCGCGGACCACAGTGGGCAGTGGGCCCAAAGACCAAGAAGGCGGTCAATTTTTTTTACTTTTTTTTTTACTTTTTTTTTCCAATTTTTTTTTGTTTTAGCGTTGCTAAATGGGTCTTGTGGCCCACTGTGCGGACCTCGTGATCTCGGTGGAAGATTTTAAGTGTGGGTGTTTCTGCTGTTTTTTTTTTTGTTTTTTTTTGCCGGCGGGCATCATACGACTGCCGCGTCAACCGGGGGACGCCGCCGGACTCACCGGCAGCACCTCACCTCCATAGCACCGGCAAAAAAGTAGCTGCCCCAGCCGGGCCGGATGGCGAGGCATGCAGCGCAGCGCGGACGAGCGGAAAAATTAGCGGAGCCCAGCCGGTCAGGTGGTGGTGGTAGCGACGAGGAGCAAAAACAAGGTTGCACTGGTCTATTTCTCATTTTCCTCCCCCCCCCCCCGGTCGCCGCTGTGCCGCCGCGCTCGCAGAGAACCAGAAAGTGAAAGTGAATTGCGGTAAAGTACTGCCGCCACCATCAGGGCGGCTCCTGTCGCACGCCATCCAAAACAGCCATCCAGCAGGTCGCTTTTTTTTTTTTTTTTTTTTGGCCAACTCGCCGCTTTTTTGTTCTCCTTCTCCTGCGCTCGCTGTGTTATTTTGTTATTAAACTTTGTACCCGGCCGGGTCGGCGACCTGGCGAGCGCGCTACCGCCCGCCACGCGCAGTCCTCTGGCCCACTGTGCGCCACGTCGCGGCCCGGGCCGTGCGCGAATAGCCTGGCAAAGCCGCGCGGCCATGACCCCCGCAGCGGACAGCCCCTTCCCTGCGACTCCGAAGGATCCTATCGTCGCCCTGTCTCTCTCACCCCCCCACGCGTCGCCCCGTGAGAGCGAGAGAGACGGAGCGATGCTTGAGGCAGCAGGGCGCGGCCGCCATCTCTGCCGGGAGCCGGCTTAGCTTTCCCACGGCCGCGGTCAATAGTCCTGCGGTGCCGCACCTTGACCAGGCAGGCGACTACCACTGAATGAGTGGAGAGAGAGAGAGAGAGAGAGAGAGAGAGAGAGAGAGAGAGAGAGAGAGAGAGAGAGAGAGAGAGAGAGAGAGAGAGAGAGAGAGAGAGAGAGAGAGAGAGAGAGAGAGGGTGGCCACCCTCGCAGCCCGGCACGTGTCCGCGGCGCCACAGGTGTCCAAGTCTCAGCCCGCGGCGGAAAGCGGAAACGGCCCGCGCCCACGCCGCGGTCTTGGCGCGTGCCTCCGGTGCGGCCCGCTCGCTGCCCCACTGCCGCACCGGAAGGCGCACCGGAAGGCACCGGAAGCGGGCGCGCGCGGGATGCTCGCGGACATCGCGCGGAATTAAGCCGTTCCGCTGCGGATTCCAAGAGTGAACTAGTTCTCGGTTGCGCAACACGCCACACACAAACACACACGCACACAGACACGCATTCTCCGGGCGGCCTAGCGTTGCGCGCGCAGCGTGGCGTATCGGCGTGCTTATCACTGAGGAACCGCATCTTCGTCCCGACGTCGTCCTGACCCCGTTTCCTCGGAACACGGAAGCAGCCGCACCGCACCGGGTAGCGCGGCGATTCGGAAGCAACCCACGCTGCATATCGAACTCGGGCCGTACTGGAAGCCGACTTGTGACTGCGACTGTACCTGTACACTCTGTGCCTGACGAGTGTGACGTGTCAGCAGCGTGTGGTTCGCGAGATACGCACGCTGTCGTAGGTCGACAACACCGATGGATACCGTTGTCGCGCTCCAGTTCAAAACCGTGTTAGAATTTGTTCGCTCCTTTCGCGTAGTGTCCTTTCCAAACAGCCATAGTTCTTTTTTCGTCGTCGTTGTACTCACCTTTGGGTATGTTGCGGTTTATCTGGTCTTTCTCCCAAGATGCGAAAGAGGCCTTGAGGGCCTCTGTCATCTTTTTGTTCGTCCCAGGAGTGAGGGGCGGCACTTGCGCCGGGTTGTCTGCAACAGAAAACGACGACGATGCAGTCATACATGCAGTGGGAGAGGGGAACAGAGAGAGAGAGAGAGAGAGAGAGAGAGAGAGAGAGAGAGAGAGAGAGAGAGAGAGAGAGAGAGAGAGAGAGAGAGAGAGAGAGAGAGAGAGAGAGAGAGAGAGAGAGAGAGAGAGAGAGGGAGAGAGAGAGAGAAAGGCTGAGAACTGGCGCCGCCGCAGCGCTAGCGCCTGGCGGGGTAGGCAACGCGCCGCGCACCCCTGCTCCACGGCACGGCCGGCCGCAAGGGGCTTCCAGTCCCCTGTCACATTCCTTTGAGTTCCTAACAACGATAACAACAACACGACACCTTTCGCCCACGCATAGACGTGCGCCGTCAACACACATTGAGTTCCATCGCCACTCGCCAATTCTCACGATCCCAGGGACCCAGAGACACGGGGACCAGGCCGTCGACGCGTCGTCCGTCCACGCGTGCTTCTTTGTTCGGCAGCACATGCGTGCCCCCCCAACGGGAGCCCCCAATGGGAGCCCCCGCACTGGGCCCCCCGGCCCCCTCAGGGCCCCTGCAGGGCCCCACCCGACGGGGCCATCATGTGCAGCCAACCGTCACACGGTCAACCCGCCCCGCCCCACCCCGCCCCCCGATAAAGTCTGGACATGCGGCCTCATCCAGCGTGGCGTGGCCTGGCGTCGTGATGCGACCCGCAGCCGAAATCTGCACGGACACGCAGTGCGCACGCCATCGAGAACAAAGGGGAGGCCAGCGCGCCGCGTTCCCGCAAGAAAGATACCACAACGTTTGCCTTACAATGTTGGCTAACATTGACAACGAGCAAGTTGGAGCGGTGGGCAGATAGGGTCAGCTTCGTTGACACAATTAGGCTACATTGCGAACTACAGCAGCACACTCAGTGTGGCTGGTCCACAATAGGTGTAGGGACTGCGACCCACACAGATAACTATGGTTCCTTTTTTTTGTGCGAATGGCGATGTATAAAAGAACCTACAGGCTCCTGTAATTTCTTTTCGACCTTCCCTGACATTTCCTCGTTTTTACCCAAACTTTTCTCGGACATTTGACGCCAGATTTCAGCATGCGCGTCACAGCGCCGCGTTTTCAAAGCGTCACACATGGAGTGGCTCGAAATTTATCATTGGTCGTTGGAGGGAGGGGGGGGGGGGCTGCACCCCGCGGTCGCGGCTCCTGATTGCCACCCCGACCACGCCGCCCGCCTCCACATCTGACATCAGCTCGGCACGCACCGGTGCGCGGCAAGATTGCGCGGCCAGGCGAGGTGGAGCTGGGGACGCACCCGCCCGCCCGCCTGCCCGCCTGCCTGCCCGCCTGCCTCGGCCCTCGCTCAAATAATAAAATACTCATTTCCAAGACGAATAAACCGAACGGCGGGCAGGCAGGCAGGCAGGCGACCGAGTGTACGCACCGCGGCGCCGCAGACTGGTTCCGAACAACAGAGCCCCGTCGCTCTGTCTCTCTTTGACACGCCCCATGCGTGCGAGAGAGACGGAGCGGTGATACACGAGTTTGGAGCTCGGGCGTCGCCATGATTTGGCCAACACCCTGTATGCACGCTGCGCGGCTGCGAGACACGAGAGCGGCCAGCGGAGCGGAGAGGACGCGGCACGCACGCACGCACGCACGCTGACCCACGCAACAACAGGGCATCCGGTCGCACCCCGTACACGCCGTGCACACTGTGCGCGCACCGCGCGCGGCCAAATCGTAGCCTCGCCCTTAGAAGGCAAACTATAAAAGCCTGAGACGCGCCAGCATCAACAAATCTTAAATTTTCAGTTTCTATTTTTTTTTAAATTTTTTTGTTTTGTTTTGGTCGAATAAAAAGTCGCACTGTCTCGGCTGCTTCTTTAAAATTTACGCGATCGCCTCCTTCGCGCCATAAGGCGTGCGGTGTGACCGCTCCCCACCTGCCTGGTGTAAACACTGCGCGTTGGCTCTACCGTAATGCGGGTGGAACCGGACGAGACGGCCTTCGGACCGCTCTGCATCGCTGTGCGGCGTCGCCAACGAGTGCAGGCGAAAGCGCCTTATTCAAACGCGGCAGGTAAGGGGGTGGGGTGGTGACGCCAGGGGTGCGCTCGTGTGTGGGAAACTTCCAAACAGGTGGCCGCACCCTTCGGCCCGCCCCCACCCCTCCCCTGCAGTGGCGCGGCGAGGCGGCCGCTCCCACGGGGGACCCTCCAGGAGGGAGGGGGGGGGGGGAATCCGCCGAGCGCCCTCGACACCCCCGGCACTTTGGACGGTAAGCGTCGCCAGGCGGCCAAAATTCTAGATGCGTTTTGAGCTCCAGAGTCGCTATATGAGACACGAACTGAACGTGTGACCCCAACAATGGATTCCTCGTTCAGAGAGAAATCCATTCGTGCAGTCACACGTTCGGTTCGAGTCGTGTTTAGCGACTCTGGAGCCCAAAACGGGCCCGGGACTCTGACCGCCTGCACCGGTCTTTAGGCCCACGGTGGGAGGGCCACGTCGCCAAAATAGGAAATGGAAAACAGAAAATGGTCTCCGGGATTGGAAACCAGCAGCGCTGCGCGAATCGCTTGGGCCGTTACTCCACGCTGCTGCTGCTGCTGCTGCTGCTGCTCTCGCCGACACGGTGCTCCGTCGCTCCGTCTCTCTCGCGCTCACGGGTCGCCGCGGAGGGGTGCGAGAGAGACAGGGCGCCGTTTCGGCATGGTGCTGCAGCGAGGCAGCGATGCCTGACGAGCGGCGTGGCGAGGCGTGGCGATGGCCGGCGAGGCAGACGACGACGCCGCCGCGACGCCCAGCCCGACGCCCGGCCCGACGCCCAGCGCAGCGCAGCGCCGCCCCCTCCAGCCGCGATTTCGCAAGCGGGCCGCGCCGCGCCGCGGTGCCAACATGGCGCCCACAAAATGGCGGCCGCGACCAGCCTGGACCAACCCAGCTCAGGACTACCGGGAGGACATTGGCATCCGCCGACGACGATCAGCGGGCGAGCGATTCAGAATGTTGAGCAGTCGCTCTGTCTCTCTCGTGTACACATGGAAGGCCCCATGAGTGCGACAGAGACAGAGACAGAGACTGAGTCGCCCCGCTCTCGACAGGGTTTCCAAGGACAGGCAGTCGCTTTCCACCCGCCGGACGGTCCTGTCTCATTTAGACACGCGCGCGGGGGATGTGACGACAAGCGCACGGGCGTGAGCGAGGCCGCTGTTTAGTAATCCACATACACTCACTCCACAGCTAGGCACGCACGCACGCGGCAGGTGCGATCATCAAGGTGTGTGTGTGGGGGGGGGAGGGGGCGCCTCTCTGGAGACGTCGGTGCAGAACCGTACAGGCAGCCCAAACAGAAGAAACGCGTCTGTCGGACACCTGCTGCCAGCATGACAGTCGGGCGAGCACCCCCTCCCCCCCCCCACACACGCACACGCTCCCGAGCGTATTAGCACGAACCGGCAGACAGGGGCGCGCAGGGTGGGTGGCGTACGACTAAGCACCTACGACGACATACGCGCACAGCCAGGCGGCAGGGAGTAACCAAGAAAGGATTCACTTAATCGATTCAAAAGTACTCTCTGCAGCCCCGTGGAAATTTTAAGTATCGGGTCTACCGCACCACCACCATCGGATGAATTTCACTCGATTAAGGATGTTATCGAATTCAGTCAAGAATCTGAGTCTCTTGGTGCCGCCTGGCTGCTCTGCCTTTCCATCAGCTCGCTGTTTCTCCTAATAGATTAATGCCATGGGGGCGTGCTGCTGCTGCCGCTCACTATTCATTACCGCGGTGCGGGTCGCGCCCCCCACAGCCCCCGCATCGCCGCATCCCGATTCCGTCATTCGGACAAATTGTGGAGGCAGGCAACGACGCCTCGGCCTGCCTGCCCACTGCGCGCCGCCCCGAACCTCTTAATTCGATTCGCGGGGCATCCGTCTCAATTGTCGCCCGCGCCACGACCTTCCCACTACGGGAGGATAAGGCTCGGCGGGAACCTAGGGGCAACCTGGAGGGAACCTTGAAGGAAACCTGCACCCTTGAACCCTTACATATACTAAGGAAAGAAATCTTGGTTTGACAAAGTATTTTGAGCATACATAAGCTTGCAAACAAAATACTTTGTAATTTACGAACTCTTTCTTCGTATGACGCACTAAATAGTTTGTGCCTTAAATATGCTCAAAATACTTCGTAAGGTTTTAAGCGAGTGAAGGGGACCTGGGGGTGTCCATTCAGACAATGGACATGAGTTTATACGAGGCACTATTGGCAATTATTCGAGTCATATTTTGAATTCATAGAGACACTAGTCAATGCCGCCGCCATCCCCCACTTTTCCCCCTAGTTAAAGGCGACCCGGCTGTGGAAGCTGATTGTGGATGCCCATGTCTCACGTGTGACTTTCATCACTTGGTGGTCAATTGATGAGGGCGAGGGCGACTAGCAGGAAAGTTGCTAAGGGTCTTCGCGTGAACGGATCAGCCAGACGCACATCGGTCGTAACTTTGTATAACTAGGAAAAGCAGTGGACAGCGAGCAGTCGGAATAAGCTTCGAATAAGCGCACCACAACAAAACTACACTAGCAAACTACTCGTCGCCGGAGCGGCAGTCAGTACGAACCATTGCGCTGAACAAGCGACACAGGGTGTCCTGTCGAAGAAAAATAAAAGGCTTTAAAACAAAGCTTGGGCCACACACACACACACGTACACAAGCGGGCGCCGACGAACACACAGATGCAAACGTGACCGACATAGATTGAGTCGCGACCCCGGAAAGCGCTGCTGCTGAGTCCCGGGCGGCGGCCACGCGCCGTGCTTACCCCGAACGCAATTAAGAACTTCCCTCACCTCCGCCGCCACGGACTCCACCTCGGCCTCGGCCGAGTGCTCATCGCAGCAGCAGCAACTCAAAGCGACCGAATTAGACGACCGGCGGCGAGAGGCGAGGGCCTTCCTCGTTTTTTCCTTTTCTCGCCGCCCGACAAAGAGCCTCTCCGGCTGCCCGGGTCCCGGGGCGGCCTTTGCCGGCCAACGACCAGAATGGCCAGCGCCATGCACCGCCACCGCGACCATGCAGCAGTGGGCCAGTCTTGAGCTCCGGAGTCGCTAAATGGGACTCAAAGCGAACGAGTGACCCCACCAATGGATTCCTCATTCGGAGAGCAATCCATTGGTGGGGTCACATGTTCGGTTCCGGTCCTGGTCAGCGACTCTGGCGGCTCAAAACGCGTCTACAGCCCACTGAGCGATGGACGCCACTTCCGCCCAATCGATGCAGCCGGTATAGAGCCCGATGCCGTGGCTCATAAGAACCGACAGCCCCGCGTAGATAAGCTCAAGGCGGCTCTGTTTTCGGGCGTGTACCAGCCTCACCGGATATGGGGCGCAACCCGTGTACAGACCAGTGAGTCCCAGGCCGGAGGGGGGAGGGGGGAGGGGGCGGGGGCGGGCGCACCAGTGGAAGGGGCTCATGCCGAGGTGACACGCGCGCGCACACACACACTCACTCGCGCGCACGGGCGTGCGAGGGAGGGGTACACACAGAGGCACTATGAGGCACTATGAGGTACTCACAGCCAGACGCGCGGAAGGCAGCACTAAACATGTCCATGCGGCCGGCCGTGGGTCCTCGTCCATGCCTGCTTGTCCACGACCAGGACCAGGAGGAACACGGGCTCACCTTTTGTTCGACAACACGATTTCATCGTCTTCATGGCCCAGACGGCGCGGGGGTCCCAGTCTATATACATTTGCTGAGTGACTAGGCTCGCACACTGAGATCACGATGCACCACAAAACGCACTCGTCACGGCCAGCACCGCCACGCCATCGCGGCACACGCGGCCGTCGTCCTCGAGGACCCCGTCGACGAGGACCCCGTCACGGGGAAGCGTCCTCCACGCTCTTCATGTGGACCGCGGCCACCACTGTCACACACGCACACACTGTCGCGCCGTCGCACCGACACTGTCACACACACTGTCACAGATGCCGTCACACACACACTGTCACAAGCACTGTCACAAACACTTGTTGCGCGACTCCGCGTTGCCGGCAGGCGGCCGGGGCTTGGTACGGACGGCGTGGCGAGGCGTAGCGAGGCTGGCCGAGCACTGACGCGGCCCAGCCCGCCCGAGGCCCGAGGCGCGTCCCGGCGGCCCCCTCCCTCCCCCACCCCCTTCCGGGCCTGCCGTCCCTGCAGTCCCTGCCGCCCCTCCACTCCCCTCCCCTCCACGCCGCCCGGCTCAGCTTTATGAATGAACTGTGGGGCCGGAATGCCCTGGCGCGGCCGGTCCGTCCGAGTCTCCGAGTACTACGACTACCCGAACGGCTGAATGGGCCGTCCTGCCGCCCTGCCATTGACAGCCCCTCAAAGGGCCCCGCGGTCCAAGACGGCGACCGCGGCGAACGCCAGGTCAAAGGCCACGGCGTCACCGCCGGGCCGTGCCACCACCCGGCCACCTCGCGACTAGAGAGCCCTCGGCGGGGCCCACGCTGGCAGCCCGCCACCGCCGCGTAGTATTTCGGGCCGCGGTGCCGCGCCAACGCGAACATGGCCGTCCGCCAGGTGCAGGGGACGCACGGCAGCGCTGCAGCGGGCGGCAGGCTGCACTCATTCACAGACTCATTCAGCGAGCCCCACGCCCTGTGCGCCGGGGACGCAGGGTGGTGCGGTGCGACCCTGCGGCACTGCCGTCGCACGTCACCGCAACAAGTAGTGCCTGTTGCCCTACGACACTGTGTCGCCCCGCGTCTCTGGCGGCGACCCCTGGCAGGGCGCCCCGGATCCGCGCGAGCGCCGCCCCGGTCGACGTCGTCCAACAGCTCATCCGGCCGGCGGCCAGCACGTTGGCGTTTACGAGCTGGCCGTGCCGTCGCAGGGCAGCAGCACTTGCGCCTCCAGGACGTACAGGTTTCCTCCGGGACGGGCTGGGGGGCCCAGCGGAGCCCAGCCTGGCGGCCAGGGCACGGCCAGGGCACGGCCAGGCCATGCACGGCCGGGCCCGCCGACACAGGCCTGCAGTCCGGCAACGCCGCGCCAGGTAGGCGAGTAGCGACACCACACCGGAAGCGGGGCGGGGGAGGAAGCGGGCGAGGGAGGGGAGGGGTGCGTCGCCCAGGTAAATTCATTACACGCGTCTCAATCAGGATGGCCAATTCCAGTTCCAGTGCGACGCTGCCCTGCCCGCCTCCGCCCTGACGGCCTGCCCTGCCTGCCGGACGGCGTCCCCCTGGACTGGCGACGCCGCGACGCCCTGAGCCGGTTCAATAATCGTGCCGTGAGAGCGTCGGGGCCGGGCGGGGCGGGGCGGGGCGAGGCCGCCACCGGACTGGACGGGAAAAGCAGCCGCCCGTGTGTCTCGGACATCGATAACACGCCTGTGACTAAACTCGGGCAGCACAGTGGGCAGCACCGGAGCGCGGAATCCCCTCGCAGAGGCAGACACTGTCCACTTCCTTTCAACGGGAAATAAAAAGGGGCACTACCACAAAGGAGAGCACAGGCCCGCTCGGCGGGACCCCTCTGGCCGTGTGTGTGTTGTCTCAGGGACCCTACACGCCCAGGGTCGGATCGTAGAGGACCGGGAGGAAGACGACGCGGGCGGGGGAGAGGCAGGAAGTGACGTCAGAGGGCAGCGGCAGCAGTGTGTCAGCGGCGTGGGGAAGGTTGGGGTGCATCGCCTGGGCCGCGCTGCTCACACACACACGCACACACACACACACACTACGCCACGCCACGCCCCGCCGCCGGCCTGGGACGAGGAGGCCCAGCCAGCCAGGTCTGAGACAGTGCCGCCCCGTGTAATAGCGCTGGCTCGCCACGAATCCGGTTCCCACAGCGCACCTCGCCGACGACACGCCGTCATGAGGCCGCCATGGGGGTAGTCAGGCAGCCAGGCAGGCAGGCAGCCACCCCTCGCCGCCGCTGTGCTCCGCGCATCACCATTGGCCGGCCGCATCCGCCACCCCTCCACCGAGGCCGGCATCAAGGCCGCCGTCGTCGACACCGAGCACACCAACCGCCATCACCCGGACAGGCCATTCACCATATCTTAAAATGCGATTCCGTTAGGCTCGGCCGTGAGTGCGCTAGTGTGGGGTCGCCTCGGAGTCCCGTAAAACCGCTCAAGCCGAAACGACGCGTTTTTACTGCCAGCCGATAATTATTCCGACTGCTTTTTATTGGGGCGTTCCAGGGGCACTTTTAGGCAGTCGGTCCGGCCGGCCACCGCGACGCGAGCCGTCCGACTCCCCCGCACCGGTCTGTCTGTCTGTCTCTCTCTCTCTCTCTCTCTCTCTCTCTCTCTCTCTCTCCCTCCCGTGTGACTCACCTGGGCTCCCCCTTCCCCTCCAATCACTTCCCGTGACACCTTGTCATCGATATTCCAGAGGGAGACAGGCTGCTTCCGAACAGCGCTGACGTCTCTCTCTCTCTCTCTCTCTCTCTCTCTCTCTCTCTCTCTCTCTCTCTCTCTCTCTCTCTCTCTCCCTCTCTCTCTCTGCGAGACACCCCCGTAAGAGTGACAGAGACAGAGCGAGGCGAGCACCGTTTCTGAACCGGCCCTCTGAGGTGCAGCTCGTGTTGTATATGCGCACGCGCGCGCATGACACTCGCTCGTGCGTGCGCGTGCGTGTACGTGGTCGGTGCGTGACGCTATCGACATGTGCCTCATGACTCGTGCCTCCGCTTATGTCACACATTTGGCAGGCCTGTGGCCGGGCTTTTGGCAGAACAAGACTTGCCTCTCAGATGTCAGTGACCGCAAAAATTGAATACATTACTTCAGTAGTACATTGTTAGTTGGAACCCCTAACTTAAACTTGAGCTGTACCAAGTGAATGATTCTAACCCATTCTGCCTCTGACTGGGACTCACGACTTTGGTCGAGATGGCCGGTCTAAAACAGGACATTGAGCACAGTGCTGAGCGTGCAAACGAGAAGAAAAACAGCAAGCAACAATCGGCTCACTTGGCTTCGCAGCGGGGGGACAATATTAGGACAATCTGTCGGCGCGTGTCGGGGAGGGACGGGGTGGGAATACGGCTCAACAAGTCAACAAGGCGACGTGTTCGCTGGCGCGGAGGGCGGGGGTCGGGGCGGGTCGGGGCGGGTCGAGGGAGGGGTCGAACTCGTCAATCCGCTTCCTGGGCAATCGGCTTGCTATTGAGGAGCCAACAAGACCCTCAAGGCCTCGAGGCTTCATCGAATCAATGGGCAGGCCTGGGGGCGCGCCCTCCGGTCTGCGGGTCAGCCGAGCCAGAGCACGCCAGAGCCAGCGGGCCAGTCTCTGTCTCTCCCGCACCCAGTCCGGTGGGCGACGAGAGAGACGAGACACAGGGACGAAAGCACTGTTCGGAATCCGGAGAGAGGAGGACCTGCAGGCAAATGGGATCAGAGCCGGCAGCTCACTGTGAGGACTGCTGCAGCGCAAGTTTGCGATTCGATTTACACGACTTTTACTACAGCCAGCGCGTAGCACGCTCGACGCTCACATTCGAGATCGAGAAAGCAGACCGCCGCCGACCCCGCGAGGTGCCTCACTATTCCCGACACGACGCGCTCCCCGCAGCCGTGACGGACACGACTCCTACACCCGCAACAAATAGCTCCCCCATGTGTTTTAAAAACCGTCGCATATCACATGACCCGGCCGCTGCATCGCTGCATCCTTTGCGTGACAACAAACCATCCGGGTGGAAGTGGATACAATGTCTTCTTCAGCGGGGCGCGTGGCCCGCCGCCTTTTTTTCACATCATTATTGACTCGCTGGAAATCTCCAGCAGCAAGCACCAGCCCGGGGCAGGACCCCCTGCCATGCGTGATGCTTATCGCCAGCGTCGCGACGCCGTGCCGTCTCCACAGCAGCGCCGGGCGTCGCTCCACCCGCATGGACCGCCCCCAACCCCTCTGCCCGAGCCTCCTTATTCCGACACAATAACTCTCATTCTCGGCCACGTGCTCCAGGGCCTCCACGGCCTCCACGGCGACCCGGCCTCGGCCATTCCTGGACACCCCTTCCGTCATCGCAAACTTCATCAAACATACTCACGTCAGGCCGACGACCGCTGTATTCTCTCTCTCTCTCTCTCTCTCTCTCTCTCTCTCTCTCTCTCTCTCTCTCTCTCTCTCTCTCTCTCTCTCTCTCTCTCTCTCTCTCCCCACGAAGCACTGCGGTCCTCCCCAAAACGCGCCACCAATCCCCCCGAAGCGCGTCTTTCTGTAAACACGCACGTGGCGTGGCAAGTCGCGCGGGGACGCGACAATGCTGGCTGCGTGCGCGCGTCGCGGAGCGCTCGTGTGATTTTAGTGATTAACCTTGTTAAGCGAATGAGTGTGCACACGACGCCGACGCCCCCACGGCTTTGCGCTGCTCGTAGTCACGGGCAAGGGGGATCTATGTGTGAGAGAGAGAGAGAGAGAGAGAGAGAGAGAGAGAGAGAGAGAGAGAGAGAGAGAGAGAGAGAGAGAGAGAGAGAGAGAGAGAGAGAGAGAAAAAGTATACGTGTGTGTGTTTTAAAGGTCGCGGCGTTCGCGTTAGCGATTCCCTCGCTGGTGCTCACCACCATCATCACCGCGCTCTGCTTTCGCCACCAAGCGTTCACTCTGGCCCACTGTGTTCACACTCCCGCCGCGCCACTGGCAAAGGACCCGCCAAAATCGGCGCGGCGGCGCGCTATCAGCAGTGACTGCGTCGCGGCGGGCCGGGCCGGCCGGGCCGCGAGGAACGCGAAGGGCAGTGGTGCGCCGTCGTCGTCGCTCCGTCTCTCTCGCACTCGTAGGGCGTGCCGCGTGCCGCGGGGGTGCGAGAGAGACAGAGCGCTGCTCAGTCTGCAGACGGCGCGGCGGCGGGCCGGGCCTGGGCCGGAAGTGCGGCGGGGACCGGCGGGGACCCAAAGGGGATTATGGCACGATAAGTTGGAAGGAAAACAAACGAAACGGCGAGGCGGGGCGGCAGGGCCACTCCAAGCACGTCGACGGCACCGATTTCAGGGATTTCAGGTGTCGGCGCCGCCAGGGGGGACATCGGCGGCCGCAGCGACGGCCGGGGCAGCGGCAGGTCCAGACAGGATCACACGAACCCTCGGCGCGGAAAAATGAAAGTGTGTTCCGACAGGCGGGCCGCGTCCAGCCAGGCCACTCAAGTCATGTGTGGTTAAGGAGCCCCAAAATAAATGCCTAATTAATGTCCAGTGGCCGAGCATGGCCGCGCACGGCCGGGCCGCCGTCCAGCGCTCCCACCCCCACCCCGCGGAGCCATTATCCACTTGGAACTTGCAGCGGTACGGCTTGCCTTGCTCTTCTAGTAATCAACTAAATCCGAAAATGAGCCCGGCGAAGCAGGCCAAAGAGGGGAGCCCGTCGCGGAGATGGACGTCTTGGCGACCGCGGCGGCGTCTTGCGGTCTCCGGCGCGCGGCACAGTGGGCCGGCCGACACCGACGAAGCGCGGCGGGTTGCATCGTCGACGGCCACCACCACGACGCCCGCGACAAGCGCCCCCTCAGCAGGCTGGCTCTGGTTCGGGAAGGGAAGAGTGAGCTCCTGTTACAGGGCAGCGCCAAAAACACGATCGGGCAAATCCGATCCATTCATGCCTCACACAGAGAGAGAGAGAGAGAGAGAGAGAGAGAGAGAGAGAGAGAGAGAGAGAGAGAGAGAGAGAGAGAGAGAGAGAGAGAGAGAGAGAGAGAGAGAGAGAGAGAGAGAGAGAGGGCGGAAAGGGAAGGGGGACAGGTGAAGGGGAATGGCTGGGCAAATAGTGCAGGCGGCACGGGCCGATGAGACAACGCCTTCGGCACGCATTTGCTTTCCGAGAAGCACCGCGAGAGAATACCTTCGGCCGCCCTACCCACATCCGCCGTCGCGGACTCTACTTTAAAGTGTCACTTTCCTGTCGCAGAAACCCAGAACCACAGGTGAGTCGACGACAACCCGCGCCGCGGAGGGAGAAAGAGAGCACCTTCCACCGCGTATATTTCAGAGTGCGTTTGTTTCTGTATGTAATAAGCGTCGCGGCGCGCGCCGGGCCGCCAGGTCGCCCCTCCCTCGGGGGCTGTTCCACTGTCACCTCGTCTCCGCGTCGGGTCGAGCTTCGGGGTCAGACTCCAAGGGGGAAGACGGCGGCGGGGCCGAACGCTCCGAACGGAGCGCCGAGCCCAAGCCGAGCGCGGCCGAACGTCCCGAACGAACATCCCGACGCGGTGCCGAGAGCGCTGGCTGGGGCCCGGCCCGGCCCGGCCGGTACACCGGAAGCTATCCGTCACACGCCCCGCCCCTCCGCGCCCCGCTCCCCTTACAACACGTGTAGAGTTACCGGCTTTATTTACGCTTTGTAGACTCTTCCTTCCGATCGGGTTATGAACGCGACCAGCCACCAGCCTTCAGCGTTCGGGCTCGCCGGCCGGTCCCGGGTTCGAATACCGGCGGCGGCGTCAGCCAGTAACGTGTTTTTCGGCTCGCTGTGGCGGCTTCCTGAGCGCGACGGTCGAAGCAACGACGACACCCAAAGGCGAGGCCTTTGCAAGAACAAAAGCACATCGCGGGGCCGCGGGGACCGCGGGCCAGACGGGAGGGGCCGGGCGTCGCCAACATTAACGGTAGCTATTACCTGGTTTATGACGCTGGGGCGTGGCGGGGCGTGGCGGGGCGTGGTGGGGCGTGGCGGACCCCCGTTGGAAAGGACAGAAGACGGGGCGCAAACCGTCGGCCAACCTCTCGACTCAGCAACACACCTCTTAACCTTTCACAGTCGAGTGCGCCTCTCTTTTTCCACTCCCTCACTACGCCACCACTGGGAGGCAGACAGTCATTCGCTGAAAACGAGTTAGACTCGTCCCTGAGGGCGCCGTGGCTGGCTCAGGACAAGAGTGACGATTCCAATGCCAGAGAGACTGATTGGGTTTGCCACAACACAGGGCTGCTCTAGCTCCTGTTTCGTCGCTCTCTCTGTCTCTCTCTCTCTCTCGCACTCCTACAGGACAACACCACGAGGGCGAGAGGAACAGAGCGACGCTGTTCGGAATCAGTCGACTGGTCGCCGGCGTCGCAATCACAGTGCAGTTCCCTGGGGCGTCGGCCACGCCAATCAGCGTGCATGAGGGGCCGGCCTCCAACTCCACCGGTCTTCTGGCCCACTGTGTGGTAAGCATCTCCAGGACGGGCCCCACGCCGTAAGGCCCGGCGGGGCAGCCGCTAGGGGTAGGCACCGCCACCCCACCGCTGACCGAGCAGGCCGCCGCGCAGGTGAGCAGGAAGTGGGCTGTTGACTTGACGCGCCGTGTGACCGATCGCGGGGAGCGTCCCTGCGCGTCCCCTGTGTGGGAATGCGCCGAGCCACAAGGCGAAAATTCGGAAAATTCCCAGTGGGCGTCACTTGAACACGACTTGGCCGCAGCTTCCTGGCCGCGCCGCTACCGCAACAAATTCATTTAGGGAAACACGCGGACCGGGTGGGGAAAGGCAGGGCTGGGCGGAGGATGTGGTCAAGCGCACTGCACGCAGCAGGCGCCGCGGCCAAAAACAGAAACGCGCACGCGGCGGGTTTCGAACCCACGAACCGCGCACCTGACGGGCATGAAGGAGGCGATTCAACCTGCCGCTGCCCCGTCACCGGCCCGCGCGGGGTCCTGGTTGTCGTCTCGTGCGCACACCTGAGCACACCCCCATGCCTACACGGCCCACTGTGCGCAGCGCACGTGCAAACCCGGAGCACGTGTCCCTTTCATTCACGAATGCTGGTCGCAGCGCGGCGCGGCGAGGCCCGCCCCTCCATTCACAATTCGGCCGGTACGACACGGCGTCGAGCACGGCGTAGTACACCCCGCCGCGCCCCACCGCGCCCCGCCGTCGAACGGCTCCTGTTTCATCGCACAGGCGCACCTCGGCTCGCGGCCAAGACAACCGGAAGCCCTCTCCATCGCGGACGTCGTCGGGACTCCACAGGCCCTGCAGGGCCACGGCAGGGACGCCTTTTGGGCAGCGCCAAGGACGAACTGCGGCAAAAAAAAATATCGCGACTCCACTGCCGAAATTAAGTGCCTGGAGAAAATGCTCTTGCCGAAAGAAATGCTCTAACCCGAGCGGCTTTGATTCTGACAGAGTGCTAGCAACGCCACCGCCGCCTCCTCGACGCCGCCAGATTTGTTGCGCGCCGCCTGGTCCGGCACGGGGCGGCATGGGGGCGGCATGGGGGCGGCGGTTTCATTCCGAACGTTGCTGCGTCTCTCTCACACCGAGCGCCCCACGAGTGCGAGAGAGACGGCGCGCGGAGGCAGCCAGCAGACAGGACCACCACCAGCATTTCTTAATTAAAGCGTCGCGCCGCACGCTCCAGCGCAGCACCACCGCGGCGGACAGCACCGCACCACTCCGGCGGGGTTCGTTCGAGTCGGCGCGCGCACTTTGAGGAGGGCGGCCGCGCCTGCCTGCCTGCCTCGCGGCAACGAGGGAAGATAAACAGCGAACCAGCAAGCGCGGTGGGGACTTCCCGACAGGACCTCTTATCGCAAGGAGGTCGCTTCACACCGCCTTTCGCGTCTTTCGGCTCTGACTAGTTTTAGCGGACTGCTGTGTGAGAGAGAGCGAGAGAGAGAGAGAGAGAGAGAGAGAGAGAGAGAGAGAGAGAGAGAGAGAGAGAGAGAGAGAGAGAGAGAGAGAGAGAGAGAGAGAGAGAGAGAGAGAGAGAGAGAGAGAGAGAGAGAGAGAGAGAGAGAGAGAGAGAGAGAGAGAGAGAGTGAGAGTGAGTATGCTCTGCCTGATCGTCACCCGCACCCCTTTCACGATTAATCCGCCGCGGGGGGCGCCCCACCGCCACACGCTGGCCGCACCGCACCGCACTGCGCAACGCCAGCCACACGCACGCGCCGCGCCCACTGTGTGCCACCTGCTGCGCGAGGCTGCGCGCTCACCTGCGCGGTTCGGTGGCGGTTTGCCTTGCTGGGGAGGCTGCGGCGGCTCCGGCGCCCCGCGGGGCGACGCGGCAAATGAGCAGCGCGGCCACTCGCGGTTTATCAGGGAGCCTATCACGCCGTCTCTCTCGCACCACGAGTGCGAGAGAGACAGACGGAGTGACGTGCGCCCGGAGGGGTGGCTGGGGCGGCGCGCGGCTTGCCCAGACCGGGGAGGAAGGGAGGGATTCAACACGAGAGCCCAACTACTCCCGTCTCTGTCCCACTGTGCGAGTGCCTGCTGCATGACCTTGCACGCGAGGCATTAGTCGCCATTGTCACCCTCGCGGCCCCTACACTCGTTGCCCCAACAGCTCGTTAGCGAGTCCACAGTGACGAGGAAAAAACAAAACAAACATCGAATAGAAAAACCCAGAAATATAAAGTGAAATTAAACATGGCACGCGCATTCCTCAGCCTGGCAAGTCTCTAAATCACAATGTAGTTCGAAACCATACCGCACTGTGCGTCCGCCAACATGCCATCGTGCACTGACAATCCGCTTACCTGGAAACAAGAAAACGAAACATTATAACTACTACACTTGAATAATCACCGGCACCGCATATTCACAGTCCTCAAAGTCGTTCTAGAACCGCGTAAAAATCCTTCTCATTTCTTCGACGCCCGGCCTCAGGGCCGTTGCCCACGTTGCCCACCCAATTTCACCGGGCCGCTCGCAGGCAGCCAAACGCGACTCGCGTGCGAGGCCAACAAAGGCCTCGGCCACCACTACAGGTCGCTGCGGTCACCACCATCACGACGGCGAAACAATCGGCCCACTGCGCTATCTCGGCCACCCTGTCCATTTGACTGTCAAGCCAAGCCCCAGTCACTCGGCAGCCCTCCACGCCACTCTGGTAATCACACACTGTCCAGTGTCCAGGGCGGGGCCTATCTCGTCCACCTCGCGGCCAGAGAGCAGTCTCCCTCGCGCCCCCACGGCCCGCCCCGTGAGTGCGAGGGAGACGGAGCGACCACAGCGCTGCCGTGGGGAGTCGGCCCGCGGGCCCCATTACCCGCGGACATTCCTGGCCGCACGCACGCGGCGTGGGGCGGTGTAGGCGCGCAGGTGCGCGACCCTGCAGGTGGCGGCCCGTCATAACCTTGCTCTCGTTGCTCGCAACAAAGGGAGGAGGGGGGGAGGGACACCCCACAGTGGGCCAGGCGACCCGTGGGGACGGCCGAATCTCTCGACGCGGTATGAGCTCCAGAGTCGCTAAATGGGACTCGAACCGAACGTGTGACCCCACCCATGGATTCCGCTCGCTCCGACTCAAGAACAAGAAAGAGAGACAGCTGGTAAATCTCCGGGCGCGTTATCGGCCTGCAGGACGTCCAGGACCCGGCGGGCCGCCAAGTCAGCGGCTGGCGCGGGCTGGCGCGACATTGGGACGCTATCGGCGGCCTCGTTAGCATTCGTCGGAGTGACGGAGTGAGTGAACCGGGCGATAGGCAGCCTGCCGGGCTGCGGCCCAGATACAGAGTACTCTCTCTCTCTCTCTCTCTCTCTCTCTATCACAAAATACTTCAACAAACATAAATCCGGCATGTTTTGTTTATTTAAAAATTAGTGTCCAACATCATCCCAGATAATTGTACAAAAATCCCCCCAATAAAAACAATTTATAAACTAAACTAAACTCTCTCTCTCTCTCTCTCTCTCTGGCTGCGGACTGGGAGATCGTGACACTGCTCCTACCTCTGATCTCCAAAACGAGACGGCGGCGCCTCTAACTGCCCCACCCCCGCATGGCCGCAGACCGCACTGGGCGGCGTGGGAACTTCGGCACGTCGCCAGCCCTGCCAGCCCCGCCTGCCTGCCGCCGGCCCCGTAAAGGCAAAGGCGAGACGGGCTGTCATTTATTCATGACTCGCCTCGCCGACTCGCCCGTCTCCCTTCTCCGAAAATATCCATGAACGAAAAATCAGTCGGCGTCCGCAAACATGCCAAGCCGCTGTCCGATTGGTGGAGGCGATTAGGACGAACGATGCATCGACGGCCAGTCAAGGAAGCCAAGACAACAACAACAAGAAAAGTACACACACGTCAAATCCAATTTCCCACGCCAATTTTAATCTCAGACGGTAACGGTTTTGCTCGCCACTCTGGACGTGACGTCATCCAGAAAAAAACGACAGCAAAACCAAAACAAGAGAAGCGGCCAAAGTCCGGCGGTGAACGGGCAACAAGAGAAAGCCAAAAGCTCTCCACTCCACTCCAGTCCACAGTGGCGAGGACGAGGCCATAGTAGCGTTGCCAGACAGTATGCAAGCATGCATGACGTCCTTGGGGAGTCCAGCACCCCGCGCGCCACGCCACGCCACGCCGCGCCACGCCACGTCCTGTCGGATGGGCGGCCTGCACCTGCTGCCCGTGCTCGTCACGCTGGCCCAACGCACCAACGCACCGCACGCCAGCCCCGGGTCCCGGGTTCAAACACCGACAGGGGCGACTTTCGTCCGAAACGGTTTCCACAGGGTCTACCACTCGTGACCTGCAAACTGCGACCGGTTGCTGAGGCGGCGATTTGCCAACTGAAAGGCGAGCTGAAGCACCTGTAATGACGCCGCCGTGCTCTCGGCGCTGGACGGCCAGGTACACCCACCCTGTCACCAGCGAGACGCGCCCATTGTGAACTCACTTTCTCGAGCACCTCCTCCGTCTCGGCTCAACTCTGACCCGCCACAGTGGGCCAGAAGACGGTCAAAATTCTAGACGCGTTTTGAGCTCCAGAGTCGCTAAACAGGACTCGAACCGAACGTGTGACCCCAGCAATGGATCGCTCTCCGATCGAGGAATCCATTGGTGGGGTCACACTTGCGGTTCGAGTCCCATTCAGCGACGCTGGAGCTCAAAACGCGTCTAGAATTTTGTCCGCCTGCCCCGGTCTTCTGGTCCACTGTGCGACGTGATGCGCCGCTTCGCGGAAAGCGGACAGAATCGGCGACAGCGGCGGCGCCTTCAGAGTTTTGCCGCCAACGTGCAGCGACGGAAGTGCAGCCGGGCCGCTGCAGCGCCGCGATGCTGCCACAATCTCCAGGCGGGGCGGGGCGGGGCGGGGCTGCTACCGCCCGGATATGAGGCTTTAATTGTGAGTCTGGGCCGGATGCAGGAAGCACTTGGACTTCTACATATGAGCAATGGCATCAGTGCCGCACCTGTGCTAGCGTGCCGGCCGCGCCAAAAGGGGTGCCATTCTTCTGGTTCGGCGCTGCCGGCTCTGAACTGCGCCTTGCAGTGCGACGCCGCAGAGCTCCGTCTTTGGCGGCTGCCCTGACTGGCGAAGCGACCCACAGAGGTGACTCCAAACTTCCATTTCCGACATGGTTTCACCGTGGCACGACGCCTGAGACTGGCATAGCAGACTGATGCCGGGAGTCGTCGGTCTATGTCGCTCGCACCCCTACGGACCGCCCCATGAGTGCGAGAGAGACAGAGAGACAGAACGACTCTCGGAACGAGGAGGGCGGGGTGTACACGGCGTTGGCGCGGACGGCGGACTGACTTCGCCGGCAGCCTATAAACAGGGCCGCCAAAGCAAACAGCAGCGCGTCGATCAAGCAACTGCACCGCAATCTCTCTCTCTCTCTCTCTCTCTCTCTCTCTCTCTCTCTCTCTCTCTCTCTCTCTCTCTCTAGCAACTTCCGGGCCGCGCTCGTCACGTGACTTGGGGCAAACCTTTCGATACGACTTCGCTTGGATAAAAAGAGAGCGCGCTGCTGATTCCGCTACGCTGTCTCTCTCGCACTGGCGGGGCGTGAGGCAACGGGGTGCGAGAGGGACGGCGCGGCCATCGCAGGGCACGTGAACCGCGGTGGAGTGACACGGATCGTTGGCCGCGCGGGGCAATTTGGAGCCCCTGCTTGGGAAGCTGGCGCTGCGAGCGCTGCAGACCGATCCCTCTGTCTCTGTCGCACTCACGGGGCGTCCCGCGCAGGTGCGAGAGAGACAGAGCGACGAGGACGACTCTCGGAATGAGTCTGCTGCCGGGCAGCACCGCAGCGCTAGCAGCGCCACTGCCAATGATCGGCAGGCCCATACTCTTGCACGTGAAAAGGTGCTAATTTTAAAGTCATTATTTCGGCTGGCCGCCGCCGCCATTTTGAATACGTTACACGGAGCCGGCGTCGGAGCGTCACGGTGGGGAGGGGGAGGGGGGAGGGGCGGTGAGAACGCCGCTGCCGGTCATCGAGGACCCGGGCCTCTCACCCCCATGGTGTGACGCGGGGGCGGGTGGGCGGGAGCCAGAAACGCCAAGCTTACATCTTGCAGTCTCGTCACGCAGGGAATGTTTCAAAACAAGGAGCAGAGGAAGAAAAAATTCCGTTTCGTGTTCAACGAACCCTGAGGGCCGCCATTATCGAAAAACGCGCGCTGTGAATCCATTTTTCTTTCCAATGTCTTGCAGTAATTTTCAAAATATGGAAATTCTCAATTTTTTATCGACTTTTTCTCCTTTGTTTGGCTCAGCAAGTTGGGCAACTGGGTGGATTTAAAGAAGATCGAAGGTGGCAGCCCATTCTAGTTTAGTCCGGTCTTCGGGTGGAAGCTGCTGGCCTGCGACGGCGCGGCGGCGGGGCTCGGTACACCGCGGTACCGCACGCCGCGGATTGGGCACGGCGCGGGGGAGGGGGCGGGGAAGGGGCGGGGAAGGGGCCAGCTCCCACCGCCATTGGCCAGTCGATACCCGCCTCAGCACGACGTCGGCCCCGCTTCGCGGTACCCGCGGCGCCGCGGCGTCGCTCTACCTGCCGCGCTCCTTGGCGACGCCACGGCGGCACGCGTCGGCTGTCTCCCACGTAGTAGTCATCGTATCGCAGCAAGGCCAACCATTATCAACGCCGTGAGCCGAGCGTGACTTGGGTGACTCCAGAGGGCAGGCAGGCAGGCCGCCTCGCGTCTCGCCGACGAGCGAATTAAATTAAAAAGGAAATACGCACAGCGGCGGTCGAAAAAGAAAACAAAAAAAAAAGCAACGAAACCCAAAAAAAAAGAAAAACACGCCAGCAACAAGAACAAGCGGGCCAACGCCGCACGCGCCATTATTTTTTCTGATTGTTGTTGTTTTTCTTCTCTGGGCGAAATATTTCGAGGGGAAAAGTGTGGCTTGGCTCTTTGGCTCCTTGCGCAACATGGCGCGTCGCGTTGAGTCGCCTTGAGCTTTGAGGATGGCTTTGAGGGCTATGCAGGCCGGGCTGTGAAATCAATCTGCAAGGTGCGCCCCCCACCCCCTCCCCCGGCCCCTGTGTACACATCCGCCCAGGGGGCCCTCTGGCCGGAAGTTGAGTCTCTTTCTCTCATATCAACACATCAAAAGCCATCGTGTCCTTTGACCGCAGCGCATCGCAAAGGCGCCAGGCGCGGCGGACGGCCAGTGTGCGCGTTTTACGATTTCATTAAAGGATAATAAAACAACAGTACACACACACACACACACACACAGACACACATGCACACACACGACCACGGAAAAGACCGAATGGGGGCCCACCACTGAACGGATTTCGGAATATCGCCGACGCGGGCCGAAATATAAGGTGCTCCGCGATATCCGCTCGCTCCCTACTCGAGTCCAGACCAATGGGTGTTTTCTCAAACTGCGCAAGCTTCCCGCCGTCCGTCTGTCCGGACGATCGTGCAGCGTGCAGGCCTATGTGCGGATTGGGCAACAGAACGAGCCGCGCCACCCACAGAGGCCACGCAGGCCCCGCTGCTGCATCCGACACGCACTGCACGCATCAACCCCCGCGCAGCACCACAAGGCCCTGCAGCTGAGGGACTAGAACCGAACGTGTGACCCCACCAATGGATGCCTCGTTCGGAGGGCAATCCATTGGTGGGGTCACATGTTTGGTTCGAGTCCCATTAAGCGACTCTGGAGCTCAAACCGCGTCTAGAACGTTGGCCGCCGGCACCGGTCTTCTGACCCACTGTGCGGGGCCGTGGATTAGCTCGCGATCCGAGTCAAGCCGCGAATAGAAAGGCGCGGTGAATTGAGCGAAACGGCCCTCCGCTTTCGCCGGGTGCCGCGCGCTGCGGCAGACGTACCGAACAGTGCCATCGTCGCTCTGTCTCTCTCGCACTCATGTGGAGGCCCTGTGTGGGTGCGAGAGAGACAAAGCCCTGTTCGGAATCACTTGCCAGGAATGGCTCCATTCTCCGCGTCACGTTTCGGACACCGTGGCCGCGTCGCCGCCATGTAGTCCTGCCCTGGTCACGTCCAGGCTGTTACGCGGAGGGGTCCCTGCCGGTCCCCCTTGACACCAACTGGACCATTCATTCATTCACAGCACTCTCCCCTCCCCGCCCCCATCCACCCACACACCCGGCAGACACGACTCACTTGAAATTCATTTAATCCCTGGATGACACCGCCTCAGACGACTCCCGGCCGGGGGGTGAGGCCCGCCTGGCCCGCGCAGCCGGCCAAAACTCTAGACGCGTTTTCAGCTCCAGAGTCGCTAAACAGGACTCTAAACGCACGTGTGACCCCACCAATGGATTCCTCGTTCAGAGAGCAATCCATTGGTGGGGTCACACGTTTCGTTCGAGTCCCATCCAGCGACTCCAGCTCAATACCCGTCCGGGACTTTGACCGCCTCCGGACAGGTAGGCGGCGCCGCAGGCGCGTGGCTTGCCCCCACTCGGAAATGACACGTTCTCGGCCGCCTCAAGTCGGCCGTCTTTCAGGTGGTCCCCGACACCCCGAGGGCCCCAAGGGGCGCGCGGTGCCCTGCTGGGGGCTTCCGGCCCATCACGATAGGCCCGCACCAGTCCTGGACCCCCGCGGGGGCAGGCAGCAGGCCCTCCGGCGCGGCCGCCCTGACAGACGCCACCGGCTGCCAAGGACGACGCCGACGTCTCCATCCAGGCCGCTCGAGGGGCCACTCCAGTTGCGAGGCGGTGGCGGCGGCGCGGACTGCGGGGGCTCGACCTCCACGCGGGCAAGACCGGCGCCATCCAGCACGGCAGCCACGGCCGGGAAAGGGAAAAGGCATCGTGACGACGGCTTCCTGGCGCAGCGCGGCGCCGCTGTGGGAATCCATCCTCCACCTGCTTCTCGCGCGGACGGTCACCGGCGCCAGCAGCCAGTCCTCGCCGCTTTATCCAAATTAACGCCAAAACGAAACCGCGACAAACGCCGGGCCGTGCTTTTACCGTGAAAATGATAAAGAAATAAAGGCCGTCATGTCTGGCCGTGGCGGGGCGGGGCGGGGCGGGGCGGGGCGGGGTGGGGCGGGGTGGGGCGGTCATCAACACGACGGCTTTACGACGGGCCCACTCGTCCATTGATGGGACCGGCCAGTCCAAATCCGAACCGCGCTGCGTCGCTTTGTCCCACTCGCACCCCTGCAACGAGTGCGACGAAGACACGCGGTGGTAACGGTCCGCAATCATCAGCGTCCTGTTACGTGATTTCTGGACCGCGCGGCGAGTCGACGCGTTTACGGTAGCCGGGCGGTTACAGCTAAATGGCCAGAGAGCGAGACATTTCGACCTCCTGCGGATCGGCCGGGCCAGACGAAAGGGAACGGAGCGCCGCGTCAAGCCGACGCCTTTTCGCGCCACGTCGCACTGAGCAGCGCGGCGAGGGGTCAGTCTGTCCACACGTCTTCCCGCCTGTCTGCTCGCCCGTCTGTCTGTCTGTCTGTTCGCGTTGAATTGGCGCCGCGCTGCCGTCCGTACGGATGTTAGGTAAAACTAACTACGGTCCGAACGGTGAAATGAGAAGCAGAGGTCGTCCTGCTCCCTCCCTCTCTCCCTCCCTCCCTCCCTCCCTCCCTCCCTCCCTCCCTCCCTCCCTCCCTCTCTCTCTCTCTCTCTCTCTCTCTCTCTCTCTCTCTCTCTCTCTCTCTCTCTCTTTCTCTCTTCAAGTCAAGCCAGAGCCGTGCGTCCGTAATTGGCCGGCCCTGTCCTGCCGCACTGCCCGGCCTGTTATAATTTCTCGGTCCGATATTTATTGTGGGACGCCGTCGCCCCGCGCCACCGCCCCACAGTGGGCCAGAAGACCGTTCCCGGACGCGTTTTGAGTTGTAGAGTCGGTAAATGGGACTCAAACCGAACGTGTGATCCCACAATTGGATTGGGCTCCGAATGAGGGATCCATCGGCAGGATCACACGTTCAGTTCGAGTGCTGTTTAGCGACTCTGGGGTTCAAAACGCGTCTAGAGTTTCGGCCGACTGCGCCGGTCTTCTGGCCCACTGTGCGACCCGCGGGGCGGAGCGGGGCGGAGCGGGGCGGAGCGGGCCCTGCTCTCCTGCTGTATAATAGCAACGTCAACGGGACGGAACTTTCGCTGTACCCCCTTTTCTCCGCCTCCCATCATTCGCACTACTATACGTACCGGAGCATGACTCATTAATCCCTCCTACATCACAGCTTAAAAAAAAAAAAAAAAAAGGACGAGGAAAGCAAGCCGCTCTCAACACGGCAGCAGCAGCACGCTGATTCGGAATAACAGTGCAGTTCCGTCGCTCTGTATATCTCTCCATGACTCATGTCTCTGTCTCTCTCTCGCCCCTCTGTGCCGTGTCCTGCACTAGTCCCAAGCCACCGGGCGCCACGATTAGTGGTCCTTTCTCCCCGAGCCGCGGGTCGATCCTCCGCCACGCGGCGACAAATCCAGCGACACCACCGAAAAAGACGAGCAGCGCGGGGAGTAATGAAGAGAAATGAGGAAAGAAGGGAAGGGGGAACAGAGAGGGGGGAAGGGGGGGGGAGTGAGTTATGACCCGCCAGTGACAGGTAGGAGGAGGCGCGCGAGCGCACCGCGCCGCGGGCCGCGACACCGCGACAGCCCCGACGACGCGGCGACCCCCCGACGCCCAATCGCAGTGGCCGCGCAGTCAGCGGAGAACGGATTCCGAACTAATGGGGGGCGTCCCGTAGACACGCTGTGCGAAATCATATACAACTCTGCCCCTCAACTTTCTTTGAATGGACAGCAAATATTTACGGTTCGAGAGTCAAGGATGCGCGAATGTCAACAGCTGATATGGTAAGTGACGTGAGGTACGTAAAGTCGCCACCGATAGCCCGCCATGAGGATGCCAGTTTGCCTTCGTATGAGGTGGAAACACGCGGTGGTGACGGCAGCCATGCGAAATTAGTCAGCAGCAGCAATCCAACAAACAAACACACACACTCACGCACGCACGCACGCACACACACACACACTCGCAGACAGCGACGGGCAGGCCGCTGTGCCGCGGCACGCTCGGCTGGCATTAGGACCGGCGGGGCGACGGGCACTGAGGCGTGGGAACCTGCAGGGCCTGGAGGGGCGCCGCCGGGGTCGCCGTCACACAGCATCCCTCAGCGCAGAGCGGTCAGCAGATCGCCGCCGCGCCGAGTGAGTGAGTGCGTACAGTCGCCCAAACCGCCGCGCGCTACGTCGCGTCGGTTACGAACGCACGGCCGTTAATAATAAGCCTGCTGGTCTGTTCAAGTCCAGTTCCAGGTACGCCAACACCTGCCCGCTGCCGGCCTGGCGTGGCGGGGCGTGGAGTTCACTACAACCGGTTCGACGCGAGGGCACAGTCGCGGTTCACCTGAATAGTCACCCAGCGCGGCGTGCGCGGTGCATGCACTCACACACACACACACTCCTGGTGCGTACGTCGTCGGGGCCACTGCACTGGCGTCGCCCGGCCCGAGAGAGAGAGAGAGAGAGAGAGAGAGAGAGAGAGAGAGAGAGAGAGAGAGAGAGAGAGAGAGAGAGAGAGAGAGAGAGAGAGAGAGAGAGAGATCAAGCCGGCCGCCGATTCGATTTGATCATACGCTATGCGTTTCTCATTAGACCCCCTTCTCGCAGTGCCCGGTGCTGCCGCGATGCGTTTTTACGTAAGATCGAAGGAGGAGAGGGGGGGGGGGTTCTTTCCTGCAATCGAAATTTTAACGAGTCGCCGCTTGGTTCGCCGTGCTTGCCGCATGTCGCCTGATAAACATCGTGCGGGAGAAAGTGCAAGACAGTAATTAGCGGCATCCGTTCAAAATGCCCCGACAATTAACGGGGTGCAAGTGAGCAAGTGCAAGAGCAGCAGCGTGCAAGTGCAGCGGCGGCCGGGGCGCCGCGTATCGGCAGCGGCGATGCGCCCAAGTGACACGGCGACACGACGCCCATTTACAGCGCGACTCACTCATTCATTCATTGGCTTATTTTATTTATTTATTTATATATTTATTTATTTTTTTATTTATTTAATCCTCCGTTTATTAAATCAATCATGCTATCGTTCCTTCGTGTATGCATTCATTCAGTCATTCATTCTTTCTTTCTTGGCCGCTCATTCATTCCTTGGCGCCTTCATTCCCCACTCATTCACGACTCCCCCGGGCCCTGCGGGGCCCTGCCTGCCTGGGCCGCTGCCAGAGGTTTCGGCACCGCGGCGTGCGCCACTACACTGTGCCACATGACGGCGGGGGTCGGGGTCGTCGAGAAAGTGTCCGAGCGGTGCGCGGCAGCTTCCCTCGGAGGACGCGAGGTCCGAAACAGAGACGGAGCACCTCATGGCGGCGAGGCACGCCCCCTAGACCGATAGGAGGCTCCTCGCAACAAGGCGCCGTGCTGCTGCTTGGCGATGATGCAGCACCGAATCCCGATCCGTCGCTCTGTCTCCCTCGCACTCACGGGGCGGTCCGCAGGGCTGCGAGGGAGACGGCGCGGCGGCCGGGAAGGGCATCAGGCAGGCATCAGGCCCTGCCGGAAACGTATAAGAAGCGACCTGTATGCACCCGAGGACTCGCAGCGAGGAGGACCCCGGCGAGGTCGGCCGCCGCGGCCCGCCTCCCCCTTCACTCCGCCGGCTCGCGCGCCTCGCCGCGGACGCCGAGTACCCGCGCCTGTAATGACGGAGGCATCCGGCCGGAAAATTTGAATCACATTATTTCCGATCCGCCGCCGGCCGCGCTACGACAGTCTAGTCTAAAGCGCGCTGGCAATGCCGAGGTTCGACGGATTCAGGACGCTGCGTGATGCAACACGTGTTAAAATTGCAAATAAATAAGAAAATTTTACACTTTAAAGACACCCCTATGTGCTTTAAAGATTTTTCACTTTCGCTTATTTTTAAGACACCTCTCTGCGCTTCCAAAAATTTTACACTTTTTCTCTGATTTTTAACGACACTCATCTGTGCTCGTTTGTTACTGCCAATCGACACACGACTCTCTCCAAATCGAAATCAACGAGATCGACGTCACTGAGTCGCACTACGTCCGCGCTGCCTGCAGGTCGACACGCGCGTTATGAAGGGCGAGCCGCAGGGCCTCTCCCTCGGACGCCGCAGCAGCAGCAGCAGCAGCAGCAGCAGCAGCAGCAGCAGCAGCAGCAGCAGCAGCCCCGGGGCACGGCGTGGCGCGACGTAGCGGCATCTCGAGCAGCGGGCGATTAAAAATAAAACGCACACGGTACACTTGTCCCGCCGTGCCGTTCTGCCGGTGATCATTGCCCCGGTCACTGGCGGGGCGGGGCGGGGCGGCTCGGACCGGTCGGCGAGGCGGTGGACGTGAATGGAGGCGCAGTGCTGCAGCCCAGCAGCCCGGCTGCAGCACCTGAATGAAGCCCAGGTGATACCCCCCCCCCCTCTCCCCCTCCTTCGTCTTGCGCCCCGTTTTTTACCACGGCCGTCGTCAGCGCCGTGTTCCCCGACAGGTCCTCGCCGTCCTCGGCGGGCCGCGCTAGGGACCGCCAGGACGCGAAGCAGCACCCTGGCCATTAATCGAGTCGCAAAATAATCAGGCCAGGTTCCCGGCGGGCGGGGCCACGACCAGCGGACGCGAGTCTCTCTCTCTCTCTCTGTCACTTACGGGGTGTCCGACAGAGGAGCGAGAGAGACGGGGCGAAGAGTTCAGAATCGCCCTGCAGGGCATTAAAACGGCCGTAAAGCCACCGGCCAGTCCCTTCGCGTCGCCCAGGAGGGCGTCCCGCGTCCCGGAATGACGACCGGTGACGTGCCCAGGCAGCCCGAGCTGGCAGCCAGCCTGGAGGAGCCGGCCGCCCGAGCTGGCAGCCATTAGCCTGGACTGGAGGATCATCTCCGGGCTCCCACGGCCCACAGCCTGCCGGTCCAGCGGCGGCCGGCCGGCCACGCGACAGCCTCCCACCCGCACCCGTCGCTCCGTCTCCCTCGCACTCGGTCTGCCTCGCAGGGTTGCCTAGCGGGCGCTCGAACCCGGCCGGGTTCACGACGGCGACCCTCGTCTTGTCTCGGCGCCGCGGGCCGCGGTTTCGGTTTCCGGAATAAGAAAGTCGTCACGTCGCCCCGGCGGCACGGCACAGCGCAGCGCCGCCCTAAAAGTGTCATTTTCCTTTCACCGTTTTTTCCTGCCTCTCCGAACTAGTTGAGGCGGACTGGGGGCAATTTGGTGGCCGCTAGGGCCGCGAGCAGCGAGCCCCACCGGGGCCTGCCGGGCCTGGCCCAGCCTGGCCCAGCCTGGCCCAGCCTGGCCTCGGGGCCGGACAGAAGCACCAGGTGGGCTGTAGCTGTGCCTGGCTGTGCCGCGGACGAATACTCGGGGGTCACCGTACTCCACGCCGCACTCAGCGGCCGGCCGCCGCCGCGCCCCGCTACGCTGTAGGCAGGCCTATGCAGGCGTGGAGTGCGCTCTCTCGCACCCCCACACTGCGGGCCGCGGGTGCGACAGAGACGACGCGACCTGATGGGGCTTCGTTAATAAGGCAGAACATGCGCCAGGTGGCCTGACTGCCTGACCCGTCCGTGCAGAAATGGAGCGCGGACCGTCCTGCACGTCCTGCACGCAGCGGCCTGGCCGTCTGTCTCTCTCGCACTCATGGCGCGTCGACTGGGGGTGCGAAAGAGACGGAGAGAACGACTCTAGGCATCGGGCTGCGGGCAGGTGCCTTTATAGGCCCGTGCGGACTCGCGGGTGCGCAGGTGGGCCGCCGCTGGAGAAGACTAGTCCAGGACCACGGCGACGACGCGGAGAGCTCCCCGAGCACCCCGTCAGGCAGCACAGTGCAAACCTCGGGAGCCAACGCCGGGGGGCAGAGACAGCCTAGTGCAACACAGCCTCCTTGGCGTGCGACAGGACTGCCGACGCGGAATCCTCGCCTGCCGCACCTGCTGCACCCACTATCGCGGGCCATCTCCCAGTCGGCCGGCCTCTCGCACTCCCACTGGACGTCTCACGAGTGCGGCAGAGAGACAGAGCTGTACCCCGGCTCGGAGTCAGCCTCCTGGGGGTCCATTCATCCGAACCGAGACGAGACGAGCCGAGCCTGCGCGGCGCGCGCCCAGCCGCGCCAGCAAGGGAGCCGAGCCAAACCCCGGCCGACCTACTCGGCCGAGCCGCCCCCCATTCATACGTCTCGGACTCCGCGTAGTACGCCAGCGCCAAGCGCGGCCGAGGAGCCGCGGGCCTCATTACTGCAGACAGCCCCGGACGGACGGCCAAAAAATATCGAATTAGTTTAGAGCGGGCGGAGCACGGCGACGAGTCGCGTGGGGCCGCGGGGGCCTCGCACGACACCGTTAGGGGGCACGGCGGGGCGCGGCACAGCGTGCATGCTTTTGGCTGCGGTGTTATTACCATCATCATTCCACCGATAATTATTGATTCTCCTTCTTCTGCATTTCTGTAAGCAACCTCCCCCCCCCTTTCCCCCCCCCCCACACAGGCAACATGCAACTGCGGGCAGATCGCGTTAGGACTCAGTCAGCGCGACCACCGCGGTGCTCGCCGACGCCAACCCATCCCGCACTCCTTCCTCATCCAGCTCACACACACGCACACTCTCGCACTCCGCGTCTATAAAGTTCAAACGCGGTCCGCCACCCTGCCCTCCGGATGACCTTTGCCCCGCGCGGCTTGGTCGGCTCGGCTTCCCCTGGGCTCTGCTGGACTGGGGTGGGACGGCCGGCGGCGGCTCGGATGTTCGAGCTACGAGCAGAGACCGGCGGCGCCGGCGTTGCTTCGAGCCGCGCCAACATCTTCCGTCACTCTTCTTGCTCTTGCTGCGGCATCAACCGCAGCGCCCTTTATTGCCTTGCACTTCATACGTTTATTGACCGTTTTCACGACCTCCGCGGAGAGCAAGGAGCCGGCGGAGACCGGTGCGCGCGCTAGTGTGCGACAGAGAGAGATAGTGAGAGAGAGAGGGGCCAGTAACGAAGCAGGATAGGCAACACAAGAGACAGAGCATGTTGCCTGATATACAACTAAACTGGCATGCAGATACAGACCGACAGGTTCGGCCAGGTGCAGTCAGGTGTGTGTGCGTGTGTGTGTGTGTGTGTGTGTGTGTGTGTGTGCGCGCGCGCGTCACTGCTCTAGGCAACTGCAGCTGCCCAACGCCACCTAACCAGCGCGGAGTGCCCGAAGGCGGTCTGCATCCGCGAGCCCTCCTCAGCGGTCAGCGCAGCCTCCTCACGGTAGCCCGACAAAATCATCGTACACATTAAAACGAGCGGTGTGAGGCCGCACAGAGAGAGAAAAAAAATCCGTATCTCCGTCTAGCCATCTGAGCGGCCCACCCAACCCAGCAGCAGCCCAGGCCAAGACTTCCCGGCACGTCATTTCAAGTCAAGACGAGCCTCCCTCTCTCTCTCTCTCTCTCTCTCTCTCTCTCTCTCTCTCTCTCTCTCTCTCTCTCTCTCTCTCTCTCTCTCTCTGTCTCTCTCTCTCCGAACTGACGGGAAAACGAGCGGTTTCTGCGCGGTCTATCACGCGGGAGCGCTTCGTACCTCGTCCTAGAGAGATAGAGAGAGAGAGGGAGGGAGGAAAAAAACGACATGAAAACATAACAAAATTTAATTTGCCGCGAGATGAGCGTCGAGTCGACACGACGCGGCCAGGTCGGCTGGTCGGCCGGCCGGCAGGTCACTGCCGCGCCACGCCGTGCCACGCCCACCGGCCGCCAAAGGTCACACGCACGCACACACGCACAGTGGAACGCACGCAGCGAAGACCAGGCGCCTCTCTACTCCGGGCTTACTTATTATAAATCAATCCGGACGAACCCGCGCACCGATCGGCCAGAGCGATAGAAAAACGCGATAGCGCCGCGTTATCGTAAAGAACACGATGCCAACAACACCGACACACACACACACACACACACACACACACACACACACACACACACACACACACACACACACAAAAAAAAAAAAAAAATTACGTCTCAATCCTGAGGGGGAAACAAATCAAACTATATCGACGAACCGCGCGGGGCGGCAACAACAGGACGTTCGAATAAACAAGCCCCTAACCGACACCGACACTGCAGCCCGAGTGACTGGCCGCGCCCGGTGGGTAGGCAGTCCCGCGGCGCGGCCCTGTGTATCGCAGGCGGCCGGCTGTCTACCCGTGCGCCTTGCCTCACTTTCCCGCGACGAGAAGAGACGACTCCGGGCGCGGGTTTTCGCACTCCGCCCCTGCAGGAGCATGCTCGCCGCACTCGCCCGGCCTGCCAGGGCACAAAAAACAGCGCGACCGGAAATGGAGGCGAGGAGGGCCGCCATAGACAAGCGCGGCAAAGCCGGGCAAAGCGCGCCAACGCCAAGGACAGGCACGCCACGCCACGCCACGCCACGCCACGCCACGCCCGGCGTCATGACGCAAGGAAAGCGTCCTTATGGCTGCATTGTTATTAGTATTATTATACGGCGCGTCAGCACTCCATACATTCATGGCTCGTCTCCATATCTCTCTCTCTCTCTCTCTCTCTCTCTCTCTCTCTCTCTCTCTCTCTCTCTCTCTCTCTCTCTCTCTCTCTCTCTCTCTCTCTCTCTCTCTCTCTCTCTCTCTCTCTCATTCTCGCTCTCTCTCTCACTCTTCGCGAGGCGCCGCGCGTATCAGCTCGCCGCTTCACATACGAAATAATTAACCGCTTCCTGCGCTGCGCTGCCGCCACCAATGACACGCCACGCGGCGCGCTAGGCGACCTCCATGACTCCCAAGCCGCTAACTGGTCCTCGCTTTCAATTCCCCCGGCCGTGTCCACACTAATTTTTTGGCGCCTGTTATTGTCGGCGCGGCCCGCGGGGCGATGCGGGCAGCACGTCGAAAGGGAGCGTTCCACTAATTGATTCGGCACCCCGCGACCTCGCGCGCGGTCGCGACGCCACCAACAATCAAGAGGAAAAACTGAAAACTTTTAAAAAGTTCCAAGTCGCAGTCAGGCGATTGGGTGCAGAAAATTTTAAAAATGCATACACGGAGACATATGCGGCATTTTTTTAGTTTTATTTTTTTCACGACAAATTGTGGGTGAAAGTGTAAGGCAATTTAGCACCTGAGAGAAATGGTTGGAGGCCGGGCCTATGGCCCAGCAGCTGCACAAGTTCCCCCGCGAATCGAATCTCGGCGGCACGGACAGGCCGTGGAGGTCGATGAGCGCACGGCCGCACATGTCAGGGTGCAAACGTGTCGAGCGTGTCAGCCGGCAACCACCAACACACTACCTCTTTCACACACACACATACACACACACACACACACACACCAAAAAAAAAATACAAGTGACTGCGCTTGCGTGCTACAAAACGCCGCACCACCAGGACACAAAATTTCGAACATAATTTTCGGCTGGTTCACTGTAAAAAAAATAAATAATAATCTTGGAAATTCACGGAGAACTTGTCAGGAAAAAAATTGCCTCCAATTTTCGGAAAATTCCAAAACTCTGATGTTTCCATGTCGTATGAATTTCCAGCAGGTATACAGCACAATTAAAAAAAAAAAAAACTTTAAATGACGCTTTTGAAAATTCCCAACGGACGCACTTCCCCGTATTTTTCAATTAAATTCTAACAGAGTTCCAAACCACCAACTGACCGCGATCGCCGGCAGACTTGACCCTGCGTGTCGCAGCGCCGCACCCCGGCCGTCAGACAACCATTTTTCGCCGCCAACGCCCCCGGCCACTTTTGCCCTGGCCCGCGGCCTGCACCTGGACGCACTCTCACGCTGCCCGCCGGGCCGACACACGAGTGTCACGTCGCTTTATCGGACAAGCACAAACAACAACAACAACAACATCAACAACAAGGGCGACTCCCCCTTTTCCCCTGAGCCTGTCCGTCATTAAGTGCATCGCGACGCGCCTTAGACCCGCCCCCGCGTTCAAATCGCCAGCAGAGCGCGGGGGATGGACTCCCGTGTCGCTCTCTCTCTCTCTCTCTCTCTCTCTCTCTCTCTCTCTCTCTCTCTCTCTCTCTCTCTCTCTCTCTCTCTCTCTCTCTCTCTCTCTCTCTCTCTCTCTCTCTCTCTGATCCCTCAGCGCCACGCCCCATGAGTGCGAGAGAGAAAGAGCGAGGCCCGCGGCACGGCGAAGAGGGCGGCGGCAGCAAACCAAAGTGATTACTGCAGCGGTACGAGGCACACGCAGGGATCCAAATCACACAGCCGGTCCAGAAAGGTAAACAAGAGCAGCAGTAATATGCGGCCGGGGCGGGGCGGGGCGGGGCGGGGCCGCCGCACCTACACGGCCCCATCTGACAGGGTTCAATCAAAGGGACAAGCCCCACTTCCCCTCTGCGGTGAGCAGCACGGTGAATTTCGGCGCGTCAGGCCGCAGCGCGGCGGGCAGCGCACAGTAGGCCAGAAGACCCTTCCTAGAGGACGAGTAGGCGCTCGGCGTTCACATGACAGGCAAACAGGTGTGCCGCCCGGCCTCCCCTCGAGCACGCCGCCGCAAGGGAGGGGGAGGGGGACAGCAGTAAGTTGGGCGAGTTATATGGTCCGCGTAGAAAGGGGGGGAACAGATAACATCGCAGGCATTAAAACGCTACTCCCGTTCCATTCCGATGCGATACGCGGCGGCGCGGCGCGGCCCGCTGATATTGTCATTAAACAATTTCCTGGCAGTGTAGGCTGGCAGTGTACAGCCCCCTGACACTCTGCGCGCCACTCGCACGCATGGTTGGTGGTGTGCTGCTGTGCGTGTGACCCCGGCGGCCCCGCAGTCCTGCCCTGCTACTTGGGGGCCCGTCTGCAAACTACGTAACGCGCGGCGCCGACAGATGAAGACCGGTGGAGGGGAAAGAGAGAGAGAGAGAGAGAGAGAGAGAGAGAGAGAGAGAGAGAGAGAGAGAGAGAGAGAGAGAGAGAGAGAGAGAGAGAGAGAGAGAGAGAGAGAGAGAGAGAGAGAGAGAGAGAGAGAGAGAGAGAGAGAGAGAGAGAGAGAGAGAGAGAGAGAGAGAGAGAGAGAGAGAGAGAGAGACCGGCTGAGGCGTTATAGGTCAGACGGGGCAGACCTGGGCGGGGCGACGCGGGGTAGATCATGGTGGAGGAGCAGTGACGCCGCGACGCCCACGCACCGAGGCGTCGCCGGACGTCGCCACACAGTGGGCCAGAGCCCCAAGTGGGCCGAATGTTGCCGGCATTGCCACCAATCCAATTCAAACAAACTTACTCACTGCGGTCGGGCCAGCCGCGCTGCCGGGGCATTGGCCCACACGCTGGCCGGCAGAACCACCGACACCTCCCCCACATCCGCCTTCCGCTTTACTCACCTGGAAAACAATAAGGAACCATATTGAGGTTATGGATCGAAAAAGAAGTCAACGCCCCCCCCCCCTGGAGAAAAATAAATAAATACGACAACACTTTTCGTGGAGTGAACAGCGGGCAGGGCCAACGTTGTCCTCTCTCCACTGCATTGAAATTGAACGCGGCCGTGCGTGACACGGCAGCGCCGCGGAGCCGTGGCCCCAGACTCCAGCAAGCCGGCATGCGTTTGGCGTCCGACGAGTCCGACGCATCGGCGGCTTCTCTCTCACCGTTCTCACGGTGCAAGGGGCGCCCCGCCGCCGGCAGCCCCGTCCCGTCACCTTGGCTGGGGGCTTTCGGGGCCTTCGGTGGCGCAGCGCCAAGACCGAGGCCAAGAACCCCCCTCCCCCTCCCCCCGCACCAATCGCAGACTCCAATTAGCCTCCCTTACTGTCAAAACCTCCCCCTCCACGTCTCGGGGCTAAATTAATAAATTAATTTAATTGAGCTAATTCGGCGCTCTTTTGTATACACCCGTGTGGGGCCAGTAGGGCCTGCATGACGTCACCGGGGTGGGCCTGGCGGTCTGGCCCTGGGCCGGAGGTGCGTCCTTGAACGGTGGGCCCCCCTGCGGGTTGGTGGGAACCGTGCGCACGGCCACCGCTTGGCGTCAACGTGCAGCCAGCGAAGGCCAAGTGGACACACAGCGACCGCCAAACGCGCCGGCCAATGAAATAGATTGGAGCGCCGCCACACTGCCTGTCCCACTGTGAGGACTCTACCCCGCGGCCACGCCGACAGGCGGCGCTAGCGCTGCGTCCCACCCTGCAGTAAAGGCGCATCAGCTTCCTCCAGCCGCCGCCACGCCTCACCCCTTGCCCTCCCCGCCCACTTCCGGTGGTTCGTTGGCGCACTCACACACACACGCACACACACACACACAAGCGCGCACACCCGCCCGCCCGGAGACACGGGAGGAGCAAAGTGGCGACGACGGTGTGCGGTGCGGGCCTCAGGACAAGCAAGCCATCAACAGGTTGTGAGGCAACGGGCGGCCCCGCCGGCCCGGCCTGCCGCGGCCTGCTTGCCTGCCACCGCCGTCCCCATTGTGAGGGCATCAACGGTATGCATCGCGCCGTCGTCGCGAACACGACCCGGGGAATCGACCGTCAGCCATAGCAGCCCGGCTGACTCAAAGACTCGAGTTTTTAAACGGTCCGTTGTCGGTGGCGAGGGCAAAGCGAGATACATACTGCGACGCTCGCACGGCCCGCAGTGCCCAGTGGCACCGACAGTAGCACCGCCACCGCGCACTCGGTGCGAAATCGCAGCGATACATCGCCAATGATTCCCCCATCCCCTTTACCTAAGTGCGCTCACGCACACACACGCACGCACGCACACACACACACACACACACACACACACACACACACACACACACACACACACACTGCTGTTGGTCGACACGAAAAAGCCGCGCACATTATCACTTGCATGAGATCTGCGTTGCGCCGTGTCCTGCGCGGCAGCCTCCCCCCCCCCCCTCGACGCACAGGTGCGCCCCGTCCGACTCTTTCCCCGCGTCCCCCAATCTACATACGCACTGCTAGCTGTGCTGCCCAAGCGCCACCGCGCTTAACTCATTTCGATCGCTCTGTCTCTCTCGCACCTCAACGCGGGACTACAGCGTCGCCGGGCACGACGCCGAGCTTGCCGCCTTGCTTCTCCAAGTTCGACGGGGCGCCCCGACAGACCCAAGCCGGAAATGACGGCGGACAAGAAATAAATATGAGGAGAATTTCGCGTTAGCGGCCGTCGGCGGCGGTGGCAGCGCAGCGACGCGGGACCCCGCACCGCACCGTACCGCCAAATCCCCATAATATCCGTTCCCGAATAGAGTAAAGTTTTTGTGCCTCTCCATTTCCGGTCCAAAGTTTGTCGGCATGGCCTAGATTCTCCGGCCGGCCGGCCGTTGGTCCTCCAAGGCGCCGCACCGTCGTCGTTGTTCGCGGAGACACAACGCCGAGCCTCAGTGTCCGCACTGTCCGCGCGGTACGGTTCTGTCGCCAGTCCGGAAGCCCTCTAACCCCGCGTGGCGCAGGTGGGCCCGGCGCCGTGGCGCCGCGGAGCGCCGTGGGAACGAGACACGGCCCCGCCACGCCCCTCTCTCTTTCTGTGTGTGTGTGTGTGTGTCTCTCTCTCTCTCTCTCTCTCTCTCTCTTGCACACACACAAACACACCCCGCGGCCATGCGACTGGAACCGGTAGCCCAGCTCCACTTTTAGTACGCCAATCCCTAATTGGCTAATTAGCGTTTATTGGCGGACCGTGGACCCCGAGGACCCTGCGGGCCCTGTGGGCCCTGGCCCCGAGGACCCTGGGGCTGCGGGCCCTACCCCCGCTTGACAGGGCCAACTCCCAGGGGGATTAATGCCACCGATATCAGGGACACCTTTGAGCCCGCGCGGGGCTGCCTGCCTGTCCGTCTGCCGTCCGTCTGTCTGGAGTGTGTTGCAGTCACTGGTTCGAATCTCGCGACCAAAGCAAATCAGGTTTCAATTTCCTGACTCGACGCGCGGCCGCAGCGATCAGTCGTTCTGCCTCTCGACGTGAATGAACAGTTACAAACGCGGGCCCGCCGGCTCCGCGCGCACCCCCCGCGGCCCGCCAGCCGCCAGACCGAGCAGGCGGCCAAACCGAACAGCCAGCCCGGGCAGCCAGCCCGCGGCAGGACGAGACAATCGTATAAAGTCCAATTAAAAGCCGAGGCTGTTTAGCGCCGCAGCTCCTGACAGGGGCACTGGGGGGAGGAGGCAGGCGGCGATGATCCGAGATGAGACAGCAAAAATCCGAGCCACCACTGGATTTCGAACGCGTCACTGGACGCGTCAAGACACGACGGGTGGGTCAGCATGGCAGTGGCAGCGCGAACAGGACTTGTCCTTTTCTCCCCCGAGGCGTTGTGTTCTGTGTTCACACATGATGAACCAGGTCGCGCGGAGAGCTATGGGGGCGTCACCGACCGGCGCGGCCGCGGCCAGAGGGACGGGGGAGGGGGGGACGCCCATCGAGAGTGAGTTACTATACCTGTGTGTATAATTATCGAGGACAAGACGCGATCCAGTAGCCAGACCAGCGGGGCGGGGCGGGGCGGACACTACCAGAAATAACAAAGACGAAGCTCCTCTTCGCGATGTTCGAGGCGCACAGAAATCAGACGACGCGATCTCGGGGCGACGCGGTGGAAAGGCCTCGCCGCCAGGACGACAACGACGACGACAAAGAATCCGGCCGAAATGAAATACAGCCTGTGGCGTCGTCGTTGCCAGGGCTCTGCTCCTGGTCCTCGGCGACTTCTCGTTCTCCGGACGGGCCTGCCGGGCGTGGCGGGCGTGGCGCTGGGCCGCGGTGTGGCCCCGGGGGGACACGCCGGACACGCCGGTTCAGTTATTAGGCCACGCCACAGGCCTGCAGGCTGCTTCCGCACAGAGAGCCTGCGTCGCTCTGTCTCCCTCGCACGCCTCGCGTGAAGGCGACAGAGGCAGAGCGACGATGGCGCTGTTCGGAGAGCGCCTGCCCACTGTGCCGAGCCCACTGTGCCGAGCCCCGCGATGCTCCGTGCTTCCGACTACGGCTAATAAGGGTAATTAATGCCCGGCTTTGGGATATCAATTAGGACGCGAACATGATGTGTCAAAGCGCGGCTCGGCGAGGGGGAGGGGCGGAGGGGGGCGAGGGGAGTCCTGTCCCGCGCGATGGGAGAGGTGGAGCCCCCCCCCCTCTCTCTCTCTCTCTCTCTCTCTCTCTCTCTCTCTCTCTCTCTCTCTCTCTCTCTCTCTCTCTCTCTCTCTCTCACGCACTCACACAGACACGGCGAGCACCTGTGCGTCGTGTGTTAACATGAAGCGTGGGGGCGGAGCGCCATTGCCCGTGTCGCTATTGTCAAGCTCTGCACTCACTGTCCGGCCGACCTAATGTACAGACAGACAGACAGACATACAGACGGACAGACGCAGACACGCGAGTGTTGTTCGCACCGCATCAGGTAGAGGGTCCTCGACGCGGTCCTCAGGGAGGCCGTCTGGCCAGCCACTCGATCGACTTTACCTATTCGATTTCCCAGCTTAGCTTATCGGCGCCCTCCCACAGATGGCGTTCAAGTGCGCGAGCGCGGTCCCGGGCGGGGCCTTCGCGCAGCCTTGTCAACGAGCACTAAACGACGCCGCGGCCGCGACGCCGAGCGTCCAGCTGGCCACACCGCGCACAGTGGGCATGGAGGCGACGATCAAATGTGGTCTGACCTCTCAAGTCTCATGGAGGGTAAAGCGCCTGCTGCCGGCCGTGATAGGCAACCCCGGCGCACGCGCGCGAGGCGGGTCTGCCTGCCTCCACGGCGCCCGGGCGGCAGCTGTCCACAAGACGTAGAAGGCGTTTATGTATACTTCATGTTTAAATTCTGTTCCAGTTTAAGGTGTGTGGGAAAAATAAAATCGCCCCGCCGCGGTCGAGCTCTAGGTAGGTTCCAGGCGGCACTGCATGCACTCTCCCTCCAGAGGTTCTCCAGGTCGTGATCTGGAGTAATGGTACTTCCTGCGATGGCGTGCACCGACGCCGGCCTCCGACACACGGCACCGCGGCGTCGTCTTCCTGACGAGCTTCGCGTTGCCTGGCGTTGCCTGGCGTTGCCTGGCGATGCCTGGCGTCCAGGGAGACACGCTGGGGACCGACCGAGGCGGGGGCGGGGGAGCGGGTGTCGTTAGAGAGGCCCTGCAGGCACCATGCCGGGCACGTGCCCGTCACACAAGCGGACGCTAAGTGCCGCATCCGGTCGGGCCCGCTAGGCCCCAGGCCCCCTCCCCCCTCCTCCTCAGCATCCCCCCGCAGGGTAACCCCGTCGCCAGAGACAACGGCTTACTCATTGTGTGCCGAGGGCGCTGGCGAAAAGCAGAAAACAGAAAACATCGCCCCGGGAAACGTTGACGCCTATTGGCGCGGCCGCGCCGCACCTTCGGCAAAGCTTTTGGCCGCGAGTGTCCACCGGCAGGGAGATTTCGAGCAGTGGCCTACGCAACGGCCCACGAGAGCGATAGGGACAGCACTGTTCGAAATACAGCCGAAAATTTTCGCCAACTCCAGCACTGTTTGCTCAAGCGGCTGATGCCTGCTTTCATACACCTAAAGCAGGCGGGCTGGCGGCTGGCTTCCCCTTCCCTTCCCTTCGCGCGCTTCCCGTGTGTTTTATGCTTTATGGCGAGCAACTTTTCAGGGCGGGCGGCTCGACGGCGGAACCCACTCACTCGTGGTGGTGGTGGTACCCGTGAACCCTTTGAGGGTCACAGCAGGTTGATTCCGAACAGCGCTCTGGCCGCTCTGCCTCTCTCACACTCGTGTGGCGTTCCGTGACGGAGCGAGAGAGACTGGTCGGCATCAGCGCGCTGCCGAAGGCGTCCTGTCCGCGCTATCGCTTCGGACGGCCAGGTGGGCCTGTCCTGGAACCGCCCGCCCGTCCCACCGCACGGTACTGTGCAGACCGACCGGTCGGAAGGAGGGAGGGACGGGACGTCTCGTCTTTATCTTGTCATTGTATGCAAATCGGCCCGTGTAATTGCAGGCTTCGCGGCGGTGGCAGTCCAGGTCGCCGTCGAGCACACCGCGCCACCGCCAGAGAAGGTCGGCCGCCACGGCACGTCGTGTGGACAGGTTGTCACAAACACGGCCTTAAAACTGCAAACAGATCCCGAGAGCGGCGGCGCGGGCACGACGCAGGGGGAAGACCGCCAGGCCAGAGCTCCGCCTCCCGTGAGTCACTGCGGCACCAGGCCGACGAGCGGTGGGCAGCGCCTGGCAGCGCCCCCCGACGGCAGGCCGTGGAACTACGTCCGCGGCGCGCGGCACTCCTCTCGCCCGCCTGCTGGCGCGCTCTGGCGGCGAGCCGCGCAACCGCGTCGCCGCTGGAGACCTGCCGACTCGGCGGCTCAGCCGCTCAGCCGGCCGGCGCAGGGACGGGGTGGGGGCAGACCGAGTGCCGGGTACCACGTACCCTGCCTCTACTCGTCCAGCTACACGTCAATCTGGCCGCTCCGCTCCGGGCCCGGGGGGGCCACGAGACAAAGGCGACGAACGCTGCCATCTGTATGCAGTGGCGCGGACCCGGAGAACAAGTTTCTTTTTCGGGTAGGACTCAACGGCCAGCGGCTGTCACCACAGGGCGTTAGCGTGCGTGAGTTAAGGAGGCGAGGTGGTCGTCAGCGCCCTCGTCGGCGGGCCAGGCCCCAGTCAGTATTTTGTAGCATGACGCGACGCGTGAACGCTACTTTTGCGCTCAGTTGCTACGTTTCACGAAAAGCATTGATCCTCTCCTAAAACCGAAGGTCGTCTCCATCCACGGCGAGACCACCATTAGCTTCATCACACTGCGTTAGCCGTTGTCGTCATCATAACCGTGCGCTTAGCAGGTCTCCTGAACCCCGCGGGGCCCACTGCTCGGCGGAGGACGCGTTGCGCCCCACATGCAGTGACACGCCGCGTCGCGTCCTTTGAGGACTCGGAGGAGGTCCTTCGGCGGTGCTGCCACCTGGCGGCAAGCCCCGACCACTGCCACCCCCCGCCCCCGGCGCCATGGGCCATGCCACGCCGCCAAGCCCCACGCCCCACGGCTATTTTTAGGCCGTGGGCCCGGCCGTTGTAAACAGATGAAGTTGCCAGATACAAGAACAACATTTCAATTCACTGACTGACGCCGCGGTGCGCCACCCGTTCTCCTAACCAGCTTGAGCCGCGCTAGACAAAGACCCACGGATAAGCCGCCCCGCCTGGCTCATGCCGCCGCTGTCTCCCTCGCACTCATGGGGCCTGACCGAGCGGTGCGAGAGGGACGGAGCGACGAGGCACTGTTCGGAGTCAGCCCGCTGGGCTCGGCGGGGTAACTCGGCGACAAGGCCGCCGACAGTCCCTCATGACGGCAGGCCCGACGCTGTGGAAACAAACCGCGCCCCTGCGGCCTACAGGCCCAAAGGTTTGCGGACCTCGAGCCGACACGGCGATACCCCACGCTCGAGGGCCCTGCTGGCCGGAAGGGCGTCTAGAGCGCGAAGGGTATTGCCTGCCTGCAGGACGCTTGAAAATGAGACCGTGCGCCCCGCTGTCTAGCCAGTCTGGCCATCAAACGAGTGACCCATCGCAACTCCGCGCGCGAGACCCCGATGGCCACGCTCCGCGCGTGGGGTATCGACGTATCGACGCGCAGGGTCGTTTTTCATCCGCCTGCGCTGCGCGCGAATTTGTTGAGTTCGCCCGACCCGACCCACATACGCAAGTATCGGCCGTCGCGCGCCTACTCGCGGACGGCTGAGCGTGTGGCGTGCGTCTTTTAATTTGTTTCTGCGTCGGTGGTGGTGGTGCCTGCCAACGCGCTGAGGTGACTCGGTGGACGCGGCGCCACTGCGCGGCCACACTCCCGTTCACGTGGGCCAGCCCGGCCAGCGAGGGGACGGCCGTAGCGCACGAAGTTAGAGGCCCATTGAAATCAAAGCGGTGGATCAATGACTCCATATTGTCCGAGTATCCAACAGGTATTGTACAATTGTTTATATTTTTTCGGAAAACGAAGCTTTTGGAAGCTTCAAAACACACTTTCTCGAAATTTCCATTTTATTTTTATTAACAGTAATGTGGCCCAGCATCCAGGATGGGCGCCGCGAGCTACCCTACGCCGAGGCAGGTGCAGCATGGTCACTCTCAGGATCCGCGAGTGCTTGACGCACGGCCCCTCGCTGTAGCGCGAGCTGCGCGAGCCCGCCAAACGCGTCTTGAGCAATGAGTGACTTTGTCGCAGACAGCCACGGCAGGCACGGCCACTGCTCCCTATAAATTACCAACGGCCCGCCGCGTGCCCGTGCCTTGCACCGCCGCCGACGTCTGCAGGCTGCAGCCGAACGCCTCGCTCTCGTCGCTCTGTCTCTCTCGCACTCTTGGGGCGTCCCTTAGAGGCGCGAGAGAGACAGAGCGACAAACGCGCTGGCGGCCGGGCCCAGCCCGACCAGGCCGAGGGCCGAGCCTCCACCACGCCCTTGCCTTGCTCGGCCTGCTCCGTCCCGCCACGCCCTCGGTGGACGACGCGCCACGCGCGCGGCACCACGACGTGCAACAAATCGGACAAATTTTGAACGGACTTACCCATTGAGCTCTCCGGGTCGGAGAGGTCGGACAGCGACGGCACTTTCCGCATGCCGCCGCGACACCCACGAGAGTCCAGGACGGCGTCATCGTGGGACTCCACCTTCATCACCTGGGGCAGGTCCAGGTCAAACTTCTGCAAAACAAAAGCGACGTACGCGTCGTCAGACACACGACAGCATAAACAACAACATCATCGTCAACAACAACAACAACAACAGCAGCAACAACAACAACAAAAAGAAAATCAACAAAAGCAATAGTAGTAACAGGTGGGCGAAAGAGTCGAAGTAGGGAGAGGGTCGTATGTACCCAAACTTCATGAGGACGTTCGGGTGTGTTCAGGTCCCAGTGGTCCCAGTCGAGGTCACAGAGGTCCCAGTACAGGGTACTGGGCCATCCGTCCACCGGCCCCGACGGCCCCGACGGCCCCGCCGGCCCCGACGCCGGGATGCTGGGCTGCATGGCCCGACCGCTGAGAGTCTCTGGCGCCTCGCGCTCCTTCTCCCTTGACACCGGCCCGGTCTAAGACTGGCCCTGACCGGCCGACGTCGTTCAACTTAAACCCATTTGGGGACCTCTTCAAGGCGGCGGAGCAAATCTAGGCCGATCCGTGACGTCTGAAGACGCGACTGCGTCACCGTAGTGCCGTTTCGAGGCACGCACTCGAGACTCTTTATTGAGATTCACTCTGGAAATAAGTCCGCGCTGATAAAGGGCGATAGCAGCGAGCGCGACATGTGCGCGGTGTTGCTTGGCGCGGCTTGGCACGTCCGTTACCGGGAATCGAGTCGCGCGGCCGATAGAGCGATAACACCAGGTAGATAGCCAGCCGCGCAGCGCCGCCCCAGATAACACGCGCGCCACCACGCACCACAATAAGCCGCCAGGAATGCCCCGCATTGCCTTTCGCGACAACAACTCCTCCACTCACGCAAGTTCGCCTGCCCCCATTATCGGCGCCTTCACAGGACGCGAGACCCGTCAGCCTGACGGGTAGGCAGAGTGCACGCAGCATGGCCGCCGGGACTGCCTACCCAGAGCGGGGTTCTCGCCGCGCTCCTCTTCATTCGCGTCCCTGTTTGTGGCCATAAGGTCGTGGCCACCACAAACAGGGACCTCGCTGTTCAGGCCTACGCCGGCTACGATTCCGCTGCCGTCTCTCTCGCACACATGGGGCGTTCCGCACAGGTGCGAGAGAGACAGAGCGACGAGTGGACAAACTGATAACCGCGGCAACGCGTGCCACACGGGCGACAAACGCGCGCACGTCGGTCAACACGCAGTCACCGGATGTCCGTAAAATATTGCCCGTTCGAGAATAAGTCAGGCGGCATTCTCTACTCGTCCTGATCGCCCCGCCCCGCCCCGCCCCGCCCCGCGGCGCCAGCGAGCCCTGCTTCCGCCGCGGGGCGCAACAGGAGACAGATGAAGGCGACACGGGGTTGCGTGGAATGGCTGCCTCATCGTCACCACCGTCAGGCCGTCAATGTTGATGTTGTCGTCGACTTGGCCGCTCTCCTTCTCCCTCCCCTCCTTGTACTTCTCTCCCTCTCCTCCTGGATTGTCCGTGGCGTTCGTCTTCGGCTCGGCGGCCCCGTGACTCTGTTTGAGTCCGAACCGCTTCCTGTCCCTTTGCCCAGCAAACACGTCTTTCGGCGGCCACGGCCAATCACGGCGAGATCTGCCGGCCCCGACACTTGCAGTGCACAGTGTGCCCGTTGCCACGCGTATTGCACACTTCCGGCATTATCGATAACGAAGGGGACACCACCATTGGGATGACCTGCACGCCGATTCCGCGAGGCGCATTCGTCGCTCCGTCTCTCTCGCACCCCGACAGGACGCCCCGCGGTGCGAGAGAGCAACGAGAGCGCAGTGTGCACCACGACGACACCGTCACCGAGACAGCCTCCACGACCGGCAGAGAGCCGCGGTATCTCGGCAAGGGTTGCGCGCAGGGTCGCACAGTGGGCCAGACGACCGGCGCAGGCGGTCTTCTGGCCCACTGTGCGTCGTGTAAAAATCAGCAGTCGGAACGCGGCCGCAATGTTCGACGCTCGCGAGCGACGCGACACGCCGCGGCTCCTCGTCCACGCACTAATACACGTGTCCGCGCGCGCTTGGAGCCGCGCCACCGCGGACGGCCAGCAGCGACTCATTCCGGGAGTCGTTCTGTCTCTCTCGCAATCGTGGGTCGTTCCTAGTAAGTGCGAGAGAGAGAGACTGCGCGACGAAAACGACTCTCGGAATCAGTCTGCGGGCCACGCCGTGCCCAGACGGCGCGAACGCGGTCTGCATCGGAATGGTCATGAAGACCGTCCAGCCGGAGTGCGGCGGGAGGGGAGCCACAGGCCTCCGGGGCCAAACTGAAGCTGAAAATGAGCGAGTGCAGCGACGAAGGTCGCCGTCAGGATGAGCACCTTGGCGATGCATACGCCGCCGTCCCCATACACAGAGCCCCACCCCGGCCCGCCCGGAGCACTTCAATACTCCGGGAGGCGTGGCGCGGTCCATCCCGAGCCTCCATTACTGCCACCAATACATCTGATAGCCGCCCCCACCCCCGCCCCCGCCGCCCGGAAGGCCCGGAGCGCGAGGCGGAGCAGGCCGCCTCGGCCAGCGCAGCTATGCCGGAGTCACGACCGGGCGGCTCACCCGGAGCTAATGCAACAGGTAGCCCCACGTACGTACGCGCCGGCGAAGGGGCAGGGGGGGGGGGACGTTCCATGAATGGAGCCCGTGGGGGGGGGGGCACTGCGCCCGCTTGCCCAGTGAAAGGAGAGGAGAGGTTGGTCGCGCCTTGCCTCACCTCGGCGCACGGCCTCGGCCGCCTCGGCTACGGCAACGGAACATTGTTTTCTGTTTTGCCTTTCCGGCTGCCCGGAGCTGCCCGTCGATACTTGATGCTCCGCCGGCCGGCCAGAAGACCGGAGGAGGCGGTCGAAATTCCAGCCGCCTCTCTGGCTAACTGTGTGACCATGTGACGCGATGTGACACGATGTGACAGGTGACCCGAGCACCCGGCACGTGGCGCCATCAAAGCTTATCTGCCGTTTTCAGCGGGTTTGCGGTTGAGCCCCGGGGTCACAATTGCCCTTGCAGGGGTAAACTTCGATTAGATCGAAAAGGCGTGTGTTGTCGTGTACACTGTACCGCAGCATATTCCAACACGAAAACCGCAACCAGAGACAACTTTATTCCCAGATCTAGAGAAGGTGCCGCCTTTTGCGTCGATAGTCGATACTGTCTCGAAGCACATTTTCCCGAACTCCACCGTTGGCGGATTTCTGCCGCGGGGCACCGCGGGGCCGGAGCGTCGCGCCAGCCACCCGGCCGACGGCCAAGTACAGGAACTGAGGGCGGGGAAACTCGACACTGCCCTGGAGTCTTCTTACGCGGGGCTAGAGTCCGGCGGGCGCGGCGGAGAGTGGCTCAATTTCCAAGAGGGACGGGCAAATCGCTCGAGACAACGGGAAGGGGGAAGGGGGGAAGGGAAGAGGGGGCGTCGGGCAGTAAAATGAATGGACGGCTGCGCCAAGTCGCTGAATGGCGGAATATATATGCACGCGGTGCGGCGCGGCGCGGATCGATGGGGGAAGGGAGGGGAGGGGGACGGCTTGGCGCGTGTTGCAGTCTAACGAGCAGCGCCTCGCCAGCGACGGGCTTTCTGGGCCGCCTTAATTCGGATGCAGCGAGTGCGAAAATTCAACATTTATTGAAATTATGGGCTCCTATGTCTTGCAAACGGCTGGAGATAAATAAATCGTACACAGAATACCTTTCATTTAAAATTAAATTTCGAATCGGCGGCCGTCTGCGCGGATTCCGAACAGTACCGCACTGTCTCTCTCGCACTCGCCGGGTGCGTTCCGCGTGCGGCGGCCTGAGGGCGTGAGGCAACAGATAGGCCTTATCGTCGCCGGCCCAGCCGGCCAGTCATCCCGCCAGTCAGCGAGGCGGCTGGCTGGCTGCATTGCTATTGCTGGCTGACTGCGAGGCTGGCTGGCTGCATGGCCGGCCGGCCGGACCCGTCCTGTGAACGGCCGCGCCGCGGATGAGGAGAGACAGAGCCTCGAGACAATATTGGCACCGCTGTCCAGCACCTTGGGCGCACCCACGCCACGACACGCCACGACACGCCGCCCGGACCCTGACCGCCTTGGAGGCGAGCCGGGTGACGCCCTCATCGCCGGGCCTCGCCGGCCGTGGTCGAGGTGGTCTGGTACGTGCCAGCGGGCCTGCGGGTCCAAGGTTCGACTCCGGCCGGGGGCTTTGCCCGTTCCACCTTCCAAGGACCGCCGCTGCCGCTGCGCTCCTCCGCCGTGGTTGGTTCAATTAGCCTGAGAGTCCGAGGCAGGGCTGCCGGGGCCCTGCCGGGGCCCTGCCAGGGCCGCTGCACGAGCAGGCCTTGCCGCCCCACGCCAACAACAGCACGAAGCACGCCAACGAGACGCAGTGCAGGCTGCGCCAGGCTGCAAGTCTACCCGCCCCGACAAGCCCCGCCTGCAGCAAAGCAAAGCAACAGCAAAGCCCTGGCAAAGCCGTTCCGAGGCCCCGGGGAGGGGGGGGGGGAGGGGGGTGTCGCGTGGCCGCCAACGCGTCGCTCCGAGGGAAGGGGGACGGGGGAAGGGGGGACGGAGCGGGGGACGAGTCTGCCGGCGAAAACCTGATTGAGTGCCGAGCCCCTCCGTTGCGCCTCCGGTACGCCTCGAACCGTACCCCGCCGGACCTTCCCCACGCAACAGGCCTCGGCGTCGACGAACCAACGAATGCATGAATGGAACGAAACCCGTCGCTGCCCACGACTCCATCATTCAGCCGGTGACTCGGCGAGGATCAATCAAAGTTCTGTATCAGGGAGAAAGAGAGAAGGGGCAGCAAATATACATTCCTCTAACGGTTGCGTCGCAGTATTTTTAACAAATTTTCTGGTAAGACACAGTGGCGTGAAGAGGACCACGATGTCAACGCGTGGCCCGCGGCCTAAGGCTCCGTATCGCTGGCGACAGGACACAACAGGTACCCTGCTAAGCCCCTTTACACCGTCACAGGGCCCCGCGAGGAGGCACACGCCCCTGCCGTGGGTGGGGCGCCACCACACAGCCATTCGCTCTGTCTCTCTCGCACCCGACGGACGCCCCAGGCGTGCGACAGAGACAGAGTGACCGAAAGCGCTGCGCTGGCCACGCCGTTTAATTGCGCCTCTACGCGGGCCTCACGCACATCGCGGCGCCGCGGACCGCCGCCACGCCCACGCCTGTGGCTGCACATCGCGTCACGATGATGACGACGCTCGTCAAATACAAAACAAAAACACCTGGGCGCACTTTAAATTTTTAACTTTTCTTTTCCTTTCTTTCATCTTGTTAGAAACAAATATTCAACTTTGTTGGGAATAAACTTTCAACTTTGTTGAGAACAATTTTTTCTTATTCAACTTTGATGACAACGAATTTTTTATTCAGTTGGGAGCAAGTATTTACAGTAACTTTGCCACTTCTTTCTCTTTCCGTGCCCCAAAGTTGGTACCACGGGCTTGGACGCGGGTCCTTGTCGTCAGAGGCCAGCTAGCGTGTGGAGGCCCGGCCGGCCGCACCGAGGCGTGATTGGAGTAAAATCCGACTTCTACGAGCTCATTGTGTCGCCCAGTGAACCAAGATTAGCCTGCCCAACGGACAAACGGAGCGGGGAAGAGGGTGGCAAGAGGGGGACCGATGTGGACCACAGCAAACTGCGAGGAGAGGGGGCAGCGGGCATCGGGGCATACGTACACTGTAGTACAGGTTCATGCACACGAGCCGCATTTTTATTTGCGAGAAGGTCGTCACGCCACCGTCATTCACTTACTGGGTTTTCCCTTGTCACTGTGTGCCAATTTCACAGTGCGCATGTTTGAGTACTAAAGTATGCACTTTTCACTTTTTTTTTGTTGCAAACTGAATCCCCTCCCTTTTTGCTGAATCCGCGGCGCGCGGCGACGCTGGGGCTTCAAGTGACTCGTTTGTGAACACAAGCAACACATGCACGCTCGCCCCATCCCGTCCCATTAGCACTGTGAAACACGCGATAAAAAGTGTCCGGCCCTCTTCCAGCGCGATTCTCCATGCAGCAGTCACGAGCGTATGGAGCGAGTAACAAATTAAGGTGAGGCTCAAATTTAAATAAAAATGAACCAGACACGAAGAGTAAAATGTTTTCGTTGTGACGAGATTTCAGAGGCCCCTGAATCCCCCTGACCTCGAGCCAAGTCGACCGACGGGCCTTTCCCCCCCGATGTTCAACTTTCGGACCAACGCGAGCAAGGGCGCGTGGAGAGGGGGAGAAAAGGGGGAGGGAGAGGAGGTAGAGAGGGGGAGAGGGGGCCGCTGTTAATCTGGTGGTCTCCCGCGGCCGGCGATCAAGTGGTAAACGCAGCGTTCGGCGACATCAGCGGGAGGCATCGCGCTCTGTCCGCGTGACAGCCTCACCGCGTGTCCACCGCGACAATCGGCACGCTGGCGGCGCACAGTGGGCCAGGAGACGGTCAAAATCCCGGACGCGTTTTGAGCTCCAGAGTCGCTATATGGGGCTCGAACCGAACGTGTGACCCCACCAATGGAGTCGCCGTTCGGAGGGCAATCCATTGGTGGGGTCACGCGTTCGGTCCGAGTCCCATTTTTAGCGACTCTGGCGGACTCCGTGCATCAACTCAAAACACGAAAAGACTCTCCTCACCAGCCTCTTCTTCGGGCGCGTGGCCGTGTCCTGGCACTCCTCGCCGCCCAGAGCGGGTATCCTGAAGGACTGTCGCGCGTCGTCACCGTCCAGAGGGCAGCCGAAGGGCGCCGCATCCTGGAGAGCGGCCGAGACGGCGGCGCTCCTCGAGTCCCTGGAGTCCCTGCAGTCCAGGGCCAGACTCCGAGAGGCCCGGCGCGCACGCCGCGCTTGCTTGAGCATGGCGGCGTCACATGGCGCATAGCACTCGGCACAGTGTCACGGCGCACACAAACGCAGTCGCGGCGCACGGCACGCGGACGACGCGGTCCTCGAGTCCACGGTGAGGCGCGCGGTGCCGGCTGGGCTGGGCCGCGGGCCGGCCGACGGAGACGCGAGCAACAGAAGCGAACACTGCGGCTGAGTCGCGCAGGCCGGCCCCGGCAACACGGCGGCCTGGGGGAGGGGAGTGGGGGACGACTTTGAGGGGGCGGGGAAGGGGAGGGGGCCGTGTGGGCACGGAGCGAAGGGGCCTCGCGCTGCCCCGCTGCCTACTCTACTACAGTGGGCATGAATGAACTGCAGGCGCGGCGGAGCGGGGTGGGGTGGGGCGACCGCTGAGGAGGGGGGCGTAGAAAAACATGAATGAAAACCTGCTGTTATCGCGACCGCGGCGCGGTCCGGCGCGGCGGGTCCGGGGTGGTGCTGCTGGTGGTCCAAGGCACGACCACCTTCCACGACGGCGACCCCGAAGGCGCCTTTATCGAGAAGGTGCTGGTGGTCTCGAATCGACGCGGGGTCAACGGATATGTTGGTCGAACACGTCCGAGTCAAACGGGGCACGGCCGGGCGGGCTTCGGCCAAGGCGCCAAGGCTGGGCGAGGCCGGCGAGGCCCAGACTCCAGACCGCGAAGGCTGGCGAAGGCTCACCCAGATCCCGCCGCGCCGTCCCACCGATTCATCCCAGCCCAGCTCAGCCCGGCCCAGGCCCAGGCCCACAGCATGAGTGCTCGTTGCGAGCCGGCAGACTGATTCCGAGCACTGCTTGCGTCGCTCTGTCTCTCTCGCACCTGAACGGGACGCCCCATGAGTGCGAGAGGGACGGAGGCAGCAGCCACACCGACGGGGCCAGATTCATAAAGGGCTGCGCGCCGCCGGGCTCCGCCACGTCAGCGTCGACCAGTCAGACCCTTCGCTTGCTTCGCTTGCTGGCTCAACTGCTACTAGAACAGGCCGACGCGTCGGCCGGGCCGCGCGGACCTACAGCCCCATTATCCAATCGGCGGCCAGCACACCAAGCACACCGCCGCGCAGCGCGCAGCGCAGGGCCGGCAGATTGCCAACAGCGCTTGCGTCGCTCTGTCTCTCTCGCACCCATGGGGCGCCTCGTAGGGGTGCGAAAGAGACAGAGCGACGAAAGCACTGTTTGGAATCGAGGCGCGGACAGCGGCGGTCCGAAGCGTCACAAATCTCACGTACCCATTACAATACTGTGGGTAGGCGGCACACGGAACGTTGGCGGGTTCGCCTGAGCGTTTGGCCGGCCGCGGCCGGGGTCTGTCGACTCGACAACAGGCTGCCCCACAAGCACCGCACGCAGGAGACGAAGAGGCGAACAGGCCGTCGGGACACTTGGCGACAAAGACGGAGGACTTTTCCTTTTATCGTCCAGCCAAGCTTGCGAAGCACTTGCCCGCTTCGGCGAATGGGTGTAAGGTGACGGACAGACGGACGGACACGGAAGAGGCTGCTGCGGGGACACCGGCACACCACCGGCCGAATAAAAGATAGAGACTGACGATGCGCGGGGAGGGGGAGATCCTCTGGAATGAATGGGCGATTCAGCCAACAGTTGCAGTGCAGTGGGAGGGTGCACTCCGCGCGGCGGGAGACCTGTCATGCCGCTGCAGCCACCCCACTGCGCCCCGCGTGACCTTGAGAGGGTGCCCGGCCCGACTCGCGGGGGCTGCACCTCTCTACTGTAGTTGGGGACGCACAGTGGGCCAGAAGACCAGCGCAGGCGGCCAAACTGCTTCTGAGGCGTCCTTCGGTCCTTCCCCGCCTGGCCCTTCGGTGCCCTTTGGTGGACGCGCCGGAGAGCCAACTGGACAGCACCGTGGACGGCCTCGTCTCGCGTCCCGCAATCAGCGTCGTCGTCTTGCCGTGCCCGATGGGTTGCCTGCCTCCGCGGCGCGAGACGCAACAAGCCAACCCCCCACCCCCCACAAAAAAAATAAATTCGAAAACAGCTTGTTGATACTAGAAGTGCAAGGGAATGAGTGCCGGAAAATCCCGGCATTGCATTATGCCCGAGAGGCCGTGGAGCCGGGGGCGATTTGACTTTCAACGGCCGCCAATCGCAATGCCCAATCGCAATGGCAATCGCAATGGCGACGGGGCCGAATACATAAACCCGAGTGCCGAATCGCGGCGGCTAGGATATTGCCGCCTGGCTTCGGATTCAGATTCGGGGCCGCCATCGCGCAGCGAGCGCGTGGAGCGCGGAGAGTCATCGTCGTGACCTTGATTCGGATGATCAGGACGAGGGCGAACGGAGCCAGGACGCGGCCAAGACGCGGCCAGGACGGGGCAGGTTCCTTATGGGGCAGCACGCCTTGACATGTCCTGCCTTCGACGCTGCACCGGGATCCTGGCCATCCTGCCATCCTGGTGGCCGGCACTGACTCGGCGGCCCGCTCGCCGCACGCGGTCGATACCGTCCTCTGGCCGACAACGACGGCGACATCGGCGTGGCGCGTGGCGCTCGCGGCGATCGAGCCTCGACACCGCTACTGCAGACAGCTTGATGGACGTCACATATGTAAGGGGGACCTCGGAACCGATATCTGGCTGGTCCGTCGGACGGGCCGCTCACCCGTGGGGAAAACCCCACCGCCGCCACCGGCAGCGCGAGCAGCCGAACCACCGGCGTCAAAGCTACGCGTTAGCCCCGAAATCCCCCATAACATGATGCAGCACGCCGCGCTGAAGCGGACCAGCGGCTCTTGGCGCCTGGCTGTCCTAAGCGGGGAAATGTGTCCGGGAAACCCTCAATGGGCAAGTCCAGAATGCCGCCGCCGCCGCGCGCGGACTTCACTGGAGGAAGTCCAGGAAAGTCCAGCCAGGACTCCAGTCGCTGAACTGGTGCAGGCACAGGTCCTCCCACTCGCTGTCCTCGGCTCACCACGCCCCGACTGGAACCTCCAGTCCACGCCAGCGCGGGACCGAGCCTGCCCAGTACCGTCGCTCTGTCTCTCTCATGGGGCGTTCCCTAGGGGTGCGAGAGAGATAGAGCGACGAAGCGGCGTTCGGAGGCAGCCTGCTGGGCGAGGCAGCGCGAGGCAGCGCCGCACACATTACCCATGATTCATGGCCTCGTCCTTCCCCGTCTCAAACTCGCGCCCTTCTTTATTTTCCATTCGTCTGGTCCTTGTTGTGCGGCGATATGGGGGCGTGGCGGGGCGCGGTAGGGCGGGGCGAGGTGTAAAGTGTCGCGCCCGCTGCATACGGGCGACAGCGGGCCGATCATTCTTATGGGAGCATTTTTATTTTAGGCAAGGTTGAGCTCGGGTGGGTAAACATAGCGATACCCCACGGATGGCCGGTCGTCAAAAACCCTTGAGTCTGATGATGGAGTCCGTCTCGCCACTGCAAGATTGCCGACTTCCTCTGCACCCTCGGCCACCCTTCCCAGCGGCCCCACGCACTTCCTCTCCGGACGCGGGACGACTCGCAGCAACAACAACAACAACGCCGCCGCGCTCCACGGCCAGCGCGGCAGCAACAACAACAAGAGCACGCCGGCGACACGCAGGGCTACACCCTCAACCTCTACTTCCACTCGGCCTGCGCGGCCAGCGGGCCGTGACACGCGCCAACGACGTGGTCGGCGACGTCGGCGTTGTCCACCGGGCTGAGGCGCAACAGGTTGCCCGCCGCGGAGACTTGAACGACAGTCGCATCACCATCACGCTCTCCACAGCCAGCGAAGCGCTTTCTAAAAAAGCGAGCGGCTAAAATGACCGACTTCGACCAGTGCTCTCCTCGCTCTGTCTCTCTCGCACTCCTAGGGCGAATCATAGGGGTGCGAGAGGGACAGAGCGATGAGTCAGTCCGCAGCGACGCTCCCTGCTACGCGTCGTGCTCGTGACGCCACGCCCCACTGCGCGCACGGCCGTTACACGCCGTCACGTGAAATCACCGTCACGGAGGGGAAACAAAAAGCGCGGCACGGGAGGGGTTCGAACCCCCAACCTCGGTCCGCTGCCAACGGCCGCGTCCAAGCGGCGCGGCGCGGTGTCAGAGGGGCGCCGAACCCAAAGCCCCAGAGCTCCACCGCTGTCTCTCTCGCACCCCCCCACGGAACGCCTCACGAGTGCGAGAGAGACGCAACGACGACAGCGCTGTTCGGAACGAGCAGCCTTTGGGGTCGGGGCGCCGAGAACGAACATCGACATGAGCAATGTGTCCCTCAGTGCAGCCCCAATTGCGCGCGGCGGTGTGCGCGTGTTTGTTGTGCGTTCGTGCGTGCGCGCGCGTGTGTGTGTGTGTAGGTGAGTGTGTGTGTGTGCGTGCGTCCCGAAATACCCGCGGCGTCGCGTGCCGCGCCTCTCGCCTCGGTTCACCCTGCGTCTTTCATCCCTCGCCCAATTAAGTCAAATATCCGGTGGGCGCCGCACCGCGCACCGCGGCTTCGACGCCTCTGCGTTCTTTTTCCCCGGTTCCGGTTGGTGACACGCTCGTGTAGTTACAGGGCTCTGGGCGTCAAAAAGGCCATGAGAGGATGCAAAGACCGCGCTGGTGAACGAATGATCGAGCACTGTTGTTATAAACCGCATGACACCCATGGTGGCCCCGGGACAGGTGCCCATGGTCGGCACGGCGGACTCATGCCACCAGGAGGGCTGCGGTGCTGCGGTTGAAACCCAACGACCCAGCGGGCTGATTCTGAAGAGCGCGTTCGTCGTTCTGCCTCTCTCGCACTCGTAGATCGCTCCGTCGGGGAGCGAGAGAGACAGAGCGATGGGGCGCTGAGACAGCCCACTATCCGCGCTCCGGGAGCCCGCCATGGCCCCATCCAACCCCTCGACCGGCCGGAAAAAGGTGACTCTTTTTGTACCGTGGGAAGACGCTGGCGCCGCGATGCCGCAAAGTGCTTCATCGCGCTGTCTCCCTCGCACCCTCACGGCCCGCTGTGGTTTACTCGGAGCCCTGCGCGCCCCATGGAGCACGCCATGAGCCCCGTCCGCCGCCGCGGTCCCGGTGACGCGCGTCTCCTCGCCGGCCGCCCTCGGCAAACTCGCGGGCCAGTCTCTGTTCCTCTCGCACTCACGGGGCGTCCCGTGGGTGCGAGAGCGACAGCGCGACCAAGACGGCTCTCAGAATCAGTCTGCAGGACAAGACGCACGGCCGGCACTGCAAACACCAAACACGGCCCCACAGGCAAACATTGACTGTAATAGCAGTGTCGTGTCCCGGGCGGCGCGCCGCGGCGGGGCCTCCTGGACCAGTCGGGGCGCCCCAAGACAAGACGTACCGCCAAGACGTTGCCGGGAAAACGAAGGAGAGGATCCTGAGGGCGGCCAGCTGCACACCGACTCCTTTGCGTCGCTCTGTCTCTCTCGCACCCACACGGGACGCCCCGGGAGTGCGAGAGAGACAGACAGAAAGAGGAAAACGACTCTCGGAATCGGTCTGCTGCGACACTGCTGCCACACGACGCCCATCACATGGCCGGCCGTCACCCAAACCGCCAGGCAGAGCCTGCAGCGTGCATCCTCTCCGTGGAGTTCTCAAGGATCGCGTGGCAGCACCTGCGACGTCGACACGCACACTGTCACACGGCGGCAACAACCCCTTCCTCCTGGCATTCCCCGTGTCTGGTTACGCGATGCGCGATGCGCCCCAACCCCTGCACGCCACGTGTGGGTGCGAATTGGCAACGCCGGCAGCGCCACGGAGGCGCGGCCCGGACGCCGCCAAACGAGCACGGGGCCTATTTGATTTCTGCGAGGGGCTCGTAGAAGTCAAACAGGCCTCGTGGAGGTGGTGGGGTGGGGTCACACGCTCGGTTCGAGTCACATTTAGCAACTCTGGAGCTCAAAACGCGTCCGGGATTTTGACCGCCCCCACCGACCGGTCTTCTGGCCCCGGCCGCCGGGAAGGGCCGCGGCGGCACGCGACGACGACGCGACTTCCGTTGGCTGCTTTGGAATAAAGCAGACTTGCTTGTCGATGCACACGGCATGGCTGCCGCGCTGCCGCGCCTCGGCGACGCAAAGGAATGGGCGAGAGGGAACCAGAGGGAACCAGGGGACACCGCCGGGGAACGGAAGCTGCTGAGTCGGTGACGGGCGGGCGGCGGTGCCCGTCGCTGGAAGCGAGCCAGAACAACCAAGCGCGTCCTACTGCGTCCTGCGCCCTGCGCCCTCAGTACCGCATGCAGTGCACCGCCACGCACTTCGTGTGCACTCCGGGTGCAGCGGCCCGGGACGCGGACGCCACCACCCACCCGGCGAATCGGCAGTCGTCCGTGCGAGAGAGACAGAGCGACGCAAGCAGCGCTCCGAGTCGGCCAGCAGAGAGGCCTGGCCCCGCCGCGTAATTACGGCTTTTAACAGAGTCCACCCATACCCAGCCTAACGCAGCTACGCAGCTAACGCACCGCAGGTCGCACAGGGCGTGCGTGGTTGCAGCGCGGCGTTGCCAGCGCCGGCCGGCCGGGGCGGCGAGGCGCGGCGCACCCACTACTCCAGCCGTGGCAAAAGAAGAGGGGGGGGGGGAAGGGCAGGGGCTGCATCCTAAAAACGGGCAAACCGTCGAGAAAAGCAGGACGCAAGCGACGCAAGCGTGTAGTGGAGGAAGGCGACGCGCAGGCGGGCGGTGCGGTGAGGCGGGCCTGGCGGGCCGGGGTAGGCCGGCCAGGGACCAGTGTCAGGTTACACAACTGTTCCCATGCTGGCATCGGCCTGGCATCGGCCTGGCATCCCTGGCTGCGGGGCGACGACGCAGGGCGCTCCAGCCTCGACACTACTGAGGGGCCCAGGGACACCGCTCTCGCATTGTCGCCGCCCAGACGAGGCAGCATGTCAAACACGATGGCGTGAACCAGCGCAAGCTGCAGGCTGCTGTCCGCGGGCACTGCCTTGGAACGCGTCGCCAATCCTTTGCTCTGCCTTATCACTGGGGTACTAGACTCCGAAGCCCACTGCCCTATCGCCGCTCCCTTCTCCCTTCGCTTCGTTTCCACGCATTCTCTGGATATGTTCTCTGCATGCCTCGCAAACCGCTCATCGAAATTCGACTTCTGGCCGCGCTAATCGATCCGAACTGTACACCGTGGCGGGTGCAGCGTGGGAGCGCACCCTCCAACGGGTCCCACTTTGTGTGTGTGTGTGTGTGTGTGTGTGTGTGTGTGAACCCATACGCCACCTGGCCGCCCCCACCCCTAGTGCAGCAGAGCCCCACACCGCCCCACCGCCCGCACCCCCACAGCGCTTCCGCCACCGCGCGCCTTATCAGCGGAGTCCGCGCGCCGGGCCGACCATGCAGCCAGCCAGCATGCAGCCAGCATGCAGCCAGCTGCCCGGCCGCGTCCATGGCAGCAGCTGCAGCCAGACTCGAGTCGCCCAGACAGATTGGCCTCAAGTTTCCTCCGCGTCCAAACCGCGCGACCGGCATCTTAGGCTCATTTCCAACGGTGCTTTTCGTCGCTCTCACGGGGCGTTAGGTTAACTATAGTCGAGCCCTCGGCTGATTCGCGCCAGCACTCGTCAGGTCAGGAGAAGCCACCGTATCCCAGTGGAACGACCTCGACCGACAATTTGACGTCACTTTGATTGCTTGACGTCGTTGTTTCCCACCGTCATAGCAGTCATGGCGTGGCGCGCGCCGGATCCGCATCACAACCAGTGCGCGGTCCCTCCCGCACCCCTACGCGGCGCCCCATGAGTGCGAGGGAGACAGAGCTCTGCTCGGAATGAGCCGAGCCTGCAGGTGTCGCTTCGCGAGCTTCATCGCGATAGCAGGGCCCTTCAAGACGCCGGCCGTAATCTTGGCTGAGCTAGCCTGCCCGGGATGAGATAAGACGCGATGCGCGATCCGTGATGACGACAGTGATGACCACTGCGCCACAGTGGACCGGCGGAGGCGGTCAAAGTCCCGGACGGAGCTCCAGAGTCGCTAAGTGGGACTCGAAGCGAACGTGTGACCGTGTGTGACCCCACCAATGGATTCCTCTTTCGGAGAGCAATCCATGGATGCATTGGTGGGGTCGCACGGTCGGTTCGAGTCCAATTTAGCGCCTCTCCAGCTCAAAACGCGTCTAGAGTTTAAGCCGCTTGCGCTGGTCTTCCGGTCCACTGTGCGAGCTGAGCTGAGCTGTATAGGCCCGGAGGCACTTACCACTTTCCGCACCGGCTTGCTGGCCCCGGACATCTTGTACGGCCGCGGGTTGGACTCGTAGAAATCCTGGTCCTCCAGGCTGTACTCGTCCGCCGACAAGCTTTCCAGGTCCATGGCGGGACCGCTGAAAATGCAAAAGGCGTCGTTAGGACACACCCGTAGTACTCAGAAGACGACGGCGGAGATTACAAATTGACTTTCTATCTTGGATGATTTATTGTTTGTTTGTTTGTTTGTTTGTTTGTTTTTTTCAGCTCGTCTGTACAGATTCGTTTTGAAGAGCCTTAGAAAGAAAGATATGACTCGATCGAGTTGGGCGTATCAGACTTGGAGAGTTCTGTTTTGCGAATTGGGCCGGCGGGAAGCGGGCCTTGAAACACACACGCCATCACACACAAGCGTCTCAAGCTAGCATCAACCACCGATGTACGTGGAAATGGCACCGATTCGAAACGAGTGTGATACATAGACTGTCGCAGCTCTTTGAGGAGGTCAACCACTGCCGATCATTTATTTATAGTACACTGTCTGGATGCACCAGATGGATGGCTGGAGCGGTGCAACTGGAGGAATGACAGACCGGTCAACTTGAATGAACGAACGAATGAATGAAATGAGAACGGAATGAATGGGCGACCGCGCAAGACTCGGAGTAGTGGTGGTTTGACGCTCCGTCTCTCCCGCACGCCGAGCCCTGTGAGTGCGACAGAGACAGCGCGACGACGCTCGGCTGGCTGCCGAGCGAGTTGCGCGGCGTCGCGACGCCTGGGTCAAGGCGTCCTACTCCGGGCCCACGCGGACCGACTCCGGCATCGTTCCGTCGCTCTGTCTCTCTCGCACCCCTGCGGCACGAGTGTGCGCAGAGACAGAGCGAGCGGACTCTTCGGGAGCAGCCAGTAGAGTAGCGCCAGCGTGTCCAAGCCCCCGCAGCCCCGCAGCACAGGGCGACACCCCAGCAAACCGCACCGGGGACCACTCACAGCAAGACACCCGGACCTCGCGCGACCTGTCCTCAAACTCAGATGCATTGTGGACGAGAAAAATGTGAGCATGACCGGGATTCGAACTCAGGACCAACCGGCCCCCTGACGAAGGCCGACGACCTCTTGCCGCAGCTGAAGCAGGCTGAATGAAGCCCCGATGTGTCGCGGCCACGCAGACTTCCTTCCAGTGCCGACACACTGGAGCCCCGCCCCGCCTGCAGCCCCCGACAGAAACCCAAGACGGTAAGTTTACCCTAAATGTGGCAACGCCGCGTCTCACTCTGGGCAGGGCACAGCCCGGCTGGCTGTCTGGCGGCTGCTTGGGCGAGACGCAGCCCGGCGCAGCGCGCTGCCAGGTCCTCGCTGGGACCTGCGGTACCCAGCGGGGGAGAGAGGGGGAGGGGGCGCAGTTGTACGACCGGCCGGCCGGCTCGCCACGCCAGAGCCGCAGAGCCGCTCATTCATGTCTCGGATTCCCCCTCCCCTCCCCGCTCCACCCACACACCCATTGTACCTACACCTCGTCAATACGGCGGTGCACCGCGCACACGGCGAGGTGCATCGCGCTGCATGTCATTACACACAAGACACACTCGGGGATTTGACGGAGAGAAGGCGAGCCGCCACAGTACGTACACAACATGTGAGCCCAAACTGTGCCTCCATTGCGGGGAGCCATAGGTATGCATGAGGAGTGTGTGCAGTTGTGCGCGTCGACCTGGACGACGCCGTCATCGTCGTCGTCGTCGCGGTGGTGGCTGATCGTCCCCGAGTCCAACAGAGTCCCGCTGAAAATAATCCGGCCAAGTGTCGGCCCGTTTGTTTCATAAGCCGTGCGTGATTCATGGCGCCTGATTCCGAACAAGGACGCTCTGTCTCTCTCGCACTCACGGGGCGTGCCGTCAGGGCGCGAGAGAGACAGAGCGACGAGGCCTGCGGTGCCGGCCGCAGACATTTGGCAGCGCCACAGAGACGGCCGGGGCAAAGCCGGGGCAAAGAAAAGCCGGGGCGCTCACGGCGGCGTGCAGCCAGCGCAGCGGTCCCATTTTGGTCTCGTTACCGCCAATGCCAAACTCGCTTTCGCAACGGAGTATCTATAGCCGGCCGCACTTGTCGCGTGGTGCGCGGGCAGGGCTGGGCGGCACCAGAGAGGCGCCGCACGGTGGGTCAGAAGACCGTTGAGGCGGCAAAAATCCCGGACACGTTTTGATTCGAGTCCCATTGAGTGACTGTGGAGCTCAAAACGTGTCCGGGATTTTGGCCGCCTCAACGGTCTTCTGACCCACTGTGCACCGCCTGCTCGTTCCGCGCAGTCGCTCTGTCTCTCTCGCGCTCACGGGTCGTCCCGTACGGGTGCGAGAGAGACAGAGCGACTGGGTTCGTTCGGCACGTCGCAGCCGGGCCGGGCAGGCCGGGCCTCGGGGCATCGCGGCTCCTTTCCATGCCCAGGGCAAAGCGAGGCGGGCGTGCAAGTGCGCGTGACGTCACCCGAGCTATATCCGTGCCGTGGACGTGCACGCCACGGCCGCGGTTCGCCGCCCAAGTCGTGCTGCCGGCCGGTCCACAGACTTGCCGTATCGAGTCAATCAAGTACGGTCGCCTCTGTGAAGGCACCGCGCGCGACGGCGGACAAAATGTCAGATTTGAGGAGTCGTGAGCGTCGTGCAAAGTGCAGGCTTGAATTTTTAGCAGATGATACCTTTACACTTAAAAACATCCTAAAAGTGCAATACACATGAAGGTGTAATTTGTTCCGATTCGGTGTCGACATGGCGTACAATCGGCGTCAACGGGTAATATATCATTCAGAGTCAGACGCCATCCGGTCAGACCCCCTTCTCCGCGGTGGTGGCGCTGGTGGCTGGCGGGGACGTCCTCCACCCCACCCCCTCCCCGATCCCGGACGTGAAGCCACCCCGCGCAGAACCAACCCGCTTTCTCTCCGGCCGTGGACAAAATATGTTTTTGCGGTGAGGCTGCCGGACCAGGGCCATCTGATGACGGCGGTGACGGCGGGCGTGGAAGATCCCCGCACTAATGAACACGCCGGCCGGGCGCTCGCTGTCTCCCTCTGTGGAGCGGCCCGACCTGGGCCTGCCTGGGCCCGTGGGGGTGCGAGACGGACAGCGACCAGGGCGCTGTTGGAGCCGTCGTCGTGTGCCAAGCCGAGACTGCTGAGAGTTGGAACACCTGATTTGAACTTGAACTTGAGCAGCGCTGTGTGGGAGTGGAAGGGGTGTCCGGAGGGTCAGCCGCCGCCGACCCGGCAGGCGCCTGCATGTGCCCTTCAAGGCCCTCATGACCCTCATGACCTTCCCAGCGTCCCGCATGACGCGAGAGGCGCGTTCCAATTGAAAGGTGGAAAGCGCCACGCGAGTTCATGCATGCCGCCCCTGGGAATGCGTCACGTCATGTGAGGACGACAAGTCTCTGTCTCTCCCGCACTCATGGGGCGTCCCGTAGGGGTGCGAGAGATACAGAGCAGGGAGAGTGCTTCTTCAATCTCCGCAAACGAGGCGAAATTTCGGCCGAAGAGTTTGGCCTGGTTGGTGGTGCCACAGTGTGGGAAAGAATCGCTATCGAAAACGGCGCTGCCTGATCTTTTTGTGTGATGTGAAAAGTGAACAAGAACCACATGAAAGGGGGCTCTTTAGCCGCCCCAGCTGGGTGGGTGGTGGTGGGAGCGGAGCCGAGCCAGCCAGCACTCAACAGGTGCGGACCAACACCCCCTCGTCCCCTCGCCCGCCCCCACCCCACTGGCAGCGAGACCGCCGCCACTCGAGGGCTGGCTGGGCACCAGCACCACAGAGATTTGGGACCGACAGCCCCTTCCCGGGCACAGCCCCACCGGAACGAAAACCAAGAGGCAGCCCCACATGCAGGCAGGCCGCCGCACCACGCTGACGTCCGGCATGCCCTTTCGATTCCCACTGCCAGGCAACCGACGACGCCCGCTGCCTTTTTACCTTGAACACTTCCAGGGAGGCCTTGAAAAATTGAGAGGCAGGATGCCAACACGAGAACAGCAAACAGCGACCGCCGGGCGCACAATCGCACAATGGATGTTGTGCGCTTAGACACTGGACACCGCTGGCCGCAGGAGTACGCGGAGTGTGAATGTTCGCCGAACCTGAAGCCCTGACTGACTGCCTGGCTGACCGTGCGACAAGCAAGTTGCAGCCGAGGCGTGACGCCGTGGCGACACAGGACGACGGAGATAAGGAGCCGGGGGCTCTCCTTGACAGAGTGGGCCAGAAGACCGGTGGAGGCGGTCAAAATCCCGGACGGGTTTTAAGTTCCAGAGTCGATCCAGAGTCGCTAAATGAAGCTCAAACCGAACGTATGACCCCCACCAATAGATTGCTCTGCGAACGAGGAATCCATTGTTGGTGTCACACGTTCGGTTCAAGTCCCACTTAGCGACTCTGGTGGAGATCAAAACGCGTCTAGAGTTTTGACCGGCAGCGCCGGTCTTCTGGCCCACAGTGCGTTACTCTTGACAAGCCGCGCACACAGCAGCGCCATGCGAGTCAAGCGGCAGCGCAGCCCATGCAAGAACCAGGAATGTATGAAAATGTATGAACGGCCTCAGGTCCATGCGCCGTTCGGACCACCGTCACCCAACTCTGCTTGGTCTTTGACGTCTCAGGCTGCCAACTAAACACTCGGAGTGGAACTGCCGTTATCTTGATGACTAGACGCAGTACTCGACTCCACCCGCGCTCAGGGACAACACACTCGAAGGGGTGTTGATGCCTTGCATGACGCACTCACTATCTGCCGGACATGGGACTCAAGTGCACCCGAAAAGCACGAACGACGTGACCCGGGACCTTTCCGCGTCCTGAAACGGGCTTTTCCTATTCGAGGCGACGACCTTTGGCGACGCGTCCCAGCGATTTTCGGAAAAAATATATCATAATGTCTCAGGAGTGACTGGACGTGGACGGACGCACAGGTGCGACCGGCATGTCCTTCCGCAAGGGGGACTCTGCGCTTACCGCTGCGTGTGATTTGCGTTAAGTAATCCAACACAGGAAGGGAACTAGAATCACAGTAAATCGACACGGGCACGAAACTACGCGAACTCGCGACGCACTTTGCACAGTCCGATTCATGCACAGGGACGCAACCAGCGCGCACGGACGGAACGGAACGCCTCGGCTAGCCTCCACTCGCCGAGAGTTGAGACAGAACAACGCACGCCAACGAACGAAACAAGCAACAAGCTACCCTGCCTCCCCCCTCCTCCCCTCCCAGCACGCGCCCACCGCCGAGCCGAGCCGAGCCGGCCCGCTATGAATGACCAGTGGTTCCCGTGCCAGCCAAGAGAGCGCGCTGCGCTCCATTACGCCCTGCTATGAGAAATTGTGCCAGGAAATTTTTCATAAAGCCAGAGGCCGCACACAACCACAACAAACAACAACAACAAAATTGACTGAAGCCCAGCAGCCTGAACCTCATTTGTGTGGATGACTGGATGTGTCTGATTGAATGAAGTTGTGTGTTCTCTGCGTATTGGTATATTGCTATTTAGCGTATCCTCCCAAGTTGCCATACTGATCAGGCGCTGATTCATCTTACCCTGCCTAGCAGGTTGCCTGTTCCCTCTCCAGTGCTGTTCTATTTGTTGCTGTCGTTGGCTTTGTGGTGTAAGTCATTGGTTTGTTCCATAACAAAAATTGTCTCTCCACAACAACAGCAACATTGTTATAACAATTTTCTGTGTGCTAATACTTTTCAGATCCAACGGTAATAGTACCATTACCATAATGGAAAATGGTCCGTTATCGGAATCGGTCATTTATAATGAAAAGGAGTACAAAGAACTGTTACTTAACAGTGGAAATGAAGATGCATCCATTAGGAAAGCAACATCTCACAAGATTACTAATTTCTCATCACTTGATGATGATGACAAGAAGAGAGGGTCACCATTACGTGATGAGGAATTTATCTCCGAAGCTATTCCTCAAGCGACTTTGTATGATACTTACATTTCTAAGAAAATTTTATCTCCGGGCACCAAGGGACTGCGACCTCATCTCCATTCCACATGCATTTTTGTTGTTGAAAGTATTGAGCTGCTAGACACAGACTTCTCACAAGTTGTTGAAAGAAATACTATGTTCAGTACAAACCTTGATCATAATCTGGAACTTGGCTCATGTGATTCAGAAATAGATAGAGCTCTTGAATTAGTTCTGCTGGATATGAATGAGGGTGAGAGAAGTGAAGTGATACTGTGTGCCACCAAAAGAGAAGGAAAGCTCAGAGATCAATACATTCCACCTGTCCCTTGTATAAAGTGTGTCATAAATTTAGGGAAAGTGACTAAACTTCCCAAGCATCAAAAATCTTCTCTCCTTGTAAACTATAACTATTTACTGTCAACTTTGAATGTTAGCACTGAAGAAAAACTTAAAATGGCTTTGAACGATAAATCATGCGGTGTTGATTTGTTCAAGAATGAACGATATGTTGACGCCTTCCACAGATTTGCATCAGGAGTGAAAACACTCTTGTTAGTCGAAATGGAAGAAATAACTCCATCCCTGCGTACTCTACTTTCTACACTTTGTAGCAACATGGCAGAGTGCCAACTTAAAGAGAACAACCCCACACAAGCTGTATCCCTGTGTAAGAAGGCCCTTCACCATGATCCTGCTAATGTGAAAGCTTTGTATCGCCAAGCCTCGGCCACTTGGGCACTGGGAGATGCTGACCAAGCTGATTTGTTATTGCGAAGACTCCTGCAACTGGACCCAAATAATGTGTCAGCAAAACGCCTCAATTGTCAAGTTCAAGGCAAAATTAAACAGTACAAGGATGAATTCACAAAAATGATGAAGAGAATATTCAGTAGCTAGCAATGCAGTTAATATTGAGAATTCCTGTGCATTGATGTGAGTCAAAATGGGCATTAAACAAAGCAACATTTGAAAAGGAAACCTCTTATTATTTCTCGCCTTTAAAAAGAATAAGAAGCGAATGGTCCACATTAAATAATAGGAGTGTTCAGAAATGAAACAAAAATACTCAACACTTTTGGTCCAACCATCACATACAAAAAATTAAAGGAACATTTCACACTTAGAAACAAAATTACACAAGTTAAGCACCATATTCAAGCCACAGGCACATCAATATGGGATCAAGGTTAAAGAAATAGTCATATTAATTTTGGTTTAGGGGGGAAATGCTGATGAAAATCACATTTGCCAAACAAACAACATTTCAAAAAAGGAGAGCTTGTTCTCAGTTGCTCACAATTAAGTACCTGAAATGGAAACAACATTTGGTTAAAATCTGGAATTATATGAGTAGCGAGCAGATGCCTCATACTATACTTACTATTCACCCGCAAAACAGATCTCACTCTTTCACCAATGGCATCAAAAGAGAGTCCTGATAGAGTAAAGTTGTTTTCTGCTCTTACCTTGGTAAGAGCATCCCAAAGTTTGCACCTACAAGTTCACAAAGTTCAAACAAAAATTGAACCTAATTGGCAAAAACAAATTGTGTACGTGAAAAATTGCATAATAAATTATAACTTACTTTGGTTCATCTGGAAAAGTCTCACAAGCCCATTCCAGAAGCTTTGCCCGTGGCTTCCACGAAGCAGTCCTAGAAAATTTCAGAAACCATGTGTCAGGGGGTAAGAGGATAAACAAATGTGACCAGCTGAAAGATTCAGAAATATGCCAACCTTGGGGAGCTTTGTTCTGAAGGGTGATTTTGCATAGATTTGTCATTAACTACTGGATTGCGAGCTTTGCAGTTATTGTTAGTCTCCTCATTAACTTTTATATTTGCCATTTTTTCAGAAAGCCCAATGCTTCCCGGAGGCAAATTTGACAGGCGATTCTTTCCTTTGACAGGCCTGAGGTCAATAGAACTTTGAGCCTTAGATGATTCAACAGCCAGTGGCAAAGTAGGCTTCTTGTCACAATAGGAATCTGAACTATCTTCACTGTTAACATTATCAGCTGAGTTATAACCATTGACATATGCCACTTTGCCATGGTTTGAAGTATGATCAAATGACAATAGACCATTGGAAGATCCATCCAAATCAATGCATGAAATTTCTTCTTTGAAACCATCTTCAGAAATGGAATGGTATGAACTACTGCTGCTTTTGTCACAGTCTTGTTTAATGAGATCTGCAGCTCGTGTATCTACCTCTTCATAGGTTTCTGGTAGAGCTGAATTGAAGGAGAGTGTCTGACTAGCCTCCTGCACAGTGGCTGGTGAAAATTGCCAATCAACCTAGGAACAAGATATTTTTTTTTTAATTCACACATTTGAAATTCCATATGATTTAAGAACCTAATGTGCACAATTAGGCCAAAGGTACCCACCGCTGGCAGAGGCTCACTCTTTGACTCCACTACAGCAGATATTTTGGGCAGATCACTTGAAATGCCAATACGATCTTCAACAACAGCAAAACCTTCAGTATCCAATAAAAATTTCACCAAATCTGCACCAAAAATGAAACATTTTTAAAAACAAAGGCAAGGCAACAAGTGAATGATGTAACAGTACTTAAACACACACACACACACACACTTACCAGTGTGGGTAACCAATGCAGGGTCAAGTTCTGGCAGCAGTTCTCTGTTGGCCTCCCAATGTTCTTGCAATGCATATACAGACATATGCCCATTTTTTTTAAAGATCTCATAAAAATACCTGCGATAAAAATTTGCATGTCCCAATCAGAAGTGAGAATACTGCATAAAAGAACAAACTCACAAAGGAAGAAATAAACATACGAGTATATGAATTCCTCGTTTTGATTCAAATGAGGAGGGATAGAAATCACAGGATTGTCACCAACATTCAGGCTGTCAGGCTGTAATAACAGGGTAAATTATAGAAGACATGAAAACTGAGAAATCAATATCCTTTAACTTTCACAGTAACAGCATTTAAACTCACATCAGTCTGGTAACCAAAGTTGTTCGCTCTGGCTTCAATTAATTTTGCCATAGCATCACTGTATTGTATGTTGCTATTCCTAGGAGAAAAAAAAAAAGCTTAAATGAAAGAGGCGAAAAGAAAGCCTAAGACAAGATTAAATAAGGCAAGAAAACTGACCCTTGAGAAAAATTGTTCTTGGGAATTAAATTGTCAGTCTTAAAATCTTGACTCTTAGAATCACATCTTGTCCTCTAAAATCACCAACAACATCAATAAAATTCAACATTAGAACACAAATGATACTACACATTGTAGAACAAATGGTGAAAACAGGTACTACCTTCTTTTTGCTGTGATCATGCTTGTTATCTTTCTCAAATTCTTTTTTCCTACAGAAAAAAAAAAGAAAAAAAAACAAGGAAGGGTATGTGGTTACACAGAACTAAAGTAATGACTTCATTATAGTAAAAACGAAATGATTACCTCTGCTTCTTAATGGGGCTCTTAGAAAGAGGAGTGGTCTCAAAAGTATGTGCTCTTACTGGAGGAGCACATTCACATTGAGATTTTATCTCACCATCCGGTCCTGTGATGGCAAGCTTCACAACAACTGCACTACAATCAGGAGTGAAACAATCTCTAGTTAAAAAATCCTGCCACAAAAAACAAAGCACAACTAATATAACACTGTCAATAAATCAGACCACATTTAAAGTGCCTGCAAAGTTTTCATCTCACCTTCTCAGACAATTTTTCTATAGAGAGATGTTCTCGAAAATCTTTCCAACATGATAAATGAAAATGGATGTTACAGTTTTCTGAGCACACAATTGTCAAAAAACCATTAAAATCTGGATCACTAAAACAAGAGAACATAATTTAATTAAAGTTGTCCGAATTTTTTTCCAAATTAGATCATAGCACGAAACAGAAATATATTACATTGAATTGTCTGAGTATGATCAATCCAACTCACCTAAAGAATATGTTACGAGAGGGGATAATGTGCTGGTTCGAAGTTGTGCCACATTTCTCATAGAAGCACTGTGCATCAGGTTTGTGGTAAATGCCACAAGCCAGTTTAGCACTTAGTAATTCCTCCTAGAGTCAACAAAATGAAAGTGAATAGTTTTAAGCAGTTTTGTTTGTTTGGTCTTTTAATTTAATTTAACTTGAGGAAAAAATTAAAAAAGCAACAGTAAGAGTTTGATTTACCTTAAGTTGACTGCGCTCAGTAACATCAATGACGTCATGAGTGCCTGGCCAAGGAAACCGAGGAAAAGGGGTTCCTCGCTCTATAAACGCCAAGCCTCTCATCACAGGGAGCAGAGCCTCCTTAAACCTTTGAATAATTTGGGAATTTAAGAAGCAAGGATACTACAGTGTTACATTTATCACACAAATCATGAAACTGCAAGTGAGTTACCTGTTGAGTCTCAACAATGCTTTTCCTAATAAAAGGAGGATTGCAGGAAACTTCAGGTGCTGCTTCCCTAATTCCAGACCTTCAAGAACTTTAATGCCTTTTAAAATATCTGTGTATTCACCAGACTCAATGAGAGCCTGTGAATACATGCATTGCAGAACAACGATATCCATTGGATCACTGAACCCAAGATTCTGTACAGAAGCCAAAAAGATTCATCTTGGTTTATTTGATTTTGTTGATTAATTGAATTTATAACGCCATGCGCCACAAACCTCAGCATCAGATGGATGAGACCGTATTGTGTCCAAAGCTTTCTCAAACTTATCAACTGCCTTCCGGCCAAAGCCTTTCATAAGGGCCGCAGAGCCATCTCTGCATTCACTATAAACTTGCTGCAAGCCATGAACAGTATTAAAAGAGGTACCAACAGACATGAAATTCTGAAAACAGTATTAAATTATGGAATAAGGGACACAAATACTTACATCTTTCAGAGCTGTGATTCTCTCCAGTTCCTTTTGAATCTTCTCCTCCTCTGCTCTCTTTTTACTCTTTTCCAGCTCACGCGCTTTCATCAGCTTCAGCTCCCTTGCTTTAGCTTCTTCCATTTCACGCGCCTTCCTTTCTGCCAGTTCCCGCGCCTTCTTCGCTTCCAGCTCACGCTCTCTCTTTCCTTGCAGTTCCTTTTCTTTCCTGAGCCTTTCTTGTTCCTTTTTTTTCTGTGCAAGTTCCTCAAGCTCCCTTGATTCTCTTTCAAGAGCGTCTGTGATTTCCTTGTTCTGCTGTTTAAGAAGTTCCTGTTTCTTCTCCAGGTCCCTTTTTTTCTTAGATTTCTCATCAAGCTTTCTGTCCCAATCATCATCTTCGACTTTCTGGCCTGTTTGAGAAGTCTGGGATGACTCAGGCTTGGGAGTTGGTGGCTGCTAAGGAAAGATAACCAAAAATTTAATAACCAAATCATTCACCTCAAGACTACACACCAAATGTTAAATGCTGATAAAAACCTTCTGGCAACGTCGCAGGCTATTTTCGAACTCTGGGCCTGATTCGGGGGAGAATAATTTAAAGAAATTACAAGGAAATGAACAATGAAAAGCCTTGCATGCGAGCTGCCCTGCCTGCACATTGATTTAACAACTTACTTAATTCCCTCGCCATCGCAAATAGGTCCTCCAGACCAGTGCCAGAACAGTTGGCCGCTCCATCAGCAAGATAGAGCATTGCATCATAGATACAATGCCTGCCGAGGGCGGCCTTGGCTGCGCGATAATACCCCTGAAATAATTTGATATCTGATAATTAAAAGCATGGGTGGCAATATTGTTTCAAAACAACTAATAGAAGAATGTTGACACACTGGCGACAGTACTGTTGCACCATTTCTTACCTTCACATACGTAGGGTTGGCCTCAATGGCACATTTTGCACAGCTTTCAGCTTCATGAAATTCCTTTTTACTCAGATGGGCCTGCGCCAAATTACAATTGAGCACTGCATTGCGCGGGTCAAGTTTGAGACCTGCAATCAAAGCAACAGTTGTTGACATGATATGCACAGATTAGTTACAGAAAAATGCATACAGCTTTGAGGACAGGACAGGCAGTAAGATTCCAGCTCTAGTGATTACTGCGATCGCGAACGCGACTTTGCGGACACAGGTAAATGTATAAACACCTATCTCCATTGAGACGGACGCAGCGAGAGAACCGGCAACAGAATAACAGGATATGGCGACCCGACAACAACAGAGCACCTATGTAAACACAAGCTTACCGCGCTTATAATTTTCGATTGCTGCAGTGTACCGTCCACTCTTCATACATTCATTCCCAGCCGTTTTAAATTCCTCGACCTCGGCGGATACCTGATGGCCTGCCATCTGCAACCACAAAGAGAGAATTGGCTTGTTGTTCCATCTACCTGTCGAAACATCACCACAACACACATACTCCACCTTAACCCTCTCGGTGGCAGTAAAATCCTCAATCGTAGTGAATTTGGGAGTAGCCAGATGAGATCCAAAGTGAAAGAACACTCCGTGCGGTGTTGTGGGCCCGAAATCCTCCAGAAATTTGGGTAATTACGAAAACCTTTGTGACAATCGGATCGCGACCGAAGTCCTCTCGCTCTCGCCTCGATGCTGCTTCCGCGTCCGTGTCCGCATCCGGATGGGAGGGGGCGGTAGGCGGAGGGGCGTTTGAGTGAGCGGTTGCGGGAGGTTTGCTATAGTCCACTGCTCAATCCAGCTCGTTTTCAGTTTGAAACTGCTGCTCAGAAACTACGCGGCTTAATAGTGACAAGCGTCTTCTGGAAGCAACGCATAGTCTCTAACTTGTGTTGTTCTCGTTCTCTCTTGCTAGATTCAAAACGGGTGAAAGTTCCCGCTACACAAGCACTGCTACAAAATTAAAAAGTTTCTGCTACACTCTTGAAAAGGTAACACATCAACACATCACTGAACTGTAAACACACCCGATGAATCCTCCGAACGGCGCTGCTAAAAGCTAGCCATGAAAACAGTTTTGGGTGCATGAGAAAAGGATGGAAGCCATGGAGAGAAGATTTAATTTCTTTCGACCTTGTTGGCCTTACTGCCACGCTGACGACAGCAGAACAAAACCAACAAATCAAAACAAAACACTAGGGTCAAGGTTGACGTTGTTGGTTTTGGTTTTAGTTTTAGCAGTAAATTTTGTGTTGTTATGCTTAATTGTGAAACGTCAAGTACATAGGCGATGACAGGTGACAAGTGTCAGTAACAGTCACACATCAAGAACTCGTGTTTGATTCCAAACTTAACCCTCTAAATGTTCTGTTGTTAGTAAAAATTGGAGATGAATTTCAGCTCAAAGAAAAATGTCTTAGTAAATTTGGTTCGTGGTCTTCGACCAATTTCTGTTAAAGGTTTTCACACGTCAAGGTAGGCTCAGAAACAGCTCTGTAAATGAGTATAGTTTTCAATTCTTCTCCAGTTGTATTATCTCAATGTCTAATTACAGATTTTCGGGTGAAAAAAATTATTATGATGTGTTAAATGTAAAAAGTGACTGCAGCTCAAAAGAAATCAGGGATTCTTTCATTGACCTTGCGAAAAGGGTAAGTTGTGTACAACGTTTAATGTCACAAGACAATGCTCATTAGGCATTGATAAAGGATAACAAATTAATTCTGTCATTTGTTTTTTTTGTGATAGTGCCATCCTGATGCAAACCAAAATGATCCTAAAAGTCATGCCCGGTTTGTAGAACTCCAGAAAGCGTATTCTATTCTCAGCACACCCTCAAAACGCCATGATTATGATGCTAGTCTTAGAATACCTTATCGATCAAATCCTGGTCGAAGGATGGATCCTACAGACGACTATAGATATTATCAAGAAAATTTTAGTGATGAATTTAAAGATTTCTATTATAGAAGGTATACACTATAGTGATACTTTTTGGAGTCCAAATGTAACTCACCATATGTTAATGTGAAATCTTTTTTTCTGTAGCCAACGGCATACAGACCCCAACCCACCAGTACAAGTTGGAGCTCTCAAAGTCACTGTACTTCTTCTGGCGTTCACAACAGTTGGGGCCTTCCTGCAGTATATATTTTTAAGGTAAATTCTTTTCTTTGTAAGCACTCAGCTAAAGATAAGATATATCAGGTACCTGATTAAGAATTTTTTGGGGATCCTTTGTCATGACCCTGCTTATTTGGGGTGCACTAAGTGCACTAATGCCATGTGTCTATTACTCACAATTTGTAATGAATGATGAATTACTATCTGCAGACGGGAAGAAAGGCATAATGAACCCGTCCCTTGCCCTGTTCCCAATCCCCACTGTCATTCCAATCCAGTTTTCCTCCTGAGGTACATTTTCCTTTACACCCTACCCACAGCATTTTTAGCTCATTTTTAAACCCAGAAAAACAATTTTATTTGTGGCTTGTTTGAATTAGATTATCGAGGGAATGTCACTCATTGTTTGCTTTTTTTTTTTTTGTCATCAGGTGGCTGTATAGACGCAATTTTAATGAAGAAATGGAAAGACATCATAAAGCAACTGCTTCATACCATGCACTTAAGCAAGAAATGGAGAAACGGTCTGAAGAATATGACATCGCAAAGTTGAGAACAGCCTATTTTAAAGAAATAAATGGACTGGTTGCCATGCACTTAGTTCCTGAATTGATTCGTCCAGAGATACCAGGTTTTCATACTAAGCGTCAGAGTGTAAAGGTGGAATCACCTGTTAATGCAGTTGAAGTTCCAGACAAAGCAAGCACATCAGTGCCTGAAAGCTCAAAGATTAATGCATAGTTCCTTCAATATTGAATAATTATAGGTTGATATGTCAAACAAATCTGACTTTTGAGGATCCATGAAAATTGTTGTTTTGTTTTCACCCCAGATTTAATAGGCCTTACAAAGAGTGAAATGTGTGAATAAATTATTATTAGCTCATCGCCCTAGTTCAGTGCTTTTATTGTTACCCCAGCCATTCCGGTACTGCTCGGCTGTGTGGGCCGCATTTGCCGTGCACCTCGGCTTGCGTCCCGCGTCTCCGATTAGAACATTCCAACGTTTAAAAGCGTCTTGGTATTGGAGTTGTGGCCCAGATGTTGTGTGAATCAAGGCAAATTTTTGGTCAGGTTTTCTAGATTGTCCTGGGATTATGTTGTAATGAGAGAGCTGACAATAAATTCTTCAGAGTCAACAATACAGTATTTATAATTATAATTCAAATGAAAATTACATAACATTTTCATGCTAGTTTTATCTGTGAAAAAATACTGGGAGGACTTGAGAGTCGTTTCTTTCTGCTTTGGTTTTCATTACTATCTTTCATTACTTTAAGCTTGTCTTCAATGTCTTGACGAGTGATGTCACCTCTCAACGAAAGAAGACGACGCAGTTGTTCTTCTGTTAAGTCAGGATACTTCTCAATCACAAGTAACAAGTCCAAAGATAACATCTCTGCATCTTCTGAGCGAATAACTTCAGTCAAGGCCTTGACTGCATCCAGTGGTGAATCTGTTGCTAGTATCTGTTTGCAGTGGTAAACACCATTAATTATTTCCACAACCAGGTTTTCATCCCAGATGTTAAGATGAGAGAGGACTTATTTTGAACTCACATTAGGAGCAACCCGTGAGAAAAGAGCTTTTAGTTGATCTGCTTCATGGGTGACTTTCTGAGCTAACTTTCTTCTCTGATCGAGCTCCTTCAGTGATAGTTTACGTTGCAGCAGGGCAGTAAGATACCCTCGTGCAACATGATTCTGAGCTTCAGTTATAACCAATTCGAAATTCTTCTCACACAGGTGCACATAATCCTGAAAACAAAACAGTACTTGTGTCACCAGTAATACCCGTCATTAACTTGGAAAATGCAAATGGTGCTGGTTCAATTAAGGACACAATGACTTCCAATTGAATCCTCTCACCTGAAAATAATCCTCCAGAGTTACACAGATTGTGTCCACCGGGATGGAGCTGCTGAGCCATTTTGGGGTAGCAATATCTTTGAAATGAACATCCAGGTCAAGGAAAGCTTCCTCCAGTAAAAACTGGGCAGCTTCATTTCTCAGATTCTATCATAAACAAAGAAAAAGAGTTTAAAAAAAAATATATATATATATATATATGTGGTAACAAGTGTAAAAAAGTATTATGTCCAAAAAACCTCTTGTTTTTATAGGCTAAAAACAGACTTACTTGGAATGTGCTCAAAAGCAACTCAAGTTTTACAGCTGAGTCCCTGTCATGCACACCAGGCCGCCAATATTGAGCTTTCAGCTGTTTTGCCAACTCCACAAATCTGGAGCAATTATTTACAATAGTTATCATGTAATGAGTAAAGAAAGGAACTTGACTGCGATCTACAAAATGACGACTCTTAAAGGTGATGATTGCAGTTCGGTACAGGCGACCATATTGTGTAACTTGGTCCATGGATAGCAGGAGGGCACGGTGTGTCAGCTCCTGACTAACAAATTCACACCCACACAATGTATTTACAAAACCAGAAACAATCATATGAGATAAATTACTGCTGAGTGTACAAAACTCGTATCACCACTTAATACCTGATTGTCTTCGTGACAACGAGATTTTGATCTATCATTTGGAAAATGATGACAGGGGCAGATGTGTGAAAGAAACCATCAGTTTCACCACCTTCAGGAGCCACGCCAGCCCTCCAATCAGCCTGCTCTGCTTCCAGGGTCTTCCGCATCCATTCCTGGTAGTTGTTTTCCATCACCTAAAGTGGTTGCGGAAAAAATGTTTTGACATTTTATTCTTCAAGTTGTCAGTACACTTGACAAATCATTTTAAATTTATACTTCAAAAGACAGAAGATAAAATACCTGCAGATACTTGTCCTGCAGGGCATTTACTGTTGCTTCACACAATAATGGTCCAAGATGTGATGTGTCGAAGGATAGCTCGGGATGATGCATTAGGTCAGGACCAGTATACGTGTTCGTGGTCCATGCCAACATAGAGACAAGCTCATTTCCCTCCAAGCCACTTTGCACCAACTCTTCCAGCTGATATAAAGAAATTAGTTTTAACAGAACATCATATATGACACTTATCTTACTACAAAGAACCACTTACATGTCCAGAGAGGCAATTGTGATACATTTCTACATATTTCTCAACAATATTCCAAGATGGAGGAAAGCATGGCTCACAAAGTGTTTTCACGACACGCAAATCCTCTAGGATGAGTAAACGAGTCAGCTGCAAGAAAGGGAGATGATCAGGTTATGGGAAGCACCATTCAGTTCTTTCAGTTTTTAAATTGGAAAGGAAAAAGGGTACAAACCTCCAAGTATCGAACAAGCCACATCTTTTCATCCCTTTCATCAACATGGGTGCCTTCAATGCGCTGGGCCACAGATCGCTCCAGAACATCCATAGCCATTTTTCTCCAGTGCTTTGGTCGGCCAGGTGGTTTGAAACCACTCTGTCTTTCTCGCTAGAAAGATGGAATAGGTTGAATTGCTAATGCAACATGAAAATAACTCAATAAAAACAGTAAAATAATAGTAAAGTCACCTGGGCGGCAAAATTATCTTGCATTTCTTGCCATTCTACGATACGAAGGGCAGTGACAATAATTGTGGGCTCTTTTCGGACTGTGTTCAATGTTCTCCCTAAGACTACACGAACTTGTTTCTCCAGCAGGCTGCTCAGTTCTTCAACATCTTCAAAGTAAGCATTCAATAAAACACAGTCTGCTGCAGATTGATTTGGTGATTTGTGCAGTTCCCACAATAGATCATCCCTCGAATTTTCCAGATCTGTCAAGCTCTGAAAAAGCAAAATTATAACAATCAAAATATTTCAAATTGTTCAACTGAATTTAGTAATAGAAGGAGGCAACTGAGGTTCACCTGTCTAGCGTGTAGGAGGTCGCCTTCACTTATCCATTGCTTTGTTTTCTCAACACACTCTGGAACAGTAAATATATGTTTCAAGTTTTCCATCGCAGTTACATATTGAGAATGGCGACTATTTTCTTCTCTGACGTCTTGCAGGTTCTCACAGAGAGCTGGTACTTCACAGAACAATTGATCCATTGTTTTTAAGCTGAAAATTGTTAAATGAAAAATTATTTTATCATTTCTGGTCCATTTTCAAGATTTTACTACAAAAAATGCCTCTGACACATGCCTGCCTTTGATTTCCTTAATCTCGCTCAAAGAAACCTGTAGTTGATCCAGTCCCACTCGCACACCATCCAACTGGCTTTGCATAGCTGTTTTCAGCATAGCTTCAACTGATGCTTTCTTTCTAGATACCCGCCTCTTATACTGCTCCACCTGAAATAAATACAATATTTCAAAAAGAACGAAACCACACCTCCCAAAGAATCTAAATAAATTTTCCAAGAACTGGAGTGAACCAAATTGTGAAACTCACTTTCTCCAACTGCCCTGCGCGCTGGAGCATGTTGATGACATGTTTAGTAGCAGTAGCTCTAGCCTCTGCTTCGAGTTTATCCATAATATCAGACAATTACTATTTAAAAGATCAAATTGATGATGTATTTAGGTCGACTTCGTGAACCTAACCTAACTCTGGAACAACATCCCAATTGACAAGGCTCACTCAGCTTTTTTTTTTTTTTTTTTTGACAGACTTATCAGCCCCAGTTCACTGATTAATTTGAACCGGACTATTTAAGAAAAAAGAGAGCAAATTAGAAAAGTGAATGTCACTATAGCTGTCAAAGTTAGAAGGAATAATTCATGTTGAAAGATGTTGACCAACATCAACAACCCACCCCACCCCTTTATTATTCGCACGACGCACGACAAGGACAAGCAGCCGACGTAAATGAAAGAGGGAAGGGGAAGTATACATTTGAGAAAGAGAACTGACAGTGGGAGGGGTGTTCTGTCTGTCGAACAAGGGAGGTAAGGGGCGAAGAAATGTAGTTTCACAAATTTTTAAGTACTTTCTGTCACTTTAATTGATGAAATTTCCATTTTGCATACAGTCAAGAAAATTCAAAACACTTATGTTTTACTCCAAATTTTAAGTGTATTTGGCATTCTATCAACGCAACTAGTGGCGGCTTGAAGAAAACAATGAATTTGTTAATGTTGACTAGAGCTACCTGAAATTATTGCAAACAATGAATAAGTTAACAACTCTGAGAGCCAACTGAACAGATTATAAGTTCACTTGGCAAATCACAGTGGTGCTTTCCTCTATACCAGAGTAAACTGAGAATTATTAACATAATTTTATTTTTTTTAAACCTTTTTGAAATGTTTATCATGTACACATATCAAATCCTATCACACAACCGTTACAAGAGAAAAATAAACCCTATTGCATCAGTTGTAATCATTCTTAAAACCACATCATAAAATAAACAAGTCTGATCCTTTGTGTTTGGTCCAATGTGCTCCTATCTTTGCTCAATACTTGCAAGATTTTCTCTTGACGGACAAAACTATGACACTATCCCAAGACACGAACTAACACATCAAGCACCCCAGTTATCTCCACAAGATCAACACACAAGGAATTTGCTCACTTAACTTATCATTGAAAAAATTAAAAACAGATCGGCTTTCAAAGTACGGCAGAATTTTGTGCACAGTTCCACTCTTAAAAATTACACACTTAATGTCATCACTACACATCAAAAAATATCTTATTACAAAAATAAGTAAGAAAAATACTATATTCTAACATTTTTGACAGGCGGTTGAGGATATGGAAAAATCACAGAATTCCTGATGAGAATGCATTAAAATAATGGTTCTAACCCTGTCACAAAGCCATCAAGTACATTCATATGACTGTTGGGTGTTGAGAGTAACAGTTCACAAGTCTTTCTCATACACTGTTTAACCAAATTCATTTGCTAATGCAAACAAACACATAAGGCAAGTAAGGGTTATTACGATAATTTTTTATTTAGTTTTCTATATTTAACCCTTACAATGATCAAGTAGCTATACTTTAACATAAAATAAACATTCAAATTTTATCCTGATTAGGATCAATTCTTCGTTTTCCGCTGCTAAAACCATCTCAAGGTCACAAAATTAATAAAATATGCTAACTGTTTGGTGAAGAAATCTGAGTCAAGGCGTACTAAAAAATTCAGCAAAAATTAGAGCAAAGTTCAGTCTAAAGGAAGTTTTGCTGCTCTTACTCATCAAAGAAGACAAAACCTAGTAGATGGAAAATTATTAAAGATCATACAGATGGTAAGTTTCATTACCAATGACCTTAAAAATAGACCTCAGTAATTCCTATAACAGTGAAAATGTAAGAACCCTGTGACACAAATTCATTCTCCTTCCGAAGCATGTGCTTCCCAATGTCTCTCCAGGGTACTCGTAGTTTCAAACTTCTCTCCACACTGGGTACACAGGAATGGTTTAGAACGGAGGTGACTGACACAATGTTCTTTCAGATCGTTACTATCAGAAAACTGCATACCACATTCAGTGCATCCAAAGGGCTGAGTAACTATTACATCTTTGGTTTCTTCTTTCTCTTCTTCAAAACAACTGAGGGATAGTTCCTTCTCCTCTGACTCACGTGAATGTGCCCAAACGTGTCTGTTTAAAGAGTGCCGTCCTACACAAATAATACCACATTTAGTGCAACCATATGATCGAATATCCCCATGAGATTTCAAGTGCTCATTAAGAGAATCATGGCAGCTGAATGTATCACCACACTCACCACACGTCTCAGAAGTACTCTGCTCTGGATCAATGTCATTGCTACTGTCACTACCACAGGACACTGATTCATTATCCTCTGGAGATTCTACCATAGGTTCAATAATAACTGATCCATTATCATCGTCATTTCCATTTTCTTCAATATAATTGTCAGGCAACTCACAAATGGTCACTGTTGATCTGTGTGATGTCAGGTGGTCATCCAAGTCAGACTCAAACTGAAAACACTCAGAACATTCTGAACATTTGAACTGTTTAAGAGGCTGTGTTTCAAAATGAATTGTAAGTGGCACAGTACTAGTGCTACAATCTGAGCAAATAAAATGACTTGACTGCTCATGGAAGACAGTGAACAATCTTGCACAACGTGAGCACTGCATCATCTTTACATTAGTAGCAGTTGAGGATAAAACATTAGTTGTAGGTAAAGTACTTGTCTTGACACCATTCCCTTTACATTCTCGCAAGTGCCAATTGATACAGGAAGCCTTTTCAAATGTTGAATTACACCTTATACACAAAAACAAATCATCATCTGCAAGAAAATTTTTAAATTAAAACTGGAAACTTCACTGTAAGTACTACATGCAATTTGAATGAGATTAACTGACCTGTGCGAACCACAGAGGGAGATCCTGAGATGCCGTTGACTCCAGGCACTGCTTCTGGCATGTCTTGGACCACAAGGTACCAAGAGGGTGTATTTGTCTGAGGTGTTTGCGTGACCGATGAGGTTTGAATAATTGGTACAGTTGACTCTGTTGGCCCTATAATGGGGTTGTACAAATTTGGAACAGCAGGCACAGCAACTAATGGATCACAAGTTGCAGGCACAGGCACAGCAATGAAAGTTTCAGCGGGGTTTTGAACGGCTGTCACCATAGGGGTTTCTGCAACAGCCATCTGTGCTGGTAGAGCAACAACAGGTTCCACATGGTTGTGAGACACATATGGAGTTTGCATATTGACAGCTACAGGGGAAGCCGCAGCAGCAGACAGGATATCCGTGGTCATGGGCACAGCCAAGTACGTGTCTGCAGGTCTTGAAGTCATGATGGGTGAGCGGCCCATGTCAAGTGACTGGAACACATTTGGTCCTGGCCCTGCACTAGGCATTATGTCTAGGCTCATGGGCTGTGGGCCAGACATGGTTACCCAGGACTCGTAGGTGTTGGTTTGATGAATAACAGAGCCATCACTGGAGGCTATACTGACACTTTGGGTCTGAACCACCATATGACCTGAACCACCCAAACCATCAATATGGTTGTTCATTTGGTTCATAGGGTTTCCTCCCAGAATCCATGGATTATTCAGCATGATTATTCAAATATCTGGGGAAAAAGCAAACCATGTTGTAGAATACCATACTGCTGTTGATTTGAAGAGAGGCACTGGGAAACAACCACCTACACAAAGAATGCTTGTTTTATAAATTTTGTTTCATAAGGCTTTGTAGTATTAAAGGAAATGAGGCTAAGTGAGTTCTGGTTAACGAGGAAGAGACTCGTTATGCTTCGATGCAAAATAAGTCACTTTAAAATGCCATAAGGAAAAAACAAAACAAAAAACATAAGAGCCTTAACCTAAATAGATAGGAAAGTGGCCTCGGCAATGGATGCCGCCTATCAGAGAAAAGTTCATGATTTCATGCAAGTAAAAAACGTCCAGAGCATATGCATTTATTAACTACGCCTTACCTTCAAACTAATGTCATTTTGTTAAGGCCAAAAAAAACTCCCGGCACATACCCAACGCCGACATGTTTACTGATCGCTTCGCGTGAGCGCTCTGTCTCCGTCTCTATGTCTCTCTCCCTCTCTGCCACCCATCTCTTCCCCCACCCCCTCTCTCTTTATCAGCCGAAGCCATTTATTAGGAGAACTGCATTTATGGGTCTCCTGCTCTAATAATCGTTCTCCCGAATAAACGCAACTCCTCCGCGTTTTCAGTTGGGTAGGAGAATAAAAATACCAGAATGTTAAATTTGTTATACAACATATTTATTCCAACAAAAATGAACTTCATTGCAACACATTCAAATTGTACAGAACTTACACTGCATCCATTCCATACAAACATATTCTTTTAATACAAAGTCGAGTTCCTTACACGATTAATATACTTTACACAGATCATATGTTACGTAACAGTCGTGAGAAATGTACAAGTAGTACCTATGACCCAAAAAAAAAGGAAAAAAACCCCTCAAAGATTTCTGGTAAGACTCTTTTAATCCAATACTACAACACCCTGACATCCTTAGTTTAGCATTATTTTCAAACACCTTTGAACTAAACAGAGCTCACAATAAATCACAGCCCTTCATATTGAAACTTCAAAACACTTCCTATTTCGTTAACACACCACTTATATCTTGAGGTACAAAAATGGGCAGCGCTACTAATTTATTTTCACTGTATCCTAGTTAAATTTGTCTTGTTGCTATTTTAATGGCATTGTTTAACTGAATAAGCTTGAAAGGCACAGCTAGTATGATACCTGATAAGTTTTCTGAGCCAAAATATTTCACACATTGATGAAAATACCGCAGAAAGTACAGTAATGCAGTTTAATAATTAATTTAACTTGAGCAACAATGATTTGACTGGTAGGGCTTGCTTCTGCTTCATGGTTCTCTGCATGATGCTCTGTTGATAGCTGAATGAGGAAACGCCCTGTATCCCACAGAGTAATGAGAATCATTCAGAAGATATGACCACATAACCACAAGGTTTGTTTCAGGATACAACAAAAATAACATTGAGACACAATGCTTCGTGTTTATAATACTAAGTTGTAAGAATTTCTAAAAAGGCAATGACTTAAAATGTACATGAATATCCTGACACTTGACGATTCATAGCAAATACTGGTTGAAATATTACAGTGCACAAAGCTGAAACACTCATAAAACATCTCTTTAAATTCCCAAAACATCAGATACAGATGAGAAAGACCCTTGAGGAGATGCCAAAATAAAATGGATAGTTTCAAATCGGAACATTCATTATTGAAGTCATCTGGTTAAGCAAAGTAATGAAGTTCTTGCAGGATGCATACTCCTGCAAATCTAAAATTAATGATAAAATAATGTGTTATACATTTTTTAAAAAAATTAAAATAAATCTGTCTGGTCTTATTCAGTCTCTTAAGGATGTACAAGACAAAAATATAACCATTTATCTAAAATGACCATCAATGATAATACTGGACTAGAGGAAAACTTTCATAACTATGTTGATTAAAACAATCCATTGTGTATCCCATGACAGTTTATGCACAATTTTCATCTGTGTGTGGCTTACCATGAAAAAGGCATAAAGCAAGCATGTTAGGTCTGTGAACACCAGAGGTGTCATACAAGTTCACCTTGATCAGCAGCAGCACTACAATATGGGAAACATTCATTCTGCAACTGATAGTTACAATTGATTAAATAAAGAATTTAATAAGTCAACTAAAGGTCAAGAGTTTGTCACACACCTCTGTCCTCTTTCAATAGCTTACATCAAATGTGTTATTTTCTGATGATGAAAGAGTCGTAATGAAAGATAGAAAATCCAAGAGCACATATATGAAAGACCAAAGGGATAATTATGTAATGTAGCTACAGCTGTTAAATCACAAAGAGATGATGTCAATAAAAAAAAAAAGAAGAACAAGTTATTCTTGGTGAGGTTCAGAACAACTTCAGCATATTTAATTATAAATACATAAACCGATCATAAGTGGCTTGAAGACGTACAGAATATTAGGAAGAGTGTGCATTCCTACCAAGGATCAAAATTCGAGATACAGTGCATTTCATAATATTGTTCATACAATAAACCATAAGAACTAGCTAAAGCTCACGCCACATAAAAATTGAATGGGTTTTTTTGTTTTGTTTTTTAAAGAAATTTTGTAAATACAGGATAGTAAATACATTATGATTTACTTAAAACCTTGGGAGAAAGTTGCTGTAAGCACAAAAGTAACAGGGGATTTGAGAAACTTCACATTAGATGAGTCACAGGCAGGTTAGACTGTTACCATCAGTGGCAAAAGGCAGGACCCTAACAATAGACCATGCATGGAGTTTGTCTATGAGGCAATCAGTTCGGAGTCCCACTCACAGAGAAGAGACAAATACATTTTTTTGCCACTGATAAGTGCAAACATTGCATTAAAATGAACAAGAAGAACAAGAAAGAAACAAGAAATAACTCTTAAGCAGAGCACTTAATTAAAATAGAAATCACAGTAAGATGCTCAAGACACATGGTACACTGCAAAAATAAAGCAAAGCATCAGAACTTCATAAGGAGAAGGAATGAAGGTACTCTCTTTGAATCCATAAGGATATTTCCTCCAATGTTGAGCTGCACCTGGCCACTGAGTCCTTCACATAGTTAGTAACAAGTCTGAGAGTTACAACAGTCACAAAATGAATCTCCAACAACAAGTCAGCACCAAAATGTGGTCAACTTTCTCCAGAAGTAGTTTTGTTCACTATATTATTTGACTCAGATGCTTGGGCCGCCACTGAAAAAAAAAAAAAAAACAGAACCCACATTAAAAAAAATTGTACTAATGTTAGTATTTACATTTTTGCTTCAAATGTGTTTTGTGAGACTACTACTACTACATACTAGGTAAGATTTAATGTAATGACTAAAATGACCGTAGGAATGAAATTTGACCAAATGAAAATATAAAAATAATGACAGTAAGATAAGAATTTGCATACTTTCAGTTTTGTGTCTTCTACAGGCTTCTTGTCTTTCAGAGGCATCAAAGTACCACAGAGTAATGGCATATCTGCAACAAAAATCATTTAAAAATTTTAAATGATATGCTCGTTGTTAATATTTCTAGTTTTGTACCGATTTAAGTAATGTTAGATCAGCGTTCATGTACAATTCATTGAACTGCAAAAGAAATAATTTTAATTTACCGGTACCTTGTCTTAAAAGCTGGCTGCACTTCATGTGGGTTTCGCCTATCTGACCAGAAGAAGAGAATTCGATCAAAGAAGGGCTCAATATCTGCCACTTTGTCTTGCCAGCCCTCAGGAAATATGCGTAATAATCCTCCATTTTCCTGTAAAGTTAAAAGTTAATTCACAGCTCAGGGTTCATAATGAATGAACACCACTACTAACAATTAATACCTGAATATTCCAATCTCTATTCAGATAGTAAATAGCTGTAATGCAGCGTCCATCTTTATTAGGATTGTCAACATGTTTGACATAGTGAGTCCCATGGCCAGGATAACACGCCACCATTGCCTGCAGCAGAGAAAACAAAAAGGGGCATTCATTGTAATGTAATGAACACATAAAACATGAACAACAGGTCCTAATTAGGTACTGGAAAAAAGTATTATTAGATACAGTAAATCTTACCTTTGTCCGCCCATTGATTGTGTAGTTTCCTATTTTTCCATTGTTTGCCAATTTGTTTGCACGTAATATGATAGCATCTACTTGGCTAATTAACAGACCTATATTCTTGCATGATTCATCTTTGCCATCAATCCAAGTAATCTGATCACCTCTAATAGTTTTAAGATCATTTTTGACCTTATTGCTGACTAGTTGACCATCTTTGAAGACACCCTTAGTGTACATTCCAGTGACTTCTTGGAGCACAGACATTCCTCGCTTGTCCCCAAGGAAATTATCTACCACACAAACCCCAAACTGGTCCATGTCTCTAATTACAATCCTGCACATTTCATCAATGTCTTCCTGCTCTCCACATGGCTCTTCAATGATGCCCTCTTCATCTCTTTTACTTCGGTGAAGGAAAGGTGGAAATGATCTGTCACCTGCCAGGCTTATTTCGGAAAAGTCTTTGAGCCCAAAGCCATGGCTGGATGGATACAAAGTTGGCTTCTGCAAAGACATGTCACGATTTAAATCACTGTACTCTAAAGCAGGACTTAGGGTCTCGGTTCGGGCGTTCAGAATTTCACTTTCTGAACTGCCCTCATAGGTTATGGTACTGGCACCCTGAGCTCCCCACTCCTGCGCCCATTTCACTGTTTCCGCATCACTGGTAACAGTTTGTTTAGATTTAACTAGAGCTCCACTTTCAGATCCGACACTTTGACTAGCGGCACAGCTTGTTGAGTCAGATGAACTGATGTCCTTGTCAAGCCTGTCATCGGCGATGTGTTCCTTGCACACTACTTTGTGTTTTTTCCAGTGTTTTAACTGATGGTCTTTCGAGCAGTAAAACACGAGTTTACATCTAGCACAGCGCAAGAGATTATTGGCAACACCACAAAAATCACAACATGCCGCGGTATTCATTTTTTTGTGGGAAACTTGGAACTGGTCGGAACGAACATCTTTGGCATTGGGCCTGTCTGCGATCTGCTGAGGGGAAGGCGGAGGGGGAGGGAATGAAGGGGAGGGAGGGAGAACCACTAGAGTCAAGACGATAACAATGTCCGCATGACGCAGGATACTATAGAAAGCACCAAATCATAGCTCTGTGAAAAGAATGTTCCCGTCGCCTCCGTGTAGTTCCGGTCGTTTTGACGAACAGACCGTCGAAGGCTTAACGAGTCCGTTCATTTCATTCAGTTTCGAAATATGACCTCTGACTAGCGAGGTCAATGGGCCACAGCCTGCCCGAAATCCGCCGTTTGATGGCCCAGTATTTCGCGCCTTCGCGCCTCAAGTTCAAACGATCCCTTGCAACCTCCTCCAGAACTGAAGCGAGCTCTAGTTTATCTACGAAAACTGGTCTTGTTACGATACTGTGATGCGAGAAGCAGGGGGCAGGCTTGCTAACAGGGGGCAGCAACGGTAATGGCTAGGCGGGGGGCTATGCGCGAGAACGGTGCATTGTCAATTGGGGGGCCTTAACTCTCGCAAGCCGTGTAACTCCGATTTCTCAAAGGCAACCCAAAGTAAATGTGTTTTTCGGTGTATTAGGCTACGTAAGTTTATAATGAGACTCCTAATGTCACAGCAAAAGCCCATCGTCAAAACTCGAAAATTCAAATTTTAAAATTGCGGGAAAAAACTACTGAAAATGGCCTTCTTTCACTACTCACTATTGATAAACGGTGCAACCAATCGGTGTGCCATATGGCCTAATACACAGAATTGACCTTTTTTAACAAGACAGCATAGCGGGAGATTGAAGAAAAGCCACCGTCATTGAGCATTAGAGCACCCCATTTCTGTTATACCACTGTATTTTTGCGTGGTCTCGCGCATTGCCTCCACTCTGGCCATTGCCGTTGCAGCCCCCTGTTGTTAAGACGTGATTCAGGTCAGCCGTGCACGCAGTGTATGCAGTGCCGCAAAACAACACCACCAACACCAGGAGGTGCATTTGGCGAGTCTACTGTAAAAATACTCAGCTGAACTGCACTGCCTGATACAGTTTAAAAGGCACCTTACCTTATAAATCCTGCAGGTCGGTTGCGCCCCGACTAGAGGGGAAGCAAGCCCATTCACAGCCAACATCGTTGCAGTTTATCGTTTCCTTGCTTTCTTCAAGCGTGATCTAATTCATGCGTCTTCTCAGCACACAATTGTTCTCCCGCGTTTCATCACAGTTCACGCCGACGTTTAGGATTCCCTTCTTGCAAAGGAATCGGTGCGAGAGAGTCCTCTCAACTCAAGATGCTGAGTGCCTCCGACGACTTGACTCTCGACGATCCTGCGCCGTTGCTCCGTCGATGCGATGTGCCTGGGTCGACGTGCCGAGGGACAGTGGAGCAGACTGTGGACGCTCGGAGAAGTGAGGCCCTTGAAAAGTGGGCCCGCGCCGCGCCGCACCGCACCGCGCCGTGAGGGTGAGGGGTGGGCGGGCGGAGCAGCAGTGGGGGTGCCAACAGTCGCGGCGGAGTAGCGTCCGACGCCGTCGCGGCCATAGTCTGCTTAGCGTGGCCGGCCGGGCTTACTCGCCGCGGGCCATAGCTGGCGTCCGATAGCGGATAGCGGCGGGGCGGCGCGGCGGCGCGGAAACTCAGTGCAGTGCATACGTGACCGACGGCACAGCGGCGCGCGCGGATGGCTGCGGCGACGCCGGTGGCCGCGCGCCGCACCCGGGCCGGAGACCGTTGTGCGTTCCCCTCCCCCCGGGTAACCTTCCCCTTCATGTAGGATGGGGCCCTGTCGCGCACTCTTTTACCCTACTATGAACCGCCTTGAACCAGGCCACGGTGCGACTCCACTGGGGGGGTGAAGCGCGGGAGACAGGGTGCCGGGAAGGCCAGGGGAAGGCCATGGAGGCCGCATCAGTCATAAGGCGCCACAGACTATCTCATGGAATAATAAACCCAGACCCAGACCGCGGCGTCGTCACCGCCGGCCGCTATGTTGTGCTGCCGGTGCATCCAGCCGCCAACAATGGCACCCGGTGCGGCACCACCGAAATATCCCCCTCCTCCTTGAAATTCGAAATTAACCGTCCGACAGTAGGCTCAAACGAAAATGACAATCACTTTTAGACGTGGAAACGAGACAAAATTCACGATGCACCCATACCCAGACAGAGTAAAAGCGCGAGAAAGACACTTGCCGCCCCTTTCCTCATTTTTCTTCCATTGATAAAAACAACGGCCAAACATGGATTGGGCTCTAGAAGAGTATGAGGTGAGTCTTCGCTGCTCTCTCCCCCTTTTCTAGCGTGGCTCAGTCACCTCCAGATAAGCGGCCTGCTACATTGTGTCGTGGGCTAGCTCACGAATGGCGGCACGTGCCAATGTGTATCAGGGGCACCAGCACGCCGATCCCGAACAGTGGTTCGTCGCTGTCTCTCTCGCACCCCTAGGGTGCAGTGTGTGAGCAAGAAATCTAGAGCGACGAAACGGCAATTCGGAATCGGTCTGCCACCCTTAGGGATGGGATTGCCGAACACTTTGCCAACCCAGCGCGGCCCACCCGCAGGCCCAGCCCATCCCCACGTACCCGGGCTCGTCTCTGTCGGTGTTCTACGACAACCTCATCGAGTGCCTGGACGAGCAGGAGCAGGATGCCGCAGAAGAGAGGGAAGAAGAAGGAGGAGGAGGGAGGAATGAGGTGAGGGACCGGCAGTGCGCGGCACCCGCTCTGTCTCTCTCGTACCTAGAAGGCGCGCCCCATGAGTGCGAGAGAGACAAGGTGACGAAAACGAACTGAACAATGCTTTGTGCTCGTCGTGCGGCCTGTTTGTCGAGGTGGCCTCGTTCCTGCGCAGGTCGACGACCTGCCTCCCGACCGGGACGAAGAGGGACTTCCCTCCCGCGCCGCCGCGCCGGAGGACGGCGATCACGGCGACGAGGAAGACGACGGGGAAGAAGAGGCGGACGTGGAGGACGGGAGAAGTGAGGCAGCGCTCGAGGAGAGGTACGGCGTCGTCACACGTTGCGGTTAGCGTCCTGGAGCTCAAAATGCGTCTAGAGTTTGGGCCACCTGCGCCGGTCTTCTGGCCCACTGTGCGACGTTGGTGACGCACTCAGGCGGGATGGAGGTAGGTCATGGCGCTGAGCAGTACGCTCCCACTGGCACGCCAGCACGGCACGCAACAACAACACGAGCACGTGGGCCTACCGGCCGGCCCGCACGCACGGACCTCCAGCCGCGGGACGGGGCGTACGTGTCGCACGGCAGCTACCTCGCGCGCCTGGCGCTGCGCTGCCACGCGGGCGGACGTGCGCGGCGAGGCGTCTCTACGCACTTAAAGGGGGGGGGGGGTGACCAGGGACCAGGGGCCTCCACTTACTCGTTAGTATTACATTAGGAAAGGAACACAATGTGAATACTTCCAACCGAATTGTTATCGCTTGGCTAAACACTCCGCCTGCAGCAGTGCCGCGGTGGCCGAGGAGGACGCCGTCGTGGAGGTCGACGAGTGCGGCTTCCTGGTGCTGAGCGACCCGGGCCTGGAGGGCGCCTTCAACCTGCGAGGTGCGTGAGTCGGAGCGAGGGGGCGTCAGCAAACCGCGTGGTGCAAGATGATGGAGTGGACTGCTTGGCCCCACCCCCGCAGTTCCGCCGCCCAAGTTCGACGAGACGGGGCTCTCGGCGTACAAAGAGCTGTGCCGCTCCATGAAGCTCACGCCCATCCACCGGTTCCTGCGTCAGCTCAACGAGGGTGTCGTCGACCTCAAGGTTTGTTCCGGACGAGTAAGCAGGGCAAGGAGGGGGGGGGGGCGCCAAACGCGAGCGCACGCTCGCCCGGTCCTTGCCAGTTTCCGACGTGGGAGGGGAAGGGACTTCCCCGGGGCGCGTGTTGGCGGGAAAAGGGAGGGGGCAGGGGGTACCGTCACCTGCTGGGCGTCATGAGAGAAGGGCCCTTCTCTCATGTGGGCGTGGTTGCAGTTCTACGGCGTGCGGTCCCGGACCCTGCGCGCCATCGCACAGGCCCTCATGTACAACCCCACCGTGCACACGCTCGACCTGACTGGCAACTGGATGAGCCCCGAGGCGGCGTACTACATGGCGGAGCTGCTGCTGCGGGAGAACATCGCGCTGCAGCACCTCATCATGAAGGGCTGCAACCTGAGTCCGCGCGCCGCCGTCATGCTGGCCGAGGGCCTCGAGCTCAACCACACCCTGCAGACCCTCGTCCTGGCCGACAACCACCTCGGCGACGACGGCGTCCTCGCACTCCAGGTCGGTGGCGTTTGGCCGTGATCCGCCCCGTGGGACGCGTCTGGAGTCTGGGGCTGAGTGGTCCATCTCACATGCCGGGTGTCGCGCGGGCCTAAGGAAGCGCTGGCGGTCAACGACAAGCTCCAGATTCTGGACCTGAGCCACAACCACCTCGGCGCGGTGGCGGCCGCGTCCTTGGCCAAGGCGCTGCAGGAGAACCAGACCATCGAGGTGCTGCTCCTGGCGGGCAACAACCTCTACGAGGACACTGCTACGGGTAAAGACGTGCCACAGTAAGGCCAGAAGACCGGTGGAGGCGGTCAAAATCCCTGACGCGTTTTGAGCTCCAGAGTCCACGCACTGCTTCGTGACAGGTCTGCAAACTCTGCTCAGAGTGATCCAGAAGCGGGAGCCGTCCATCCGAGTGCTCGACCTGGCTTGGAATGCACTCAATGTGCCCGCGGCAGTGCCTCTAAGAGTCTTCCTTGTCAGAAGCGCGGTTCAACAACTCTTCCTAAACAATAACAGGTGGCTATGGAAAGCCGTAATATATATAATGCATGTTAGTACATATTGACCTTTTCTTTTTTTTTTCATGTTTACAAGATTTCCAGGTCCAGCCATAGATACAATCAAAGTTGGTGTTGCCAAGAGCAAAACATTACAGCACCTCAAAATAGGCTTCAACCCCATGGAACCCCATAATGCTCTGAATCTCTTGCATGCTGCACACGCGTCTAGCACTTTGCAGATATTGGACCTCGACGGTATCCGAGTTCACACTGACTTCATCAAAGTTCAGAAACGGCTTGAAGAGTCACGGGGAATGGAAATAACTATCGAAGGGACATTAAGTGACTATGAAATAAAGGGACCAAACCTTCAAGAAATGATGCTCAAAAGAGCACGTTTTGAGGGTTTCAAGCCTAAAAGGAAAAAGAGGAAGAAGGACTTTGGGTAAGTATTGAGCTAAACTGACATTACAAATAACTTATTTCTAAAATAACATCTGCAAAATTATCAATCTTTTTGTAGGCACTTATTACTCCAGCTAGCTGAAAACGGTATTGAAACTATGTTACCGGAACAGTTCACTGAGGCAGCGGTCAAAAAGAAAAAAATCAAAATTCGTGTGGACCTGCTACGAGCACTTTATGAGCAATTCCAAGCAAAGAAATCATGGGTGGATGTGACCTCAATGCTGAAGTGCTACATGCAATTATTCCCAGACACAGTACTACCACCCCCAGTGCTGAAAAAGAAAAAGAGGAAAGGGAAAAAGAAGAAAAAGAAATCCAAGAAAACAAAGTAGAAATGTTAACTAAAATTTTACATATTATTATTATTTTAATAATAAATTAGATTATATATAAGCAAAATGTCTTAAGGTTAAAAGTGGACCTGTTAAATTGAAAAAAGAGAAAAAAAAAAAACTTAACTAAAAAAGGATATCACATTTTGACATTGATTTCTTAATAAGTAAGATACAGACAGATACAGACTTTAATTGATTATTCAAGGGAAAATATTCGAGCAGATATGTCATCAATAAGCCAATTGATGCCTTCTAGCAAACTTGAACCTGTGACTGCACTGCATCCAATGATCTGCCAATGATGAGTTTTGATACTAACTAGATCTAAAACCTGCAATATAAACCATGAAGACATTACAAACTCAAGAGATGACCTTCTACTACAGCAGTTTAAATAGATAAACAATCACTTACATCGCGAATTTCTTCAAATGATAATGCACCAGCTAAGTCTTGTTTGTTGGCAAAAACTAGCAATGTTGCTCCAGAGAGCCTCTGCGAAATCATAAATGTAATGAGAACAATAAATATGGAAACAAGCTAAATGACAACAGCGCACATGAAATAAAAATAGGCTTACCTCTTCTTCTAAGAGTTGGTGTAATTCTTTCCGGCAATCAAGAAGACGTCGTTTGTCAGCGCTATCCACGACCCAAATAAGGCCATCAGTGCACTCGAAGTAATTGCGCCAGTAAGACCTTAAGGACTTCTGACCTCCCACATCCCACACATTCAGTTTATACCTACAAATAATAATTAAGTAAGTGGAAGAGTTATGTATGCAGCATTGAATGGTAGAGGAGATTTCTTGCATACCCTCGATGCTCTAGAGTCTTTATGTTGAATCCTAAAGTAGGTGAAATAGTATCAATGTCTTCACCATTGAACCGCTTCAGAATTGTAGTTTTCCCAGCGTTATCTAGTCCTCTGGAAAGCTAAATTGAGGAATCGTACAGAAAAAAGACACACTCAACATGCAAGGGCCGAAATTCTGAACAGGCAGGCTTACACACCTAAAGAACAGTCACACATTTAAAGCATTTTAAGGATACAGCATTAGGAGACGCATTTCTTTCTCCTTCTCCTTCAACTTCTTAAGAACGGTTAGGAGACCCATGCCGAGGGTGAGTAACTATTGCTGACTTTTGATACAGCTGTGGAATGTTGTTTGTTTGTTGTGATTAGAGTGAGTGAGTGAGTGAGGTTAGGTTTGCCGCTGAAAAGGGGCGGGGCGGAGGGGCACGGAGGGGGCGGGGGTAGAAGGAACCGGAAAGGACACAAGGAACGCAAAAGGGGAGAGGCAGAGATGAGCCAAAAACTCGTTCGTGATTATCCGCTGTATATGTAAACCGTAAAACACATGCCTTTGATTCCCTGACAATTTCCATTGCACTCCCATCGCAGGGATTTTTTGTTTAGTTGCGTAACTTCACGAAAATAGAGATCGACGTGCTATCGCTGCCGGAAGTGATAACGGAACGTTCTTAGCAGCTGTTTACGATGTAGAGAAGGCAGTTTATTGAATGAATAGGAAATAATATGGCTGCCTATCCTTCTTTCATGTAGCCGACAAGTTTCCACCTTTAAGATGACCAAAGCCAATGATTTTGCAAAATACACATGCATCTGAGTTATGTATTCGCTCCGTCAATGAATTATGAAAATGTGTGATATCTGTGCGGATTTCTTGGAGCTTCTCCAAACCTGTAAGCGATCTTTAGAATGTTTCGGTGTACGCTGCTTTCTTAGCGAGGCCTAGAAATTTGGAAGTATTATTTGTTTGCTTGCAATGCCGCTGTTATTTTGTTGTTGTGAACCGCAATCAACGGCTCTCTTCATAACATGTCCAATTTCATTCACCACTTTCATGCCAAAGCCTTTGTTTAAGGTCCGAAACTGTGTGCTCGAAATTGTGGAACATCTAACTCATAACCTACATTCTTCTGTATAAATGGTTTTTATCGAGACTCTTTCTTCATTCCTTGGTGCAAACTCCAGCTTGACTTGTCATTCGTTGTGTGCACTATGAATCTAACAAGCATCTAACTTCGGATAAATTAATTTCATTGTATTGGCCGCCATAAACACTTGTCCACATTGTGATGATGTGTTTCATTCAAAGTGGTGCCTCAATTCTTGGATTCTGAAGAAAATTTTTTATGAATTTCATATAAGCATCCTACATTAAATTTTTGTGAATGAGAAGATGTGGGCTTGTAGTGCTTGTCTGCAGTTGTTTGTGGAGTGTCGCATAACGAAACACTTCAGTTGGAGTGCCAAGCATGTCATTCAGTTCATTATATTAGCATCATGTTAGGCAGTCCCTCTCTGATTCTGTTAACTCTACGTTCATACAGCCCCTCTGCATACCATAATACAAGGAAGGAATATTCTGTCTTCACAGTGAAATGTTTGTCTTCGGCTCAATAAATTATTGTAATACTTAAATTCACCCCTGAATCCTAGATATAAGTTTGTATGCTTGCACTGTTCTGTAGTGCTGCACTGGATATAAACTTGCATTTCCCAGTGTAGTGACTCTGAGAGTTCTCTGTAGCCAGCATTTATAATTTGTTTTTCCGTATGAAACCATGTGTCGGTGCCATCCGAATTACTTTACTTTATTTTCCTGGGTCAGTCCCCTAAACTCCTTTGTCCTTTATGGGACTTGTAATCAGAGTGCAGTTATTAAACTGTATCTCAATGTAGAATGCATCTCAAATTTGTAGTCTGTGCTAAGATGCTGGTTGTACTCCCCATTTTCGTATCTTTACTTGAAATAACAACATGAGTGAACTTCTAAACTATATTAAACTGACGAGGTGTGTTTTTGTTCCAGATGAGGAAAAGATTGCAAATGAAAATGAAGAAAGGCCATTTTTACAGAAGAGTGAACTGGAAGTGGTGCTGCAATATGTACAGTCATGGACTCAGAGGTTTGTTATCATCCAGTAACATTCAGGGTTGAAAAATAAATAAAACAGTCAGAGCTTTTAACAAAAGTTTTATTTTCATATAGGCAGTGCATGTGCTGCTTCCGTGAAGCTAAAAACTATGAGAGGTTTGGTGCCATCACTCAAAGTATAGTCCTTATGGCCATAAAACAACTGAGGGATTTGAAAGATGATCTGTCTCTAAAGCTGAAAGCTGATAAATCTTCTGAAACATCTGAAAAGAAGCAAGGTAATTTGTTTATCTGGTTGTCAACAGTAATTATCATTTATTGTTTTCACGAGTATACTTTCTGTTATATTTGGACACAGATGTATCAGATGCTGCAGAGAAATCTGAAGATAAGAAAGTAGAAGATAATTCTCTTTCAACTTCAGAGCAGTCCACACCAGTTGTGAATGGTGAAAAGAGTGCAGAGGGTACTACTGATGTAAAGAAGGTAGACCAAAATTATCCTGGCTCAGATAAGATACCATCTTCTTGCAACCCTCAATCTAATCCTCAAGAGAAGACTGACACCTCTAGTAAGACTGACAATTTGAAGCCTGTAGTAAATGAAGACCAAAACAAATTAGTTGTCCAAGAAAAATGGAGTTTTGAAGAGATAGAAAAACTGCTGAACTTTGTTTCAAAGGTAACAAATACTAGTTAAAATAAAATCTTAAAGTGCCACTTTTTAACCCCTGCCTCCCTCCTCACACCTCTCTGCCCTTTTAAAATATTGTTTCTAAAACATTTTGTTGTTCCAGGTGTTTTTGTTAAATTTTCCCCTTTATGTAGTTTACAAGCACAGCTTGCAGGCCAAGCTGGAGGAGGTCAGCACTCAGGAAATGAATTCAATAACAGTTTTCTGCGACCTTCATGACACTGAAATTCCGCTCCATTTATTCCGCAATGTTTGTGTCTTCTGTCGAGCTGGTGGCATGCTTGCCATGACGCAGCTCTTTGAGCAAGTGGAAGGCATGCAGTTGCTTCCAGTATCTATTTCTCATGCTCTGATTGCAATTGTATGCAATTTGAAGTTGTGGCTCAATTTTCGCTCTGTAGTACAACTGTTTGTTCCTTTGCGTGCAAAAGTGATGCGATACATGTGCAGTCTATCGGACAAGGAGCTGCGGCTGCCTAGTATTCGCACCATGGCAGGTAGGATCTTAATCTTACTGAACCCACAACTTGAATGCAAATGGTTGTTTTAGATCTGCGTAGTAACATTATTATTGTACCTGCTTTCCAGATTTTATGTGGAGTGCAGTGAAGGATCCAATGGATTCTCCTGTTACTTTTGATGTTGATGGCCTCAACTTAGCATTTAAATATTTCACTAGCCCCACCCTGACCATGCGCTTGTCAGGCATTGCACAAATAAATAGTCATATAACTTTATTTAATGAGGTGTGCAACAACGAAAACATAATTGAGATTGAAAATGTGGGACAGAAATTGTCTGAGTGGTTAATAGAAAATCAAATAATAGCCCATATCTTTGGACCCAACTTGCATGTGGAGGTATGTCTTCATTTGTGGTTAGTATGTGCTTTCTTCTTTTCGTTTCTTAATTTAAATCTTTTTTTCTAGGTGATTAAGCAGAGCCATATGATTTTAACTTTTCTTGCTATGGAGTGTCGCATTACAAATGAACACATTGACATTATTTGGCAAGCTGCCCAGTTAAAACATTGCAGCCGTCAAGTACATGATCTTTTACCGCCACTCATCAAGCATTTGGAAGTAGGTCCGGTGCTGCACCTGTACTCATTGCTGTGTCGATTAGAGCCAAAAGAACACAGTGAACAGGTAAGCATTGTTTTTAAAATATTTAAATGTGATTTTTTGCTGTACTAATGTGTTTGGTGTTGCCTGTTTCAGAGTCTATACTTAGCATCAGCCCTTATAAAATTTATTTGGTCCAGTAGCACTGGCACAAACCCACTCCATGGCACATCTCATGTCGGCCACTTACATGGTCATAATCATGGTCATGTCCATGGGCTCCTGTCAACAGATGGTGTAGTTGGTAGTGCAGCTGGGCTTCTTGGACTTGGTGGGCTCACAGACCTTAGTAAAGTGCCTATGCCAGGTTTGGATTGCCGCGTTGTTTCATCACCTTTCAGTAGCTGTGACAACAGTGCAAGCATGGAACCCTCAAATTCGGATGATGACCAGGTAGACAGGGTTATCAGTATTTTTATAAGACACGCTTGTATTTTTTGTACCAATACAAATTTTTTGGTCTAGGGGGAAAGTTCTGCTCAGAGCGACGGACACAAAAGTCAAAGTGAAACAAGTGATGGTCCATCACCATGTAAACAACCACGTAAGCATAGGAAGCATGTGAGGCATCGTCACAGCGCAGGCAATGGTGAAGATTCTTCTGATGGTAAGTGGTTCTTTTTTTATCCACTGCCCAGTCTGTAATTTTCACCCAATTCTAACGAGTTTCTACGCAAATTTGGCAAACATTGCATTTGTAACTAATAAAAAAATTTCTGTATTGCAGACAGTCTAAAGATTGAAGATTTGGATGAGGACGAAGAGGAAGAAGAAGACGAGGAGGATGAGGATCATTCTGCTGCAGTGGTTTCTCCCAAAGCAATGACCCATGCACCAAAGCCTGTTGATCTTTCAGAAAAAACAAAATTAGTCGGGAAAATTGACCTTGAGGGGAAAGAATTAAGGGCTGAAATCAGTGACAGGTACAGAGATTATTTTTTCAGTAACCTGAAGTAAAGTCATTTTCATCAGTCGCTCATCTCACTTTTTCCTTTCTTTTCAGAACATCAGTAAAAATGGACAAAGATACCGAAGAATCAACTTTACCCAATAAACTTAACAGAGTAGGAAAATGTAGCGACAATGATATGGATGCTGACGTAGAAGATGAAGTAGTGCCTGGAACCACACCTGGAACCAATAAGAGGAAAAGAATAGTTTATCCTGGAAGGAAGCGCCCGCGTAAAGCAATTTCAGGTGACCAACCGCTGTGTAACAGTATTCTTGTGGAAATTGTGGACTTTCAGTTTTATTTACTGACATATTTAATATTATTCAGGCAAAACTTGTAATGCTGAAAAGATGAAATCTGACAAAGGTATGGAAGTGATGATGTGCTATGAAGATGAGCTGGATGAAGAGGATGATGAAGAGACGGGTACTGATGCTGATGATGACTGTAGTAATATGAGTGCGTCAATGAGAGAGTCTCCTGCCGAAACTAACACACCTGAAAAGAGTGCAAAAGCCCTTGACTTAATAAGGTAATTGAACCTCATTTGAACAGTTCACAATAGTCTGTGGAGTAATTTTACAAGAAGTGCAAAGTGTTTTTTTTTCTTTCTTTCTTTTGTTACGACATTTAAAATTATCTATGGATTCCAGACAACACATGGGCCATGATCACCATCCTGATGCTTCACTGACGCAGGGTGCAGTCATGACAGAGTTGGCAAGTCTGGTTGAGGGAAGCCAATATACATCTCCTCATGAAATACACGAGTGTCGCCCTTTTATAAAATCATTTCCACAGCGACTGTAAGTATCATTTTTCAACTGATGCATGAAACTTGGGAGATTCATCTGCTTATAACTATGAAATTAATATGAACACTTGTAAGGAAGTGCTTATTCCTCATGTATGTTTGATAAACTGGTTTTTGTCTGAGGTGCTGTGTAGCAGAGTAATTGTAGGGTGATGGTTTTGGTTTAGTTTATCTTGAAACAGCTTTCTGCCAGGCATCTGTAACTTATCTAGCTTGTGAACTCTATTACATTTATCAACATAACATATAGCATATGGCGACTTTCTATGCATTGTTCATAAGATGCAGATGCCTGCTTTCTGCTGTCTTCTACCAGAAATTTAAAACTTGCTTTTTATTAACAAAGTGATGGGCCTCTCTTCTTACTTTGATAATGCTGTCAATTAAAATTGTTGCGAGTGTAATTGGGCTCATGCTTATTGGTGTTGGTGTCCTTGCACCGCAGCCTGGCTGGATGCTTGCCCACCTGGCACTTTTCTGCTAGAAGACTGTAAGTATCTGCAGCAACCTTGAGTGGAGCATACTTTGCATGAATCTGCCCTTTCTTTTAGAATCTATCATGTATGTTTCTTCCCTGTAAAAGGTTTAGTGATGCACCTAATATAAGGATGATGCCTGTATGAAATGTCGTGTGTGGTTGGTGTTCTAATAACCATGAGTTGCCTAGATTTGCGATAGATTTGGGAAAATAAAATAACGTTTTTCTTGAATGACTACTTTTAGCTTGTTTCTGGGTATCACTAATTTTAATCAACAAAATACCTAATTAATAGCACCTGCCTACAAAACTGCCAATTTCAAGGAGAATTTTTACTGTATCATCAATATTTTTGTCCATCTCCTTGCGCTCCAAAATTGTTTTAAGTCTAATTTAATGAAATTTTTTAGTGACATGATGGATGATCTGCTTAGCGAACCAGAGGGAAGCTACTCGTCCCGGATGAGCACCAAGTCGGAGAAAAACCTGGCTGACTTCGAAGGAGAAGAATCCAACTGTGATGAAGAGCTGGCTCAACTAGCTGCAAGAGCCCATCAAGTAAGTGTTGTTGTTGCCTTAAGCAAGTCTTTTGCTGTGGTGTGTGTTATAAGTAATGCATAAATCTGATTTGAACAGCTTTCACAGATGGGCATGCAGTGCTTTAATCAACATTCTCCTAAGCTATGCAACCGATTGGGAATCCGTGAAGGTGCACGAGACCAGCGTCTCCGCTCTCAATTTGATATGGAATGCGTTTGCAAGCCAGGCAGTACTTTGTTGTGGGATCTTCTTCAAGATGATAAAATTGGTCAACTAGGGGAAGGTCTGGCCATTGAGGCAGAGAAAGCCCTTTCCAACCTCTTGTGTTTTAACACAGAAAGGCTAATCCGTATGAAATTCATTGAAGGATGTCTACAGAATATAGCCAACAACTGGTGAGACTTCACAACATTTTAGTTTCAAAGGAAGGAGAGCTAGGTCACTAACTCTGCTTTGCAACTGTTTTTTGTCATGTTTTTAGGTCTGTGGTGGTTTCCTTACGGATGCTACCTAAGTTGTTAACATCATTTCAACATGTGAGGAACATGGACACTCACCAAGTTGCCATGTGGGCTGAACAAGAGCATAGTATGATGGAGCATTTCTTTGCAAATCTAGAGCACTATACGAATCAGTGCAATAAGGAGGGTCTCTCAGAGTCACTTTATTCACACCAAGTTCAGATCCAAGTTCGACTCCAGTTCCTCACTTCCTTATTCTCACCTCATGGTTCGCCTATGGCATTTCGGTAAATTTTCTATCATGTGTTAGATAATAGATAAACATACAAATTCATTTGTTTTTATTAATGGTGTATTTACCCTTGTCATTTCCTCTGTGTCTTCAGGTTAACTGTTAACCAGCTTGATGTTCTCTGGAAATGTTTGGCAACCGATGAACATTGCTCTGATGAGCTCTTTGCATGGCTATTGAGGCAAGCAAAAAGTAAAGACTTACATGCTCTAAGCACAGAGTCACTGAAGCATTTGTATTTGCAGAAGCTTCCCTCTTTGCCGCCAGACACAATAAGTATGACTGCTCTCAGTTTATACCAGCAACTGTGCAACATGGCACGTGTAGCAGCACAACATTTTGATTCTGAACCAATTGGCATGGAGTACTTGTGGAAGATAGCTCTTCGAGCAAACAACACTGATGTTAGCATGGCTGCCATCCAGTACTTAAATTGTTATTACATGGGAAGACAGCTTGAACAAGAATGTGAATTTGTTTCTCAATGCATGGCTCACTTAGTAGCGGCCACAGCTGATTTGGCTACTGCAGAGGAAGCTAGCCTTCTTTGCATACAAAGAGCTCTGTTGCTTTTGAAGACACATCTTGAGACATTCAGAAAACGGTATGCATACCATTTAAGGCGCTGGGCTTTGGAGGGCAGAGGAGTTGGCAGTCATGTCCAACTTCTGAGTGGTGAACGCGGCTGTCAGACAATAAAAGTGGTCATACAACCGGCTGGTGTGGCCGAAAAAGTGACATTGGAACTCCTCTCCAGTGATTATATCGCAGATTTGCGCGCAGAAGTTGCCAAATGGTGGGAGTCTGTGCAGCCATCTCCTGCTTTAGGTACTTTGTTGTCTGAAGGGCCTTTGCGTATGATCACACAAGGTCAAGAACTAATTACTGACTTTGATGAGAAGACTCTTCAAGAAATGGGCTTCAAGGACATGCAGATGGTCTTCATCTCTATGGGTGCCTCTAGGCCTCAGAAGAAGAGAGATTCTATTGATTCACCATCAGTTCTGCCACCACCACCCAGGGAATGCTTACCCACATTGTTGCTACTTCAACCTCAGTATTTTGAGCACCTCTTCACACTTATGCAGACATTAAGCAGCATGAAGACATCCGACAAAGGAGGAAAACAGATTCCTCACACTAAGGCTCAGGTGCTTTCTAGAAGAGTATGGGACATTCTCACCCTGCTTCCAACAAGTCCAACTCTCATGAGAGGTTTTGAGTCATTAGGGGAGCTTGTTGATGATGGGAAGAATGGAGAGTCAGGAGAGCGGCCATCACTAGAGACATTGCTTGATCCAAGCAGCCCACAGAAACTCATGTATTCATTGTACATTGTCGAAAGCTTAAGCAGATCCAGCGGTTCCATAGCAAGTGCCAAGAACAATGTTAAACTCAGTGAAGGCGAGAATGAAGTATCTTCATGTGTTAATGGAAAAGGATCTTCAAGTCGCTCCTGGAGTCAAGTGTATGTGAAACATGGAGGACTTCGTCACCTCTTTGACATCTTTATGTCCGGTGTTCTGCAGCGGTCGGGTGGTGACGGCAGTGAATGGCAGCAGGACTGTCTGGCTTGTCTTCTCAAGTTATTGTGTCATCTAGGAATGGCTCACCCAGAGGAAAATGAGAGGGAGCGTTCCTTTGAATCACAATCAGACTCGAAGGAAACTGTGAGAGGCACGAAGAAGCAGCGAAGGATGAGGAAGAGCAGTGCAGAAAAGTTAGTGGTGCCCAAATTAAATGATACAATGCTTCAAATGATGAAAGTTGATGTGGTTATGCCACAACTTACTACCATTTTGCATGAGGCATCATTACCAAGAGATCCAAACCATTACAAAACTGGTTTTTGGGGCCGAGCTCAAGTTGTGCATTACGCCATGGCTTTGTTGGTATCTTGGGTTCATTCAGAAGATGGAGCCAGGCAAGCACTCTTCCAGCAGCCTTACTTTGCTTCTTGGCTCCAGAGATTAGTCCTGGAGGATCCAGAGCCTGCGGTGAGGAGAGAAGTATGTACTGCTCTGTACAGACTCTGCCTCGGATCTCCAGGGAGTCACAATAGCAGTTCATCAGCTCCCACTATCAGTGCTCCAATGCTAGCCCAACTATTGCAATTTCTACCTATTGCTGAATGCATGCGCCCACCAAGAATGGAGGTAAATTTATTCACATTGCCCCTGGTACATACACCATAACACAACAAAGTTTTAATAATGTGTTTGGTTGGTTCCCTTTTCTTTTCAGAACCATCCAGAAGATGGGAAGGAGCCTTATGGACCAGCTTGTAGGGATTACTTTTGGCTTATGTGCCGCCTTGTGGATAGTCTTCCTGAAGAGTTTGTTCGAGGTTAGTTCAGGGTTCATGTTTGATTTGTGATAAACTATCAATGTAATAGGTACGTGTGTGATAGCTCACCTTTTTTTTTTTCCGTCTTGGCTGTATATTTCAGAAAGTATTGACGATCCCAATAATTGTATATTTGGAATTGATGGCCTTGCAAGACAGTTAGTGTTGGCTGTACTTCGAAGAGACTTCCTTGAAACACGACATAACACAATAGAGGATGATGGCTTGGTTGGTCTTTTGAACCTCGCAACTGTGACATTCAAGCACCGACCACCTCTGGCTTCTAGCAAGGAAGGACAAGAGTTTTTATCGGAGGTAATACATGATAGATCAGTATCAACTGCCTCTTTCTCTACTACATACTTTTGATTTAAAATATGATAATATGTCTTTTTTTCTTAAAAAAAAATCCTATTTAATTGTTTTAGGTTTTTGAATTTCTCTTTGCCCTACCCAATCCAAAAAAGAGGCACTTTCCTAAATGTAAATCTCAAACTTCGCGCTCAGCAGCTTATGACCTTTTGGTTGAGCTTGTTAGAGGCTCTCCAGAAAATTACCATATACTTCATGAAAAACTTCTCGAACAGCACAAACCAGGTACTTTCTATTGAATCTTAATTTTATCATTTTGTGTTATTTTGTTGCACTAATAAAATTTTTTTGGTCTCTACATTAGGTCCTCACTCACCGTATCCCTGGGACTATTGGCCCCATGAAGACGGACGGTCAGACTGTGGCTACGTAGGACTTACTAATCTTGGAGCAACTTGTTATATGGCTTCATGCATGCAGCATCTCTATATGATGCCCCAAGCTCGTACATCCATCTTGGAAGCCTTGCCAACTAATAGCAAGCATGAACAGACTCTAAGGGAGCTGCAGAGAATGTTTGCGTACTTGTTGGCAAGTTTATTTTAATCTTCTGCAGAGTTTTTCAATTATTAAGTTTAACAATTATAGGAACATTTTGAGTTAATTACTATCATAAATTAATCCACAGGAAAGTGAAAGGAAAGCTTACAATCCACGCAGCTTCTGCAAGGTGTATACCATGGACCACCAACCACTTAATACTGGAGAGCAAAAGGATATGGCAGAATTTTTCATTGACTTAGTTTCCAAACTGGAAGAAATGACACCAGAACTTAAAAAATTGGTCAAATCTCTTTTTGGTGGTGTAATTAGCAATAATGTTGTATCTTTGGTAGGTTTTCTTATCATGTCAATGTCACTGTTATTTGAATATATAGAGCTTTTTTTGTTACTCTGCTGTATCTTTTCTAGGATTGTGATCATGTCAGTCGCACTGTCGAGGAGTTCTACACTGTTAGGTGTCAGGTTGCTGATATGCGCAACCTTTATGAATCTCTTGATGAGGTTACTGTGAAAGACACATTAGAAGGTGACAATATGTACACCTGTTCTCAGTGTGGGAAGAAAGTTCGTGCTGAGAAAAGGTACTGATTTCTTATGCTGGCCAGTAAATTATTATTGCCTTTGGTCTTCGGTCTTATTGTCTTGTGTTTTTATCATAGGGCGTGCTTCAAGAAACTTCCTCACATCATGTGTTTCAATACCATGAGGTACACATTTAACATGGTCACAATGCTGAAAGAGAAAGTAAACACCCACTTCTCTTTCCCGATGAGATTAGACATGTCTGGCTATGTTGAACAGAAATTAATGCCACATCGTTACCAAGGTAAGGTTTGCCTTCTATGGGGTATCAGTATACATAGCAAGAACTTCTCCAAGTGCTCAAGGTCAAACTGCTAAATATATTTCTTTTAAAAAAAAATAAATTTTAGAAGAGAAAAAGAAAGCCAAGGAGCAGAAAATGGAGCAGGCACTCGGTGATGCCCAGGAGGCCGAGAACTGTGACCAAACCAATAAGGCTGAAAACTGTGATTCAGAGAATGAAGAATTCAGGGAAAGGTTTGTGAAGCCAAATAGCTCTATTGTCAAGATCTCTGAATGAGTTTTTCTTGAATGAATGTGCTTTATTCCATTGTTTGATTTTGCTGTCACAGATATGATTATGATCTCATTGGAGTTACTGTTCACACTGGAACTGCAGATGGGGGGCACTATTACAGTTTCATCAGAGATCGTACTACACCTAACAAGGACAAGTGGTTCTTCTTCAATGATGCAGAAGTAAAGCCATTTGATCCAAATCAACTTGCATCAGAATGTTTTGGGGGAGAAATGACGGTATGCATAAATTTTGCTTTACCTTTTTGTTTATTTACTATCTTTGTCCCTTTCAACTTTGTTTTGAAACTTGTCGCGCAACTACTATCCTAATCAATCTTAAAAATTTCAGAGCAAGACCTATGATTCAGTCACAGACAAATTCATGGACTTCAGCTTTGAGAAGACAAACAGTGCATACATGTTATTTTATGAGAGATGTAGTGTACCAGAGGCGGAGCGTCGTTTCTCCAAAGAAAGTGATGTGGATGCTCCAGAAACATCATCGCATGCCAATCAAAGTTCACCTCCTGCTTCAAACTCATGTGATGCGATGGCATCATTTGAACTCAACAAAGAACTAGAAGACTGGATATGGCAAGATAACATGCATTTCCTAAGAGATAAGAACATTTTTGAGCACAATTACTTCAAGTAAGTTGGTTCTGTTACTAACAATGCCTCATGTAACTAGACAACGTATTGTTCATCTGTTTAATGTTAAATTTTTTTCAATTTGTTTTTTGCAGTTTTATGTGGCAGATTTGTGGTTATATCCCTCAAACTCTGATTAGTCTGCAGTCAGATATTACAGAAATGGCAGCCCAGCTTTCCACAACCTTTTTCTTAGAAACATTCATACATGCCAAAGAGAAGGTATGCCCATTTTTATCCCTTTTTTTGGTACTTCTTAAATTGTGATACACGTTTGACTCAGGTATTTTAATTTTTTCTTATATTTTTAATTTTTTTGTTCTTCAGCCTACTATGGTGCAGTGGGTAGAACTTTTAACCAAGCAGTTCAATGCGTCGCAAGCAGCTTGTGAATGGTTTTTGGAGCATGTTGCTCATAATGATTGGTGGCCGGTTCAGATTCTCATAAAGTGTCCCAACCAAATGGTTCGTCAAATGTTTCAGAGGCTTAGTATTCATGTTATTTCACAGCTTAGGTACGTATGGTTTATGTGTAGGCAGATAATGGGTTATGTGTCTTGAATGTTTAACCAGTGTATCATTTTCTAATCTTATCCCCAGGTCGAGCCATGCTCCTTTGTACTTGAAAATGGATTCTGATGATGATGGGTCTGAAGAAATGGACCCAGACAAAATTGGGTATTTGTCTTGTGTCACCAAATTCATTCGTATGTTGCTGTCTTTGATGGAACATGGTGCCAAGACGCATCTGAAGCACTTGACAGAGTACTTCGCCCTATTTTTGGAGTTTAGTAAAATGGGTGAAGAAGAATGCCAATTTTTAATATCTGTGCATGCCATTTCTACTATGGTCAATTTTTATCTTGGACAGAAAAGTCATGAATATGTGAGTTCTCTTAGTGATTACTGAGTACTTTTTGCATTATTGAATTAATCCAGTTTTAACATGAATCAAAACGGTTTTAAAAATGCTGAGTTCAAATTAATTTTTTCACCAACTAGGTGGAGGTTGTAAGTGAAGAGGAAGATGATGAGGATGTAACTCCTTTACCCACCGACAAATATAAACCTGCATCTTTAGAAAAGATGATCACTCTTGTTGCTACATTAGTTGAAAAGTCTCGTGGCTTGGACCGAAATCTACAGTTGTCAACTCTTGACTTTAACGCCTTTGCTGGAGGAAAGGGATTTCCATTCTTATATCAGCAAATCAAAGATTGTATAAACCTTCAACAAACACGCAATCTTATCCATTCATTATGCCGATGGAACGAACGTCTGGCTCAACACATAGTGGGAATGATCTTCCAAGCCATCATGAAGCATTCAGAGGTATTCTGTCCTTTTTTATATAAAAATTCTCCATGCTTGCTGATCATCAACTATCATGTAATTTTATTTTTTGTTTCAGATATGCCAACCTTTCTTCAAAATTTTGACATTGCTAGTGGAAACAAATGGCACTCCTACTGGACTCCCTTGCTTCTCTCAGCTAGTGCTAGCACGCATTTGGGATGTTGCTGAATATTGCCCTCAGGCAACTTTAGAATGGTTATCTGCACAAGTACCTCGTAACAAACTTGTACACAATTGGGTGCTTCAAGGATTAGATACTTGGGTGGAACATTTTCTTATTGGGCACAACAACCAACGAGTTCGCTCTGGCAAGTTAACATTAATCTTTTATTTTTCAGTGGGCTGAACTTGTGTTTAATTTTAATTCTCTCTAAATTTTTTCCTTTAGCTGCTGCATATTTGTTGGCATCATTGGTGCCCAATCAAACATTCCGACAAGGCTTTCGCACAGCTCGCCCCATGCCTAGTCAATACAAAGAGATACTGAATTCCCCTGAAGCTTTGTCGGTGCTGCATAAAGTATTGGGAGTTCTGTTCCGTCTTCTAAAACCTGCTCGGCACTATGCTGACTGTCAAACTCATGGAACAAACAAATTGACTGCATACTTCACTCTGTTTTCTTATTGTTGTGTTTCAACTGATGAAAAGCTTATGGTAAGTATTGTTTAAATTTACTAAATTATAGTAAATAGCTCAATAGCTTTTCCTATGATAATTGTTACTTTTCCAGCTACAACCATATTTCATGGATCTGTGGAATCTTTTCCATCCCAAATTGTCAGAACCTGCTGTGCCCATTCACCACAACAAACAGGCTTTGTTGCTTTTCTGGCACCATGTGTCTGAAGGTTGTCCTAAAAATGTAGAGTCAATCTTAAGCAATGCTTCAATCTTAAAGAATATAGCCTTCAACTATATACTGTAAGTCAATTTCATGTAAAAACAATAACTAAATTGTGTGCAAAGTTTTACATTACAAGCTAACTCATTCTCTCTCCACAGAGCGGATCATGAGGATCAAGAAGTGGTTCTGTTCAATCGGACCATGTTGCCAGCCTACTATGGGCTTCTGAAGCTCTGCTGCCTACAATCTCGCTCTTTCACACGCCAGTTGGCAGCACATCAAAATGTCAACTGGGCACTAAAGAATATTACCCCTCACCCTACACAATATACCTTGGTATGTAGTGTTTCTTCTAATGATACTTGGCTGTAGAATCTGTAACTTGTTTTTTAATACTATTGGTTTTTTTTTAAATTATAGGCGGTGGAAGAATTATTCAAATTGATGGAGCTTTTTGTGATGAAGCATTCGGATAGTACAGAGCAAGATATTCATGAAATTAATACATTCCGTAAACATACCATCCAGCTATACTTGCAGGTAAGGATTGTTGCAGTTTTCTCACTTTGCATGTGTTTATGTGTATGTTTTACACATGTTAATTGGTTTCCCTCTAATGTAGATTCTAGATGGACGCTCAATGTGGGCAACATTAATTCAAGCCTATAAGATACTAGTTGAAAATGATGAGGATCGATTAACTATATTACACCACAATAATGGACTTCAGATGTTCTTTGAGGTAGGTTAGCTTTTATGATGCACCCTCATGGTGACTTTGTGACATGTGCTACAGAATTAAATAACTTTTTCAGGCATTCCACACATTACATGTGATGTACCATGAGGCCACTGCATGCCATGTGTCAGGTGATCTTTTGGAATTAATGACGGCTCTTCTTGAACTCCTTAAATGTCTTCAACTATCTCGAGACCAAAGGGGAGGGCAAGAAATGGAACCACCAAATCCTGTTCAGTTAATTCTAGGATGTAAAGAGTGGATGGATGTGCTGCGGAAACTTGCTACACTCTTGAACTCATACAACTCCGATGAAATGCGAAAATTGAGTTTAGGTTTGTTTGTTTGATCAGTGGAGTAAATTTTTTATTTTGTTTTCTGTGCAAATACTCACTGGTATTAATTATTCTCTTTGCAGATTTACTAGCTCAGATGGCAATTTTAATTCCTAATGAAGTCACACAAGTTGTAGGCCCACTTCTCCTGCATTGCCACACAGCAGTGCAAGAAAATCACAATCCTGTTCCCATGGGGCCCTTTTTCCCTCGAAGTGGTGGTAAACAGGCAACATTGGTAATGAAGGCATCTTCGAGACCAGTGAGGCCAATGGTGCAGATGTCAGTGCCGCACAACCAGCTGGAACCAGCAAGGGTAATTAAAAAGAAAAAGAAAAGAATTTTTTTTTCCCCTATTTGTTTGGTGTAGTTGTTTTTATTCACATAACTAATACATTCTAGGGAGTGGACCTGGTCTATGACCAAGCCTTAGAGGACTATTTTGGACCTTATCACAATTTTCTTGACACATTGTGTCGAATAGCCATAGCAACTGGCTATATGACTGATCAACTAGTGGTTTTAAGTGCCATGGTGGGTTTTGAAGCAGTTCCATTACACTTCACTCGTTTTCCTAAGTTGTGGTTGGATATTTTCCATTCTCAGGTAAATGATGTTGCACTTATGTTAGTCAGTTAAGAGTTCTGAGTAGTAATAATGGTCTAAATCAATTTTTTTTCTTTTACAGCACATAGACAGAAAATACATCGTGAAGCTTGTCAACTCAAATTACTTTGTGGACTACGTTGAAGCTGTACTTTTAGATGAGCGTAGCTCACTCAACATCCCTGTAATCTTTAACTTTTTATCTACATACTTTCCTAAGGTATTAGTTATTTAGATATGAAATGGTTGACTTCAAAGTTGGTCCTCACTGTATTTAGTCAATTTGTCTCTTTTGCTCAGGTTTGCAAGCAAGTGTTGACGGATCAAACACTTCGAGTCCTTCAAAGCATTCCAGGCCAGTTGTCTGAATTGGTAGGCAATATGGACGTTTTATCAGATGCTGCTAGATTAAATGGCGACCTTCGTGCATTGCTGCTGGTGCAGCGAGCTGTTCCCCCACAACCAAATGCAAGCACTTCTCAGGCGGTTCCCCTCTCCACGACTCTTTCTCTCTTGCTGAAGAAAATTCTGACTGCTAGGAGTAACCATCTCTCTGATGACAACAGGCCTACTGGTATGCATAATAGCTTCCAGTCAAGGACCCCATTTCAATCTGCTTTGATAGCTCATATTTCATGACCCATGCAATAATTACTTTTACAGATCCACCACCTAAAAGAAGAAAGATCAGCAGTGGAGAAGAGCCATCTGCAAAATTGGAGGGATCCCAAAATGATGTTCGTGTAGAATCTCTGCCCGATAAGGAACCAACTACAAGCTGTCCAAACGATTCCAGCAGTACCAGCACCAATGCTAGCTCGAGTGACAAAGAGTCCGCAGACTCGGTGGACAAAGGGAAGGCTGCTGCCTCGAGCGACAAACAGAGCGTTGGCATCATCGCTAAAGACGGCGACGGCCTCAGCGCCGCTGGAAGTGAAGAGAACGCTGGCGCGAGCGGCACCGTCGCCAAAGAGAGCGGCACATCGAGCAACAAGCAGAACCCTCATACGAGCGACAGTGATAAAGAGAACGCCGGAGCCGCGGACAAGGAGAACGCTGTCCCGAGCGAGAAAGAGAGCGCAGGGATGGGCGCCAGTCCTGCCGCAGGCACCACCGTCGGTCCTTCTGTGGGCTCTACTAGCGGCTCCACCGGTGGTGTGACGAGTGGCTCCAACGTGGCCACAAACGTTGGTAGCTGCGGTCCCACTTGTAATCCTGGTAGCGATCCCAACGGATCCTGCAGCGGACCAAGCAGCGGTCCCGTCGGTGGTCCATGCAATGGCCTGGAGGGCTTGAAGGACAAGTCACCATTGTTTTGGCTGGATCAGCTTGAAAAGACTGTACGGGATATTCTGGACATGTTGGAGGTAAAAAGTTGAGCCCCTGCTTGTATGCAAATCGCTTGTCTTAGAGGCTTCTATGTGTTCTGTAATTTAACAAACACCAATAGCTAATTTTGGAGTGAAACGGGGAAGACCCATATGTCACTGAGTGTTTTGTTTTTATTGTCAGTTTCATGTATCCTTCTAGTTATTGTTGCTTGTTAAATTTGTTTCAATACCTTGTTTATAATGTGTAACTTGAACTTGCTGTTCTCATTCAAACTATGTGTGCTGCTTTGTAAATAGCCCTCTGTAAGAAAGAACACATTGTAAAATTTTGTAAAAGGGACACGTGAAAAGTTGTGATGTAACTGTTAGTTTAGGGCAGTTCAGAGTAAGTGGTTTTCATTTGTTAAAGAGATTTTGTAGTACGCAAAGTGTGAATGAGTTTTGATGTTTTATGTCTCAAGCCTCAGTTTATATTGTTTCCTTTCAAAGCAATTACTGAGGCTTGGGTACTTTCTTGCTGTGACATATTTTCTCATATTCTTGAAAGAAAACCACTAGGTGCTTGCATTATTCTGGAGGATTTCATGAATGTTCCTCAATGTGTTATAGGAAAAACTAAGGTGACATTTGTGTGTTATTAAATAACTTGTTATTTGTGTTAGAAGAATCTAACTTCTATATTTTGATGTTGGTTTCTCACATCTATCAAACCAAAGAACTTGGAAAAGGTTAAAAGGCTAAAAGGTTGTCTTTTTTTTTTTTGTTTTGTTTTCCTTTTCCACTGTCAGTCTGAATGTGTGTGCTCATCAGACTTTTCAGGGTCCTATCTTATATCAGTGGCGGTATTTCTGCTGAGATTCAACTTGTCACAAGTTTACTGACTTTTTGCCTGAAGCGTAGGAAACACCATGCACCTTATTTTTCCTTTTTGTTGTATCTTTGTGTGCATGTGTCTGTGTATGAACTCTCTCATTGGGATACTTCAGAGTCTTGATGTGATTTAAAATGTATGACACCAAGCTTACTTTGATACCTAAATATTTGTGTGTATGATTTATTTAAGTTGTACTGGGGCTCATGGTTTGAATACTGGTACTTTTAGTGAGTATCTTTTGTGGTGAAGCTCAAATGTTGTCATTTCATTAGGTGCTCAAAGATCCAATGAGGAGTTCATTTAATGTATCTCCAGCATTCAGTGACACTTTGTTTCCTTGTCTCGTTGTTGTTGTTTTAAATTGTGATCTGAAACATTGATTCTGTTTTATCATGCAAATGGCGTTTTCATCCCCTTCTGAATCAAGTTTGACTTTGTGCACTTCTGTCTTAGTTGTCTTATATTTAAAAAGAAAATGATCACACTGTCATTAAATAGGCCTGTAAAATGAGGCTGAAACTGAATCAAGCCCCCTCTCTTGTGAAATTGTTATGGTGCATCTTAAGAGTAAGGTAATTTCTTTGTTTACTACAAATTTTACTTCTTCATAATGCCTTGAGTGACTAATCAAATTCATACTTACAATATCTAACTTACCTCTAATATTGTTTGTTCAGTGGACTTAAAGTCAAGTGTTTGTGATTGAATTTAGAGTTTGCTGCAGATTGTGTATACAGCATACCTGGTTTCTATCTTTATTTAATTTAATATTGTATATTGGAAAACAAAACATTACCTGGTGTCCTGTATAAACCATCTACAGACCTCTGTGATGAATTTCAAAGTCTATTTTATTGGATTAGTTTTATAAAATTGTGTACATATCATTTAACTTGGGAAAAAACTTGGAATGTTAACTTGTTTGTATTGTTTTTGTTTGCATGTATGAATGGCAAGCATAACTTGTTAAACATAGGTTGACTTTCTTTTCTTTGGTGCTTTGTAGTATGTAGGTTGACACATGAATTTTGTTCCACGATTTTCTTGTCTCTCAAACTTCTCATATCACAAATCAAGTTAAAATGAGGGAAGAATTTATTATTTTCAGTGACATTATAAGTTGACATAGCGTTTAAACGTGGTTCTTCGTGACGCGAGTGTGTTTCTTGCCACTTCTAACTGAATTGAGTACTTACTTTGGTTTTGCCATGGTTTCTTTTTCTTTTTAGTACCTGCCATGGTTTTGCCATGGTTTCTCCTTTTTAAAAAATAATTATGGATATTTGACTGGCTTATGTCCGAGCAGTTGTTCCTCATAACTAATGAGATTGTTGCATACTGACATGTAGTGTCTACTTGGTGCTGATTCAGATTTCCTTTCTTATGTTATGGCTTCACGCTGAAGGTAATATTTTATATCTGAATCATCACCTTTTCATTCATTATCATTCAGCTACTTTGGTGGTTTCCAACTTACTTTTAAAACTTGTATTTTCTTGATTTTCTCAAATTTCACTGTAGATTAGGGGTTGCATCCAACGTGCCAAATCTCAGTTACTGTGGAGTCTCAGATTTAAGAAGTGCATACACAAGCTGTTAAATAAGTTAATTTCTGCAACCTGCATTCAACTAACTTTGAGCATCCATGTATTGTGATTTCATTAACATTTTTATTTCCTGTGATTATCTAGTTTCCTATCCAATAGTCCTATTCTAAAAAGGTGAAGCCTATGTTGATTTGAAGCCTTGGAGACTTTATTTGATTTTGTGGCAAAAAAAGAAGGGCTTCTTAATATGTCATCTTCACTTTGTGTGTCTACCATCTGTACTCTATGTCTAAAAGTAAATCTAACCAATGACACATTGAAGCTCCCTTCCTTTTACTGATCATTGGCTGGAATGTGTGGGAACATGCCTGTCAATGTTTTGAGGTTCTGAATTTTTGTATGTGAGGCTTCATCTCATTTTATGTGTATATGTATATGTATCACATTAAATTATACTGTTATAAATTATGCTTGGCTTCAATTACGTGTATGTGCCATGGTATCTGAACTATTGGGGCCACACATGTGTGCATTCCAAACTTTTTCTATTATTGTCCTTTTTGAATAAGTGGTAGTAAATTCATTTTTTTGTGTGTTTTGTATTGTGTAAATAGATGATTATTCTTAACTGTATTGCATTTCCCCATTTGATATGTCCCTCTGTGATACCCTGCCTAAATCGAAATGGTGGATTGGAAATAATTAGATTTTGTAAAGTAGATTTTGTGTTAAATAAACTTTGTTTTACAATTAACATAACTACATTGATTAGGGAAGGACGCATCTAAGTAGTGTCAGAAAATCAATTATTATAGATTATTAGTGTCAATTTGCTGTAATGTGTGCATTTAAACTGAAAAGCTATTGTAAATATGATAAGATGGGATCTCAAAGTGTCCCAAATAAAGAAGCTTTTTCTTTAATTTTGTGTCGTGGTTTTTGATTAAAACTCCTTTCCTGTTGTTTCCTTACTTTGTGGGAGTCAATATGTAACATAGCACCTTTACCAGCTAGCCCAGCGGTTCCCAACCTTATTCGGCTCGCGACCCAAAAATGGCTGCCAAACATTTGCGCGGCCCCACAGCCAAACATTCGCGACCCCACACCACCTCCCCCCGCAAAAAAATAATTGTTTATTTTGTACCTATTGTCTCCGGACGGTGTTTTTTATTTGGGGTCTGGCGACCCTAGGCGACCCCAAGTACCAATTAGGGCTGATATCAACAGCCAAGGCAACAGTAAAAAAACATATTTGATGTTTGATTAGAATTATTTATTAGCTAGGTAAATATCACCAAGAAACAGGGTGAGAGTTTGTCCCTTCTTAAAGTAAAAAACATGGAAATTTCAGATAAATAATTAAATCCAATCATACAAGAAGCCCAACCCAACAGAATTAATGGCAAACATTCATACTAGTAAATACTGTAAAAATGTTTCAGTAACTAAGGGAGTGTGATGAACACTTGAAAGGAATGCAGCGTATCACATACTGTTAACCACAAGTACATACTCATGATGCATCTTATCTACCATATTACAGAACCAACTCCATACAGCTGGAAAATAACTATCAAGAGAAAGTTATTAGTACAGCGCCTGCACTCATCACTTTTTGTAAGCACAAATACTGAGTGTCAAGATGTCAAGGTATAAAAATACATTTTCGATCAAAGCTTCATCTTAAAATAACACTGAAGGGAAAGTCCAAGTACAGAGAAGTATATATCACACATTTTGTCAGATCAGGGCAAGAAAATCTATGTATCATCCACGGAAAATTCTCACCTAAAGAATCAGATTCATGACTAGTTAAATGGAAATTTTTTAAAAAAAGAAAAGCTGAAACACAAACACTACATGTAAGGAAAAACTATAAACCATTGGTTTGAAACTTAGCATCAGAATGAAAATATGGTAATGAATTGAGGTAAAGAGTTATTCACTTTCTGCAGTTCAGAGTCACAGCTCAAACAACAAAACAAAGAGTATTTCATGAAAAAAATATAGGTACAACCTATTTGTTAAAAATGGAATGTATCCCACATACAACAGTTCAAAAACAGGAGAAGACAAATCACTGACAAAAACATGAACAATTCTCCTTGCACAAAAAGTTGAAGGTGGCATTCAGCTACCAGTAATGTGATGCAATACAGACTTACGTCGACACAGGTCATTTTCGATAGCCAAGTAACAAACACACTTGAGTCTTTTTTCCCAATAGCTGCCGTTTTTAAAAGCGACTAATGAAGGGAACAACTAATTCCTTCCATGGCTAACTCAAATTATTATAGTTACAAAAATGAGTAAAATATGACTGACTGTGATCAATACAGAATAAATAACTAAAAGTCTTCAAACCCCTTCGATTAACCTTTCATAAATAAACTGTCTTCAACATTGAAAGAAGTAAAAAACCTAAAATTGATTGCTATCATCTCAATGGAAAAAATATATGAGAACGAACAGTGTAGTAATAGGTTGTCAGTCAACAGCATATTACCACTGAAAATAAAAAATAAAACTTTGTATAAATTATATAATACCACAAACTTTAGATGGGAAAGTTCACATGTAAAAAAAGGCACCTTCCTCTTATCTCACAGGGAATGTTTGTTCACACAGATAGAAGTGTTTGCATAAGCTCTTGGGAGCTTAAGCACTACACATATTGTATGAAGAGATGTGGCACATCTGAAATGAGAAAAGATTCCCTTGCGTTAAAAGGTGTTCCATTAGTAAATTATCATGACACAGCAGCCTTGACATGTAAGGAAAGAGTCGTCAAAGCGAATGCCATGCAAGTCAACAAAAATACAAACCTTCAACCGGTTGCAGCAGTTTGTGGTATGAACGAGCTCAGTCTATTCTGAAGGCGAGGCGTCTTCTTGCTGCTCTTTGTCTACCGTCTCCGTCACTTCAACAGGATTCTCAACTGCGTCCTCAATAGGGTCCTCGATGGGGTCCTCGATCTCTTCTTCAGACTCCACCTCAGCTTCCGCCTCCACCTCGACAGGCTGCACAGCAGCAGGGTGGCTGTCCTCTCCCAGGATGGGGGCGTCCTCGTCCTCGTCCTTCTTGGGCCTGCAGCCAGTGGCCAGAGCCTCCAGCTCCTCCTGGATCTTGGTGTGGAAGGCAGGGTCCATGCTCTTGATGTGGCCCAGGAGCTGCTCGCGCTCCGCCGGGCTCCACGTCTCGAACCAGTCGCGGAACAGCTTGACACGGCACTGGAACAGGCTGGGCGGCCGGCCGTTCTCGTTGCAGGACAGCGTCTCCACGCCGGCGAGCAGCCCGTTGACATAGCTGCCGGGCGCCAGCTTCTGGGCCAGGACGGGCAGGAAGTCGCCGCGCTGCATCTCGCTCCACTCGTGGAACCACTGCACGGTGTAGCGGAGCTGCGCGTCCACGGGCGGGCGGTAGCACTCGTTGGCCGTCATGGTCGCGACTTGCCTCAGTTGGGCCTTCCGCGTCGGATATTTGAGGGAAAGCCGACGAAATGGGTGTACTCCTAGCCTCTCGTCTGTCTGTTGTGTCTGTCAACCGCTAGCCGAGCCGGCTCGGCTCGGCACGGCAAGGTGCTCTCACTGCGAATAGTGCGGCGACCGCCGCCTTAGGTCTATCTTTTTAAGAGACTCGCTCCACACACCAACACACCCCACACTCCCCAAACAGGCGTGTGACGTCACGGTGCTGCGAATATACGTCACGACTGCGAATAGGAGATCCGTCCGTGTTGTTTCTCTTCTCGTTCGGACCAGTTCGATGGGCTGTTCGACGCCATAGCGGCCTAACTCCTTTTTCAAACTAGTGAAACCGTCAAACGGTCCTTCGAACTGGCCGAAACGAGAAGAGAAACAACACGGACATACCTCCTATTCGCAGTCGCTACGTATATTCGCAGCATCGTGACGTCACACTACCGAGTGGGGCGTGTTAGCGTGTTGGCGTGTGGAGCGAGTCTCTTAAAAAGATAGACCCCTTGTGGCAACGTTGCGATCGTTCCACTATTCGCAGATTTTGTGTTTTCTTTCCTCGACCACCGTGCAGAACACTTCGTTCGGTTCACGTTTAATCTGTCAAACCGAGGCCAAATTCTCTTGTTCCTCACGAAGTACCGATTGTCAGCGTGCATCTCCCTGCCCAATTGCCTTGATCGAGACTGCGGATCTTGGGACAGAGAGAATGGCATCGGCGGCGCCAGTGAAAATGGACAAAGTGGTGGACGTTGACTGGAAGTTTGGGGTGACAGCGTCCACGGACCAAGCAGACAAAGTGGGCACGTCCTACCTCCACTTGAAAATCACAGTGGAGGGCGAGGAGAAGGAGCTGAAGAACGTGTACTTGGAGATGTCGCTGTCCCAGTTCTACTCGTTCCTGCATGAATTAGAAAAGGCTAAGGCAAGCCTGGACTTTTTGACCTAGGGATGTGCACCGCTGCGTAAAAATAGTTTTGTCGTCATTGTTATTCTGGTACCATTAATGTAAATGTTTGTTCTGTTGCTTGTGTAATCGTGTGAAAAAGTGTCAATTTTTTGTATTTATAAGTAACAAATGTGATGTTTGTCATTAAAATTTATTTTTATAAACTTTTCCATTCGACAAATCACTCTTGACAGTATCCCCACTCAACATTTTTGTACTCTCCCCTTTGTCGCTGTAAACTGTGGTAAAAATCGTTTTGGGTTTTGGCCTTTACCCTCATGTTAAATAAAAGTGGCAGTACCATGTTATTAAACCAGCTTTGTTTCTTCTCTCCTGGTCACTAGCATCTTATACGGCACCTTTGAAAATGAAACTTGACAAGCATAGTCTTGAGAGTGTAGCACGGAGGCTCCCTCTCACCCGCAAGCCGATGCTAATCATCACCTCCTCGGAGCAGCTCAAAAGGACGTCGGAGTGACCGGGTGGGGGTTGGAGGGGGGGGGGACGAGGAGTGGGTTAGAATGTATTATGCATAAGCCGGGAATCCTTTGGACCGCACGCACTGAGGTCCTGCGCTCCTAGAGTGTCGTCGCCGAGGCCCGCTGGGCGAGAGAGACGTGCGGAAACGAGCTCCGCACTCCGCGGGTGATTCAGAAGAGTCGTTTCGCCGCTCTGTCACTGTCGCACTCATGCGGCTCCCCCTGAGAGTGCGAGAGAGACAGCGCGACGAACCGATCGTCTGGATCGCTCGGCGGGGCGCGTCGCGGCCCACGTCGTCAAGTATGCGCATAAGTGCAGCATGTATAGATTTTGTCGGCCGCCCGGGCAAGGGGAGAGGGGGCAGCGGCTGCGTGACGGTACACCACTGACAGTCGGGTGCTGCGGTAGCGTACTCAGTTCCTCTCCGCCCGTCGCGGCCGATCCGGACTGAGTGACAGCGTCAGGCCAGCGAGCAGTGGAGTTGGGGCCTCATTCTCCCAGCCAAGAGGGGGGAAAACACTCGAAGAAAACGTGTGCTGACTACCCGGTAATACGGTGAGGATGGCAAGCAAATGCTACACATTTGTCGTATTTGAACCCAAAATGGTATTACGTTTGCGTGTATGACGCGTAATGCAGGGCTTGTGTGTGCAGGGTATTACGCGAGTGCGTACCCCCTCGCCTAGCCATGTTGACATTGACCACGACGTCCGCCGTGGTGGCGGCCACGGCGGTGACGGTCGGCATGGTGGCCATGGCCGGCGTCGTTGGCGCCAAGAGGCAAAGGAAGAGGCCCATAAAGCTCACCAAAGACAACATTCAGTCCTTCATGAACAAGATAGATGCAGTAGTGTCCGACTGTGATGGTGAGGCTGTGACTCGATACGATGTCAGTCATCACATTGGTAACAGATTTTCATTTTTGATTTGCCCACTGCTTGGAAGGCGTCATCTGGTCCATTGACAAGACTGGGATCCCCAATGCGAAAGAGGCAATGGAGTGCTTCAAAGCCTCCGGGAGGAAGGTTCTTTATGCCACTAACAACTCGGTGTTGGGACCGTTGGAGAAGTTCAGGAGATATGGTTACGACGTTAAACCAGCAAGTTTCCTCCCTTTTATTCAAGTATTTTTTTTTTCGCGGACTTGTTTTAATTGCGCTTTGTTTCAGAATGAGGTAGTGCACCCGTCCCTGGCAATCACGAGCTACTTGAGGCATATCAACTTCCAGAAAAAGATTTTCGTTCTGGCCGTGGAGCGCTTCAAGAACGAAATGCGTCGGGGTGGCCTCCGCGTCCTACCGGCCTCTAGAGTAAGTAGTTAGTTTGACATCAATCAATCAACACTTTGACTTTAATTTTTTTTTAACGCCTTTAAATTCATTCAGACAGGTACGCTTGCAGAGGAAACTCTGGAAAGTCTTTTAGGAAACATTGATACCGACCCCGAGGTCGGCGCCGTCGTGGTGGACCTGGATATTAATTTGAGCTACTCAGACATCAACAACGCTGCCAACTACCTGCTCAAACCAGACTGCCGTCTTTACGCGGGTGCAACGGACTCAGCGGTCACAATCGGTGCAGAGAAGATGATAGTTGGTAAGTTCCTCCAAAATTGATTGTCTTTTAAATTTTGTCATCGGAGAACACAAGTGGATTGAATGCGTCGTTTACAGGCCCGGGTCCCATTTTGAAAATTCTAGAGGATGTCTCCGGGAAGAAAGCCGAAATTTTTGGCAAGCCCGGGCCTATGATGTTGACACACTTCCTCAAAGACGAACACAACCTTAACATGCAACGGACGGTGTTTGTGGGCGATACGTAAGTACATCGGGTATAAATAAACTCTTAAGGTTTTATGCCCCCAAGGTTGACCATGGCCAGATTTGCTAACATAAAAAGGCAAAAACTCCCACGATGCCACAATCTCGGAGGGATTGCCAACCCCAGTCTACAAGGCAATATCTGGGCATTCCCTCTCGAACTGTTGCCTAAAACCGCTCACTCCCGACTTCTGTTAGCGGGTATTTCATGCAGGTTACGGAAAACTAGCATCGTAAATTAAACATTTGTTACAGCCTTCAGCAGGACATGGGCGTTGCGAACGCGTGTGGGATGATCAAGCTGCTGGTCCTCACCGGCATCACGAAGCTCGATGACTTGAACACGTGCCCGGCGGAGTTGATTCCGGACTACATCATCGACTCGCTCGGCGATTTTGTCGAACTACTCAAGAACGATTAGAGGGGCACCCCCAGGTGACTGGTAAACAGACAACTGCCCGACACCAAACATCCTTTTTCAACTCTATTCCCAGGACAGGAAGATCCAGCTATGACTTACATTGCCGCTTTCATGTTTCCTTTCCTGTCTGTATTTGATCATTGTACGAAGAAAATGACATTAAACATATCGCACCTCAATCCAACTCTCAGCTAGACCTGCAGCCGGCTATGTGCGCGCAGTGCGTGTCGTTGCCATCGATTCCAGACGCTGAGCTGAGCCCACCGGCAGACCGGCCGCCCGGAGTGACTCAGCGATTCTCTCCCGCCCTCCGGCACGCCCCGCCCCATGCCCATGATGAGTGCGAGAGAGACAGCGACTGGCGAGACAGCGGGTAACCCGTGTCCGTGTCCTCCATACTTTGAGGAACGTCTTCTTAGTCTAATCGTTCCATCGTGACACTCTGAGGAGATTACATGCTAAACATTGCAAATAGAAGGCCGCTCTGCGGCACGAGGGGTACGTTGGGTTGCTTGCTAGCCTCTCGGCCGGCTTACACACTTAGGTGTTCGGTACATTTAAATCGTTTCAACACGAGTATTGAGAGGAATAATAAAAAAGATGCGGAAGGGAGACGCATTGTTGGTGTGCGTCCATGACCGTGGCGGTTTTTATCTATTATTATCTATTATGCCTTGTCATAAAGTGGGAGATAAGGTATAAAGTAAACGGCCTTGCGGCCCAGTGGGGCCTGCCGCGCCCGCTGACTGACACTTCACCACACACCATGGCGCCCGCAGCACCCAGGCGCAAGCCTGTCAAAGTCACCCAAGACAATGTGGCGGACTTGATGGCGGAGGTGGACGCCTTCGTGCTGGACTGCGACGGTGAGTGGCTCTTGATTTGGCACGCAAGGTTGAGTGCTGTGTGAATAAACTTCAGTCTTTCCGCACCGTCGGTGTTTTTTGCGGGAAGTCTTCTGTCATTGTTTAGTGGCAGTCATGGGGACATTACGATGTGTGATTTCGTACGCAGGTGTGATTTGGTCGCCGTTATCGTTAGAAATGTATCCAAAAGCAGAGGAAGCCCTGGACCGGTTAAGGGGAGCGGGAAAGAAAGTGATGTTCGTCTCCAACAACTCATTCTACCCACCGCAGGAAAAGTTTAAGCTGAAAAACTACGCAGTCGCAGAGGTACGAACAGTATAAAGGTTACTAATTTCTGCAGCATCTTGCTATGCTTGTAAGAAAACTAATTAAATTAAGAAATCTCAGAGTAATTCTCTTGTCCCTTCGGTCCCAGGACGAGGTTGTCACTCCATCCACAGTCGTCGCAAGATACCTGAAGAAAAGAGGCTTGGAAGGCCAAGCCCTGGTCCTGGCCTCTGAGCGGTTCAAGAGCACCCTTCGAGACCAGGGAATCGACGTTGTGCAGAGGGTGTGCAGACGACGGAAACAACGCACATTCTACGGGCGAGTTTTCGACAGTTTAATGAGACGTTGGTTTTATTTTCCAGACGGCAAATGATCACTCTGAGAATATGTTAGAATATATACGCATGACTGGGGAAGATGCAGGGAAAGTGAAGGCCGTGATAGTGGACTTCGACCTGTATCTGACCGGCCTGGACCTGAACAAGGCCGTCAACTACCTGCGCGACGACCCGGACTGCCTCTTCCTTGCCTGCGCCACCGAGTACAACCTTCCCGTGGGCGGCAAAGTATTCTTAGGCAAGTTACCTTTTAATTTATTTTGTTATCGTGTTCCAATTATTCTGTGGGTGCGTAGTCGAATGGCATTGATGAATGGAGGAGATGAATGGAAGAGATGAACTGCTGCAGGCCCGGAGTACTTCACGGAAATCGTGGAGAGGGCGTCCGGGAGGAAAGCCCAAAGGGTGGGCAAGCCTGCCCCGATGATGGTCACCGAGTTCCTCCAGGACGTGCACCAGCTCAACTTGGAGAGAAGCATTTTCGTCGGGGACTCGTAAGTATGGAGACAACCGAGGGGTCTTGTCATAAATTTTCCGTCCATATTTTAAAGACTGCAGGTAGTAGCCCCCAAATTTTGACGTACCCTAAAAACAAAGGACACGAGAAGAAACGGAAAAATTTTTGCTTCAGCCTGGAGCAAGACATGGGCATTGCCCACAACTGCGGTATGAAGAAGCTGCTCGTGCTCACGGGGTTGGCGAAAATCGCGGACCTGGAGACGTGCGACCCGAATCTCATCCCCGACTACTACATCGACTCCATCGCGGACCTCGGCAAGCTGCTGCCGCTGAAGAAGGCAGAGTAAGGATGGACGCCGGCGTGCACAGCCCAGACCAAAGTGTAAAACAAACAAGACCCTTTTCAATACAACTTTTGTTTATAATCAAACGAAGTCGAGTGTCTGTTGGCATTTTCCCTCACATTGGCGTGTGGTGTCGCGCCGCGGTGGCCTAGACGCCCTCGGACTGCGTGGGGCGCAGTCGGAGGCCTCGGGGGATGGCGCCGGGGTACCAGCCGCGCCGGGGCTGTGGTCGAGAGAGAGCACCGTCACTGTGGGAGACAATGGGAGACAGACAGAGCAACAGGCAGCTCCAGGTCACTGACCTGGTGGTCAGCGGACGACTCGGGGCACCACAGCCACCCCTGGTTGGCGGGTACCAGCTTGGGCGGCGCCGCGCAGTCCGTGTGGCCGTACCGGCGGAGCGGCGCGTTCAGGTTCATCTCCAGGTCGACGTCGACAACGCGTGGGGGGACCTCACGCATCCGCCGGAAGTTTGCGGCAATTCTGTTGTTTTTTTGTTTGTTAACTTTAAATCACGGAGAAGGGTACACATGGGGTAGAGATTATAGAGTGACCTTACCTGTCGCCGTCCCTGGCCGCGAAGTTGGGCAGCTTGAACTGCCTCTCGGTGGCGGTGGCGGGGCTGGACCGCTTGGACGCCGTCAAGTGCGTCTCGCCCTCCCAGACGCACATGGTGCGCGCGCCGCTCGCCGCCCAGGGCTGGCCCTCCTGACTGGCGGCGACCTTGGCGTCCGCTTCGGTGCCCGGCGCGGCCTGTGTTTTGGTGGCGGCCGCTATGGCAGCCTTCGGGCCCTTGGGCCGGGCAGTCCCGGCGGAGGCAGTGTCTTTGGACGCAGAGGGGTGCGGTTCTCCAGGGGCGCACCGTGAAGCTCGAGCTTCCCTGAGGCTGCCGGATGCTCGGGCATCACCGCCGTCAACCCTCGTGCCGGCCAACTCGTCACCGCGTTTAGCATAATCCCTCTGACTCTTGAATTCTTGCCCCCGCCCGCCGTCAACCACTTCACCTGCCAACCCTTGGTCCGGTTCACCGTCAAACCCCTTACCCGCCACCCTCTGACCTGTCCCACTGTCGTCCCCATGTTGCCCCGCCACCCCAACCCTACCCGCGGACTCCATCCTTGGGCCCGCATCTGCAGACGCTGCAGACGCTGCGGACTCCCAGGTCGAAGCGCTGCTCGCGGGCAGGGCGGCGCACACGGTGGAGGCCAACGCGGCCCGCCCCTCGGCCAGCTCCGTGTCCTTGGCGGCGACCTTCGCCGGGGCTAGTAGTTGAACCTCCTTGTCGGCGGCGGAGGCTGCACTCGCTGGGGCTGGCCGCGGAACCTTCTCGTTGGCGGCGGTGGCGGACGTGGTGTCACCAGACGCGTCCTGGGCAGCGATCCTGGAGGCGGTCACCGCTGGCGGGTGGTGGTCGTCGCCGCCGCGGGCCTCGGACAGGCGCTCACTGAGCTGCTGCTGGGACGGCGCTCTGGGCACGTGGGCCAGGGCCGGCCGGCCGCTCGGGTCCTGCGGCAGCAACGCCGAGGCCCTAGAGAAGCACGGCATTTACCTCGCCAGTCGACGTGCGCCGGAAGGCCCGAGGACGCGCTCCATCCCACCCTGCTGTTGTTGTTTTCCTCCAGGATGGTGGCCTGGCTGGGCTCGCGGAGGTGCGCGTGGCGGCTGGTGCTCGGCGGCCGCTTGGGCAGCATGCACTTGGAGCACGTGTCCGTGGCCGGCGTCACCATCTTGTCGTCCGCGCAGGGGTGGCTGGTGCGCCGCGGCGTCAGCGACCCCAAGGCGGCCGAGGCCGTGGCCGCGCGGACTTTGTCGGCACGCATCTGCTCCAGGGCCTGGCCGTCGAAGCACACGAGGCGCGCCGACAGGGCCACCGTGCCCACCTGCACGCCCACCTTGCCCGCGTCCAGCACGGCGTACTCGTCGCGGACCACGGCCGCCAGCGGGTGCCGCGGCGCGCACTTGTTGGCCCTGGTGACAGGGGTGGTTGTAACTGGGGTTTGTCTCTATTGTGCATGTGTGCGAAACATGCCGAATAGCGATGTTTGTAGCCGGGTGCCCCCCTCCTCCTCCACAAAATCCTGTCCTCTGCACCGTCGCCAGCTGACTTTCGGGCTCGAGTTGTTGTTGAAGCGGAGCGGACGGTGCACCTGACTTTACTGGCACTTGACCGCATTCGCCTCGGATGACGCCGGCGAGATGCTGATAACGTCCCCGCTGACGGGCCTTGCCTGGTGAGCAGGGTGGCGAAGGCGTCGGCCACGGGGACGCTGGCCGCGCCCACCACGACGGGCAGCGGCGCGGCGGGGTGCTGCTGGTACAGCGTCACGGCCAGCGGCTGGCGCTGCAGGCTACGCAGCAGGGCCGTCGCGTCCGAGTAGAAGGGCGCGGTCTTGCGCTCGGGAAAGCCCTCGAAGGACACGGCCGCCTTGGCGTGCGTCGCGCCGCCGCCCGCCACCGCCGCCACCGCCGCCACCGCCTCCAGCGGCATGTCCAGGAACTGGACGCGCGCGCTCAGCGGCACCCCGACCAGCATGGCCGTCTCGTCCACCAGCAGCACGCGCTCCAGGAGGACCTTGAAGACGAACAGGGGGCACAGCGACTCCATGGGCGCCGGAGCCGCTGCAGGCCCAGGTCTCGATGACATGTTTGCTTGGCTGACGGTCTGAGCCGAACGACAAAACCAGTGGAGCAGACGCGTGACCTTTCCTTACCTGCCTTTGGTCGCGTCACGAAGTCACGATGGGAACTTATCCTGTTGACAACTGCGACTGTTCCTGTTCAATGTGTCGTTCAACTTGTCGTTTAAATCGCCGAGCGTGTGGTGGGGAGAGTCGTAGTGGAAATGCGTCAAGTACAACGTGGAATTTTGAAAAACATTGCGGTCAAGCCGCCTGTCCATGTTGTTTTTTGTTTGTTTGTTTTTTTTTTTTTTCAAGCGGGATAACCGCCTTCTAGCAAACGCCAACAACGAACTGGGCTCAGGTATGAGAATTTCGGATGTATAAAATCTAGTCCTCAAGGTTGTTAACGAGGACGAGTGAACCGCCAATTTATTTTGCAGGTTTGGAGGTAACTAACAGCAAATACCCTGTACGCAGGAAAAGATAAGACTAATACAAAAAATGGAGAGGTGGCACATTTGTTTCAGTTCTCGTATTTGAATTTCTCCGCGGACAGCGCAAGTTTCCGGATGTTGCTCAGGCAACCCGCGGACGCCTCCTGGAGGACTTCGTCCGATGATCCGATGGTTTCCAGGAGATACTGCAAGAGAAAAAGAGAGGAGGACGGCATCACAACAGTGCGTCGCAGTCTGTTTTTTTTTGTTTTCAGCGTAAGGTTTAGCGCTGTTTGGTGTCTTTGCGGTCTTCAATGTCCCGCTTAACACTGTAACCAACCCTCACCGATACGACCCCCGCCTGGTGCATGGTGATGCAGTTGTAGGGGTCGGTGGAGAGCTGGTGCAGGGCCAGCGCCGTGGTGCGGTGCACGGCCTTGTTGTTGGACTCGAGGTAGGTGACGAGGGGCCGCACGGCGTGCAACGCGCCGAACTGGTGGCAGTTGTTGTTCCAGCTGCAGCAGTTGGCGATGGCCGAGGCGAGGTGCTCGCGGAGCAGCTCGTTCTCCTGGACAAGGGAGCGGGAGGGGCGTGAGGGGGAGGAGATGAAAGCACTCGGAGGGAAAAAGACAGAGCGAGAAAAAGAAAAGCGCGCTGCTGCTGGGAAAAAGGCTGCAGGGATAGTGGCTGACAGGGCGACCGCGGGGAAGGTGGTTGGCTTAATGATGAACCCGTGCTATTTTATACCCCTCCTCCCGTGAGTTCGTGGCACCCCATTGCCTGTTTCCAGACCCACTTTTCTCTAGGGAGCTCCACTATAAATCGACAAGTCGGACGCTGCCGCGTTTGTGGTGAAGTGCATCATCACGGACGTGCACCAATGAGTGACCCGCCTGACCCATGTCGTCGCGGCAAATGAATGAAAGGACTAAAAGAAAGGAATTCTTTGTGGTGAGGGCCAGACGATTGAGACGGCTCATTCTAAAGACTCCCTTTGACAAATACCAAAAAAGTCCGTTTCAGCCCGCGATAAAAATTTCAATGACCCTGATATGTGAAAAAGGGGCCGCAAAAAACAACAAAAACAAATGATTCAAAACAGGATTCAAATATTCAAAACAGACAAAACTTTCAAAATGAGAAAAAGGAAGAAAAAGGCCCATCAAAGTTTAAATACTATTTCTAATTTTTTTAAAAGGGTAGTTGGCTAGACAAAAGTCAAAAGTACCTACCGCCACAGACATTGCTGGATAGGAGTGCTGTGAATGAGTCTGCGGAAAAAAGTGACCACAAAATTAAAAGAGTGCTAGGAAAATTGAAGAGGCTAAGGAGAGAATCACAGAAAAGTCAAAAGTTGATAGGAAATAAAAATAATACTATAAAAGCTTTGGTCTACAGTAAAAGTTTCATTCTTTTTATGCGCGTGTAGAAAGCAGCACGACTGAACCGCGAGAACCTCCCCTCCCTTCCTTAAGTTTCTGGCTCAGCATAGGATCGGCCAACACTCCAATAGTGCATTGCACCCGGAAAACCGTGCTCGTGACCTCAAGAAGAGAGCAGCACGAACACAGTTTTCTTGGTGGACACCGTCAAAATTGTGGTCTAAAAGGGACAAACGAGACAGACCAGATTGAAGAAAAAGCCCCCAAGACAGAGAAATGCAGTAGTGTGAATGGAAACGAGTGAAAAATGAAAGAGAGGGGGAGAGAGAGAGAGAGAGAGAGAGAGAGAGAGAGAGAGAGAGAGAGAGAGAGAGAGAGAGAGAGAGAGAGAGAGAGAGAGAGAGAGAGAGAGAGAGAGAGAGAGAGAGAGAGAGAGAGAGAGAGAGAGAGAGAGAGAGAGAGAGAGAGAGAGAGTGTCCTCTTGTGGCTCGCGTGCCGCGCGGCGTGCCGCAGGTCACCTCGGTGTACTTGTCGTCGCGCTTCTTGACCTCCTTGCCGCCCCTGCGCCGCACCTTCGACCGGTCCCGGTCCTGCGCGTCCAGCTGCGTGCCACAACACAATTGTGCAAGGCAGTTGCAAGGAACCATCGTCACTGATTCTGTTGCCGCGCGCCATGCGACGCCATGCAATAACGGCATGCGCTGTAGTACAGTACAGTGCAAGACCGTCGTCGCCACCGTCACCCCGACCTTGGCGATACATCGCCCCGTGTGGCACACTGTGGCGCCATCGCACGCGTGCAGCGGAAACTGGGCAGTGAGTCGCAGCGTCACTCTGACGTGCACTTGACGCAAACTCTGGCCGATGGAACCTCTCCATCTCGGCGTTCGTACTGTATCGGAGCGCGAGCCCATTTTCCACTGCAGGAGTGCTCCGTTGGACCGGCCATGCCCATGCAAGATGTCCAGCTACGTTTTCGATCTCCATGCAAATGTTCACTCACAGACAGTACAAGTCCCCCTGCTCTGGGGGTCAAAAGTTAGCGAGTTTGACAGGAATGACACGTAAGGTGAGGCGAGCCTGTTGCGCCGTACCGTGAGCACCAGCTGCGCCAGCATGGGCACGACGCCGTGGTCCGTGATGACGGCCAGGTTCTCCCTGTCCAGCGCGACGCGCGCCAGCGCCGCGCACACGGACGCCAGCACGTTGGTGTGGGGGGACTTGAGCAGCGACACGATCAGCTCCAAGCCCCCCACGAAGCTGCGCACCATTTCGCCAGAGTCCTGCAGAAAAACAAAAGCAACCCTGTTAGGGTGCTTCGGGGTCCAAACCGGAAGTGGAGCCTAGCGGCGCCGAGCTCACCGTGGCGTTGATGATGCAGGGGCACAGCGCCCAGGCGGCCTCGGCCTGCACCTCGGGGCTGTCGTTCTTGAGCAGCGACCAGATGAGGCGCACGCCGTCCAGCTCCTCGATCTCCAGCATGCACTCCTTGTCCTTGGAATGAAACAGACCCGAGCACATTCACGACATCCCCACTAAATCGTTGACCCACAGTTATTTTGCGACTCAAAATTTCCGTTTTATTCCAGACTGACACGTCACCTTGGCGCACTCGTTGAGGGCGCGCGCCACGTTCCGCAGCAGGGGCTGGTGCGTGCCGTTGAGGTGCAGCACCAGGGGCTTGATGGCGCCGTGCGCGCGGACCTCGGCGCGGTTGGACGTCACCTGGGCCACAGGGGTGTGAAAGGAAAAACTCCCGTGGAGACGGTTAAAGGGGGACGTAACCGTCGTTTGTCCTGAAAGTCTCGGCCGGGAGAAACGCCTCGGACGTGGGCCCGGCCGTCGAACAGCCGTGCGCTGCGGGCCTGCCTACCCTGAACCTCGCAGGCGCTCCGGCTGGAGCTCGCTCACAACCCAGCACTTGGGGTCAGACAGATGGCAGCGGTGCCTTTGACTGGCTGAGTCAGCCAGACCCGGGACACTGACCTTGCAGCATTCGGCGAGCGCGCCCACCACGTTGGTGACGACCTCCTTGTCCTGGTCCTGCAGCAGGCGAGCCATGGCGGGGATGATGCCCAGCGTGTTGAGCCTCTTGACGTTCTCCAGGCTGATGGCGCACTTCCAGATGGCCCCCGTGGCCGCGGCCAGCAGGGGCTTGTCGTCCTGGAGGTGCTCGGCCTTCACCAGGGCCACCAGCGGCTCCAGGCCGTTGTGCTCGCGCACGATGTCACGCGTCACAGGGTCCTCGGCGCACTGGGCCCAAAATTAATTTTTGCACCATCAATTTTCAAACCCTTTTTTTAAAAAAATGAAAAAATAAAGAAATAGTAAAATTTGGGCGAACTCAGAGACAAACTGGTTGCGTTCTTACTTTGAAGATGGCCGAAGCGCAGTGCTTCTGGATTTCGGTGTTGTTGTTCTTCAGGTAGTCTACCAGGTCTGGGATCATACCCTCCGTCTGGATCGCCAGCTGAAAGTTGCTCTGCGACCAAAAAAGAAAAAAAATGAAAAATGGGTTAGGTTGGCCTGCATGCAGTAGCAATAGTGTGTCACCTCAGTGGCGCACTGCTGCACGGTGCCCATGATGGGCACGATGATGTCGTTGTGGCCGAGGCGCAGCAGCCGCGCCAGCAGCCGCACCACGCCCGTCTTGCGCATGGCCTCCTTGTTCTTCTGCGACGTGGACAGTGCCCACAGCGCGCGCGCCCCCGCCACCACCACCTTCACCGCCTCCGCCTCCTCGGGGCTCATGTCGCCGGGGGGCGTGTCCACGAGGTGCGGGTCCGCGTCGAGCAGGTCCACCTACACAACCGACAAAAATGAGTATTCCGTGAATTGGAAACGTCAATTTATCCGCCGGTCTTCTGGCCCACTGTGGGGCGGAGCCCCACCAGCTTGGGGATGCCGCCGGACTTGCGCACGATCTTGCGCGCCTTCCTGATCTTGCACACGTTGGCGATGGTGCCCGCGGCCAGGATCTGCAGGTCGCGGGCGGGGTCGTCCAGGATCTCGACGAGCTGCTGCACGCCGCCCAGGTCGGTGATGGCGCGCCGGCAGTCGATGTTGAGGGAGATGACCTGCAGCACGGCGAGCGTGCCCAGCTGGAACCAATATACCACCGGGTGAGAGCACGACAGCACCACCGCGACAACGCCCATCATCGCCCGACCGATTTTACACAGTAGTATTCCTTTTGTTTTTGGGGGATGTTTCCCGCCGTTTTCGGGTGGTTCGCAGACCCACCTTGCACTTGAGCTCCTGGGCCTCGAGCAGGTTGACGAGGACCTCCATGCCGCCGCAGTCGCGGATGGCCATCTGGTTGATGTCGGAGGCGAGGTCCTGGTCCTTGAGGCAGGCCAGCGCCACCGTGGTCGCCGTCTGGTTGCCCACCTGGAACCCAGCAGTTCCCGCTCTCGGAGGCTGTCGTCGACAAGGTCACCTGTCCAGCTACCGGTCTTCTGGCCCACTGTGCGCACCTTCATGTACTTGATGAGCTTCTGGATGTGCCAGTAGTCGGACGGCACGTCCTGGCCTCTGACCAGCTCCCGCCAACGGTCGTCCTCGTCCTCCTCCGACTCGTCATCCAGACTCGAGTCCTGGTTGGCTTCCAGCTCCCGGACCATCATGACCCGGGGCCCGAGGTCCCGGTCCAGGTCGGACCCCGTGCCCTCCTCGTTGAACTGGTGCGACATGCTGCGGCTCTGCGACGCAGCGAGAGAGTGCGTGTTTCAGTGGCCCCAGAGCCCTCGAGGCAGTGCGGTTGTGTACTCACCCGTCAGAGGTACGAGGGTTATGTACGTGGTGCTCCTTTTAGGAGCCCAGCTTCGCTGTCACTTCTTGAAATGATTAGGATTAAGTGATTACTCTGGCTCATGGAAACGGCCCAAAGGGTCGCATCTTGCCGGGGCTGGGGCCACGTACCTCGTAACCTAGATTCTACATGTTATTGTTATTGATCAAACCACGCAGCTGTTGCTAGCTGCCTTCGGCTGCGCTCTCTGTACACGTTAGCCTCTTGTTTTCGGTCAGGTTTAATGTTCGAAACATCGTTCAAAGCACCGAATGAATGGGGAATGACATTTCAAACTTGCGGCATTAAACGATAGGCGGACTTAACCGTTGTGCGTTTCAAAGAACAGAAAACCGCAGCGCTTCAAACGGAGGCGGCAATTGGCAATGGCGGACAGTCAGTGGCAGATTCGCCAACCTCTCCCTACTCAAATCACTTCTGGCTGACTCGCGGACGGGGAGGCTGAAAATTTTATATGCGATCCATCGAGTCTTCGACTGTGCCCGTTCATGATACAACTGAGTAGTTAAAAATTTTTAAGTGTCAACAATTTATTTTGAGGGGGTTGGCTACCTGATGTACTATTTGCAGTTCTCATTTCCAGCAGCAGAAGACGCCAACCTAAAAGTAGTTTGTTTACATCGAGAGAAGCTGCACAACATCGGCGTATTTTTACTTTTGATGGACACAATCTAATTTAATTTGATAATGAAACAATTTGAATTTATACGATAACCTGAAAGCAACATGGAAAAGTCGACACATCAAACGAAAAGTGGTGAAACTGAAGAAGATCCAGGTGGTGTTGTGTCTTGCTCAAAGTGTAGCTTTGAAGAACGGTATGATTACAAAGGGAAGAAGCCTCCCTTTGCCAAGTCATTTGTGTTTTTAGAAGACGCTTATATTATGAAGGACCCATTCTCCCCGCCTGGAAAGGGACAGTGCCTAATGATTGCCGGAGACTGTTCCATGTGTAATAAACCAGTGTGCTGCTCTAGCGATTGCAGTCTTTTTTATGTGAAAAGATTTTGCATTTCTTGCGTTCGTAAGAACTTGGGATACTTTCCCCCACTTATCATCAATAAATTAAAAAAGCCCATGCAAGAATAGCTCTGTTGTCTGTGACTTGTCGCAAGAAGTCGAAGTCAAAGTCTCTCAGTATTGCAGTAATTATGTCAGTGTGATATATTTTTATACCATTGTGAAGCTAAGACGGATTTTCTTGTTTATAATTCTTAAATAAAGTAGGAATGTAAGTGATTTAACTGTTTTCATTTAAAACCCTTACCATTGGCTTTAGTTGGTTGAAGTTGGTATTCCCTTCTAGCTCCAGTGCACTGCAAATAATGCAGCAGCAGACGACGCCGCCAGTCGAACAACCACCGCAACAATTCTCCTGCATTATTGGTTTGGCTGATGTAAGTTTCGGACATACTGCTAACAACAATAGATCCTAGTTTCTTTGCTCTGCAAACTGTTTTAATTAAGTGATGCTATGATATGAATAAAATTAGAAGCCTAACCTCAATCAAAATGTAAAGTTTCAAATAAATCAAACTTTCTTGATGATGGGTGAATGCCACTCTGTGAAAGTTGAAGTTCTTATTGCCTTTTACTATTCTTGCGGATGTTGAATCTTTTTAATGTTACAATAACTTTGCAAATTACATGTACCATTCATATGCTGGGTCATCTGATCACTCTTTCTTGTTCTTTTCAGTAAGTGATCTTACGCCAGAAGCAGAGCTATGAATGTGTTAAGAAGATTCCACTTCTTCAGAAAGCCAGAAGTATTCCGCTGCTTGTCATCAGTGTCATCATGCGAGTCTGTTGTGGCAGAACCATTGGAGCAGCGGGGACTCGTAAGGGTCGCTGGAGAAGACGTCTATGGATTTCTCCAAGGACTTATGACAAATGATATAGCCCATATCCAGTCAGGCATTTCATCAATGTACAGCATGTTTTTGAATACAAGAGGTCGTGTTATGTTTGATACTATAATTTACCAGAGTGCTGAGCCTGGAGTGTTATACATTGAATGTGATAATTCAGTTACTTCGTTACTATCTAAGCACCTGAAGGTATATCGGTTGAGGAAAAAAGTCAGCATAGATATTGATGATAGCTTTAAGGTTTGGTCTGTGTATGATCCATCAATAAATCAAAGCCAACATCCTATAAATTTGGTAGATAACATGAGGGACCATCTTGTAGGTAAAGTTCTTCCTTGTGAAGAGTTAGAACTTAGTAAAAAAGAAAGGAAGGATGGCTTCAGCATCAACTCTATTTCTTCCAAGAATAATGTTCTAATTTTTAGAGATCCCAGGATTTCTGAGCTAGGCTTGCGAGTTGTTTGTCCGTCTTCCGAAGATCTCACAAAATCACTTAGTGTGGGACGAGGTTCTTCTTATCGTTATCTGAGGTATTGCCTGGGAGTTGGTGAGGGAGTTTTAGACTTGCCACCTGATGAATGTTTCCCTCTAGAAGCCAATTGTGACTATTTACATGGTGTTAGTTTTCATAAAGGCTGTTACATTGGACAAGAACTAACGGCCAGGGTGTACCACACTGGAGTGGTTCGCAAACGGCTTATGCCTTTACTCCTTGATAGTTCAATTACTGAGTCCAATGCTAAAAAGCAAGAGGTTTTAAATGAAAATAAAAAAGCTGTGGGTAAGGTAAGAGGTGTTGAGGGTTTGTCAGCTCTCGGAATTCTACGTATATCAGAGGTACTTTCAGCAAACAGTTTAACTTTATGTAGTACCAATGTAAAGACAATGAGACCTAGCTGGTGGCCAAAGCAAGCTCCAAAAGAATTAGAATCCAGAGACAAGCAGTGAATGAAAAATTTGGTGCTATCAAATGTTGAGTTCTGGAATTAATTTATTTCCAAGGCATTAGTGCATTTTGTATTTTAGGTTCATTGTGTTTTCATTAAAGATTAGAGAGGAAATAAAAGTGAGCATTTGATCATTTGTAGTCCTTAATGATTAAAGCAAAATTTATTGCTTGTTCCACAGATATAAATATACACAAATTTAGCTCTAAGTCAGAGAAAATTTCTTACACCAAACTGGTCATAAAATATTCTGATCACAGTAGGTTTTAGATTTTACAATGAACACTCAGCAAACTAAGAAATAATGGAAATTACCATGGAATAACTTGTCATGGGAGAGCAAAACTACAACCTAATTGAGTCTTAAGTTTTGAGCTTCTGTCAACAATCAAAGCTGAAAACTAGTATCAGTAATAAAATAATAACTCAAAATGAAAATATTGCCAGTATGCTCTCCACAGAGGCAGTATCTCTGCACTGTGTCTAATGATAATATTACTGTCTCACTGCTTGAGGAATCAAGTTTTGTGCGATTTATTCCCTTAAAAGAAAACTGTTTGTAAACCGTATTCAGAGGAACTCTTTTGTTGAGACTACCATGCCTCAAAGTCTTAACTTAATTAGGTAAAAAAATTATTAATGATATGACACAAAATATACACTATATTACACAAAGCTGTACACTTTTACGAAATATCACAAGAATTAAGCTAGAAAGAAGATGACATCTTGGCAACGTGAGATGTAGAATGTAGTTCTCTCTTCTTAAGTAAATTAGTAACTATTATTCACAGAATAAAGTCAAAGGTGTGTTTAAAGCTTGCACATTTCTCTACCGGAATGCAATTAAAAACATGTGCTTGGTAGTATCATGGAGTGTCACACATTTCAACCTCACTGGATAGGTAACGTCTCTTAAAATATTTTTCATGTTACAGCTATAAGCAACACATTCAATTCCTAGAAATTTAAAACTCCGCTTGTTTGGGTCATTTTTTTTCGGAGGGGGACATGTCACACCTTTTGCCAACCTTCAGGTGGAGTATCATGCTTTTTGCCTACCTTCAGGGGGGTAGCACACCTGACAGGTGGGGCCATGGCCCCCATAGCCCATCGGCAAGTTCCTTGAGATCAAAAGGCCGTCGGTGAAACGTCTCCCGATCAGGGAAACTAAAAACTAAAACAAATGAAAACACGAAACATTCGTGGGTGGGAAGATTGCCGCCAGCGTGCAGAAATCAGCGATGGTCTCTCTGGCGGTCGCTTGACCCACGTGCCGCGTGCGGGACCGGGCAGCGCGCCAACGCGAGGCGCCACTGTGTCTGCGGCGGTCGGCAGAGGCGGGAGAAAGAGGGGGGGGGGCATTCCCCGTCGAAGCTACTCCACGCGTCAACGCGCGCGTGGGACGCAGGGAGTATCTCCGCGGCTTAGCTGCTGCTGTGGCTGCCGCCATCGCCGTCGCCGTACGCGGAGATGATGTCCAGTATGGAGGAGTAGGAGCCCGCCACGACGGACAGCAGCGAGACCAGCACCAGGAGGCCGTTCTTCACGAACAAGTACACGTTCTTGCGGCAGGCGCCGCCGTCCTGCACCCACTCCGTGGCCGTGTCCACCACGGCGGGGATGAAGAGCCCCAGGATGGAGAAGAAGAGGGCCCCGATGAGGGAGATGACGGGGCCCAGCTTGGGCACGGCCAGCGCCGTCACGATGGTGCCCAGCACCATGACCACCCGCATCGTGATCTGCGCCACCTGGTGCAGGGAGGTGCGCAGGTGCGGCAGCAGCTGGTCCCAGACGATGCCGATGGCCACGTACATCTGCAGCGGGTACGTGAAGAGGATGGCCACGGCCAGCAGCAGCTTCACGGCCTGGGCCGGGCTGGAGTCAAGTCGTCATAGGAGACTAGAGCATTAATCTGCAGATAATAAAATAATCAAGTATGGTTTTCTGGCTTACATTTCCTCAGCGGGGAGGTTGAGAGTGATGCTGCCCGCGACGTCCTCGCCGTAGCGGAGGTAGCCGAAGAACCCCATGCCGGCGAACAGCACCACGACGGCGACCATGGCGATGGTCAGCACGCCGTTCCAGCCGATGAGCCTCTTGGGTTCCCGCATCGTGTTCTCCACTGGCAGAACCTGGAATGCAATTAAAACACCAAAAAAAATTAACGTCTACTTTCCTCCATCATTTCATGTTGACTTGACGGCGGCGCTGGCCTTGGTCTCCTCACCGTTCCGATACCCTCCATGGCGAAGAGGACGGTGGCGAAGAATATGGGCAGCCCCTTGAGGCTGGTGCCGTAGCTGCGCTCGGCGGGGTCGTTGACCTGGTCGAACAGGTAGTACAGCGTGATGGAGAAGCCCACCACGATGCACAGGTTGGCCACCATGGAGAACGGCACGAGGTGCTTGAGCTTGCGGATCATAGACAGCGGGATGAGGATGACGACCAGCAGGGCGATGTAGATCCTCGTGTAGGACAGCTCGTCTATGTCGGGCTTGCCGGCGTAGTGGTCCACGACCTGAGGGAGGTTATTTTAGTGTTGTGTTAGGTTATGTTCGGTTTGCAGCACAGGTGTCCCTTTCCCGTTTTCCCTGACTTTTCCCTGATATTCAGTGAAACAATGTCTAATTTTCCCTGACAGTTTCTGTCGTTGCCTCACGCGTGTACTTTCGCTGAGCCCCATTTCGGAAAGTGATTCTTAGCGCGACGCCCCCAATCGACAAGCAGAAAAACTTCTTTCCGACTTTTCGATCGACTGGAAAAGTAAAGGCGAAGCGCCGCCACGCCGTAAAAATAAAAATAAAAATACACGCGGCCGTAAAGCGAGACTCGTGATGACCACCGTAAAGTTAAAGCAATTTACGTCTGTATTTTTCCCGCGTAAAAAAGACAACGTGGTGGTCGGTAAAGTGTCTCAGTCCTCGCAGGTACTGGAGGTCCTGGCGGGACTGACTGGGGCGGGACCGCGAACCAAGTACACATCGTTTCGCTTTGGCAGCTCAGCCGCCTCACCTGTCTGATGGATTCGGCCATGAACACGACGTACGCCGTCAGCCCGAAGTAGTACGTGCAGAACAGCGCCGTCGTCACAAACCGTCTGGAAAATAAAACGTCAGGTGGATTTTTAATTTTTGGCTGGATTCTTGTGGAATTCTCCCCTCCCCAACAACCTGGATGGGCGTTCCCGGAAAATGAAATGAGTCAAACGCGCGGGTGCAAGGCGCACAAGGTTGTCCGTGGGGAGGGGAAGGAAGTGGGAGGGAGTGGGAGGCAAAGAGTCAAAGGGGGAGGGGGAGAATAGAGGGTGGGGGTGGAGCAGGACGCTCCTTGGAATGCAAATGATGGCCACGGCGCACCGTAATGCTTCCGCGCTATGCGTTAATAGATAGGTCGCTGGCTAGATGGAAAGATAGATAGCGGGTCGCAGGTGAAAGAGAGAGAGAGAGAGAGAGAGAGAGAGAGAGAGAGAGAGAGAGGGAGAGAGAGAGAGAGAAAGAGAGAGAGGGAGAGGCGCCGAGGCCTTGACACTGATGCGTGAACGCTGAGCCACGCGGATTCCCTCGGCCCCTGGTCTACGCCGTCAACACGGCACCAGGGGAAGGGAGCAGTGGGCAGCGGGGACGACTACGGCCGGCTGCAACGAAGATCCAGGAGTGGCATTCCAGGCGGCGCCGCGTACTTTCGTGCTGCCCCAAAGGACAAACGCACGGTCAGCGGGCGGGTGACGGGAGCGAGGGGAAGGGGGGGGGAGGGGGGTGTTTGACGCGGAGTAGTGTTTTCCCTTTCGCGGCGGCCCCACGCCCCGCCCTGCTGACAGGGGCGAATTCGGAGCGGAACGGAAACATCGCTGCTGGCAAAGTCCCTCCCGGAGAAGATGTATACCTTTGGCCCCCCGGCCGCCGCCATGCCGCCGCGCGCGCCCCAGCCTAAACGCGTCCAAAGCGCGAGCGTCACGTGGAGGGGCACGACGTTTTGCTGGCGCTCGCCGCCAGAGAGGCGAGGAACCACGGCAGGTGCGCCCCGTGCGCTCGGCCCTACAAGTACGGAGGATCAAAGCCACGTGCGCTAATGATAATTACACGGCTTGCGGTGGTGCCGGCGCGCCCCGCGCTCCGCGCCCCGCCGTGGCGGTCAGAGCCATCAATCAGTACGCGTGGGGCAATCGGTGCTTATTGTTGCACAACGCAAAAAAATCTCCCAGAAAAAAAGACTTGAAGAGTGGCGTTGCATAAAGAAAGAAACACAAAAAAACAACAAAAGAAACAAGTATTGCCTGTGGACTTCCCTGGCATTCCGCAAGACAATACTAGACCAGACGAAACAGCGGATGTGGCTGGAGGCTGGAGGAGTCTGCGAAGATCGCTAAAGCGACTCTAAGCCAAGCCACTGGAGCCCTTGCCGGGAAAGAGAGGCTCTAGATGTTGGCAATTTGCGCGACGTCCTCCCTTGATAAGGACAGCAGTGAAGTGTCGTCGGGGTGTTAATTGGCGCGTCGGCGAAGTGGTCCCGAATTAAGCTTTGCGTCGCTTCGGATCGTCGGCGGGACGCTCGGCGCTCGACGTTTAACTTTATTGGTCCGTGGACGTCGTGGACGCGCTGGACTCACCTGGCGATGGTGGCGTAGGGCCGCAGCAGGGCCGGCCCGGTGAGGAAGGCGGCCTCGGCGGTGGTGGACATGTCCAGGGCGGGGACGCGCCGCCGGACGCACAGCTTCTGCGCCGACTGCACCAGCAGCTGGACGCAGTGCGTGCACACGAAGCCGATGATGACCGTGCCGATGGCGCCGAACACGAGGCCGCCGTTCTTGAAGGCCAGCGGCATGGCCAGGATGCCGGAGCCCAGACTGCCCTTGAGGAGGTGGGCCAGCGCGCCCATGTTCCTGCGACCAGACGGGGGTCATGAGCAGCGCGCGGCAGCGCGGCACGTGCAGCAGGACATGCGCCTTGCCTCAACGGAGTGCCTTGGCCCGGCGCCAGGACTCCGGTGGACCGGAGGCACAAAGATAACAGGGACCTATAAGACCGAGTTCGAAATTCAGTTCGCCGTTCGCTCCGCCCGGCAGCAAGCTGCAAGTAGCTGCAAGGCGAGTTCATTATATTTTTCAGGAAACGCAAAAGGCCTCCTAAAAACCGGATGTGGGCGGCAGGGTCCTTGTCCCATTGTCTTCCCTTGCCACTCTCTGCCAAAATCTTTCACACGTGTAGTCAGACCTCTGTGCAGACGGACGGACTCACCCTGCAGTATATATATATACTGCAGGGCGAGTCCGTCCGTCTATATATATATATATATATATATAAATATATATATATATATATATATATATATATATATAATCTCCGCTTTCTGCTCGCGGGGCAGGGCAGCAGGCCGTTTCCGGCATTCGCTTCTACTTACGAGTATTGGTGTGTGGTCTCCCTGTGGGCGAAGGGGTCGTACTCGCCGAAGTCGCCGTCAGGGTTTTTTTCCGCCAAGGTCACCCTGGGAACAGGACACAGGCATGAACACGGAGCCGCGGGGCCGCGCTCGCGCAACAACGGCATGACATGATGAAAATTCAAAACCACGCTGTAACTTTCTTTCCAACTTTGCGGTCACGTTTGGAAAGCGATGAGGATGAGGGCTTACATGGACGACATGTTGAGCGTGGTCAGCGAGGGCGCCGTGGGCACCGGCCCCGACTCCTTCCCCTTCTTCTCCATGTTGCCGGCAGCACTGCAGCAGAGCGAGAGAGAGAGATGTTAGGTCACACATAGCACAGTGTGCAGTGCGTCCCCAGCCTCACCGTGGCAATCACTTTCGTCGTGTACATGCCAAAATATTAGCAACAACAGCAAAAACAACAACAACACCAAACCGCGAGGATAACGTGAGAAACCAACTTGCGCCTGGTCCATAATTATTCGACAGTGCACCTTATCTTTCTCTGCGTCGTACCCCCCTCGTTAACCGGTGGCCTCCTGGCTCCGTTCTTGCGTGTTCTTGAGTTCGGGAAAAGGAACATTGTTTGTTTTTCCCCCAGCTGACATGGGCAAGCGTGCTTTTGGGCGAGCGGCGTGGTACCTGTGTGCAGCCGAGCAGAACAGTCGCCGCCGCCGTAACTGATTGGTGGCCGAGAGTGCGGGGCCGACCGACTGGCTGACCGTGCCACAGTGGGCACACACGCGGAATCATAGAGGGCCAGTTTGCGCGAGGTTACGGGTACCTAGGACCACTGTCCCAAATTGAAATAAAAAAAGAAAAAAGCGTCTATAGCATCTGACCTACCTTAAGTAGACCGACAAAAATTAGACCGACCTAATTTTGACCGACCTTAATGAAAATATTGAATAAAAGAATTGAATAAAAATATTCGCATTCGTCGTGCCAGCGATCATCTTGACACTTGATCTGCCTCCTCGAGAAATAGGTTGCCGCTCTACTTAAGGTAGGTCAAATGCTCTGCTCCGACCAAAAAAAAAAAAAAAAAAAAAAAGTTGTTAGTGACAGCCACCTTTTTTGCAGTGTACACACTATAGTTCCATTATAAAACTAGATTTTCTATTCTTGTCCAGAGCTTCGCGGTAAAATTGTCCCCCCGCCCACAAAGCAGTAACCCCCCTCCCCCTTTATCTCGGCCTATGAATAATTGTTCCGCCGGCGCAAATCGTCGCTGGCTATAAAACTCGTCGTCAGGGCGCGCCGTCCGCGGCATCCCGGCCGCATCAGGCTAATTCCTGTCGGCTCAGCTTATCAGATTAGTGCACGTCAGAGTCGCCGAGTCCTGCACGATGAAAGCGAGGGCCGCGGCCGCGCAGGACGCCCAGCGAGCAGGGCGGCAACGCGACGACGATGCTATCCCGATGCAGTGCGGGTAAGGCAGGTCCCTGGCCGCGCTTGTGTGTGTGTGTGTGTGTGTGTGTGTGTGTGTGTATGTATGTATGTATGGGGGGGCACAGCTTGATTCCGACCAGTACGCGCGTCTAGAGTTTTGGCCGCCTGCGCCAGTCTTCAGGCCCACTGAGCGCCGCTCGCCACGCACCGCAGTGTGGTCGCCCCTCCCCCTCCCCTTGGTGTCCGCAAGGCGGCACTCACGGCGCGCCGCCGCAATCCCCTTCAACTACCAGCACTCCATAACTCAGCTCCGCGTGCCGCGCCCAGCGCCTCGCCTGCTGCCGGGGCTGCCAAATAATGTGTCATCGGCGTCCCGTCGCGACCCTAGCCCGTCGAGGCTCTGAAGGGGCTCTTCGAACGAGCAATCCATTGGCAGGGTCACACGTTCGGTTCGAGTCCCACTTAGCGACTCTGGAGCTCAAAACGCGTCCAGAGTGTAGGCCGCCTGCGCCGTTCTTTTAGCCCACTGTGCCTCGGTGAGAGCGAAAGAGAGACAGGACGAAATCAATGCAGCCACAGCACTGGATCGGCGCGGCACACGCGGCAGCGACGGGAGTCACATTCCCGCGCCGCCGCCCTGGGCCTGAGAAGTGGCACTGCCTGAAGGGGCGTAATCGAAGCCGCCTGAACGCCGGGCGAGGGGGAGGGGGCACCACGGGGATGCTATCATTGCCGCCACCGGAGCCTCTCGAAGGCGTGGAAAGGTAGAAAGGCGCCCCTCTGCCTGGAAGCAGCTTTGTCGGAGGCCACGCCATACCGGCATCGACTTGGAGGTCACCCGCTCCAAGCTGCGCCAGCTGCGCCGCACAGAGAGAAGTGCGCCGGCTCTGGCGCCGCGCCGCGCTTTCAAAGCTTTGAAACAGTAGAGGCCGTGGAGCGGCGGTGGCAGCGGCACGCCTTTCCAGGAAGCCTCGTTTAAATGCATCCCGACTCGGCATCGCGTCTGCGATTCGTCGAGGCGGTGGTACAATTATTGTCACGCCGCGCCTAGAGTGCGCCGCTGCTGCGCGTCTTGGCGGACCACTAGGCGACGACTAGACGCATTCAAACACACCAATGGACAGGCGCACAACCACTCTATTCATATCCGGACGCTTCAAACTTCAAGGCAGCTGCGACGGTCTGTGAGAGGCCAGGGTTCGAGTCCCAGCGGTGGCACATTTTTCTCGAGTCCGAGGGCATTGGCCACAAAATTTTGTTTCGGCGAGAGCTTGCCTCACGGAACTCGATGAGCTACTATACAACGTGTTTCTCTCCCGCCGCCGGCCCGCGAATCACAACCACCCCGATGCAAATGCAACACACACACACCTCTGTGCTGCGTCCCGGCGGCGGCGTCTGCAGCGCGTCAATGGCAGTCAGTGCACGATGCACGGGGCGAGGAGTCGCGGCCGTCTGCTCGGCAGTGTCTGTCTGCAGCCACGCTGCGATCCACGCCGCGGGAACCCAGCAGACGACACCGCCGGTCTTTTTCGCGACGACGGCACGGCACGCCGAAGAGGGAGACGGGGCGATGGAGGGGGCAGAGGGGGTGGGGGGCGTGATCAGCACACCGGCGGCGTCCACACACGGACACACGCACACACAGCCACGCATGCAGCCCGGCCGTCATGACGGCCTTGGTGGCGGCCAAGGCGGGTCGTGGACACCTCGCCGATCCTGGCGCGATGAGTGCTCAAGAAGCTGTATCAGCCGGACCTCGAGGCGTAGCGGTAGGGTCGGTCTTCTGGCCAGGCCCACTGTGCGGGCGGTGGTGCCGTCTTCAGTCACTTCCGGTATCCGGTCGGCTCAGCCCACCGCCGACGCACTCTCATCCTTATTTTGTGGGAGGAGCGTTGCACCTTGCGTTGCCGGGTGAACGAGATACCCACACCACGTTGTCGCAAATAACGTCCTCAACTCTCAACGATACAAGCCGTAAATCCACACAAGAGATAAACAACCAGTGTATAGTACCCATGATCTAGTCCTAGACCGCAAGTGGATCAGCACAGCACGGGGGCACGCCCTTTCAGCCTTTCAGCCTTTCGAGCCCTTTCAGCCCTTTGCCCTGCAGCCGAAAACACATGGCCTTCTTCTGGTAATCTAGACGAACATAAAAACTTTTTTCCTTTTTTTCTCTCATTGCAGTGAAAACCTTGGAGACGCCGTCGCCATTTTCTTTTCGGTGCGGCTGAAAGTGCAGCGCGGGGCCGCGGGCCTGCCGAGGGCCTGCAGCAGCGCGGGGCGGGCGGTGGCATCATTCATTGGGGCCGCCACACAGAGACAGACGCAGACAGCAGCGGCCAACAGGACGACAAAGACTCCGGCCGCGGCGCGTTAAAAGACAGATGACCTACTGGGCCGCGTGAGGGGCAGGGGCCCACGGGGAGGGCGGTTGCACTCGGGGTAATCATGTGCAAACTATTCTCGGGTAATCAATCGGTAATCACGTTACAGACGTGGTTATCGCGGTAATCACGTGGTACTCGCACTCGCTTAAAACCTTCCGAAGTATTTCCAGGTAGAGCTGATTCCGTACAGTACGGTGCTCTTTCGCCCGATGGGACGCCCCACGAGGAGTGAGAGTGAGAGAGAGAGAGAGAGAGAGAGAGAGAGAGAGAGAGAGACAGAAGCGAGGTCTGGCGAATGAACCCGCTGCGGCGCTACCCGTGTGGGAGCGGGCCGGGGCAGCGCGACGGCAGTACGACGGTGGCTCGATATCGGTGCAATCAGCTAATTCGTATTGTTGTAATGGCGCGCCGCTCGCACCGCGGCTGCCGGGGACGCTGCTATCGACGGCCGGGCTATGCGGCGGCGGCATTCAAACTGACCCGGTTACTCAAGTGCGGGCCACCATTACCGCTTCGAGTAACTGCTATGGGTTCAGAGCGCATAGTAGCACCACTGGCCGATATTTCAATGCTCAGGTGTTTCGCCAATTCACTCCACTCCGCGACGGCGGGAGGTCAGTACCTCTCTGCTGGGAGCGTGCCCCTTTTCCCGACCCTGTTTCACTTTGTTTGCGCTTTTTGGCGTTTTCTTTTTTTTTCTTTTCTTCCGGTGTCCCGGACCTGTTGCATACGCCTCGAGCGACCGGGCTGGACGGGGGCCAATGGCCAATGCCGGCCAATGCCAGCCGGGGGGAGGGGGAGGGGGCGCACTCCCGGAAGACGCGTGGCCGAGTTGCCGCGCCGCTTGAATGGACAACACGTGATAGGTCCGCCTGGTGACGAGCCTCCGTCCCGCAGCGTCCAGCCGGCTGCAGCAGCGGCCTGGAGCAGGTGGGGGCCGCCGCTAGCCGCCGCGAGGCTGAGCCTTGACCCGATGAGGACGGCGCGGACCGACGCAACGACGGCGTCACGACGCCGGCCTCGGCCTTCCAAGTTCAAAGAAAACGCGCACCAATTAAAGCACTTTCTCGCCAAGCGCGTCGTGCCAGTCAAACGTCAATCGCGCCAAACTTTGGGCCTCTCTCTCTGAGTCTCCAGCAGCATTAGCAGTGTAGTTAATCACCGCCTCCATTAGCGACATTGTTCCGAGCCAAACAGGAACTCGCTGACGGACTGACGCGGCACGTTGGCGGAGCCATTGACTCTTTTGTTGTTCTTGCCGAAACGCCTTCGGCCGCCCTGGCCTCTCTCTCTCGCACACCGCGCGGGACATCCCGTGAGCGCGAGTGAGACAGAGCGACGCTGCCCGCGAGGAGCCCAGAGGCAGCACGCCGATGACGCAATGAAGCACTGCACGCGGCGCGCGGCCCAGCGTGGTTTTGTTTGGGTACCTCACTTGCCCCCCCTCCCCCCGCCGGGACCCTCCATTCCCTTTCCCAACCGACTACTTGTTCTGTGGCGACGGGGCCGCAGAGAAACCCTGTTGCCGCTCATTCCCGCTGTCAGAAAGTGAATCTCGGAATGCTTAGAATAATTACAACGTGTTTATTTGCACTCGTTGAGCTCTTGAAGCTGGTTGTACAGGGGCTTTGTACGTTCACTACTCCGGCTGTGGAGTTCCAGCGTCCTTGTCCCGGTCACACCGACCGCCGCACGTAAATGCAGACAGATAGGCTGACGGACAGACAGGCCGACAGAGGCACCACTTTGCACGCGGAAATGCAGTGAAAGGGGGCCCTGCGAATCGATTTATGAGTCAGAACCTTTTCCTTCCTAGAGAAAAAAAAGGTGGTGAAGTGCGTTGGCGTGTTCACGGTGGCCGCACACCGTAAGTGTACGCAATGGCCATTTATCAGGTACCTGCCATGTCCTGCCAAACAACGGCCAAAAAACAAGGGACCGTGAAAATTGCCTTAAAAAAAAAAAAAAAAAAAAAGAACGCTCCAATATGCAATCCAGTCATGTCAAATCAAAGAGGGGTCGAACGCTGCCTGAGCTGGGTAAGCCGAGTTAGCTGAACCCGCCTCGAAGGTGAGCGAGTTGTACGCAAATTTTCCTGCCTTCCGGGGACGCCCTGTCTCGCACGACGCCCCAGCCGCCCGAAGGACATGCAGTCGCCCCGTCTCGCTCGCACCCCGTCGGGACGCCCCTTGCATGCCATAGCGACGAAGACGACTCTTGGAATCAGTCTGCAGGGCTGCACGGCCGCAGAGCCGCAGGGGTCATCGCCTCGACGGTGTTGCGCATTGGGGTGTCGTCGTGGAACTTGCCGCCACCGTTGGGAAACGACGCCCTGACAGCTTCTCTCTCTCTCTCTCTCTCTCTCTCTCTCTCTCTCTCTCTCTCTCTCTCTCTCTCTCTCTCTCTCCATGCTGAAGCCCTAGAGGCTCCAGGGAAGGGGGCGAGGGGCCGCAACGCGGCAAAGCTGCAAGGCATATCGGCCAATCAGGTAGGAAGCGGCCGTGGTACTCTGCGATGGGTGGAGTTACCAGGCGGTTTCCAGTAGTCAAACTGCGCTCGAAAAAGTGGAAAAATTACAGAGTAGAAAAGGTATTTATCTTAAAGCAGATACTGACCCGTTGTCCAAGTCATGGCTCATTCACTTGATTGGAAAAAAATTGTGTGAACATGTGTGAAGGCGGTGCGGGCAGCGCGTCCACACCGTAGCGGCTCGATAGCAAGGTTACTCTCGGAGGGGCGGGGGAGCGATGAACCAAGAGAATTAAAATGATGAGCTGCCAGTGGCACGTGTCTCGCGGTGCGGCGAGGTCGGTGGCGAAACGGCGCCGGTCGGACGGGCTGACATGCGGCCGCCGGTCGGGCAGGTGGTCATCGCATCCGCCTGCACCGCGCGCTGTCCGCCTCCGGGCCGTGGCTCTGTCTCTGTCGCACTCACGGGCCGCGTCCGCCGCAGCGACGGAGAGAGACGGAGCGACGGCGCGTCGTTCTGAAGCAGACCACAGGGCGATTCTGACGCGCCGCCGCCGGCCGACCCGGTTCCGAGCTCAGGCAGTGGTCACCGCGACCGCGCCGGCCGGCCTGCAGCGCCCTGACCTGGGCCAGCCGCCGCACCAACGAAGCGTCCAACCGGTGACCCACATCAAATCAAATGACCCAAATTTCGTTCCAACTCTTATGGGACACGGGTGCAGCGCGCGGCGGCGGTGAGGTGGAACCGTGTTAGTTATGTCACGGGGAGGGGGAGGGGGCCAGCAAGGAGGACCAAGGGCCAACAAAGCACCGCCTCTCCGGCACCGCACCACCGTCCGGCAGCCCTTGCGCAAGCAGACCCCGCAAAGCAGGTCACTCGAGGTCACTCATGCCCTCGCCATTATTGAGGCTGAGTTTGTGCGCGCGTCGAGGGTGGATACAAAGGCGGATACAACAGCCATTAATCTCCAAGAGGAGCGGTTTTGCTTCACTTTACTCCTCTCTGGTTGATTTCACATCATTCCAAGACACGATTTAGCGTGCTTTATTTGCCCGCAAATTCCGCGTCTTACCGTAGGCGCCTTGAACGCCATGCGGGCGGAGAAGTGCGTGCACACCGGATTTCACGAGCTGTTGCCCCGCTCCTTCGAGGAGCCGAGAATACCGACAACGACCCGCGAAACGACGCGGCCACCTCGACACGCTGGCTCGCCCTGCTACGATGCGGGCTGGGCCAGGCTGGGCCCTCTGGCCGTTCAAAGACTAATTGATTACAGGAAGGCCTAGGTAGGGTCGGAACATCGGAACGTTGGCACGTCGGGCCTCTACGGTGCCGCATCGTGCCGCGTGCGCCGGTCTCGCCATGGTGCTGCGATTCAACACGCAAGCCCATCGCAGAGCGCCAACACGGAGACTGGCTGGTGGGCACCAGTGGGCACTGAGCCGACCGGGATTAAGAGGGAATATTTATCCGCTGAGTGGACCGCACTCAAGGTGTCAACACTTTGATGCGACCTCCCAGTCGTTGTCATGGCAGCCGGCGGGCTGCTTCCCAACAGCGCTTTCGTCGTCGGTCTGTCCCTCTCGCTCTCGAGGGGCGCTCCAGGGGCGTGAGGCGTGAGGATGAAGCACTCGTATTCGGATGAGTTTGCAGGATGGCTGTGGCAGATAACGCCTGTGAGATAGTACGTTGGAGCACAAGCACCTGTCGTGGAAGGAAAGTCTGGCCGCCGCCTGTGCTCAGAGCGAATGACCAAATCGATTGCAGCACGAGCTGCGCAGTGTAGAGTCCTTAAGGACTCTAGCGCAGTGCACTTCCTGGCCGCGAGACGCGATTGGTCCACCGAGTCACGGCAGTCTCTTATAATGCACCTTCCCGAAATTATTCGCTGCTGTCAAAGTGGCATCACCGTAGCGTACACTTGAACTGACTTGCACTTACCTGCCGAAGACTTATATCCGAGCGCTCCCCGCCGTCACTTGCCGACACACAACACTACTCACACACTGACTGACAATCGCGCGCGACCGACCGTCGACTGGCGCGCTGCAGGCGGCGCTAACGTCTAAGGCCCGACCGAGTACCTGGGTGACTGACAGGTGGCGGTGGCAGTGCGGCCAGATTCACCGCCCCACCATCCATTCACGCGACGACCGGCGGGCCGGGCAAGGCCGGGCCGCCGCACAGTGGTCCGGAAGACCGGCGCAGGCAGCCAAAACTCTAGACGCGTTTTGAGCTCCAGAGTCGCTAAATAGGACTCGAACCGAGCGCGTGACCCTACCTATGGATTTCTCTCCGAACGAGGAATTCATTGGTGTTCGGTTCGAGTCCTGGTCAGCGACTTGAGTTTTGGCCGCCTGCGTCTTCTGGCCCACTGTGCTGCTCCGGCATGGAGTAGCCCCACCACGAGCCTGTGCCCACAATGCAAATCAAAGGCGGAATCTCGCAAAAGCACACGAGGTTTAGACCTTCAAAAAAAAAAAAAAAAAAAAAGTGGAGGAACAGCAATTATTCTCTGTAATTGAGGTTTTCTTGTGTTCGTCACGATAGGGGAATTCCCTCTCTCGTTGGAATTTCATGAAGCGCCACACACACCTCCCTCTGCAACGCTGCTGTGTTCCCTAATTCAACAGGTCTGGGTGGCCGCGGAGGAAAATCGTTCATTTTTTTACTTGTTACGTACTTATGCCGGATAAGGAGGGTGATGTGAAAAATAAAATAAAAATAGATAAGCAATCGCCGATGTATTCCCAGACTAGGTGACAACAAACGGCGCTTCGTAATTCAAAAACGTCAAATGTTACGATACTCGGCCGACCTCCACACAGCGCTGCCAGATAGTCATCATGTAGGACGGGTGTGCGTGGGTGGCTGACCTCCGCGCCACCAGCGCCTACACATCCAAAGCTGCAGAACTGACGTTAATATTCTCTACCGCGTCCGAGTCTTGATGACGAAGACTTATGTTAGTCACCTATTTCCGCCTTGGTGCGAGTTCGAGCCGTTCGGTGACTACCCAGCCACTGTCGAACAACAAAACCAAACGCCCACAGCCGCGTTATTGGATCGCACCCGCAGTACTTGGTGTTCTCGGAACGCCCGCGCCACTCACGGTGTTCCCGCGGGCGTTCCCGGGGTGTTCCCGAGACTGAAGTGCGGACAGTCAGTCGACCGCTTCCTGCTCAACACGTGCGGACAGCTTAACTCTTTTACGACCCTGAGTAGTCGCCGCTTCGTCGTCGTGACATGATTTTTTTTCTGACTAGTAAAGACAAAACTTCTGTTGTGCAAATAACTATTGTGCCATTGTCTCGTCGCTACAAAGGCTCCAATTTCGATGTGTGTTGCGGGGCCCGTTGCGAGCGTAGTGTATCCGCCGCGCTCGCAGTAATCACCGCGATTGCAGGTGGGACCGGACAGTCCGGGACAATCAGATGCAGCCTGAGTCCCGGATCCGGTGGAGCGGCGCGAGGGCAGGGGGTCGTAGGAGAGAGAGAGAGAGAGAGAGAGAGAGAGAGAGAGAGAGAGAGAGAGAGAGAGACGAGCACCGTGCGTTTCGACAGCCTTAATCTGCTCTGATAAGATATGCAGCGTGCGCCCAGGACGCGGGTGCACGGTGGGCTAGACAGGCGGACCACCCCCAGCGGGGTAGACGCGCACGGGGGTGGGCACACTGGGGTGGCACGACCGCGTGACTGATTATTGTCGGACCACCAGAAATTCAGCCGCGCTCCTTCCGGTGTCAAGTCAACGACAACGCCTCAACGTCAGTCAGTCCGCATCCCGCAGCCATTCCGAAAGCGTTTTCCGGTTTCCCCGCTCCCGCCCCATTTTTTTGGCAGCGGTGAGCAGCCTGGCCAATCCGAATTGCTTCCGATTGCGAGGAAATGTGCGCGACGGCCGCGAAGCGCGCAGAGGGCCATCCTAGTCCACGTTGCTAATTTCCTTTGCCTTCGGCACAAGGAGGACTGACGGCCCTCCCCTAGCGCAACTGGTGCACATCGCCCCAGGGCAGTTGTATTGCTGGTGTCGGGGCCGTGCCAGGGGTTACGTCTCAACCATATAAGGCAAACAATTATCCGTGAAAATTTTTGTCTGTTTCATTCGAGACAGCAGTGAATTTTTTATAACGGCACGCGATAAATTGACACCTACAACGTAGACAGACAGTAGACAGACACTTTAGGACTCTAACAGTAGCGAGCTTGTCTAGGTCGGTCGGGGGTGTCGATTCGCTAATGGGGTCCCGCCGCCGCCCTCGCCGCCACACCTTCTCACTCGTTTGCGCGAGGCACGTCTTGGTAACGCGACTCGCGGCGCGGCGTCGCGACGCGGAGTCTGTGTCTGGCGGCGGCAGCGCCTGGAGGCAGCCCGGCCCGCGGCGCAGGCCCGCCTAACTGGCTGCATCCACCGACAGCGGGCGCGCGCTGCAGCTTCACTCGCCCCCTCCGCCTCTCGCGTAGTCGCAGCACTCCTAGGTCGCCCAGGCTGATTGAATTAGGGATGCGATTATCCAGGATCTCAGGGCTCATCAAGAGGAGACGGTGTGAGGACTGGGCGGCGTGGCCGCGATGCCATGCGGGCGGTCGTCGGACGGTGCCGACGACGCCTTGGCCGAATGTGGACTCGTGATTGGCTGCCTGGCAAACGGGTCGAACTGCCGTCGAGACAAAGGGATGACAGGCTTCCTTTGACAGCACTGCAGGGGTGACTGTTTTCAACGGCGGCCGCGATCCGAGGCCTCGCCGCGTGGCTTCATCTGCGGCGGAAGTGGGCCTGTGCCGGACCCAGGACCTCACCCAGGATCCAAGGGGGTCTCCAGCAGATTGCTCCACAAGTGGGCGGTGGTAGTTGGTCTCAGTCCCACTGGTGCCAGACAGTCTGCGGGCCTGCCACGCCTCTAGCTGTCTCTGGGGGATGCGTTCTGCCGGTAGTCTGCGTTCGGGGCTGCCTGCTGCACATCCCCGCGAGACGCACGACCTGAAGACAGCCGATTTCGCTTCTCTGTCGTACACATGGGACGTCCCGTGTGGGTGCAAGAGCGACAGAGCGACGGGGAGCAGCCACCCCTAGACGCCCACACGGTGCGACGCGTTGTGCGCGGCGGGGCTGGCGGGGGCGCCGCCGGGCGGGGTGGCTCGACCGGCGCCGCGTCCCGACCGGCCCCTCAGTCGACTGGTAGCGCCGGTCCGCGGCCCACAGCCCACCCCCAGTGCAGACAGAGGCGGGCGCGCACCGCCAGCCCCGTCGCCGCGTGGTCAGGGGCGCTCCGGCCACGTCTCCCCGCCGCGCCCCGCCGCGCCCCGCCGCGCCCACACGCCACGCGAACGTGCCCGACACCGTACCCGCTTACCGACCGCGGCTTCGATAGCCGAAACTAATCGAATTGTTTAGACGACTCGGGTGGGCGAGGACAAGGTGACACCGGCGGGACACATGAGCTGACCATGGTAAGGCACGTGTGGCCGGGACGCGCAGGGTGACGTCACAGCGTCCAAACGAAACAGTACAGTTTCCATGTACTAAAAAAAAGTTGCAAATGTGTGACTTTGAAAGTTCCGGGAGTTCTAACTACAAGAAAAGGGAGCCTTCACTACAAACCTGTCTTCTGGGTACACACTTATAATTGCATACTTGGCAAGCGCACACGCATGAGCGTGGCATGGAGTTACGAAGTCAAGGATGCATTTGTAAGTGTGTACTAAGTAGATAGCCGGGTTTGCATTGCGTGCGTGGCGAGTCCTAAATGGAGCGCGATGCAAGGCGTTATGCTGCAAAGGGGGGGGGACGGAACCGGAAATACCACGTGGAATCAAGTTGTCGCTAACTGTCGTTAACGTGGCATGTCACTGCGTATCGCTGGCGGTCCGCACAGCTGAATCGCGGGGGGTGGCGTGCGGCCTTGTCGCGCTGCGGCCCCCGCAACCCCCGCGGACCACGGCTGTCCTCGCCCTGCACGCTCCACGCGCCCAGTGTAATTGCACTGATTCGCTTGGCACCGAGTGCGGCCCCAAAGTGGCGCGGGCAAAACAGCCCCGGCGTCCTAGATTATTAATTAATCAATCCCGTCTTTCGCGCTCGCCTCTGACAGCAGACGACGTTTCGTGGAAAGGGGCGGGCCGGAGGCGGCATTGCGCGATGTCAACGCCTTTTCGGCGGCAGTCGGCAGTAGTAAAGTGTGCCCGCTGTTACGGCCCAAATCTTGCCCCCCCTTTTTCTGACAAGTTTCCGTCTCAGACGGCGGCTATTTAGTTAAGGTTGACGCCCAGGGGGACATGAATGAATGGGGTCCGAGGTAGTGGCTGGAAGGAGGGAGTCTTTCCTAGTGAATCACGACTGCACGATTTTTGCGTTGAAGGGACGTCGAACGATAGACTTGAACAAAGTGTCCGTCTGCCCCCGAAGGGGCCACCCACCGGCATCCTAGCAATCTCCCTTGTCGCGGTCCATAGAACCAGAAAACTTTTTGACACTTCTTGTTAGTGCCAAACATAATGGGGTGGAAGGGAGTAGGGGAGGGCATTTTGAACAGCCGGCTGAGCGCGGCAGGTGTGTTTGGAAGAACTTGCTGCACACTCAGACACCCCCTCCCCCTTTGCTTTCATTATTACGATTCCTTGACCTTGGGTTTAATTGTGCGTGGCCCGGCACGCCAGCCCGTCACAGTGCGGCCGGCGCGGTGCCACACCCTCCGCCTGCTTGCGTTGCTCCGCCGTTCTGTTGGGGTGCGAGAGGGACAGAGCGACCAAAGCACTGGTCGGAATCGGTCTGTCTGGTCCAGGGCCGCTAATTAAATTACTCTCTAAATTCCGCAATTCTTCTATTTCCAGTATCTGATTCCAGACTTGCAGACTAGAGAGGTCGAAGAACAATCAGAACATGAATATGTGTAAGCGACTGCGCTTCACATTGATTTGGCTTTGTGGGCGGTGCTGAGCAGCAGCCTCGGCGCGGCGCGTGGTGCGAGTCCTGGGCAGGAGCACAATAAAACTTTATTGGCCGAACGGTGGTATGGGTGGGATGCCGCGATGCGTGAGTGAGTGCGTGCGTGAGTGAGGGTTGTTGTTTCGTCGTCGCTGCCGGCTGGACGGGTGCGATGGCGAGGCTGTTCTGCGTTTCTGTGGAACAATGGACAGAATCAACAGATCGTCTAATTTATTTTCCGTGCTTCAAACTATATGTGCTGGAGAAGAAAAAAATTGCAAGATAAGTGATTTTAGTTATTGAAAATAATAATAATAATAATAATAATAATAATAATAATAATAATAATAATAATAATAATAATAATAATAATTACTTACACGAGTGGATGGAAGAGATTTAGCTGACTGTTCCATGCAAAGAACCCACCAAGTAGTTCAATGTCCCTTAGTAGTCCCACGTGCGTGCGCGCTTAAAATTGTATCCTTCTCTGGCGGGGACGCAATATTCTCCAGGTGTACGCACAAGGTCTCCGCCCCCAGGGGGGGCCTGGCACGGGCCGCGCTGTGCAGCTTGCCGACAGGGGCCGGGCACACACGCCGTGCCAACGCCTACACACCTTTACGCTTACCCTCGCCCCCGCCCCCGCGTGGCTCCGCGCGACTCTCAAGTGACAAGGTTACCGCGCAAAAGCGGGGGCGAAGCTTAAGCGCGCTGACCCGGCCGGCCTGACCCGCCACAACCTAGCGTGGGTCCGTAACTTTACAAAATTAGATTAGTCCACACTTGATGGAGTGAATTACGGAGGGCTTGGCTGACGGGAACGCGTCGACATAAGGTGGACCGGAGTTGGACTAGCAACATGATGCACTTCGAACAGAGGTTCAACTTGTTGATCCAACTTAAAAATGTGATGACCCCGAAATCGCGAGAAACTCTCAGGATGAGCGCAAAGTGAATTGATTTGAAAACATGAAAATCCCTTACAGTCAGAACCAGAGTCGGTCAGAAGCTGACACACGCCTCCGAACATTCCAGACGGAGCATCACATCGCCCTTTCCGGGATTTCCCAATATATACCCAACAGTGCGGCAGCCATCCCGGCGGACGTGCTGGATGGCCACGTTTGCCGCTGGTAATCATGAGAGCACTACCGAGATTCGCATCTCCACCATCGGAGTGTGTGGGGCAAGGCGGCACCGCCACTCGTGGCCCGCACTCTCTCTAATAAGTAACAATATGTGACCGTGAGGCGGCCTCCTAAACGTGCTTCGGCTTCAGTTTTGTTTTTCTTAGCGGCAGACACAGACAACCCTCACCGCTCCTCAAATTCACACACACACACACACACACACACACACACACACACACACACACACACATCTGCACGACACTACACACACGTCCAAGCAGAAAAGGAGTAGGAGGGGACTGGAGGACAAAGTGAGCATAGGTGAAATGAATGTGCCGAGGCGGGTAGCCCTGGTGGGTGGCAGAGACTTTGGAGGGCGGAGGCGCTCACGCCAGGGGGCGGCGCGGGGCGGGGCGGCGCGGGGCGGGGCGGCGCGGGGCGGAGGGCCAGCAACCTGTGAGCAAGCCGAGTGCCTAATTATTCGCATGTCAAGCGGTGAGGCGCCACCGATAGGCCGAGAGGCATCGCCACGCTTCACCCCCGCTTCGCCTGCTTCGTCCCGCTTCACCCCCGCTTCACCTGCTTCGTCCCGCTTCACCCCCGCTTCACCTGCTTCGTCCCGCTTCGTCCGGCCAGGCGCAAACTGTCACCCTTTCCACCAGCCCTACCTCGACCCTTAAAGCCACAGCAACCAACTCGCCTTAATGGCACAGGCCCGCTCCACTGCTGGTCGTCCCGGAGAGGCGCGCCGCACCGTGGGCCAGTAGACCGGCACAGGCGGCCAAAACTCTAGACGCGTTTTGAGCTGCAGGGTCGCTAAACAGGACTCTAACCGAACGTGTGACCCCATCAATGGATTCCTCGTTCGGAGAGAAATCCATTGGTAGGGCCACACGTTCGATTCGAGTCCTATTTAGCGACTCTCGAGCTCACAACCCGTCCGGGACTTCGACCGCCCCCACCGGTCTTCTGGTCCACTATGCGCCGGCCGGCATCATGCCGACAAGGCACCAGTTTGAGAGCGTCGTCGCCTCGGACGCCGTAGCTAGTTGGCCAGCAGCAGCGTGACATCCATAAGTCAAAGCGGCGCGCTGTTTGATAATGAAAGCCGCCCCGTGGCGCGCTTTGTGTGATGGAGTCTGAATGGGCCGGGCCGTGATCCGGTCCGCGCCGTGTCCTGGCCACCACTCCGGACCGCTGGCCGCTAGCAAAGCGCCGCGGAGAAATTAGTAGATTATGAGTTGTCGGGCAGACCGCACGAGAGAGAGCTTATTGACTGCGGCTCGAACTGCGGTTATCCCGAATCCAGGCGGGCCGAGTGGTTAACCTCTGCTGTGTGTGTGTGTGAGAGAGAGAGAGAGAGAGACAGAGAGAGAGAGAGAGAGAGAAAGAGAGAACAGGCATGTCTCTTCATGCGTGTATGTGGTGTGTGTGTGTGTGTGTGTGTGTGTGTGTGTGTGTTGAGCCCACGTAACGACGACTAATCCTTTGCCACACGGTAAACACGGTTCCCGGTTTTCCCAGGAAGCCTGTAGAAAAGGCACAGGGATTTCCAGGGAATTCTTGGGGCAACCAGGAACCGTTTTTACCGTGCAGCGCTTAACCAGCGCTGGATCGACACCACGCGTCGGTGGACGGGAGATTGCCACACAATGTACACGCCACATTCTTTTTAAAGCAGACCAGTTGGAGCGAGTTCCATACCGTATCGCTTGGGGATTCGCGGCATAACCCATCCGGAAAGAACGCTCCACACATTCTCTTTTGAAGAAAGCAGGTAATGAGTTGGGTAAAGGTACATCTCACAAGCCCTAAGTGTAAGATGAGTTTAAACGCGGCACGCGCGAGGCGGGTTTCTTCATCTTTCGCAGGGCGTCATTTGACCGCCCTTTTGTCGAGCCTTTTGAGTGGCGCCTCAAGGCCTGTCCCGGGCCGCCCGCTGGACCCGCTCCACTCAGCCCAACTCGCCGTCGTATTTACGTGGCGTTGCCGTTGAATACAAATTCAAACTCCAGCCGCTGGCCGCGGGGCGCTGGGCTCGTCGCTGGGCTCGTCGCTGGGCTCGTCGCTCCCCACCGACCCGCACCACACGCCCCCCTAATGCACTGGCCGTGCCCTGAGGGGCTCGCGGTCGCGGGCACCCAACCGCCCGCAGCCTCTCTTGCACCACCCAGAGGCGCCCCACGAGAGAGAGTGAGAGAGAGAGAGTGAGAGAGAGTGAGAGAGAGAATCCCCACCCCTGGGCTTCTACCGCCTGCACGCGCACTCGAGGCGTTCGAGGCAATCAAGAAGTGCCTCATAGGGAAATCCAGTTTGGAAGGGATATGGCGTGAGCGCTGCTCCGCATCCGGCCGGCCAACCGCAGCCAACTTGGGAGAAGTATCGACGATATGGCTGCTGCCTACCGACCATGCCGCTAGCCGCTAGCCTGGGGTGCGCGGTGCGTACGTCATATCAAAGGTAGTGACGTACATGTACAAAAAAAAATCACATCAATGAACAAATTAGTGCTAGTAGTTGCTGACAGCGTCCAATCTAGCTCGGCGCAGCGATGGGCGGCTCGTGACACCCGCAACCAAAGCAATAAACCTCAACTCCCGGTTTTTCTTGCGACAAGAAAAAAAACAAACGGAAAGAGTAAGAAGACTTCCCCCAGGCGTGTCGCAACAGCAGCTCTGCAGAAGGTCCAAGACGACGCCACGGGGTCTCGTCCACTGTGCAGGGCCGGGGAGGGTCGAAGAGCTCAGGGGGCCATCTGCGGGCCGAGCAGTGCTTCCGTCGCCCTCTCTCTCTCGCACCCCTGCGGGACGCCTCATGAGTGCGAGAGAGACGGCCGAGCATCGCATCAGCGCGCTGGTAAACTTGGTCGAGAGGACGGTGACAAGAAGCTAGACATATGGGAACGCCACTACTTCTCGGAGCCGGGCGGAGGGGGAGGGGATGCGGCACGCAGAGCCTCCCCCTGGTGGACAATACGAGTCCGGAAACAAACCAGCAACCCGCCGCCAGAGGCTGCAGGACTCGATACGAATCGAACACCACCACAGCTTCCTCCTAGCCTCCACTGCAAAGCCGCGAATGCCATCAAAAAGCAAAGTGACGTCGCTGCACGGTGTGGGTTGCTTTCAATTTGAATGAATCATCCGTTGGAGACGGTCACTTGACCCGAGGCGGGCGCGGTGGCAGTGATTTTCAACAGGCTGTCTGCTCCCATGGGTGCGACAGAGAGAGCGCGACAAGCCCACTGTCTGGAATCAGCCTCCTGGCGGGCCTTGTAGCAAGGCCTCGGAGACACAGCTGGCCTGGGAGTCATTTCTTTTTATGAGCGAGAGGCTGAGCGAGCCTTGCCGGGCCGGGACCCCGCGCGCGTCAGTGCCTCTGCACCGACAGCCTCCCACTGCTGCACTGCAGGGTGCAGTGGGCCGCACACGCTCAAAATCCCGGACGCTTTTTGAGCTCCAGAGTCGCCAAATGACACTCGAACCGAACCATATGGCCTGCTCTCCGAACGAGGAGTCCATTGGTGAGGGTCACGCGTTCGGTTCGTTTCCTGTTAAGCGATTCTGGAGCTCAAAACGCGTCAAGATTGTCGGGTGCCTGCGCCGGTCTTCTGGTCCACTGTATGGAGGGGAAAGGAAGCAGAGCAGGCAGACGCAAGGACGAGCGCCCGCGAGAGTGAGGGTAGGCACCACGCCGCGCCGCCGCGTCACCGGCCGCGCGGTCGCCTACCCTGCAGGCGGCCTGGCCCGTGGAGCCCGTGGACCTGCCCAGGGTGGAGCAGCCTCGCTACGTATCGTAGCAGTGAAGGAAGGAACCAACCTTCAAGCAATATTTTCTTAGCAATTTTCGAAAAAAAAAAGAGAAAAAAAATAATTACGAATGATTCCTGGCCTGAGTGTACACATGATTCCTGGAGTGGGCGGGCAAAAAGAAACCATCTGCAGCATGTCCGAGCCGGGCCGCTGCCATCGGGGGCGCCGCGCGAAGAAGGCAAAGGGAGATGAAAGGGCTGTAAGCGGCCAGTCGGCTGTGTCCCTGTGAATTAAGTCCGGGGCCTCGCCGGGGCCTCGTCGGGGCCTCGCCGTGGCCTCGCCGGGGCCTCGCCGGGGCCTCGCCGTGGCCTCGCCGGGGCCATCCGGACTGCGCGGCGCGGCCTGATAAGTACGCGCTGCTTTCCGGCCTTGTCGGGCTGAAGCTGAAATTACAGAGGCGCAGGGCGAGGAGAGCGCGCCCGCGGCCGACCTCCCGCCCGTTGTGGATTGTCGTGAGTGAGGTCCTTAAACAAAGGCGCGAGGGGAGCCGTGGGAATGTTGATTAGCGCTGATTAGCGTTATTGTGTTAGATGGTTAGTCATGTCAAACGATGTTGGCATGGTTGTGTTCTTGGAAAGGAAAATGACGTAAATTAATTTAAATAAATAATGTGAGAGAGAGAGAGAGAGAGAGAGAGAGAGAGAGAGAGAGAGAGAGAGAGAGAGAGAGAGAGAGAGAGAGAGAGCGCCATGCAGCACGAGGCGTCAAAGGAACCGGGGCCGTAGTGGATGCAACAGGCGGCCTGGGATATTGGGAAGCAGCGGAGGGGTGCCCCCGCTGGGTTTCATGTTTCGCTCCGTAAATATTCCGTAAAAAAAAAAAAAAAAAAATCATTTTTTTTGCCATTTTGCGCGCCCTCCGCAGCGCGATGGCTGGCCGCGTTCCTTCAATGAGAAGCGTGGAACGGTGATGCGGACGGCCTACTGCAGAACCGGAGACGCAGCTACTCTGAGGTCCACAGAGCGGCATGCTGGACGAGAGATTGCCGCCGTGTCGCATCTTGTACATTCAGCTTGACAGAGAGCCGCTGCGAGCTTCACGTCCCAAGCAAATGATAATGAATCTTGCAATTAGTGTGAGGAAGCAGGGTGGGAGGCGGGGGGGATTAATCGTGCCGGTATTCATTGCCCCAGTAGCCCCGCGCCTAACTAATGCACGGAGGTATTGAAAGGACGAGCTGCGAGAATCGCAAACGTGTTGCTGCGACTCGGAGGAGCAGGAGAGGGGTGCCAGCATGGAAATTGACCAGGAGTAGATTTAGGCCTAAACTTTCTAAAGAACGCCTGTGTCTGCGTCCCGCCAGTTTTGAGAGTTGATTCTCCGGTCCCCCTCCCCTTCCTCGCCTACCGCCTCAGGTCTCATCGCATGGCAATAAGACGTCATGCATCTTTGAGGGGCAGGGGTGGATCCAGGGTCCTTGTCCTGGCCAGTGGGGAATGCTAACCCGGCCCTGGGGGGGGCCAGCACAACTTAGGAAACGGCGCCGATTATCCGGGTCAAACCCGAGCGAGCATGTCCTTTTATTTTCCCCGAGGGCTTACGAGACAGAGGATGATGGCAATTGAAAAAAATGTCTGCTTGGCCGGCCTTGAATATTTCAAACCACCCTCCAGAGAGCACAGCGCATGGCTCCTTTGAAGGCCACAGTCTTGCCGACAGGCTGTGTTGTTTCCTCCGAGCCAATTGGGAACACCTGGTGGGGCGGGGCGATCGGCAGACGAAAGGATCGCGTATCGACCAGGAGGATTAAGTTGCTGGGCGTCGAGGCGATAGGGTGCCAATAGCCACTGGCAAGCCCCATATCGCTCTCCACAGCCCTTCAGGGATCCATGTCACTCCGAGCGAGCCGACAAGTGCGTGGCCACCCCACCACAATAAAGCCATTACATAAGCCTTCCAGTAGCCAGGCTCTGTCGGGTCGACAATTTCACCGCCATAGGTGTTGGGTATCGGTATCTTTAGCGCAAAGGGCGTTTACCCGCGGAGCCAGGGGAGAATATGACTGCCCCACCCCCAGCCACAGCCCGGCGTGGTAAAGGGCTACTCGCTGCCTCCAAAGTGGGCAATTTGCGCCCCGCCCCTCCGGGCGCGTTCTGGATCCGCGATACTGACTCCGTTCCTATGTGATTTTTGTGTGACTTTTACGGCGCGCTCACCTCGCTGCGCCGCGCCGTCTCGCGCCGTCCTGCAGCAAGGCGAGGCGGGCGAGGCGACAGGTATCCGGCTGTTTGCCACCAGCCAAGTTGACGCTCCCGCGCTCGCGCCAAGGGAGCGGCCTTTGAGGGAACATCGCCCCGAAACCCCGCGGCAACAACGGCGCAGACGTCCGAACTACCGCCATCCTACCTCCACCTCGTACTCCTCCTTTGTGCACCGTGTATTAATAAAGATGAACAAGGTCAATTCTTCTCCCTGCTTTTCCTTTTTCAACAAACAAACGATTGCACCGCGTCTTCAGATGACACCAGAAAGCGAGCACGTTGAGCCCCCGCTGTGCCGCCGTGCGCCGAACCGTCGCCAAACAGAGGGGGGCGGGGCGGGCTGCACCAGCAACCAACGCTAAGTGTTTCCGCCGTCGAGTGAGTTGAGGGGCTTAGCTATCGCTACCGCTGCGAGGGGAACAAAAATAAATAACTGTCTCGCGTCTCTTGTCGCATTATGCTGCTCGGCTCTGCACACCGCTTTCGAGAGAGACTCGACGGATAAATCCCCATCTGGGAGAAAAAGGTTTCCGCAGGCCGAAAAGTTTGCAAAAGTTGCAACGCTGGCGATTTTTCAGTAGCACAATCCGTGTACAACGTTGAATCGCAGTTGCGTGCGCGCTGTTTTGTAGTTTATAGTCATCGCGAGGACTGCTTGGCAATGACGAAGCTCGTTCTGCCGCAGGTCCCCATGGTGGCCCTGGGGGCCGCGAGGTGGCTCGGGGCCTCCAACGACGCGGCCGGGGTCATCCGGAGCCCCAAGCTGGACGACGCCGCGCCGGCGCCCGGCGACAACATGTGGGACCTGATGCACAACGCAACCGGCAACATGACCAACTGCACCAACGACTACTGCGTCCCGGACGACGAGTACCTCGACATGATCGAGACGTACGTGTTCCCCACCAAGTACGAGTGGCTGCTCATCGCCATGCACGTGTGCGTCTTCACAGTGGGCCTGGTGGGCAACGCGCTCGTGTGCGCCGCCGTCTACCGGAACCCCGGCATGCGCACCGTAACTAACTACTTCCTGGCCAACCTGGCGGTGGCCGACTTCCTGGTCATCCTGCTGTGCCTGCCGCCCACTGTGCTCTGGGACGTGACGGAAACCTGGTTCATGGGCTGGTTCATGTGCAAGGTGGTGCTCTACTTCCAGGTGAGTGGCGCAGTAAAAGGACGCGGGCAAAACCAACAATGGCTGTGGAGGCTCTATACGCTGCGGAGGCTCTGGGTGTACAGCCCTCGGCCGGGCCGGTACTCAATGCACGAAACGGGGGAATAATCGCTGCTCGTGCCACAATTAATGGCGAGCAATGTGCCGAACGGGGCGGGGGAGGGACGCACTTCCGGCCAAGGGCCCGCCAATACCGAGCCCGCCATTAAAGGGCCCTGCAGCGCACAGTGGGCCGGAAGTCCAGCTCCCACCACACCGCTTCAAGAAAGGACACGAGCATGCATTACAGCTCGCTGTTATTCAAACTTGGAACTTGATCGTGTACGACATGATGCTTGTTTCAAGCAGCATCGCGGGAATCTGGGACAAAGTGGTCCGCACATCCAGTTGGCTCGGGAGGCTCGGGCGGGGTCTAAGGTTTGCGGTGCTTCCCCAAAACCCGCTGGGGGCCATCCGCCCCTAGGCGTTGGGGTGCGGTGGGGTGCGGTGGGGTGCGGTGGGGTGCGGTGGCGTCGTTGGCGCGGCAGATGGAGGCTCTCACGAACAAGTGTATTACACAGGCGAGACAGAACGTCCAGCTAGGGCCGCCTCTCCTCTCTCAAATGATCCCAACAAACACACGGCAACATCCTACAATAATCCACACCAAATTAAAAATTTAATCATTTTTGACAGCTCACAATGTTGTGATGCCCAAACAATGGGTCGGAGAGACGACGTGGGTGAGCGGGCGAATCCGAGAGCGCAAAATCGGAGTCAAGCGACCTATTGCGACGGCGGTGTCTTGAACCACCCAACCCGATCCAATTGCCCTTTCAGTTCTTGCAAAAGGAGTTCTCCATTTAATTTGAATAGCCTCGCAGTCGGTTTTGTCCTCGTTTGATGCCTAGTAAGATAGGCCACCTCGGCGGCAGCGCGAAGGGACCGCAGTTCGTGACTAGACTCGCGCGCTGCGTCCTTACAGAGCGAAGCGGCGATAAATTATGTCTGCCCAGTAAATATTTGGCTCGCGAAGCCGTGGGATGGATCGGGGAACAAGCTCGGGAGAGAAAGGGAAACGTCGGGAAACGTCGTACACTGTATCTTCATGTAAAAAAATAAAATAAAAAAATAACTTGCATCACTTAAGCTTATTGTGAGCGACGCATAATACGTCAAGACAAGAGCGCGGTAATACATCACGCCGTATGCCCCCTTACACACCCTCAAAACGGAAAGCTGTAGATAGTTACTTTAGTTTAGCTTCCATTTCAATTACCTTATTTCAAAAGGGGGTAAAAACTGGTTGGCGAGCCTTGAGAAAGGATGCACGGGGAATAGACTTGATTTCTTTCGCCATTTTCGACTCGAGTCGAGGCAAAGGTGGGAATCCTCACGCGGTTCATAAGTGGGGCACATCCAGTGGGGCCGCGAGGAGCATATTGCCGGGATGTGGCTGCACGCGGCACAGGGGGCGTTATTTCTCATATGCTCGCAGTTTGCGGTATTTTGGTGTCTGCTTTTGCTCTCTCTCTCTCCACACCTTTCTGCTCCACGCTCCACGTAACCCGCGCGGTGGCGGCGAGGCGGAACAAGAGGTGATTCTGAACGGCATGGGGCGTCCCGCACAGGGGGAGAGAGAGAGAGATAGAGAACTAAAATTGACCCCCATCCTCCACTTCCCCAGGCCAACTTGGGGGGAAACCACCGAGCGGCAACCGAAGCGTGCGCCGCTGAGCTGTGTCTTCATTTATTTCAATATCTGGTGGGGCAAATTGCTGCAGTCGGTGGCGCTGATAAGCAGCGAATGAAGAGCGGGTTGGGGGCCTCACAGCCTTAACTAAGTCAGCGAGAGGAGAAAGGAGAAAGGTTCCTGATCCTTAACTCTCCTTCCCTTCATCCCCGACAAACGTAAGTCTGCTAACTAAATTCCGACACTTCTTTCAGAAGTTGACGCAGTTCCCACCCCTCCACGCGCACCCGTCGGAAGCACTCCTGGTCTGGGACGCGACGGGGTTGTGTGCGCGAGTCAGTCGTTCGCCTGTAATTGCTGGATTATGATGACCCCAGCGCCTCCGTCTCGCTTTGTCAACTTCACGTCGCTAGGCTATTATTCATGCAGATAAAATCCGACGTAATAGTCAAAAGCATAAAATGGATTTTTTTTTCCTCAGTACATCACGAATGTAACTTCGCCCAGTTTTGTCATAAAACTCGTAGCAAATGAGCTTTTTTTCATCACAGAGTAGCCCTATTGATGAGGCGGCAGCGTGTAGGCTCCGGCGGGTAATGGTCCGGCATTGAGGGCTTAACCCCCGCGGCTTGGCGCTGTCACCAGTAAGACAAGCAGCCATTAGGCAAACATGTGCAGCCCTCGGGCCTCAGGGAGATCATTCATTCGGAGGGCGCCCCGCACGAGAGGGATAGAGAGCGACAAGGCACTGCTCGGAAGGCTGCCGCGGGCCCTAGCCGCGGGGGGCCGTTTTGCCGTCCCAGCTGGGGGGCCACTCACACTCACAAGAGGGGGTCCCCAATAAACTGCGTGGCAATTAAAATATGAGACAAAAGCGCGCTCAAAAAGTGAGTCATTTGGCGGGACAATGCGCCCCGTGACGAACCTTTTAGTGACGGAGCGAAGCGCTGCTTTGCGGATGGCCGCCACGTGCGGAGGAAAGGCAACCTTCCGGTCGGGGGGGGGGGGACACTTCTAGGAATCGTGTACAGACTACTCGGTATTACACTGTATTACGGTGGTATTATACGTGTATTACAGCATCCAAATGCTACAATTCGTCGTATTTGACCCTAAAATGGTTACAATTACGTGTATTACGCGTAATACTGAGATTACGTGTTTACCCCCTCGTCCGCCGCCGACAGTGCGCACTGTGCCGCCGGTGGCGTCAACAGCAGTGCAAGCAGCGCAAGCAGTGCAGGTCGGCCGCAAACAACAACCCTCAACCCTCCGCATCGATAATGACGGGTTTTGCACGGCGCGAGCAGCAGCGGGTGCAGCAGGGGTGGCTAATAGCCGGCAGACGCGCAGACAGACAGACAGACAGACAGACAGACGTACACAGTGGCAGGCGCAATGCGACGCGTTTAGCGGGTAGGCGGTGGATGCAGCTCGTAACACAGGTGGCGGAGGGAGCACATGCACGCTCTCACATGCACTGTTAAAAGTTAATCCGGAATAATCCCGGGAAGTACAATCCGAAGCTCCGTCCGTCGGGAATTTACAGAGGCTTCGTTTATTTTTGCTGCTTTTTTTTTTATTAAATTAAATTTTGTTTTTAAAAAAAGATTTTTTTGCACTGTATAGAAAACTTGAGATTTTTCGTTCTTTTCTGATGGCCGGAGGAAATGTTCGGCTCACGTCGGAGGCCCACACGCTCACTCACACCCACACAGAGCGATCACAGAGGCATTGTTCTTGCAGACCGTGTCCGTGGCCGTGTCCGTGCTCACGCTCACCTTCATCTCCCTGGAGCGCTGGTACGCCATCTGCTTCCCGCTGCAGTTCCGCTCCACCATCAGCAGGGCCAAGAGGGCCATCATCCTCATCTGGGCGCTGGCCCTCCTCTTCGGTGAGTCACTCTGCTTTCTCATTATAGGGAACAAAATTGACTTCCTTTTTCTCCCTCTCTCTCTCTTCTGCTGAATGAACAGGGGCGCGAGAGGGACAACCCATTAGGTAATTTAATTCTGGACGTTTTCCGTTATTATCTGTTATTATGATGAACCGCTAGTGCTGCCGAACGTCTCACTCTATCGCGCGCCAACAAACTTTGTTATGGGGTCGCAGCGGTAGGCAGCAGGTGTGAGCGGGCGTGGTCTCGGCCGGCCGGTCGCTGCTCGCCTGCATTCTCTCTCTCTCTCTCTCTCTCTCTCTCTCTCTCTCTCTCTCTCTCTCTCTCTCTCTCTCTCTCACACACACACACACCCGCGCGCGCAAATGTAGCGGCCGGGTCGGGCGTTGCGGCTAAACCATGCCGCGCTTTCCCGCCTTACCGGGTCATAAACCGTGGTGCGGCCGTGCGTGGAGGTTAGCCGTGGCAGCGCGGCAACCGGGGCGGGCTTGACTTACGGCCGCACCCGCCGCACCTGCCCCCAGGCCCCGCAGCGTCCGACCTGCATGCAGCGCGGGACTCGCCAAGCCAATAACCTCACACCGCGGGGCGCGGGGCACGCGACGTCGCAGGCGGCCCAACGGGAGGGGGCCTAGGGCCCGCCGCACAGCGGGCCTGCCCACCTCCTTCGGTTTGTGACCGTGCAGGCGCGGAAGGGGTAGTTAGGTGCGGTGGGCGCGTGCGAGGGAGAGGGGGGGGAGCGTCATTACCTTGTCGGAATTAGTAGTATCCCGTCGGCGGTCATCCACAACGTCCGGGAAGCGACCCTCCATTGTCGGGCTTTAATTAACACAATCGCGGAAACATAGGATTTCCCTTAACATTTTTTTCCCTAAAAGCTCTTAAGTGTTTTTGTTTCTGTTTAATTAAAATTTAGACGGTTTTTACTGTTTTTTTTTTGTTTTTTTTTTAGACATTCCAGAGCTGGTGGTGCTTCACACGGAACAGAAAAAGTTCAACGTGGACTCGGTGCTGCTGACGCAGTGCTGCCCGTCCTGGACGCCGGAAACGGACATGGTGTTCCACTGCGTCAAGAGCATGTTCCTCTACTTCCTGCCGCTGGGCTTCATGCTCATCGCCTACTGCCAGATCGCCAGGGTGCTGTGGGACGAGAAGTACTTCCCGGAGGAAGGTGAGTGCGGTCGCCTCACTGTGGGCCAGAAGACCGGCGTGGCCGGCGAGCCTCAGATTCGCTAAAGTAAAAGTTAAAGCAGCTCTGGTGACGGTATTTCAGAAAGTGAGTGAGCACATACACGTCGCGCAGGATATACGGCCCATGCTGGCCTGGGCAAACAGCAACCGGGATATGAAACTCTCAGTCCACTTCCCCTTTCGGCCGCCCCGCCAGCTCTCTGCCGGCTCTGCCAACAACTCGCTAAGGCCGTTGCACCCCAGTCTGCACAGGGATGAGCGCGCACGGTGCGAGCACCACGCCTACGCCCGGGAGGTTTCGTCTCGTCTTGGCGCGGCGCCCGTTCGATCCACAGTGGGCCGGTGGAGGCGGTCAAAATAGACGAGTTTTGAGCTCCAGAGTTGCTGAGTGTGCTTGGTGTTGCAGCGGCCATGACGGTGGACGCCGTGCGCCGCGCCGCCGTACAGGGCCTGCCCCAGGCCCGGCGCAGCGGCTGGAGGGTCCGCACCCGCTCCAGGCGGAAGGCCGCCAAGATGCTGGTCGCCGTCGTGCTGCTGTTCGCCATCTGCTACCTGCCGGTGCACCTACTCAGCATCCTGAGGTAGGTGCCAAGTCGGCAGCAGACGGGTGCAGTGTGGCCGCGCTGTGCATGGCAGTCAGGTGCTGCAAAGGTGCGGCTGCAGCGGCCGCCCCCCCCCCCACGCGAACCGCGTCCGAAGCCCTGGTCCCCCAACCCCCACCAACACCTCCGCTCATTTCACGGCGCCACTCCAGCCAGTTCCAGCCCCGGCTGCCCTCCCTGGCCGCAGTGGCGCTGAAAATAGCGAGCCGCGTCCAATCATTTTGCTTTTGTCGCCTTTCGCCCAAGCTGCTGTCAATTTGTCGGCGCGGCGCGAGGGGTGGGGTGGGGCAAGGAGGAGTGGTTAGGTCCAGCTGCGCGCGTGCCACACGGTCGATCCTATTCCCGAGGGGCGGTCTAGTTACGGGCGGGTCTTCAGAACCATGATTCAGAACAGCGCTTTCGTCGCTCTGTCTCGCTCGCACGGACTGCCCCGGCCGTGGGGCTGCGAGGCAGAGCGACGAAAGCGCTGTTCGGAGTTGAGGACCAATGGAAGCAGCGACACATCCGCGAGTCCGTCTGCTGGGAGATGGGCGGCCGGGCCTGCTGGGACACTCCCTCACGTCTCGTGCTCGGCGTTTTATTCCTCTGAACGCCTCTCGGGAACACTACCGCCCCCCTGCGCGCCGCGTGCTAGGCACCACCTGTCTCCACACGCGTAGAGTCGCACTAAGAAACCGCTTCGACCGCGACGCCGACGGTGATCCATCAAGCAGAGAGAGAGAGAGAGAGAGAGTCGCGCAGACAGAGAGAGTTGGTATCATTCCCTTATTGCGAGCGGAGTCCTTTTCAGGCTCCCTCAACGAAACTAGTTCCATCCCACCCACTCTCTCCGTCCGCTACAGGTGCGCCACTAATGTAAGTGCATGCCTGTCGCGCCAAAGGCCGACGGCCCGAGGGGTTACCCACTCCGGGAATCATGTGTACACTCAAACCTGGGAATCATTCGTAATTTTTTCGAAATTTTATTGAAAATCCTTATAATTTCAATCGGATGTCGTCGTAATCTTTCAATAGTGTCCCAAAACACTAAGAAACAAAAGAATTTCTTATCCCTGTCCGCTTTCTTCTACCTTTGAGTATTCTGCCCTCTTCCGTCCGAGTCGTCTACTCGGTCGTGTCGTGCTCTCGTTTGTGTCCTTTGGTTGCGCCTTTTTGGTCGTGTCCTTGGCAGCGCCCTCCACGGGCAATCCGTTGGCTCCGTTCCGGTGTAACGTTTCGCGTGCCCGGCCGCCAGTCAAAGCGTCGTGCCGGTGGCGGGCCCCCGCCGCGGCGGCCCGCAGAACGCGTCGCGTGTGTCGCGTGACAGGCATTCCGCGCGTCGCCGACACGACCTGCGTTTGACAGTCCGCGCGCGGAGCAAGTCTCCGAGACGTGACGTCACTCGTCCCCTACGTGGAACAAGTCTGCGAGACGTGACGTCACTCGACTCCCACGCCGCCCCCTGTAATAGTCCTTTCGCCCACCAACTACTACACCAGGTGCGCCCTTCCTCCACCCCTTCGCCACCGACACACACACACGCACGCACACGCAAACACACGCACACACTCACGCATCTAAACACGCCCTTTTTACTCTGGCAATGTTTCCCCCGAAAAAAAGAAGACGGAGCCTGGCCTGTGCTGTCAGGTGCCCCTCGCCGAGCCACATATCACGCGTCGGATTCGGCGTCCATGCAAGAGGTGTCGTCCGCTACCTGTGGCTGGACGGACGGCGTGACAGACCGGCCGAGCCGCGTCCAATGGGAAACTTGTTGGCGACCGTCCGACGGCGCCAATAGTTCCACGCCGCAGGAGACCGTCCCTTCGCTGGCGTTTAGAGTGCAAGAGTTTTGGGGCGGCGGCCCTGGCGGCATTCTTGATGGGGCGTGCGGGGAAGTTGGTGACGTGACGTCCGCCGTGCGACTCGAACAAAAAGTGCGGGCCGGTCCATCTCGTGGCAGAGATTAGGCCGGAAGTCGAGGCCCCCGCCCCGCCGTTCGCGACGAGACCAGTCAGCGAGTCCAACTTTATTAGACATTTCATTCCCGTCCGCTAAGTGGCGCCCCTCCCCCGCCCCCGTCGTCCGCGCGCGCGGTCCGAGCGCGCCGCTACAGCCCCCCTTCGGGCAATCGATTTGTCCGCTCAGCTGGCTCCGTTAGCTCCCTGGCCACCGCGGCAGATGCTGCCATCACTGTAGAGAAATCCAGAGAGATCCAGAGACATCCAGAGACATCCAGAGAGATCCAGAGAGATCCGGAGGGATCCAGAGAGATCCGGAGGGATCCAGAGAGATCCATCCGGCGATATTCGGAAGCAACGCGCCGCGTCACCCTCGACCTTCACAAACAAAACACATCTGCTCATGTATTTATGGATTCTAATCGGATCAGTCTGTACTATCTACCAAAGCATGGTATCGTTAATTCAATTCACCAAAAATATAGGGGGGACAAAAATTTACGAATGATAGTTTTCTATCTTTTTGAACATTTTTTTTTTCGCAATAGGCCTAATAAGAATTTTTCCCTCCCGAGAATCAAGGGTCGCTGAGGCGTCCTCTCGCCAGGCCTGGCGGCGGGGCACGGGGAGACGGGGGGTCGGTTTACGTCCAGTCAATCTACGTGCAAATCAAGGCAATGCAAGGCAATGCAAGGCAATGCCCGGCCCGCTGCAGTGGAAACGCACCGTGGCAGACGCATCTCTGCCGAGCGTATATGAACCTCTATTTTCATTTCCTCAAACGGGACGCGTATCTTCTCAGTCAAAACATATCTAAAGGGGCAACCAAATTTGAGTCCATTCGACTTAACTACATTTTTTTTCTTTTAAAGTTTAGCTGTCGCGGTGCGAGTAGACGGTGCTTGAGTGAGTGATCGCGGGAGTGACGTAAAAAGGCGGAGGGGGCATTGGCCGGGCGAGCAAGTCATCCACGACTCGTTACACGCACTCGGGGGAGAGAGAGAGAGAGAGAGAGAGAGAGAGAGAGAGAGAGAGAGAGAGAGAGAGAGAGAGAGAGAGAGAGAGAGAGAGTGAGAGAGAGAGAGAGAGGGAGAGAGGGAGAGAGAGAGAGAGAGAGAGAGAGAGAGAGAGAGGGAGAGAGGGAGAGAGAGAGAGAGAGGGGGGCTGAATGGGTAAGGGTGTGAGAGTGTAAAAAAGGGGGTGGGGGTATTTTTCAATCATGCTGCTGCCCTAGCTGCGATACAGGGACAAGGTGAAGGAAAATAAAAAATGGTGTCGCCATGCCGTTTACACGCGATAACAGAATTCAAACCCCCTCTGTGGAAGCCATGACTGACTTTGAACTCCCTCCTGGACTGCTGCCTCTACGTGCGGCTAACCGACCGCCCGCGGTGCACAATGCACACCCTCAAGCCTGAGTCGGGAGTGGCAAAGGTAATCCGCGGCCCCCCGCTCGCACAGTGGGCGCGACGCGAGAGCGGCGCCTGTGGCAGAGAAAGGGACACCTGGCAAAGCGGCTGAGCGGGCGGAGCCGAACAGGGAACAAAAAGAATTCAGTCTCTCTCTCTCTCTCTCTCTCTCTCTCTCTCTCTCTCTCTCTCTCTCTCTCTCTCTCTCTCTCTCTCTCTCTATCTCTCTCTCTCTCGCTCTCTCTCTTTATCCGCGGCCTGAGGGCGCGGCACCGCCGCCGTGTTTGAACGGGGCGCTGCGGGCCGCGGGAGAACTGGTACTGCGACTCTACTGCGGGCCCACCGTCTGCCGGGACTAAGTCGCCCTGCACGGCTCTCCGAACGAGGAATCCATTAGTGGAGTCACACGTTCGGTGTTTAGCGCTCTGGGGCTCATAACGCCGGTCTACTGGCCCACTGCGCGCCGCCCGCTGTGCCTGACCGGATCCGGTGCGCCGGTGGGGCCCTGGCTCCGGCACGGCCCAGCATGGCCGGGCGCGGTGGAGGCGTTTTTACTGGCGGAATAGAATCATCAGGCCTGTGGTTTATGGCTTGGCGGGGCGGGGCGGGGCGGGGCGGGGTGTTTGGCGGCGGGGATTGGCCGCATCCCCTTTCCGCCCCGAGGCCCCGAGGGCCTCACCCTCGCCCCGCTCCCGCTTCCTGCCCGGACAATGCTCGCCCCACCACTATTAGCACCCTTCTCATCAACTCTTTCATCCTTCCCCCACCAGCGACGCCCTGCGACGCCTAGCGGCCCACAGCCCCCGCAGGTCCGGCCGCAACCTGCCCCACACGGCGGCGGTGGTCTAATGTAAGGGTTCCGTGCAAGGGCCGGACAATTCACACGCCATCAACATAAAGGGCGGGCCCGCCGGCCTTGGCTCGCGGCACCGCGGGGTGTAAAGCAACCCGCATCCCGAGCGGATGAACTAACCCTGCCCGCCGGCGCCGCCCGAGAGAGAGCAAAAGGGGCGTGACGTGGCCCCTGGGAGATAGGCAACGCACCTCGCACCGCGCGCGGGAGCGCACCGCGTTGCCTAGCTACCAGGCGCTCTGCCGCTGCGCTCGGTTTAGCCGCAAACTTTGACAGCTGCGGTCTGCGGTGTCGTTGTTGCAGGTACACCATGGAGATGCAGTCCAACGAGTGGACGGTCGCCTTCTCCCTTCTGTCGCACTGGCTGTGCTACGCCAACAGCGCGCTCAACCCGCTCATCTATAACTTCATGAGTGGTAAGGCAGATGGGGAGGGAGAGAGAGGGAGAGAGAGGGAGAGAGAGGGAGAGAGAGAGAGAGAGAGAGAGAGAGAGAGAGAGAGAGAGAGAGAGAGAGAGAGAGAGAGAGAGAGAGAGAGAGAGAGAGAGAGAGAGGATCTCAAGGCGTTGAATCCCACCCCCTCTCTTCATTATTTTTATTTTTCCTTTGTCTGTTTTCGCAGAAAAGTTCCGGAAAGAGTTCCACCGCACGTTCCGCTGCCGGTTGTGGAAGGGCAGCCGGGACCGCGCCGGGCTGCAGGGCCACGGGCTGCAGGGCAACGCCACGCGGCCCAGCACGCGCTCCGTCATCGTGCACCTCGGCAGGAACTCTAACGTCGAGACCGTGCCGATGCTCATCGTGACGCCGGCCCGCCACGCCAACGGCATCCTGGAGGAGGAGGGCTGCACCAACGTGTAGCCTCCGGACGGGTTTTGAGCTCCAGAGTCGCTAAACGGGACTCGAACCGAACGTGCGACCCCATCAATGGATTGCTCTCCGAACGAGGAATGTGCGGTCACACGGGGTCACGACGCGCCCAGCTGGACCAAAGTGAATCTAAAGACGTAGCTCGATATCCAACGCGTCAAGCAGCCTTCTCTTAATGAAAGTTTTTTTTTCATGTCTTCGTGGATCAATTTACTTGGTGTAATGGATTAGAGGATTCTAGCGAATTGGATCTCATACACGCTCAGTGTTACTGTAAATAATTGTTGCGAAGCCATTTTGATGTCAGCGCAATGCTGAAAGACTACAGGTAGAACGTGGAGTGTGGAAATAAACAGTTGTAAAATTAGGAATGTACAGTGTTATTATTTAAAGATCTAATTTTTATTTTAAAAACATGTGACGAGGTCGGCCTGCGTGCACACAGTTTATTATTTTTAGTATTATGGGAGTCACCACCAATTAGATTATATTCGCGTGGGTGTTGAATGTCTTTTCAAACCGCACTCATGAGGAAAAAAGTCACAAAAATGATGAATGACTTCGCAACAGAGCAAACAAAAACTTGAATGAAACAGCAAGTTATGTGCAAAATAAAACCGAATGGCACCAGAAAATAGCCGGTCTTCCAATCTGCCCTTTAATTTATGTAATAATGAACCAACCGTTTATAAGTGTTCGTTAATGTTATTTGGTAATAGTCAGAAAATTACGTGAGGCACCTTTACACACAGGCAGCAGCGTAGAGCTGCTGCCTCCGCCCGAACGAGACCCGAACGCGACCCGAACGCCAGCCGAAGCTGCTGGGAACGCCAGCCGCCAGCCGGCCGCTGCTGCCTCCGCCCGAACGAGACCCGAATGCGACCCGAACGCCAGCCGAAGCTGCTGGGAACGCCAGCCGGCGGCTGCTGCCTCCGCCCGAACGAGACCCGAACGCGACCCGAACGCCAGTCCAAGCGGCTCGCCGCGCCGAACGCAGACAGACGGCCCGTGAGTGAGACAGCAACGCGACAATCCCCTCCGGACTCGCTCTATTGTTGAGCGCCGCCATTGGGTGACGAGGCGGAACGCGACGCACCGCCACTGCCAAGAGAGTTATTTTCACGGTGTGACATCAGCGACTGCGGACTGATTCCGAGAGTCGTTTCCGTCGCTCTGTCTTTCTCGCACGTGTGCGGGACGCCGAGGGCGAGGGGCACAGAGCGCGCAAAACAACTCTCAGAATCAATCTCCGGGTCTAAAAGCACAAAAACATTGTCATATTTCTTCCACCACAACGGCACCTTTTCCGGCGTCAACAGCAGCGGCGCAACGCGAACCGGCTCCATGGGTCTCGGGCATGGCGGCGATCAGCCGGTCAGCACACGGCATGGAGGATGGTCGGGATGGTCTCGGACACCACGAGGACGCCGGCGGACTCCGGTGCACGAGGAGCGCCAACGCGTCAACGGAACGAGCGACGACCCGAGACTGTTGTGGCCGGGCGGCCGGGCGAGCGGCGCGGGGAGGGGAGGGGGGAGCCGGCTCGGCTAGTTCCTCAGCACGCCCGTCGGAACGAGGCGGAAGGCTGTCTGTGCGGCGTCTGCTAGGCGAGCGGTGTGAAGACTTGCCTAACCTCAAGGCGAAGGTCATCACGGTCATGACAAAGACGGCCAGAGGGGACTGTGCGTGTAGGCAACTGTCTGGAATGAATAAAAAACCTTTTTAAAACTGATAAGGCAGGGGGAGAGTTTTTGTGCATCGCATAACGAGATCATTTGTTGCCTGTTTCTTCTCTGCGGGGGGATGGGAAGGGGGCGCTGGAGTCTGAGAGGATAGGACCGGAGATAACGAAAGTTGTTGTTGGCGCGCGCGCACTAACTACTTTTGTTGTTTGTTTGTTTATGAACGAGTACATTTCGATTCCCGCCGGCCCACTTCATGCATGTAAACGGCAATGCGTGACGAAGTTGAGACGTTTCGCGGGCAGCAGCGTCAGTCATGTGTGGGGGACTTAAAGTTGACAAAAGCGTTTCCGCGCTTGAGATGGACTCGCTGGCCCAGATACACCCGCTGCTCCTGCTCCCGAGACGTGGATCGGCGGCTTGGAGGGGGCTTCACTTATCGATAGCCCAGTAGCGCGACGCGTGGCGTGGCGAGGCGGGGCGGGGCGCGGCGGGGCGCGGCGGGGCTACGCGAGACTGGCGCGGCGACGACGCGACATCAGTGAATGCGGAGTCCGCGAGCGGCTAGCAGCACGTGTGTGACAGTGGGCCTGTGTGACTGGGACTGAGTGACACGAGTGGGGAGGCCGGCCGGCTGGGCTGCTCTCATATACCCAGGTGAGTCGCTGTCAATAATTTAAATATGACAAATTTTAAGATATTTGCCTACTTTTGGACATTAAGTTCGTTCTATTTTGTGAGTAGTACAATGTTATTCAAAAGCACGCACAGTAGTTTTTTTTTTGTTTTTTTTTTTGTAAAAAAAAATTGCACGAAAAAATTGAAGGATGACACCGAGAAAAACCAGCAAAACACAGTTTTCTAAATGACAGTTCTACAGCGTCATTATTGTCACGTCCTCACTCTTTCAGTGCCGTTACGTGATGAAAGACACACGACTTGATTGTTCTACAAATAATTTCTAATTTCACCAGTAGGCCTGAGCTTAATAGGCAGAGTTGCTGTCAAGCATTTTGAGTATCTTGACTATATGAGTGACTTCGTGAGTGTGAGTGAGTGGGTGTGCGTGCGTGTCTGTGTGCGCGCGCGTGTAGGTGTGTGTGTGTGTGAGACGATCTCTCGGAGACGCGAGACGTCATCACGGAGAGGAATGTCGGAGCTGCGTCGCGTCGCGCATTTCTTCGGGAGACTCTCCACCGCGGGCAGTGTCCGTCGCTCTGTCTCTCTCGCTGCTGCGGGACGCCCCGAGCGAGGTAGCACTGTGCGGCATCGCCCTGCAGCAGCAGACCGGGCGCCGCGCCGACGACGTGCATATTCAAGGGGTTTACCGGCAGGAATAATTGTAAGGGCACCGCCAAAGTCTTCTGCGGGGGGCTGCGCCACCACACGGACCACATACCACATGGCTTGTCGCCGCCCCGCCACGCCCCGCCCCGCCCCGCCACGCTCACCGAGCGCGCCAAGGAAGTTGGAATCTAGTAGTTGTGGTTGGGCCCGGGGCTGGAAGTATCACCTCCGCCTTGCGAAACGCACTCTGATACAGTTTCTCCCCAAGGCCACCGCACGACACAGCCTCGCGGTGTCCTGCAGACTGAGAGTCGTTTTCGTTGCTCTGTCTCTCTCGCACTTATGGGCCGCCCCTGATAGGTGCGAGAGAGACAGAGCGACGGTAAAGACTCTCAGCCTGTAGCCGAAAACCAAAAGCGGCCGCAGCGGTTGATCTCACCTCAGCGGTACCGCGCTGCGCCGACTCGGCGGCGGAGTAGTCGGACTAGTGGCGGTGGGGCCGCAGCGACGCAAAGCCTCAGGGACTCCGTTTCCACTCCCGTTTCAGCGCTGCCCTCTTCCGGTTTACTTAATATCCTCACCCTGGCGTGCACGCTCCAGTGACCAGGCCCCGCCGCCCCCGCCTGGCCCACCGGTATCCCCGCGGTGCCCCGCAGACAGAAATGCCGCCAGATTATTGAGCTGCAGAGAGCGCCTTGCCTTTGACACACGATTGAGGGACCAATTTCCAGAGCATCGCAAGCAGAGCGTTGCCTCTTTCGCGCCTCACGAGTGCGAGAGAGAGAGAGAGCGAGAGAGAGAGAGAGAGAGAGAGAGAGAGAGAGAGAGAGAGAGAGAGAGAGAGAGAGAGAGACTGTCCGTTTTCGAGATCCCCCGCTGAACCCCGGAAAGCAGTCCCAAGTCCAATACCGGCAGCGCGGCGCGGGGACGGGGCGTGCCACAGAGGGCTAGAGGGCAGCGATCTAGCCCTCTGCCCCTCTCTCTACCTCCTTCTTCCGCTGTAGTGGACGTTGTTCCCACTGTGAGTGCGCAATGCTGCCCCACGGAGTCGCCCCCTTTTGAAATTACTGCCCCGGGCTTTTTCTTTGTCTCACCGCATGCACCCCAGCCATCTCCCCCCCCCCTCTCCCCCTCTTTCTTCGTGTCCCTGCCACGGCCGCTGCTTAACCAACTTCCTGATTAGGTCCGCGCGTAAGGCCACCGGGCTGCAGGGCGGCACTAATGACTCGTTTTTCTCGACTTTTAACGCCCCGTCCTGGTCCCGCCTGTCTCTGGCGCGTTGCTGTAGGGTGGCTCTGTTGCAGCGCACAGTGAGTCGAAGGACTGGTGCAAGCGGCCGAAACTCTAGACGCGTTGTGAGCTTCAGAGTCGCTAAATAGGACTCGAAGCGGACGTGTGATCCCACCAATGGATTCCTCGTTCGGAGAGCAATCCATTGGTGGGGTTCGGTTTGAGTCCCATTAAGCGACTCTGGAGCTCAAACCTGGGTTACGGGTTGTGGCGGTTGTGCTCCACTATGCAGGTGCCCAGCTCAAGCCATTCTCCTGTTCCCAATTATTGGAACTATTTCTTTCTCCCGCGGAACGCCCTCGGTCACAGTGGTGGGCCTCTGTGAGTAGTCATCCGACTGTATCCGCCGACCTCGACCCACGCAACGCCACCGCCCCTGGGGCCAACGTACTCTGGAAAAAGTTGTGAGGGTTTGGAGTTGAAAACATTAACCAGACAAACCTTCCGCTTTCTTTTTTCTTTCTTTGTAGAGACAGCATGCTGATGAAGGGCGGAATGGCCGGCCGGCCTTTTAAACGAGCGCGCGGGAGAGTGGCATTCATTCTAACTCCGTTTCAAGACGATGAGATTCGCGGCGCCAGAGCCCCCCCCCCCTCCCCGCCCCCCACAGTGGGCCGGTCTTCTGGCCCACTGTGCGGTGCCGGCACGGCGCTCGGTCAAGGGCGCCCCGAATGTGTGGCAGTGTGGCAGCGATACGAGGTGCAGCGCCGCGCTGCCGAACACATCGTGGTCGCGTCGCGCTCTCTCGCTCGCTGCCACTGGGCGTCCCCGCCGGCGAGAGAGAGAGAGAGAGAGAGAGAGAGAGAGAGAGAGAGAGAGAGAGAGAGAGAGAGAGAGAGAGAGAGAGAGAGACGACACGCTGTTCGGACTCGGGCCTGCAGAGCGCCGCGACTCGCCACAGCACAATACCTGTTCCTGCCTCATTTGGCAGGATTGCATCGGTTTTGCGGCCATACGCCCGGTCCTGTGGCGCATAGCGGCGGCGGCGGGTCATCTCCGCTTTCGATCGTTATCGTTTTTTTCCAAACGCCGGCACCGGTCCAGCGTCATCATTTTCAGTTTCTTTATAGTTTGACAGGGTGGGGTCATTTTTCATGTTTTTTCGTGAACTCGTTTATTGTGCATGCTTCCCGCCCCTGACGGCGCTACAGGCTGATTCCGAACAGAGCTCTGCCTCTCTCGCACTCGTGGGCCTTCCGTAGGGGTGCGAGAGAGGCAGAGCTACGAAGGCCGGCGCCATCGGATCGGAAATGAGGCTGTTGGAACTTCCGAGCGTTCCGTCGTGCGGCCGCCATGGTGACGGCGGCGGTTCGCGAGAGAGATGACGTCGGAGTCCGAAAAGCGAACATCGGCTGGAAAAAGAGTCGCAAGTTCCAGCCATAACTCGCGCAGTAGACTGATTCCGAGAGAGTCATTTTCGTCGCTCTATCTCTCTCACACTCATGGGGCGTCTCGTATCGGTGTGAGAGAGACAGAGCGACAACTCTTTGGAATCAGTATCTGCAGGTGGAGGGGGCGCCTACAGCGCGACCGCGAAGCCACTTAACCGGGCCACCCGGATGCCAGCTCTCAAAGTTGCTGTTCCTGAACCCTTCTCAAATTTATTTATAGCGTGCCGGTTGAAGAGGGCCTCGCCGTCCCCTTTGCATCGTGGAGGCCTTGATGGAGGCCTTGGTGGAGGCGGCTGGCCGCGTCCGGCCCACAGCGCAGTCCAGATCAAAATGAATGTCGTCCCGCCCGCACTGGAAAAAACAGAGATGGCCACTTACAGCATCGAATCATTGCACGCACTTTTTTACTTTTGGGGTCACTTTGTGGTGGTTTGCACTTTTTTTTGTGTGTGTTAAAAGGCTACACCGCGGAGCTGGCCACTCGCATGAAAAAAACACGTCCACCGTCCGTTGACACGGAATGCATGGCGTGGTACCCCAGGGCGGCATGCCGACATGTTAAATATGGACGGTCCCGCGTGGCGTGGCGCGGCTTGGCGTGGCGCGGCGTGGCGCGGCGTGACGTGACGCGGAACACGCCGCGCCGTGGACGCGCAGCGAATAGAGTTTGTGGCCTCGCTGTTTGTCCAAGCCACAATCAAGCACCTGTCTGTACTCGCCCACACCAGTGGACTGTGCCGTTTCAGCAGACGCAGCGGGAAGTCGCTTTGCTGTGCATGTGTGTACACACACGTGTGTGTGTGTGTGTGAGCGCGTGCGTGTGTGAGCGCGTGCGTGTGCTTGCGAGTAGTGTAACATCACAAATAGGTATGTGGTTTAGCTCGCGATATCCGCGTCGACCTTTCCCAGTCACTTTGTTGTAAAAAAAAAAAAGTATTTTAAAGGTTTTCTGTAGACGGAAAAACATAAAAAAATACAGTCACAACCCCTGTCGCTATGGCTGCTTTATTTATTGATTTTATCACAAATCAAACCTGTACCCCCGCCCCCTTTTTTTTGCGCACGCCAGGAAGCAGAACGGATAGTAGAAAGAATGCAGCCACAATGTGTGCCCACTTTCTGACAGCGCTCTTGGATCATAAATTGTATCCCTTCTCTCTCCCCCTCCCTTCCCCCGCGATGGTGCAATGACCACTGCCCATCGGCGTCCTTCGATTGGCTATAGTAAAGGGGAAAGGGGGGGGGGCATCAAAACAGAGCTCTAGTGGTGAGTCTATAGTGAGCAGCAGTGCTGCTTTTCTGTCCCTTCCTGTCAGCCGTTCCGTAAACGCGAACGTGCGCGCCTTCGCAAACCTTGGCACGGCAGAAACAACCTTGAAACAGTTTCCCTACGAGAAGCAGCTGCAGTCGATTCCGTGTGACGGCAATAACCTTTTTTTTTTTGCCCCCTTTTCATCGGCAACGCGGGAGTTCGGCAGCAGGGATGAAAGACCCTCGTCTCGCGGTCAACGCTCGGTATTTGAGCGGGTGGCCGTGCGCTTGCCGCGACTTGCCGACGTCCCTCGGACCGCTGGCTTGCTGACATTCCGGTGCCAAATTATATTCCGGCAGGATGGCTGGTGGCGCCAAAAAGAGGAGAGGAAAGAGCTGAGGCAAGTGGAGGAAAAGTGGCTAGAGAATGTAACGCGACGGCCGGGCCTTGGTTCGCTGCGGCGGTAGTCGCCTTATATTTCCCCGGGCCCAAGGAGGACGAGATTAACTCTATTCCGTTGAACAGAAATAAGACTGGCAGCACCGGGCCGCTACCTCCCCCGCGACGGAGCGACAGAGGCGGCTGGGGTGAGACGGGCGGGGCGGGGCGGGGCGGGGCGGGGCGGGGCGGGGCGGGGCGGACCCCAAGGCTCTTCCTCGCTCTGCCACGCCTGCACAGCCGCCTCATTCCGCGCACAATCGCTCCTGTCTCTCTCGCACCCATAAGGGAACGCCCCATGAGTGCGCGAGAGACAGTGAGACGAAAGCGATTTTCGGTATGGCTGCTCGCACTCACAACGCTTGAGACGTTCGGCACACGGCCCAGCCACCCGGCCCTCGCAATTACGGCGTCGCATGCTCGTTCTGTCTCTCTCGCGCCTCCACGGCACGCCGCATGTGCGCGAGAGAGACAGAGCGACGACATCGCGGGATGGATTGCAGGGGGTGGGGAGCTTGCCCTATGAAGGCTGCACTCTCAGGATAAGAACAGAGAGTGCCGTTGAGTCAGCGCCCGTCGCAAGAAACACTCCCAGGATACGAATTGAAGAGAAGTGCACGGCAAGGCGTCGCGTGTTTTGTCCAGTGTAGCAACGGCGCACTTACGGTGCGCGCGTGTTTCACGCGGAGCCTTTGGTCTTTAGTCCAATTCACACTGTGCGTATTACAGCAGTCGCTGACGCCGGGGCTGTTATTGCGAGAGGTTTCGCTCCATTCCTCGCGTAACTACTTCGTCCCGCCCACTGTTAGTTCGCCAACTTCCATGCTGTGTTCGCAGTTCCCACAGCTTTCAGGAGATAAAACTCGCAAAGCTCACGTACGGTAAGGAGTCAGTACCTCACGGTTGTCCACCTCCCCCCCCCCCCTCTGCTTCGTTTGCAATCGCGATTCGTCTCTAATCATTCCGATGTCCTCCGAGTGGCCACGCCGAATAGGCGGCGCGCGAGGTCGACGACTCACTCCGAGGCGCGCCTCGCGAGAGCGAGAGAGACAGAGCGATGTGGCACTGTTCGGCCTGCAGCTGTGGCCGCGGCGTCCGATCGCTTTCATGCCGGCAGCCGGCCCAACACAGCGCGGAGTGGCGCCCAGGCCATTCCACGCCAAGCCGGTGCCGTGCAGTGCAGTCAGACAGACAGACTCCGCGCGGTCAACAAGGAAGCATCGCGTACGTCCGTCGCAGGACCAACTCGATCGCATAGCTCATTCCAGAGGTGCCAACAATAACAAACGGCTCACTCAGGCAACAACCCGAGTGCTTCATCATATTAAAACCCGCGCGTCATTCATGCCACAATTATTATTTTTCCCACGAAGATAATGTAAATGACAGCGCGGCTGTGTGGCCGTGGCCGGGCTGCTGGGAGGTCACGCAGGGGTCACCGCGGCGCGCGGCGGGCGGGCCAGCCTGGCTAGCCGGGCTCAGGCGGGAGTGCTTCCGCCCGATATTGCAGGGTTTAACCTTTCCCGTTTTCGCCCCCAACGCAGGGAGCTACAGGCCACGCCTTCTCCTCGCGGCTTACCGCCCTATCTCTCTCTCTCTCTCTCTCTCTCTCTCTCTCTCTCTCTCTCTCTCTCTCTCTCTCTCTCTCTCTCTCTCTCTCTCTCTCTCTCTCCCATTACGAATGGCACGACGACAAAGACCTAAGTGAGCCGCGCACACACGACGTACAAGCACGCCCCATAGACTGGTCCCCTCGGCCACAGGGAAGGCCCGGCCATGCCACTCCTGGCTGCTACCGGACAGGCCAGCGCACAATGATCCCGGAATGCCAAAAGGCGGGAAAAAATCCTGCGGCGGCATGACAGGCCCAAAACGGTTCTCAATTGTGTCTTGTTGCTTACAAAAAAAAAAAATATTTGTAGACGGTATTGCGGCAGTTTTTTTTTTACTTCATTTTGAGTAATATCATGTAAATTTTTTTTTCGGCGTTTCTGAAATGGTTGCAACAGTACAAAACACCTAGTAGTACAAAGCCCTGACCAGCCCCGACCGGCCCCGAGCGATGATTCTTGACGCTCTGGCCTTGTGGCTGCGTCCTGGCCCCATTTTTGCCTTGTACTACGTTGGCTGCCTCGCCGCCATCGAGGGTTGTTGCGGGAGACTGCCGTGCTGCCGGGGCGATGCGCGGCGATGCGCCGCGTTGCGCGTTGCGGACGGTCAGGCACGTATCGGAGATAAGGCACCACCAGCAGACTCATCGCTAAGGGGAGGTCTGTCTCTCTCGCACTCATGGAGCGCCCCGTATGGGTGCGAGAGAGACAGACCACCCCGCTCAGCCGGCAGGCTGTCATAGAGGGAAGGCGGGGCGCGTCCGTCAGCCCACCCATTTCACCCCGCGGGTACTTATTTTCTTATCTCTCCCTTTCGTCTTTCTCCCCCTCCCTCGCTTCAAAACTTGTCGCGTCGTATGTGGCGCGCGCGAGGGAGTGAGAGAGCATCGCGTGACGTGGCGGCCGAGGCAGCGATTCATCGGCAACACAATCGCGGGGCAGGGGGCATGCTGGGCAGGCAGGGGCCGGGGCAGCTCGCACAGTGGGCCAGAAGACCGTTGGATGCGGTCAAAATTCCGGACGGATTTTGAGCTCGAGAGTCGTTAAATGGGATTGCCCTCCCAACGAGGAATCCATTGGTGGGGTCATACGTTCGGTTCGGGTCCCATTAAGCGACTCCGGAGCTCCAAACACGTCCGGGATTTTGATCGCATCCACCGGTCTTCTGGCCCACCGTGGCTCGGACGCGAGCGGCGTGAAACGAAGAGCAACGGAGAGCCGAAGAAAGGACGCAAAGTGGCTGGCTAGTCTGGCGGTGAAAGGGTGAAAGGCGGCGGGGAGTTTAGGGGGTGCAATTCCCCCGGGCAAGCCGGCAAGTCGGGCCGGAGGGAACGAGACGCTGCGAAGCAGGCAACCGGTACGGAACACGCTATACTTTGAACACACGCACACAGAGAAAACAATCAGAACGAAACAAGTATTGTTTCAACACTTTTTTGACCTGAATATTGACCCCACAGTTCACAGTTTTTCATGATCGGGACTCATAAACTAGCGTACACTTAGAATTTTTTTTTGTCGTGGGCGTAGGGTGAAGGCTTGTCGAAGAATGATACGCGGGGGATCATGATGACTGCTAGAAGGCTCGACGACGACGAGATGTTTCCCCCTAATGACTTGGGTGCGCCTGCCTCCCGTTCCGTGCTACAGTCCTGATGTGCCTGTTTTAGTTGCTCTACGACGCTGATGTCCGATCAGAGTCCTCCCTCCTTCCCCTCCTATTTCCTCCTCACCCTCGCCTTCTGCCTTAATTAAACCCTTTATGCGTTGCGACCAATTTTTCTTACTGCCCGCCGCCCCGTGCAGACGACCTTGCGACCTCTATCCACCCCTCCCCGCTCCCTACCCTCTCCCCTGTAGTGCTAGCACGTTGCAACGCTACACGTAATTTTCTCAGCTGGATATATCATAAACTATGATTAGTTCATCGTAAACTGGGATTGTCTCAGGTGCGTCTAGGTAACTCCATTGTGATAGCGTGTTTAGGAAGCTGAATCAATCTGAAATCCACGAGAACGCGGTGTTCGGATCGTTTGTCTGTGAGCAACCGACTCACCACCCTCGACGATGAACATATTGTTGTTGTGAATGTGTCGAAATCTCGTTGAAACCCCGCTGCTCATAAAATAAGCTAAATGTATCTCCAGTATCTGATCACTGCAGAGTTAGTCCAAGAGACGAACTAGTAGCATTTATGCAAGAAGCGGTAGAACTCTGTTGGGCAGTATAACCTACCGGAGCCGGCGAAAGGCAAAGCGGACTGCACTGTCTGCCACCCTGCCACCTCCTTGTACTCCAGCTCCAATCCTTTTGAATGACTCTGCTTGCAGAACTGACATTTAGGGTACTTGTTTTGTTGGTTTTAATTTTACGGAAGAAAGTGCTGTTTTATTTTTGACTTCTTAATTGTTGTGCAGTTTGCGCTTTGCATGTCTATTATGTCTAGTTTGTTCATAGTTCATGTTTCTAACAATACTTTTTTGCACTTTTTTAGAATCCAACATGACGTACGACGACTTAGTTGACAAGTTGGGGGAGTTCGGTCGCTACCAGAAGAGAATCTACTTTCTCTTATGTTTGCCTGCAATATCCTGTGCATTTCACAAACTTGCTTGGGTTTTTCTTGGCCCAAAAGCAGATCATAGGTTTTTCCCATTTTCATTTGCCTCTTTGATTGCATTGCAAAGCAACATTGATTGATGTTGTCTCTCTTTCTATTGTCTAGATGTCAGCTTCCTTTTGAATCACCAAATGCAACATACAGACTTGAACCAGACATTTGGAATATGTCTATACCATGGGACTATAAGTTTGGAAATTTCTCCTCTTGTGAAAGATTTGACGCCACTTTTTCGGATGAATATTTCAAAAATGGTCAACGCCCAACAGAAAAAGTTGCCTGCTCAAACTGGATCTATGATCATTCCAAATATCAAAGTAGTGCAGTTATGGAAGTAAGTAATTTTATTGACACTGTTGTTATATTTAGTTTCCAATTTATCTTATTATTTCCTTCTCTTCTCTGCAGTGGAATCTTGTATGTAATAGTGCATGGCTTAGAGCAACTGCAGATTCTCTTTTCATGATAGGTGTCCTCTTGGGATCTATAATTTTTGGAGCTCTTTCTGATAGGTAAAATACCTTCCTCCATAATTTATTTTTTTGCATCCTGCACCAGCATTTGTACATGTCTATCTGTCTAGATATGGTCGGCGGCCTATATTCTTTACATCTTTAGTTCTTCAAGTGGTTGGAGGTACTTTAGCTGCTATTGCACCTGAATTCATTTCATTTGTTATTGCTCGAATGTTAGTTGGGGCTACAACTTCAGGAGTGTTCCTTGTTGCCTATGTGATTGGTAAGATTCAATTTTTATTCACAAGTTTTTTCAAAGCCTATTCATCATGTAAATCTATGGGTTTTTTGGCATTTTTGAATCTCCTTTTAGCACTAGAAATGGTTGGCTCCAAAAAGCGTCTCATTGCTGGAACTGTGTGTCAAATGTTCTTCTCATTTGGCTACATGCTGACTGCTCTTGTAGCATACCTAATCCCAGATTGGCGACATCTTCAAATTGCCCTAACTTTACCTGGTTTGGCATTTATGTGCTATTGGTGGTAAGCACTTGTTTATAATTACATTTATGCATAACTTTATTCCAGATTTTTAACTAATATTGTTTTTGTTTGTTTTTCCTTTAAGGTTTATCCCTGAATCTGCTCGTTGGTTGCTCACCAAAAAACGCAATGACGAAGCTATTGAGATTCTCCTGAAAGTTGCCAAAGAAAACAATGTTTCCATTACTGCAGAAAGAATACAGGAGCTTTTAGATCAAGATGATGATGCCACAGAAAATGGCAAGGAAATGACTGCCATGGAATCAGGCACCCCACTGATGAACAAAGAAACTGCTCAAAATGGAGTTGAGCATAATACTGAGGAGGACAAAGGCCTACAGGAAACTAAAATACTAGCAAATGGGGTTGGTGGTGCTGAAAAGAAGCCGGAGGAGACTCGGACGCCTTCAGTTCTGGACTTATTCCGTTACCCTAATCTCAGAAAAAAATCTCTGAACATATTTTTCAGTTGGTACGTCAATTCAAAAGCAATTTTCTCCTGTCCCTTTTTTTTCCAATTACACAATTTGTTAATTTTTTTATTTTATTTCTCTCTTCAAGGTTTGTTAATAGTGCTACATACTATGGATTGTCCTGGAACACATCAAATCTTGGAGGGAATGATTATTTAAATTTCCTTGTGTCTGGTGTGGTTGAGATTCCTGGTTACATTATGCTTCTCTTGCTGTTGAATCGCTGGGGCCGTAAGGGCACATTGTGTTTAGCCCTGATTGTTGCCGGCGTAGCTCTTCTTTTAACATTATTAGTACCAGCTAGTAAGTGGCTTATGATGTTAAATATTTGACCACAAAGAATAGTGCTATAGCAGCCTCCTTTAACTTCCATTATTTTTCTGCAGACACTGATTGGCTAGTTATCACTTTGGCTATGATTGGAAAAATGACCATAACTGCCTCATATGGGACACTCTACATATTCACTGCAGAACAGTTCCCAACTGTTATTCGAAATGTTGGACTAGGAGCAGCATCTACATCAGCTCGAGTTGGAGGAGTGATGGCACCATACTTAAACTTACTGGTGAGTTGGTTTAAATTCAATTGGAGTCTTAGTATGCCTGCTAGATAGTAACAATAATGAATTTGGTTTTGCAGGCTGACTACTGGCGTCCTTTACCTCTTCTCATTTTTGGATGTCTCGCCCTGACATCGGGTTGCTTGGCTTTAATGCTCCCAGAAACTCTTAATAAGAAGCTACCTGAGACAATAGCAGATGGGGAGAAATTTGGAAAGTAAGGAAACATGAAAGTGTTACTTATTCCTTCTTTCTGAGGTTTGCCAAAGCTTTCTGTTAAACTGAAACAACTTTCTATTTTATCTTACAGGAAAGTGAAGAGCCCAAAGCATTCACCTTCTGCTGAAACCAATACCAGTTAACTTTGTGCGTGTCTTCTCCAATGATTTTTATGTTGTTGTCTTATTAGTTAGCTTTCAATATCTTGTTAAATATTCTGTGAGTAGTAGTACCATATTTGAAGCAAAAAAAAAATATTTTTTTTTTAAATGTGTGAACATTCATTGTGCACTTGACATACTTTGTGTTCAAATTGGGCAGATGTGCTACTGTAAAGAAGGACGTTTGAACTTCAGACTAAATGACAATACATACTGGTACTTGTTTGTTTTAAACATTGACAATATTGGTTTGACTTGGCCGCATATGAATGTTTATGTCTGTATAGATTTTCTGTAACACTGTGCCCTCTGGCATGAACCAAACTAAATTGGTTTACTTGATGCTGCTGTATGAGCCTGATCAGTATGATTTGCACAAAGTAGTCCAGCTACTATACCAAAGAAACCTGATAGATAAATCTCAGTGCAACTTTAAAAAATTGAAATAATATGGAATACTATTTATTTATTCTAAGCATGAACTTAAGTGTCTTGTATTTTGAAGCTTTTATGCTTTTCTGAGCAGCTAAGAATGAAATGAGTTACTGCTCTCCCATACATTCTCTGTACTTTTGTTACATTTTTGTATGCTCTCAAACTCTTTACCTTTAACTTGCATTAAATAATATTCATATTTTAATATAAATACATCTTTCCAGCATATCTAGCCAAGAGAAAGGAAAATGTTTTGATGCATGACTTTTTAAAAAGGGACTTTTACTTAAATTGAGAACATTTTGCTAAGCTATTTTGAAAAAGGATCTCTCTGTTAACATGTTAAATGAAGTTTAGAGATTGTGAATGATATTTGTAATCAAACTGACAACTAGAAACTAAGTTGTGCATCACCATGACCTGAAGTAATTAAACTGTTTCCTCTGCAACCAAGCAGCCCTGCTTTTATGTTTTCTCATTTACCCTCTCTGCTTACTAGTACCCCAAGAAAAGCGATCGGAAATGGGTTGGTTTCACAGTAAACATTGACTTACCCGAGAAAATTTTAATCTTACATCAACCAAGAGGAGCATAGGCACAGATGTAGCTTTACTCTGAAGTATGAATTAAGATACTTTTTTCTTCTTTACAATCCTATTTTCATCATCATTAGTCTCTTCTAAAATTTTAGGCACTATTGAAATAAGTTCCTCAGTTCCCGGCTTGTAATCATTATCTGCCCAGTAATCCTTCAATTTTCTCACAACCAGTGCCATTTTTTTAGCTGCAAGGGGGAATAATGATAAGTTTCAACTTAATCCTATCTGATAGATGCACAAAAAGTCAACCAAAAGAGAACCTACTTTGAGTGACATGATCCTTTAAATCATTCCCTGTAACAGGCAGCCTTGGCATGGTCCATTCCTGCATTTCCTCCGCCAACTTATGTTGGCCATTATATCTTAAAGTTTCAACACACCATTGTTGAACATCAGACAGCTTGAACTTGGAGTGCAGCATCAGCTTTTGAAATGGTCTGGAAAATGAAACAAATTCGGGAGTTGCCACACCCAGATAACAAATGTGCTGCATTCAATAAATTACTCACAACAATGGCTTCACACTTAAGTTTTCCCCTCTATTTGCTACAATAAAGTAGGCTAGTTCTCTTTCGAAAACAGAAAATTTTAGACGGGAATTCAGATTTATTGCCTGATAAGAAAAATATGATCAGTTTAGACCCTGGCAGCACATTAAAATGACACAACATTCTTGAGAAAATTTACCTCAGATATATCATTTAAAACTGCTGCCAAATAAGACACAGGATTCAACTTGAAGTCTTTTGTTCTATCTATTACATATTGTAGTTCATCCATATTGTGTTCTTTGGGGAGACCTGTCAAGTCAAGATACAGTAATGACAGTACCTTAGTTTGTGAATAAAAACTGCAGTCATTGATGTCAATACCAACACACCAATGTAAGGGGCCATGCCGATTTCTAACATCTTGCTCAAAATAAGAGGGCCTGAGTTTCCAGAAATAATGAGTCGAAGCTCACTCCAGATCCTTTCTCCAGCTATTTTGTTTAACCCTTCAAGGTTAGAACTTATTACATTAATTGTTTCTTCATCATAATCATGTGGGTCACTTGCTATTCGTCCAAAAAATCTGAATCAAGGAGCGCAAAGAAAACAATAATAAGCAATTTATATTACTGGAATGACAGGTAACTTAATTTGAAGAACATCATTATTCATTACCTGAAGTACCGAAGTATCCTCAGATAATCTTCCCTGATCCTGTCCTGTGCATTTCCAACAAATAAAACTCTTTTATTCATGAGATCTTCATAACCATTAAAATAGTCATACACAGTGCCATCCAACCCTAAAAGGAAAAGGATTTGGTAACAATGAGCCAGGTCCCAATACTGCAAAAATTTACAAAATTAAGAGTTTCTTACCTAAAAACATAGAATTTATGGTTAGGTCGCGACGATTAGCATCAAGGAGCCAGTCCTCTGTAAACACAACCTTAGCATGCCTGCCATCAGTTTCAACATCTATTCGTAAAGTTGTTACCTGCAAAAGTAATTAATATCAAGAAATATATTCGAGCTACATCAAAACAAAAGGCAACATAATACTTTTAAAACCTCCAAGGCACTTACTTCAAAGTTTTCCTTATTATTTATTCGAGGAGTTATGGTGCCATGACTTTCACCTCTCTGGTTGATCATGCGTACCTCTTCTTTCGTAAACATTTCTTTCATCTGATCTGGAGTGGCTACAGTTGCAAAGTCTAGATCCTTGGGTGCTTTGCCCATCAATAGATCTCTAAACACAAAACCAAAATTGATTTCTGTGCATAGCAATAGAGAAATATGTATTGTCATATAACAACTGTCCTTACCTTACTGCCCCACCAGCAATACGTATTTCATAGTTGTACTTCTCAAACAAACTAACCAGAGATTTAAGCTCTGGTGTAAACAGAGCTTTAAACTCTGGACTGTCCAATTTCATGATGATAGGATCGATTCTAGGTTTAGATGATGACCTATGACACCTCAATACATACGATCCTAAGCAACCAAATCGACTGCTGCGCTCCTTTTACATAGAAAAAGAAATATTAAGACACATTCATACTTGATTCAATATTTCAATTAATATAAAATATTTTGAAGTTAACGGATACGATAAAAACTGATGTTTAAAAGTAGTAACTTGTTGGTCATATCCCAGATTTCTGGAATGAATACATGACATCCTAACCTCACCAATGTGATGTCTAAGATAATGATGCAACTAACGAGACTTACAGAAATAGATGTTGAAAGGCCAGCGAATAATTTAATCATTAGTTTTCGGGGAAAAAACAGCATGCCCGCTGACAGCTCTTGTAAAGGTGACAATCAGTAAAAGAAAGAGACGAATGAAAATTAACCTTCACTTCATTCAAGACGTGTAGTAGACAAGGTCCATTGTTTGGATGGAGTACCAACCCAAAGAGACTAAATTTTTATGCATGGTAACGTTTCTCGAAATATCATCACCGCATTTTTTTTGTAAATTGCTAGTTAGAAATAACATTATGTAGTGCCTCACATGAAGAGCTCTGTGCGGTTCTCGCGACGTTTCAAGTGTCTGGTCGCTGCGAGCTACTGTTGTACAGCCTGGTGGCGCGGCCATTCAAATGTGTTCAAATTGGTTCACATGGGGCAGACAAGGACGGAAGCATTACACGGACTGAGACGGTTTAAAAATAATTTGCTGTTTTATTTATTCCATTCCATCCAGCATGACAGTGCTTGCTTAGAAGCTGGGAGTGCCGTACTCGGCGGCCGGAGTGATGACGCGAACGGGGGCGGGAGCGGGGGCGGCGTAGACGGGGGCTGGGGCGGGGGCGGCGTAGACGGGGGCTGGGGCGGGGGCGGTGTAGACGGGGGCGGGCGCCAGCACCGGGGCAGGGGCGGGGGCGGCGTAGACCGGGGCGGGGGCGGGGGCGGCGTAGACCGGGGCGGGGGCGGGAGCAGCGTAGACTGGTGCGGGTGCGAGGACCGGAGCAGGGGCCGGAGCAGTGTACACCGGAGGCGGGGCGGGGGCGGCGTACACCGGGGCGGGGGCCAGAGCCGGGGGCGGAGGAGGCGGCGCGTAGACGGGCGGTGGGGCGGGTGCAGCGTAGACTGGTGCGGGTGCGAGGACCGGAGCAGGGGCCGGAGCAGTGTACACCGGAGGCGGGGCGGGGGCGGCGTAAACAGGGGCTGGTGCAGGCGCTGAGAAGACTGGCGGCGGGGCGGGTGCGACCGGGGCGACCAAGGGCGCGGGGGCCGCTTCGATGGCGGGTGGGGCGTACTGGGGCTTTCCGGCCACAGCCGCCACCAGCAGGACGCACGCAAACACCACCTGGGACCAAAGAGACGGTTGGTCATTTAATTTCTGTCAAGATAGAGATGCCTAAATGCGGAGAAAAAAGTCGGTATTCGAACCCGAGACTCTGTGCATCGCTGTGGCGACTCAGAGAGGAACCTACCTGAGAGACCATGTTGCTGTCTGCTCTGCTCGGTGGATGGCTGAGAATGGTGGTCTGTTCGGAGGCTGCGTGGCTTTTAAGGGAAACGAGCAGCTCCGTGATGAAACGGCGGCGCAGCGCTGCAGTGGGGTGCACAGTGGGATGGTCGAGGCCAAATCACACCTGTATCTCCAGCCCCATCTGTGGCTCCGGTTTCCGAGTCGCAACACGTGACAAGCCGCGCTTGGTTCTCGGCCAGGCACTCGGTCATACCGACACAGAATAGGAAATGAAGGTGTGGGTTCGGGGCAGTTCGGCAAGGATTCGGTTTGCTACTCGTAAAATGTATTCGTTAGCACGTTACCACAATAGGCGCTTAAATATTGGGTGATCAGTCCAAAGAGGTGTCGGCACACTTTTATATTTTTTAGCTGCAAAGCGTAATCTTTCTATCGGCCTTGCAGTTTGTCAATGGTCAACCCTTTTCCGCCCTCACTGCAAATCCAGGAGGAACCCTCGGTCAATCAGGTCAAAAATAGCCGAAGATTCCTCGATGTTTTTGTTTTTGCTTTTATTTCAGGGAACAACCTCCTATATGGACTATTTTTACTGCGCTACACTCTGACGTAAATTGAAAAGCGAGTTTGGCGGGTCTGTTACCCGGATTGATGCTGTAGATAATTTTGCGCCTCGCGATGAAGGCCGCCACCGTGGTCTGCTTGGAACAGGACAGGAAGCCAGACGACCGCAAGCAAGAGCCACCGCACGCACAGTGGGCCAGAAGACCGGTGCAGGCGGCCGAAACTCTAGACGCGTTTGGAGCTCCAGGGTCGCTGAACATGACTCGAATAACCGAACGTGTGACACCACCAATGGATTTCTCGTTCGGAGAGCAATCCATCGGTGGGGTCACACGTTCGGTTCGAGTTCCATTTAGCAACTCTGGAGCCGCCCCCACCGGTCCTCTGGCCCACTGTGCACAGCCATCGGGGAGAGGGGGAGACTTGAGAAATATACCTGTACCCCGCGGCGCACTTGTGCACTCGTGTATTCTGGTACGGCGACTCCGGACTTTAATGACGCCTCATTTCCGAATACGCACGGCAAAAACGGATCCTGGTATTCCCAGGCAGCCTATAGTGAAGACATGAGCGATTTCCGGGGAGTTCCTGGAATTGTTTTTTTTTTTTTTTTTTTTTTTTACCGCGCGCGAAGGCTTTGCCGTTATTTGTTCGACGTAACACAGTATGGTACAACCCTTGAAATTTTAAAGGAGCATGCCTTTCAATTCTGGACTGAATTAAAATTGACACCTAGTCGTGGAGGCGGGTAGTGTTTGAGTGCGTGTCCAGTCTGTTCAGTTAAGCGGTGTGAAAATAAAGGAAATGCACGCATATTTTTATTGTCATGAATTCATTTCTTTAATTCTGGCAGGTATTGTAGTGACATGGGCTGCAAAACTCGAACAGCAGAAGGCCGGCGGCGTCGGGTCTCGGGCCCCTAAGGCCTGGCGCTGGAGCGGCGGCGGCCGGCGGGCGCGGGGTGGAAGATGTAGGCCTGCTGCACGGGGTCGTAGTGGTACACGGGCTCGGGGAAGGGGGCGGGCTCGTCGGCGATTTCCGGGAGTCCCTGGAGTCTCTGCGGGGCGGCGGCGGCCTTGAGGTTCGTCCCGGCCAGGACGGCCAGGACCAGCAGCACCAGGGCGGCCTTCTGCGGAGCAAGCAGGAAGGGAATGCAATCAGAGGCGGCGCACAGTGGGCCAGAAGACCGGTGGAGGATGCATTTCACGGCGCGGACTGCGGTTTGCTGCATCGGGATGGAGATTATTTTGTCTCGATGGCGGCGGCCGGCAGCAACGCTGAAATGGGTGATCGATTCGGTGAATTTGTCGTGGCGAATCGAATTTAACCGAGCTCCGGTCGGACCGCCCTAATCGCCTGAGGCCGGAGCGAGATCACAGCATCCGCTTGGCATAGAGATGTTAGCGTTGATTTTGAATGGGATACCGGTACTTCACGTCTCCGTAGCCACTCAAATAAAAACACTTAATTTTCTTTTTGGGCTAATTTAAGTTGCCAACTGTTAGTTCTACACGACACGGCACGCGGCGACAGGTGGTGTAGTAACAGAAACCAGAACCCTTTTGGAGCAGCTCACCATGATTACGACTTGGACTCGGGGACGTCGGGGACGTGCTCGGGGCCCGCTCTGCGGCTGCACTGGCCCAGTGGGCAGCCACCGCACGGTCACCCGTTGCACAGTCACACGGGTTGCATAGCAAGCGTAGGCGGAGAGGGGCGGCGGGACGGCAACCTTCACCGCCCCGTCGATGTAACCGTGGAAGCCAAGGTGAGGCACGGCCGGCACGGCCGCGACGGGGCATGCGGAGCCAGATCAACCACAAACCACCATCGCGACGTAGGCTGCCTGTGACCTTTTCGGTAGAAAAGCTGCTTGTTTTTCTGAATGTCGTATGCTTGATGAAGTGGCATCATTTCAGAAGAAAAACACGCAGCTCTTCATGTTTTTTTTTTTTCCTTTTTCATTTTTAAATCAGTAAATCAGGTGTTTGCGAAAATTTCAGAGCGTTGCAAGATCAACTACTGGTCGGAGCGCGTCGGTCCAGTCAAGTGAAAGTCGTACCGGGGCGATGGGCGGGCAAAGGGGTGGGGGAGGAGCGGGGGCGCTGCTGCCGCCGCCCATGCGTGAAGTGACCGCAATAACAAAGATAACCAAAACATTCATTCATCAATGAGCACTGTCCACTTGCCTGTAACGCGGTGGGGGTTCCTCAGGCGCCTGCCAAGTGGAGGATAGGCACATCACGCGGTTCCACGCGGACGTGCGTTGCGGGACGGCCTATGCTGAGGTTCGCAGGCGTCAGGACTCCTACTGACATTCGTCTGAATGGTGGACCGTTTTTCTCCTGACGCTTTTCAGTCGTGGAACACAGTTTTCTGTCCAGAGACGCGCCCCGCGTTGCAGCGCGGCTCTGTGGTCGGGGCGGCCGGGGCGGCGAAGGGTGGCGCAAGCGCGAAACTGGACCACGCCGGCGGCTGTGCCCTCCGGGGGCGCCTCCGGCCACTCCCACGCACGTATAAAAGCAGACGCAGCCTCCGGCAATGTCACACTTCGACCCCACGGTCCAGCAAACCCACAGCAAGCACGCCCACAGCAATGGAGAGAATGGTGAGTACCACGACCGGTCTGGCGAACTAAGTTATTGTGCTCTGCCTACTCTGCGCCGACGCTGACGCCGCTCCGCTGTTTCAGACTCTGTTGGTGCTCGTCCTGGCCGCCGCCGCCCACGCCGCCCCGCAGTACCCAGCCGCGGCCCCGGTCCCCGTCGCCGTGCCCGTGGACCCCGTGTTCTCGGCGCCGCCCGTGCAGCCCGTCTTCAACCCCGCACCCTATCCAGCGGCAGCGCCGGACCCCAGCGTCATCCCCATCTCCGTCGTCGGCGGGGAATCATCGTTCAACGCTCCCGCTGGCCCCACCTTCTCCGTCGCCCCGGTGCCAGGGCCAGTGGCCATTCCGACCTTCTCCTCCGCCCCCAGCGTGCAGTTCTCCGTGAACCCCGTCCCGGCCCCCGAACCCTACGTCCCCGCGCCAGCGGTGTCCTTCGCCTCCGCTCCCACTGTGTCCTACTCGGCGCCAGAGGCCCCTGCCCCCGTGCCGTACGTCCCCGCGCCAGCAGTGTCCTTCGCCTCCGCTCCCACTGTTTCCTACTCGGCGCCAGAGGCCCCTGCCCCCGTGCCGTACGTCCCCGCACCTGCAGTGTCCTTCGCCTCCGCTCCCACTGTGTCCTACCCTCCACCAGTGTCATTCGCCGCCGCTCCGACCGTGCAATACTCAGCCCCCATCGTGCAGTACGCCGCCCCCTCCCCTATCGTGCAGTACTACACCGCCCCCGCCCCCATCGTGCAGTACTCTTCCGCACCCACCTACACCGTCCCCTCTGGCCCAAGCTTCTCCGCCGCCCCCGTCGTCGAACAGCCGTCGGTGTCCTTCAACGCCGCCCCCGTGCTGCCCCCGGTGCTGCCCCCCGCCCCCGCGGTCAGCGTAGCGCCGTCGTTCGCCCCCTCCATCAGCTTCAGCGGTTCCAGCTTCTCCAGCGAATTCGGGTCCGGTTTGGCCACCGGTTACGCAGGGGGCCCGCCGGCCAGCGAGTACGGCGTCCCCCGGCCGTGACGACATCCGGTCACGCATCCCCCCTCCCCCCCTCCCCCCTAGTCATCTCCAAGAGTGCCACCCAGTCTCATCTCCTACCTTTTGTTAATCATGTTGATATGTCTCGTTAGTAAACTTATGTGTGTTACCCAATGCGGCGTGCTTCTTTGCGACCGAAGAATTTGATCCCAAACTCACGTTGTGGATACATTTTACACTAACGTAAAAAAAAAACAAAAAAAAAAAACAAGGCAGTTTGGGGGGTTTGGCAATTTATTTTTCACACTTCAACAGGCAGAACAGCCGATTACCGGGGACAACAACCAGTCGAATATCACAACTGCACTGGGTGTCGAACCCGGGCCTTCCAGACTCAGAGATCGACGCCTTTATGCTCTCGGCGAACGTGACATGTGAGACACCGACGGTGAAGCGGTGCCTTTGTGGTTCCCTTGTGTAAGACCCTTGTCCAGTGTGGAGGAGTAAGAGGGAAAATCCAAATTGAAAAAAAAAAAAAAAAAAAAAAGGGAAAGCGGAAAACAAATATATGGATGGGCCAGCACTTTATTTTAGGGACTTCATCAGGCAGGTGAGTGATGGTATGGGAGCGACAGGTACATGCTTTGAGCTCAGAAGCTGGGGGTTCCGTACTCAGAGGAGGGGACCACCACCCGGGAAGGCACGGAGGCGAACGACACCGCGGGAGCAGGCGAGTAGGACACCGGGGCAGCGTAGCTCACAGCCGGGGGTGAGTAGGACACAGGCGCCGCGTAGGACACTGGCGCCGAGTAGGCCACGGAGGGTGCAGCGTAGGACACTGGGGCCGAGTAGGCCACCGATGGCGCAGCGGCGAAGGACACCGGGGTGGAGTAGGCCACCGATGGCGCAGCGGCGAAGGACACCGCGGTGGAGTAGCTGACGGGCGGGGCTGAGTAGGTCACCGGCGGCGAGTAGGACACGGCGGGCGCGGTGTAGGGCACGACGGGGGGAGCAGAGTAGGAGGGCACGGCGGCTGGGTAAGGGCCCTGGGGTCGGGCCTGCGCCAGGGCGGCCAACACCACGACGAGGACTACAACCTGCAGAAATATAAAATAAAATAAAAAGTTATTGAGTAGAAACCAAGGTTCCATTGCACACCGCGGAAAACTGGATTAACTCCTGTAAGCTTACGGGGGAGTTCATGTTGGCGGACGTGCTGTGAGGTGTACTGCCTGATGGAGCTGCTGGACCCAAGTGTGATATTCAGCCTCCACGGCCACCGTTTTATACGCACCGCTTGGTAGCTTCTTCGGGTGGACGCCCTCCACTGACCACAGTGTGGGAATGGATCCGGCGCAGCAGCTCGGGGTGGCGTCTGTGCACGACAGGTGTGGGAACCGAGAGGCTCGGCCGCGATGTTTGTGACGAAACGTGCGGCGTCGCGCGACGGGTGACGACCCGAAGGCGGGGCGACCTCGACGACCCGAAGGCGGGGCGATTCCTCAAAAGCACCCCTGCGTTCGCGTGCAGCTTCCACGCCGAGTCGGGTCGGCGGGTTTTGCTTTAGAAATAACGGGATCTCCTCAGTTCGGATGGTGAATAATACTCGTGTGACTCACCAACGGACCGGGACTGGGGTTGCTCCCACTAAGGCAAACAACATAAAACGGATCCGAGGGGGAAACAACTCGAAATTTTTGTGTACTTTTTTTATAATTTCTTGAAATTTTTTGAATTTTTTGAAATTTTTGGTGTTTGGATGTGGGAAACGGTGTTCCCGGGCGCTGGCGATCGTGTTTAACTAAAATAAAATTTAAAAAAAATGGAACTCTACACCCCCTCCCCAGTCTGAGTGGGGAGGCCTCCTGCTTTACTTCGGTGTTCGGGATGGGAACCGGTGCTATCAGGTAACTGGGGTTAATCCGATCCAGCGACTTCGATATCGTACGCCGGGGGACCCAGTAGGACCCGAGCCGCCGACACGGCCCAACATGGGCAGAGTAGAGTAAGGCAGAGACGATAGAGAGACAGAGAAAGAAAGAAAGAGAGAGTAGTTTTGGGAGCTTTTGTTTGCGCAGGCTGGTCGGTACCCAAATGGTACACCCGCTGTCCGGCGCTCCCAGACCCGAACATGCAGTCAGTGGGCCAGCTTCAAAGGACTTATCAACTCCATCCGACGAATCGGAATGGACCCACTCGCGACCAATTTCGAGTGGCTGGCTCGATCGGGGATCGAACCAGTGCCGAGGCCAATCCGCCGAAGCGGACTGCTTTTTAGACACCCGGGTGTAATGGCCTGGATTGAGCCTAGACCACTACACCACCCTGACTTGCACGTCTGCCGAGTGTTTGACGACGGGTTTGAGTCGCAGTGAGAGGAAGCCAGTCGAAAAATGAAAGGCACTAACGGGATTCGATCCCCGGCCCTTATGGACGGGGTCGGGCGCCTTTTCGCTCTCAGCCACCACGGCTCATGGGTGACGCGGAGCGAAGCGGGTTCCTTGTTCACGAGGCAGGACTGAACGGCAGATGAAGTTCGACTTTGGCCGTGGTGCGCGGTGCGCGGGGTGTGTCGAGTGCGCGGGGTCAGAGCCCTGGTGGTAGCAGCCAATCGATTCAGAAATGTCGTTTCATCGCCCTGTCTCCTGTCGCACTTCTGGAGCTCTCTTGAGGTGCGAGTGAGACAGAGCGGACGAACCGCGCTTCTGAATCACCTGGCTTGACCGAGCCGCAAAGTTCCCACCACACGGCCGCCTGCGGGATCGCGGTTGACGGTAACTTTCCCCCCAAAACGGCGTACTACTCAGAAAATAAAATGACCACTTTGCCGATTTGTCCTTGAGCGAATGGAATACTCTGGAGTACTCGGTACTTGTCGGTGCCGGCCAATTATTATTGTGACAGTATAGACATTTGATCGGTCTTGCTCTCAATGGCGCAAACGAGAATCACGAAAGAAGTCGTATCAAAGTAGAGATGAGATCCAAATGGAGGTGCTTTCAGGCCTGGTTGGTGTTTCGTTCGCTGAATGAGTCGTTAATTATTCAGCACTACCGCTTTGCTTCTGGCCTGTGAGGCGGGGAGTCGTTCTGAGTCGTCCGGCACTGTGCTTCTGTCTTGCTTTCTCTCTGGCTGTGTGGTCCCTCCGCAGAGAGCTTGCTCCCCCCTGGGTGTGGGTCATGCCGCGCTGCGCCGCGCTGCCGGACCCAACCACCTCGCGGCACTTGGACCTGCCACCAGTAGGGTCGGTAGGGGGGATTGTTACGAATAAGATGCAATGGGGGTACCAGATGGAATAACCCGAGGCGCGTGTATAAAAGCAATCTCGCACCTCGGAAGGGCACATTGCAAGTTCAGTCAGCCGGCGAGCGTCAATCGAACAACATGATCCACCAGGTGAGTCACGAGCAAGACCCCGCTCTCCTTGCGGTGCCTTGAGGCCAACGCCGCCCTCGTGGGCTGCTGTGGACAGAGGCGACCTCCGCGATCGAACCTGCTGAGAGGGAGGGGGACAGCGAACCGATCTCATTGTTGCTCTCACTCTGTGATCCTCAGGCCCTGACTTTGCTGCTCCTGGGCGCCGCAGCGGTGGTGGCCGCCCCCAGCCCGCAGTACCTGGCCCCCGCCCCCGCGCCGGCCCCGGTCGCCGTGCCCGTGTTCGCTCCGCCCCCCGTCGCTGAGCCCACCTACGCGGCCCCGGCCCCGGTGCCGGCCTTCGCACCCGCTGTGTACGCACCGCCTCCTCCTCCTGTCGCTGAGCCCACCTACGCGGCCCCGGCCCCGGTGCCGGCCTTCGCACCCGCTGTGTACGCACCGCCTCCTCCTCCTGTCTTGGAGCCCACCTACGCCGCACCAGCTCCAGTTCCCGTTGCTCCACCCGTGTTCGCGCCGCCTCCTCCTCCTGTCTTGGAGCCCACCTACGCCGCACCAGCTCCAGTTCCCGTTGCTCCACCCGTGTTCGCGCCGCCCCCTCCTCCAGTCGTTGAACCCACCTACGCCGCGCCAGCCCCAGTGGCCGTCGCCGAGCCTGTATTCGCGCCTCCACCTCCTCCTGTCGTTGAACCCGCCTACGCCGCGCCAGCCCCAGTGCCCGTCGCAGCGCCTGTATTCGCGCCTCCACCTCCCCCCGTCCTCGAGCCTACCTACGGTGCCCCCGTCATCGCTCCGCCCTCCGTGTTCACCCCAGCCGCTGAGTACGGCCCCGCCCCAGCCTTCGCTGCTGCCGCCGCCCCAGCCTTCGCTGCTGCGGCCCCCGCCTTCGCTGCTGCCGCCCCCGTGGCTGTGGGCTCGGCTTCGCCGTACACCTGCGCAGGCTGCAACGCCGGCATCGCCGCGGACGCCGGCATCCAGACGGCCTTCGCGGCCGCCCCTGGCTTCGCGGCCAGCGCCGCCTTGGCGACCACCCCTGCCTTCGGCCCCGCTGTCGAGGGCGGCTTCGCCTCCACCGTCACGTCTGGCTTCGGCGCAGTGGCCGCGGCGCCCGTCGTCGTACCCGGCACGTCGTACGGCACTCCCTTCTAGGCTGGACCTTACCTTAATTTAGCATTACATTTAATAATTATGGAATAAACTATTTATTTTACGGAAATTTAGGTATATTTTTGGTGACAATGCGACCCTCCTTTCTCGCCCTCCCAAATTTTTATCCCTTTCGCTTCCACACAGTCGCAGGAATTCAGGCTACATTAACGTAACAAAAACCCATGCTGAAGACGGATATGGAATCAGAGGATATCCAAGCCTTTGGCCGAGCAAGCTGAACCCCTTCCTCCTTGCAATATATTTACATTCGCACTTTAATATCTGGAAACCTGGCGCCAAACGAGGGGAGCATTGGGTTGCGAGTAAACGGGGGTGACGAACGAGATGACTCTCGGCGACTCGCCCCAAACGGATGCCCCGGCGCTGCACTGCTGCGCCCCGCGGCGAAAACAGATAACAACAACATGGAACACGCGGCAAGCCGTGCGGTGCGTGTAAATCCATCGGCCCGCAGCCCGGGGCGGCAGGCAGAGCAGAGCGCCACGCCGAAGCGGTACTCATGTACTCGACTTTAGATGCATCCACTATATACCACCGCTTGTTTCAAAACAAAAATGAATCAGCTTCAGGAAAATAATTAGGAAAAAAAACTGGCGTCGGTGGGTTTTTTTTGTGTGTGTGTGTCCGGGCCCACAGCAGGCAAAGATGGCTGATATCAAAAAGTGTACATGTTGACTTTGAGGTCAGCACGGCAACAAACGCCAAATAAAAAAAGAAAATTCAAGTACGATGGGTTGCATACCTGCCGGCGTGCACAGAATATCTCGTGATGGTGCATTTACTTAGCTCTTCTGCCGTCACATAATCACATAATGTCTGCAAAATTTAGCGTGGAGTGGGAGGAGTCGGGGTCATACTAAGTTTTTCACTGTTTCCTATGTCAATTCTAGCGTTTTCCACGGGCTGTCTGGAAGAAAGGGCGGATTAAGTGCAGAGGTGACAGAATGGCCTCAATGCCGTTACTGCCCGAGGCTACTGGCGTCTCCCACTCGCACAAACATGGCATACTCATCGACAGCTTCTCACAGCTGGCAGATTTAAGTCTGCGCTGGGGGTATAGCGCCTCGGGAAATGTCGTCCGAGTATAAAAGACTCAGCATCCGAACGGGGGGCCATCAGTTCTCCACTGCTCTTCGTACCAGCATCACCATTGCACTTCCAACCAACCGCCCAACCATGATCCACCAGGTGAGTGATTAATATGAAAATATTCAGAGTGGCAAGGATTGCCTTCCGACAGTGCGATTTGGATCCGGTGTTTGAAGCGACCGAATACCATCAGACTTTGAATTGCCTTTGCTCTGTGTTCTCCAGATCCTTTCATTGGCCTTGCTGGGTTGTGCTTTGGCCGCCCCACAATACCCGGCTGCCGAGTATGGCCCTCCTGCCGTAGCGTCCGCCCCCGCACCCCTCCCTATCCCTCAGCCACCGGCACCCCTGGCGCCTCTGCCGGCCCCCGCACCTGTCTACACCGCGCCGGCTCCCGCCCCCGTCTACAGTGCACCGGCTCCCGCCCCCGTCTACAGTGCACCGGCTCCCGCCCCCGTCTACAGTGCACCGGCTCCCGCCCCCGTCTACAGTGCACCGGCTCCCGCCCCCGTTTACAGTGCACCGGCTCCCGCCCCCGCCCCATTGCCTGCACTTCCTGCACCTGCTCCAGTCTACAGCGCACCTGCCCCCGCCCCTGTCTATAGCGCTCCAGCACCCGCCCCTGTCTACAGCGCACCTGCCCCCGCCCCTGTCTACAGCGCACCTGCCCCCGCCCCTGTCTACAGCGCTCCAGCACCCGCCCCTGTCTACAGCGCACCTGCCCCCGCCCCTGTCTACAGCGCTCCAGCACCCGCCCCTGTCTACAGCGCTCCAGCACCCGCCCCTGTCTACAGCGCACCTGCCCCCGCCCCTGTCTACAGCGCTCCAGCACCCGCCCCCATCCCCGCAGCACCTGCCGCCTTGCCAGCCCTGCCGGCTCCCGCCCCTACCTACAGTGCACCTGCACCCGCCCCCGTCTACAGCGCGCCTGCCCCCGCGGTCGTCACCCCCGCAGCACAGTACGGCCCCCCCGGATCCTTCTAATTGTTGACAATGCATCCCACGGCCGTCCGTCCTATTCTGGAAGGCGGTCAGTCTCGCACTACTTGTACCTGGTCTTGTTCCTAGTTGTAGCAATAAAAATGTGTATTGTAAAGTCTGCGCTGATTATTATCAACTTTTGATTGATTTAGATTTTTATCTTACACCAGAAAGAAGAATGAAATTACTCATTACACCTCACCGTGCTTCTCAAAGACATTAATGACTGACGAAGAATTAATTTTATTATTGGATGGTGCATATACAGGCACATACAAGATTTATCAGGTAGCAATCAAAATAACAACAATATTGCTGAGTAATAAGAGCTCTGTAACCGATGTGAGCCAGTAAAATGTACCAGATACCTGATGCAATAAGTCTCAAATCAACATACAATCCAGACTCAAATTTGCATAGACCACATAGGTATCTGTATTCCAGCACAGGCTTGATGTAGAAGGCTTAAAGCACATTACAAAGAAGTGACAAAGTAGTTTCAGCTACAATGAATATGAAAAATATTTAGCTCAATCTATTTCTAAAATATTTAAGGCAAGATCACTCAGATAAAAAAACAAATTGGTTTAAGAAAAAAGAAAAGAGATCACCAAATAATTTATTTTCTTGACTAGATATTGCACCAAATAATATTAGCGCTCATCTACACTAGATCTAAGATCACTACACTTTGCTGGAAAACAACACAAAGTGGCACTCCTTATTCATAAACAATAAATCACTCATAGATAAAAGACTTTCCACATCCAGCTACACCTCAGATCTCAATTCGGTATATGGTTTAAAAGAAATTTCACTTTTATGATAGTTTTTCTTGAAGACCCATATGGAGAAACAAAGTAAATATACACAAAATGCCTGCGGTACTTTTAAAATCTTTACCTCCAAAACATTTTTTACAACCTCTTATTGAACTGAGATGCACACCAGGCGTCCAATTAAATTAAGTGTGCGTGTCCAAGTAGTGCAGCAATTATGTCGCAGTCTTTGATTAGATCAACTCATTAACACATGAAATAAATACTAAAAAATAGAAGTTAAACACTACCAATGTCTCCAAAAAACATCCTTAACACATTTGTTTTCACATGCAATTCAAAGTGCATCACTTATTTACAAGGTTAAATTATTTTCAAGATCAGCATCATGGTTGTAGTTGACAATTCCACAGTCATCTGTTTCAGTTGCAGTCTCCCTTTCATGTTTTAGCTCTTTAAACTCTGGGTTATATTCTTGCCAACTATTCTCTTTCGACCACTGATGCTGATTTTGGTCACCATCCTCCATGTGTTCAGTAGCATAGTTCTGATGAGGGTGATCCATTTCATATGAATTTATTTGTTGAGGTAAATTGTGCACTTGATGCTGCACATGTTGATTATTGTACGATGATGAACTGATGTGTTGGGAGTAAACGTGAAGGCCTCTCATTTGCTGAGAATGCGACTCCAGATGGAGCTGTTGGGGCTGCATCGGAGAAATTTGATGTGTATCAAGGGTTTGAACTTGCTGGAGAATTTGCATTTTGCATGCGGGGCTCTGGTACGGAGACTTTGGAGGAGCCATCAGGTGTGAATCCACCTCCGCACTACTAATTGAGGGCAGGGGCTGGAAGAGGTGTTGCTGGGAATGGGACTGATGCGGCAAGAGATGTTGGCCTATTTCTTGCTGTTGTGGATAGTGTTGAGGATATTGTTGGAATTGCTGCTGCTTCACAGGTTGTTGTTGATGTTTCTGCAGCAATGGCTGTTCGTGATTTTTTTCATTTTCAACCTGATCATATGAAGATGCATGACTGCCCTGAGGAGACTGAGACTTCTTTTGCAGGAAAGACAGGGGCATGCTGTTAGGTACCGTTGCCAATAATCCTACAACAAAAAAAGAAAGAAAAAACACAGAGTTATTAAACCACAACTTTCAAAAATAGGAGAAGACAATACAAAGCTTCTCTACCAAAGAAACTTCACCCAGCCTATTAAGACCAAAATTAGCAACAAGACAAAAATTTTCCAGATCAGTAAATTCAATTGACCTTCCAATTTTCATTAATTTTACTACTCTTCCCTTCTCCGTTTGAGAAGGAAGAACAAATGGAATGCCCAAGACACTCACCATCATCAAATCTACAGAATATGCCCCTTATGAAAAAAAGGCCCGCTTGGCAAGTCGAGGCAAATTTTCATAACTTTTTGCTCTCTCATAAGTAATTGATAGTCAACTTGTGGAAAGGACCACATAAAAACATATCCAAGCCTGTTTCATTCTCTTGACTTTTCTCAATGTCCAAATACAATGCCATCTTTGCTTGCATTGCATTAAAGCGCAGGTCACACAGGTATTCATACAAACAGATATAGGGTACCACCATTGCAGAGCTAGGATCATCTTCACCATTAACATAAAAAATTTCTATCTTTAGGCAGGCGTGTTTTAAGTTTTAGTTGATGAAGATAGACACCAGTAGCACAAGCACTTACTAAGCTGCTCCTTTAACAACGAACTTCCAGCGCCGGTCCCTGAAAAACAGCATTTGGCCAAAATTAGAGCTCAAATTTTGCTGTAAGTATTGTATCCATACCACATATCCATTTGTAACCATGTGCTACACATTAAAATTTTAAAATTGAGAAAATATAAGAACAAGAAAACACTAGTGGTATGTAACTGAAGTGAACATGATTAAAATTTGTGCTCATGTTTAGCTCTAATCATAATACAGAAAAACTAGCTAACATTCAGTATACATTTACTGAAACCAGTGACAATTAGGCAATTCATGAGCTATATATACTAATTATAAGGTGTATGGAAAAATCCTTAACACTTTTGTACTGTGTTCTAAAAATATGAAAAGTCTAAAACTATATACAATTTGAGAGTACATCCTTCTCTCAAAGCACAGAATGAGAAGCAATAAAAACATTGTATTTATTAAATAATATATGAATAGATGATAGATCATTTACATGAATATTAGAAAATGAAAGTTGCCCAGTAGAGAGTATATCAATTTTCTTAATGGATGATTTATGGTGTTCTTACCTGAACCACGATATTTGCTCAGTTGCGTGTAGACCTGTTTCATGCGTTCTATATTAATCCTGCTGGCTAAACCATGATTAACCATGGGTTTTGGATAATCTTTTCCAACAATGCACTTGGCAGACCGTTGTACACTCTCAGGGGCAATCCAGGGTTCATGAATGAAGCGTGTGGGAAAATTCTTCAAGACAGGTAAGTAACGCCTGCAGCAACGAAAAAAATTAAAATTATAAGTCCTAAAATAACTCTTTTTCTTATATATATTATAATCAAATTAATTATACTGCCAACCTTATGTAATCTCCATTGGGATCTGCCTTCCGCCCAAATCGAACAGGACAATAACAATGGAAGAATTGTTGGAAAAATGAAGAACATGAAAGCCACATCCACATGCCAGCGTTGACTGACCAATCAGCATCAAGAAGCAGCTCCTCGAACACCTTAAAAAAACAACATATTAACGGAATGTTGTACAAAAATGTTGATGAACATAAGTAGCGCAAGTTCATACCTTCATGCCCTCCTCCCAAGAGATCCATAAATCTCCCCTTGTTAAGAAGCATGCTACAGCATGCCTTGCCAAATGGTGAATCCACCCTTCTTCTCGAAGCTGTGTCATGATAGCATCTATCCATGGAAACCCAGTCTGACCCTACAGCCAAGGAGAAATAATCATAAAGGAAAAAATTACAGGATATTGGAAGAACAAACTGGACACTTTTTTTTTCACATAACGTACATTAGCCCACTTAGCAATGGCCTCCGCATTGTGATCCCAAGGAATTTGAACACAAATTGGATTGCCCACCATTTTGTCAAAGAAGGGATTTCGAGTCGCAGCGCAGTAAAAGAATTCCCGCCACAAAAGCTGTCCATGCAGTGAGAGGGGAGGAACAGCCTTCTTAATCTGTAACATCATTTCAGAAAAGAAAGAATTTGAACTTGTAAACCATTTTAAAAAATTAATGAATAAAGGATTGTAGGGGTCAAGGTTTGTTGGTACCTTTTTGTAGAGATCATTGAGTTGATAATAGAATAATCTCGTAGAGAGACAACCAAAACGAAGGTAAGGAGATAAACCTGTTTGGCTCGCCAGAAGTGACTGAGGGGTCATTTTGGGTCTACCAAAGGAGGCAACCCAAGCCTTACGTTCCAAGTGATGCTCTAAGCGTGCTAAGGCCTCTGTCTCCCCGCCAATCCACACTGCAGGCTTCAGGCCCTCGGTGTCAAATCCTAGAAGCAAAATATGTTGGGCCATATGAACAGCCTATTCTAAATCCACTTGTCTTCTTTCAAGGTATGGGCAAAAATACAAGAAGAAATTACCTAACTCTTCCAAAGTAGGTACACCATACTTATCGTCATGGTCATCTGCAATTGGAGTGAAACAATTCTGCATATTGCTTGCAGTGATAGAAGGCTTAGCCTGAGGTGGAAGATCCATAGATGCAACAACATTCTGGAACTGGTGGTAGGTGAGAGGCGGCTTGCCCCCATTCTTCTCAATAATCCTGTTGGGGTCAGCATAATTGGTACTCTATCCACTTATGTACAGAAATTTCTTTAAAGACACAATTTTAAAAACTATTGCCGAAGTCAAGGAAAATTGTTATTCTTATTTATCCACTCATTCTTCATTTAAAAATAGCTTAAAATTAAAGTTTGTAAAATTTTAAAAAAAAAAAAAAGCCATGAATACTATAAAAAAATTTAATGAACAGATATTATTAGTTGGCTGTGGAATACATACTTTTCAAGTTCATATAATGTGTGCGACACCATTGAAACTACACTAATACTGAGCTCCTTGCACATGGTCATTATGTTTTGGTCACGTACTCGTCCAAAAGGTTCTGGGTCCTCTTCAAATGTCAAGTTAGTAGTGCCCCATTCCTTTAAAACAAATAAAATTGATTAAGTTTCTAGAAAAATTTGACAATAAAATTAAAACAGATTCAAACAAGCGCGTATCCACGCGGCAAAAAAGAGGGGGAGGGAAATCCAAATAGGTGGTCCACCTTGAAGAGTTTAGGTAGTGCATCAGCCGGTTGTCCACGGATGACGAATAGACGGGAATTAAACTTGCGAAGACTGCGGTCCAGGTCTTCTAGACATTGCAACAGGAACCTGAAAAAATAAAATGAAGGCATTTTAAGAGATGCGAGTGGACGAAAAGACCGAGCACGCCCCCCCCCCTTTCCCTCCCTTCCCCTCTAGTCTTACAGCATGACCCTCCCCCGCCCCCACCCTCCCAGCCCCTCGGGCTTCGGCCCCCGTGACAATGTCGCCCCTTGTACGCTGCGTGACTTTCTCAAAATGTTCTGTCAAATATCATGGATAGCATTCTGGAAGCACCCGCCATCGCAGCATGTTTCCTTACCGCCACTTGTTGATGCCCACGTTGGAGGAGCCGGCGAACCAAGGGTCCAGGATGAAGACACACCTCAGGGTGGTGGCGCCCCGAAGGCCCTCGTGGAGGCTGGGGTTGTCATGGAGGCGCAGTCCCTTGCGGAACCAGTGCACGCTGTGCTTCTGACGCGAAAGCGCGGGCACGGCCATGGGGACGGTCATGGAGTGGGTGCCACCATGGCAGTGACCCTGGTTGGCGGAAGGAGCGCATCCTCCGGATGCTGGTGCGGGAAGGGCAGACTTAGAGAGGGACGTCGCCGGCTGCGCCGCAGAGGGGGTGGCTGACGGGGTGGCCGTCGGGGTGGCTGACGGGGTGGCCGTCGGGTTGGCCGAAGCCGCAGCCGCGGATTCTGATTCGGGTTCCGAGGAACTCATGCTGGACTTGGCTCACCTGTTGACACGCCTCACCCTACGACTGCGACTCATTTTGGTCGTAAGACACTTGGGGCCACTCACGGCGGGTGCACCCAAGGGATGGCGGGCTGAGGGCTGGCGGTCGGGGCCGCTGCCATCGGCAACCCAGGCAGCGCCGCAGTCACTTCTCAACACTCGGGAACACTTTCCAACACTTCACAGCGGCCAGGGAGGAACCACTATCCACTTCTACCCCTCGCCGCTGCGGCGGGGTCAAGCCTGGTCCGCTGGCACCGGACTGCACACACACACACACACTTGCACTGCTTGAACTTGTAGAGGATGAACCGTGCACGTACTCCGCGCGCGTGATGTCACTTTGTATTTGTTGTTGTTGTCGTCGTCGTCTGCTACCCAAACCGTACAAAGTTTGGGTGAAGGTTCCGCACGGGACACGAACACTGTGCTGCTGCCAGCTCGGGCTGGTGCCACGGCTGCTTGCTTTCGCTGCTACTGCCGCCTCAGCCGCCGTACCGCACCGCTCGCTGCCCAGACGGCCGAGCGCTTCCAGAACAATCCAGCCTCAGAACAACGTGCCTGCAACGTGACTTGGGCCGCGGGGCCGGCGGGCCGCCCAGGCGCCGTGGTCGATCTGGGCTGCCATTGGCCCGCCCGGTCACATGGCCTGCTTGGCGGGCTGCGCTAGGCTGCGCGGCCGCCTGGTCACGTTGCAAGCCATGTTGCCGGCTGGCGGGGCTGGCAGGGCTGGCGGCCCGGCAGTCCCTGTCCTTCCCCGTCCCTCCCTCCCCGCGGCGCGTGGCGAGGCGAGTGTCGTGCCGAGCGGCGGCGAGCGGCGGCCGGCCGAGTGCCGCGCCGCTCCGCCGATGCTTCCCCGGCGCCCCCTTCCCTGCCGCCCTGCCTCACTTGTGGCGCTTCCCGCCTTTTCCGACGAACGAATGAGAAATTGCTTGCGGCCGCTGTGTCTTCGTAGAGTTCTAAAGGCGTCTTCACTATGCCTTCGGCCATCGCCGGGAGAACGAAACACTCGCCGGAACACACGTCAACACGGCGGAATGCCTCTTTCTCGGCTGAGTCACCCTCACGATTGCTCTGCATACTAAGGTGTGCGATTCCATCGGATAAGTCCAAGCCGGATGCATCACCCACTAAAGTCCAGCAATACCAGCCAAGCAGGCGCGGGATGGACTTTCGGCCTAAAGTTTTTGAGGTTCAAGGCTGAACACTCCTCCCAGCTAGAATAAGGCGTCCGAGACAAACAAACACCGTCTCGACACAGAATCGATGAATTGTTGAACGATTCTTTGTCAAATCGAGGCCGTTTCGATCACGTAATCCTGGCTGGGCTGTCAGGCCCGGTCAGGCCCCAGCTTCCGGAGCTGCTTCCGCTGTCTGTCTTCATGAATCTGTGAATCTGTAGCGTACCGCTCTTCACAGCAGCGCCGTTCGGTACCGTTACAGTTTGCCTGGAAAATAAACTACGCCTTTGCGTACGTAACGACCCTTGACGTCGCGTAAGTCTCGTGCTGACGAGGCGGGCGGGGGTTGGGGGAAGGGGGCGGGGCTCCTGGGCCGCGGAAAATAACGAGTGACGTAACGTTTTCAGTGACATTGACCGCTAAAGGGATATTCGAATGGCCCATTTGTACGGGAAAGTGTGAAGTATTTAGTCTCTCCTGGCCTCTCGAGCCCTGGAGGATAATGCGCAAGCGATGGATTTTTGAGTAAGACTACCAAACACTGAAAAAAGAATTGGTCTATCCTTAAACTTGTATTAAAATTCAGAAGAAAACTGGCAAAACAATAAAAGGGGTCGTCCATTCCCCACCTCCGAACCCCAACGCCCATCTCATAATTTTCGGCCTTGCAAGATTTGAAAGCCCCGCGCGCGATTCTACTGTGAATAAAAATTCTCATACCCATGGGTCAACCAATCAGAAAGCGAAAGATACGGGGAGAAATATGGACGTTCTCCTCCGTAGACCTTTGCAGGTTTTTGATGTGTGATCTTCTTAAATCCCCTCAATTTTTAACAGTCAATGTTGCATTTTCTACCGCAAAAAAAGAGAGAAAGTGACTGTTTGCCCTTTTGATTTTCTGAGCGTAACTTCTCTGCCAACTGTTTCTCCCTTGTGCTTACCCCCTTGCTCCCTCCTCTCTCTTCGGCAAACCGGCGCCATTGATTCTGCTTGTCTTCTGCCTTTTGGAGCAGCGGACTGTGGGTCGGGAAAAACTGTAATCTCCGAGGAACTTTTGCGCCGAATCGTCTGCCATCCATTAATTGCCTTCCAGAGTAAGTTTACAACCGATCTGTCGTTCCCTGCCGCCGTGTCAGTCGCTGAAATCTGCATCCACCGGACTGTTTGATCATTGATTTTTGTGTGCTAGTACTTGTTTCAGTCACACAATGTGGATCTTGGGATGATGAGATTGAATGTTTGCTTCCGTTCAAATTTTGATTGAAATGGTGTCATGATGTCGTCTCGACACTAACAATGTGCATGTATCAATTAAATTGTTTGCAGCGTTTTACGTTCTAGTTTCATAAACCAAATATAGATTGCCCGATCTGACTACTCTCTCACTTTAATTCATTGCCATTCATTGTCTCTTAGATCCAGTTTTCTGTACTCGATTTTTTCTTTTCAGGTAACAACATGGCTGTGAATACAATCCTCTTGGATTTTGCTGTAGATAAGGACACAGTAGCTGATCGCCACAAACGAGAACTTGCACTGATGAATATTGAGTCTGCCTTCAATGAGTTTGTACGCAACACCGTAAAGAAGGACTTCTTGGAAATGCCTGGAGGATTCCTGCAAGTATTCACTGCTGATCGAGGTGCTTTCATCACAGTTCGAGGATTTGTTCAAGGCCTCATCTCAATTAATGTCGAATACTTCAGAGATGAAAATGAGCCACCCTTGTTCAACTATGAGGTAAGATACCACTACCACACAATAAACTATTTGTTCCCAAATTCTGTGGCAACAGGCTGACTGTCCAGTTTAATTTGAGTAAGCATTCCAAACTTAGAGTTCACTTTTGCTTATGTTCTAAATCTGTCCTCATTTAAGTTTGCTACTTTCACCAAAGGAAAAGTGACTTTGTGCCACTGGATTTTCCAATGGGCAGGTGGTGCGGGATTTAGTATCTTTGAGGAACTTATTGACCATTCCTTTCAGGAGGGTCGCTTGCTGGAGTCAAGTGTGCAATGTGCTCTGAGATCCAATCGCTGTAAGATGTTCCCTCCTATACGTCGAGGTGCTCGTTTTGACGTATACCTTACCTCCTCAGGTAATAATGGGGAGAGGCAGAGAAAGCATGTGGTGTAGAATGGTAGTGCAGCGCTATGCTTTACCTATCATTCTAGGCACTGCATGACACTCTAGTGTCTGCTGTTTTCAAGTGAAAGCAGGAAACATTAACAGTCAATATATTAAAAGTTTTGTCAGTACCCTATCACTCCCCCTCACATTAATGCTGACTGGCTCAAAACTTCAATTAAGATTTTAGCTGCAACTTGAAGTGGGAAATTGAGACTTTTATGTAAGTCTGAAAGACAGAAAGGGAGAGAAAAAAATATGCCTGCTGTTTTATGCACTAACTGCTTGATTAGTTCCCCCATAGCATAGTTGCGCCATTTTATTGCAGTGGTAGTCTCACTGTAACCTCAGATTTTAAGCAACTATGTCTAAAATATTGTGCACTGTAAAGGAGACAGTAAGGTCGGTTGAACCTTTATCAGTCACACACATTGCATGGTTTGTATGGAACCATGCTACCTTTGTCCACCTCCCCCTTTGAGCAGAGTATATGAGTGCATTTTGCCCAGCACAAATTTTATTAATATGTCTATGGGTCTGGCTTGTGACTGTGTTCATGGTTTTGTGAGGTAGAAAATAGAACTTTAATATACCACAAATAATATTCGTCATCACTGGCACTCCCAACTTCTGCTTTAGCTCTCCTATTAGGAGGTGGCTGTTATTTTTGCTGCTTGATTATTTTCCAGTTGTCTGGTAATCTCCAAGAAGTTTTAAGTGAAAAACTTCAAAGCACAAAAAGTCGCAGGTTGCCTGCCATCAAGAGAGGTACTGTGGATCGTTACTTCGTTACCTCTGGTAAGTAAGATAAGAGAGAGCAATGCATCCATGGTAATCATTCACGTTCATTACACTTCTTGAGGTGATGTACAAATATCAAGTAAATCTGTAGGAAGCAGTCCTTCTCATCTTGTCGTTTCTTAGCAATAATCCTTATTGGTAGTTGTTTCTTGAACTCTGCTAACTTTTTTGCTAGGGCGTATTTTAGCCACCTTTCAAGTCTGCTGTTTCTTGCCTTTGAGATGCCTGCTATCAAAAGTATTAAATGACCAAAATGTAGCCTCATTAAAGAATCAGATAACAAGACCAATACCCTCAAGCTTTTAAAGCAGGGAGCCTTATTCTCCATTTATTAAACACTTTTTCATTCTAATAGATTTTTTTAAAAAAATTATCAGATATATCTTTTAGTCAGTAGTTTAAAGTGAACCTTAGCCAGAGTTGTGTTATGACAACTCTGATCTTAGCCAGTCTTAAATAATTTTCCATACACCTTTACAGCCATGAAAGCAACTCTAATATGGTTCCTTTTCTTTGCATTTTTTTGACAGATGAGAGACTCCTGGAGTATGATATTGATGAGGTGTTGTTTGAAGAAAAGTCTCCATACCAGAAGGTCCAGATAGTACATTCTAAGAGCTTTGGTAATCTCCTGCTACTGGATGATCTGCAGAGTAGGTTCATTTTTTTTTTTGGATTATTACTTCTGGAAAAAGAAGCTGTCCTGATGCTACTAACGTTTGTTTGCTTTTATTCTAGATCTATCTGAGAAAGATCTGGTTTACACCGAAACACTGATGCAGCGAGGAAAGGAAAATTATCGTGACAAAGAAATCGTCATCCTTGGCGGTGGAGATGGTGCCCTCCTCTGGGAACTACTCAAGGAACAGCCAAAGTTTGTCACCATGTTAGAGGTAAATTGTCCCCCAATTTTTTTTTGTGTTGAAGTTGTTTGTACAGATTAAATAATATTCTTAATCAACTATTTCAGCTTGACAAAGTGGTCATGGATGCATGCAAAAAGTTCATGCGAAGTGCCTGTGGAAACTGCCTTGACAGTTACAATGGTGCGAACTATGAAGTGAGTCTAGCTTATCTACTTTACTTAAAAAACACAGAACATCATTTTACCTGTTACCATTTTCCTAATTTTTTTTTTTTTGTTATATTCCCTTTTAAGATAATTGTTGGCGATTGCGTTAAAGTTTTGGACAACTACATCAAAGAAGGCCGGAAATTTGACTATGTGTTTGGTGATCTGACGGATCTACCTATTTGTCCCACACCTCAGGGTGAAATTTGGGATTTCATTCGCCTGATACTGAAAAATTCATTGAAGGTTTTGAAACCTGATGGGAAGTACATGACACATGTAAGTACTTTTTTATTTTTAAAACTGATAATTTAGTTTAAATGTTGCATTTGAATGCCTTGTTTTATCTTAATCAATGATTCACAAATAATTATGGGCTTTATTTTTCAGGCCAATGGTGCTTCTAATCCAGACTCCCTAGTTATGTTTGAACATGAGTTTGAAAAGTTGCAGCCTCCGGTGTCTTTCACTCAAGACCGTGCATTTGTACCATCTTTCATGGAAGATTGGGTATTCTACCAAGTGAGCTTCCAGAAGTGACACAGTGTTGTACACTCTGTGCTAGTCAGGATACCAAAGACCAAAGTATTTGCATCTCTAGGAGTTCACTTTCCTGACACTCCGTAGTTCCTTTTGGTTTATAGTTTTGTGTATGTAAGAAAGCTGGGGCCAAAACTTAAACCATCTCTTTCTATTACTGTAGTTCCATCATTATATTTTGTCATGGTTTGATTTATTTCTGTTGAATTTATTTCAGTTCTTTGATTTTTCTCATTGTTTGATCTATGTTGTGTAGTAGATAATGTGGATATGTGATTGATTAGCCTAGTCATGTGATTCAAAACAACTAGTATTGAGTTAACACATACACCAGTGTTTACTTGCATAGGTCAATTCTATATTTCTGCACAACCTTCAATAATGCTACGTGGGGGTTGAGATTTTGCAAGATAGGGTGACATTGAAAAGTGAATACTGCAGAAGTGTACTTTGTTTTTCTTGTTCAGATTTGCATTTAAAATATGTCTGTACCTCTTTTGGTTTGTTTTTGCATTTTTTATACTACACATTTGAGTGTTGCCTCTGGACTTGATAGCCTGACTATAACACTGCCATTGTATAATAACCAAAGTCCCATGTTAGTTAAAATATATATATTCATTAATGTATCAAATGTTGTATTTGACTTTTAATGTAGACTGCACTTTCGTATGCAATTCTGGGCTTTACTCTACCTGACTAATGCTGGCCAACAAAGTTATTCTAGGCCTTTTTGTAATACAATTGAGATGCTGTCTGAGAGGTAATACTCATTTGTTAATGTCCGTTTTTGTGCAGTTGATGTGTGTGTCACAAATTTACCTTGGTCACTGATTGAGCCTGTTTTGGCCTTTGTACCCAATTAAACTGATTATGTGCAATCATTAATGAGTCTTATTTTTTAACTCCTAGCATACCTCTTTGCACACTAATGTTTGATGGGTAGATACAATTATTGACAGTTTTATTGTAATTTCTTTGATTTGTATTTCCTTTTGACTAGCATTATTGATCATACTTCGATCCTTTGGGTAACACTTGCAAGACTAATGCTGATAAATGCTACAGTAACCTGAACAGCTTATATACATCTTTCCTGCAACAAATCACAAAGCTATTATAGTAAATTATTACAAGTACAGTATTGTAGGGCTGCGGAGGCGGTCAAGGCTCCAGAAACAAGCCAGCCTGTGGTCTTACTTGTGTTTTGGAAGTAATGAGCACTCCCAACCTTTCAATTCAAACATTGAAGCTAGCCTTAGTCAAGCAGGCAATTGAATAGGATTCCTTATTCTTCCCTCCTTAATGGTCCCGAATTTCGTGACCCATAGGTACTCTACTTTTTGGAAGCAGGAACGACCTCCTCCACTATGCAGAAAAGGCCTCCAAAATAGGACCCAACATTCAGTGGATGTCGCATAAAATGAAGACAGAACCCTTTCAACAAGGTTTGCAAACTCTGAAAACAATGGAATTTAGCCCCACTAACACGCGCGGTGTCGAAGCTACACCCTCGCCACGTAGGTCTCCACGTTGTCGTGCGGGTGCTCCGTGTCGAACACCACCCGCCCCTGCTCGTCCACGAAGGACTTGTAGGGCATGGTGTGCACGTGCTGGAAGCCGAGGCGCGCCACGGCCTTGTGCGTGTAGAAGCTGGTGCACACGCAGCGCACCATGGTCATTCCCTGGGCGCGCGTCAGCTCCCTGCAGTAGGGGAATTAGTGGTTACAGCACGTTACAGCACGACAAGAGCACAGTGGGCCAGACGGACAGCGCAAGGCGGCCAAAGTCTGGACGCGTTTTGAGCTCCAGAGTCGCTAAATGGGCCTCGAAACGAACCTGGACCGTTCGATGAGCTGCTTGGCGATGCCCTTGCCGCGGTAGTCGGGGTGCACCGACAGGATCTTGATGTCCACGTAGGCGTCCACGTCCGGGAAGCGGCCGAACAAGTCGGCCTGCGCGTCGGCCTCGTCCAGCAGCCGCACGATGTGGCGGAACCTGGCGTTGGGCTGCCCCTCGGGCGGCGGCAGCTCCTCCGGCTCGCAGGGGCCCTCTTTCCGCCGCTTGGTGCCGTTCAGGACGATGCCCACCAACTCGCCTGTGGAGAGAAACAGAGTAAGTAAATAAAAGAGCCTTTAAAAAAAAAAAAAAAAAAAAAATAAATAAAATAAAATTAAAATAAGTTTTAGACTGTTTTCTGTGGGGTTTTCTACTAGCGAGGGGAAGGCCTTCAGCCTTGATGCTGAGCTGGCTTTTTTGGCAGATGCAAATGCATGTTGGCCTATAGAGCTGCACCTATAGAGCGTGGCCTATGAAGCTTGGCCTGTGGAGCATGGCTTATAGAGTTGGGCCTATGCATATATATATGAATATAGTAAAAATAAAAAGAGGAAGATACCTCTAGTAAACTAAAGGTATGGGGGGTGGGGGGCGGACAATTTGGCTATTCAAAATCCCAAACAGGGTGCTTCGCTTCCAAGTTCGCTTCGCTCAGCAATTAATGCGTCTGGTTTTCTTCCAGCTCAAACGACTGGAAGGTACTCGCAGCCCTGTGTGCTGCCGGGTCGAACTCATCGCTTCGGCTTCCGCTGCGCCGCGAGCCGGTGTCGCCCACCCCCGACAAACTTTCCCGAGCAGCAGCAGCAGCATAGCCAGCCCTGGAGCGCGACCCGGGGCGCTGATCCATTCGGACACTGGCAGCACTTCGCGAAAGTCTTCTTTCTGTCTTTACAACTTCACAGCCGATCCAAAAGTGGTCGTTCTGGTGAAAAATTTTGCCGGGTTATGCACAGTGAAGGCCTGGCCCGCTGTGCGTCTCACCGTCGGCGTTCTCGGCGACGAGGGAGTTGCCCTCCCCCAGCGACTCGGTGCAGTACTCCTCCAGCTCAGTGCAGCGCCCTCCGCCTTCCATCAGCCGAATCTGCAGAGACAGATAGGGACACCAAATTAGTTCCAGCGCGGCGCGGCGACGGACTGCGTTTCTCATTCCTGCGCGCGTGATTGCTGCGTGCGAGCAGGACTCGGAACTCACGGCGATGGTGAGCGGCTCGTCCACGAAGAAGAACCGTCGGGCGAAGTCCACGATGGCATCGGTGTCGGCTGGGGTGGCCACGCGGTACGTGAGGGCCGCGGAGTCCGCCATGGCGCGGGGAGCCTGGAGAACGACGCCGGCAACCTGAGAAACGACAAGTTGAATTACGAATCCACTTGACCTTGGCTGCCGAGGGCCCCGCCGCGCTACCTTGGTCGTAGTGGGATTGGATGCGAGAGAGAGGGAGGGAGGGAGGGGAAAGGGGTGGTGGGGGAGTTTCGGCCCTTCCAAGCAAACGAGGAGGTGTTTGTGGCCGCCCTGCTTCGTCGCTCTCCACTCGGTCGCGCTGTGCTGTGACGACCCAATTTATCGCGAAGAATGACGGCTGCCCCGCCCTGCCCCGCCCCAAAAGCCCTCCATCCCGCAGTAGTCGCTCCGGAGCCGCACAAGTGTATGGCATGGATTTGATTTGGTTTATCGACCGAGCCGAACCACTATCGCCGCTCCTGCCACTGCCAGGCCCATTCCGAACGGAACTTTCGTCGCTCTGTCTCTCTCGCACTCATGGGGCGTCCCGTGTGGGTGGGAGAGGGATGGGCCGACGAGCCGCTGCTCGGGAATCAAACCGCTGGGGCCCTGAGTAAGTGACTCCAGCCGACTGCTGCTGCTCCAGAGGCCGTGGGGGTGGAGCACGCTCTCTGTGTCGCTCGCTCGCACGCCTCGCACGCACTGTGCGGTTCAATTGCCGCTCGCGGTGGAGGCCATCGGGTCGCAAAGCCGGCCTCGGTCTGGCCGGCCTCCAAACGCACGCCACCCCTGGGCATACGGTGTAGTGCAGCCCGGCCTTGGGCGTGGTGCGGGGCCGCTCCCCGCTGGCGTGGTGCCCGCGGTGCCGCCCTGCCGCCTCTGCGGTCCAAAGCCGAGCAGATGGACTGATTCCGAGAGTCGTTTTCGTCGCTGTCACTCTCTCGCCCATACTGCATGCCCCATGAGTGCGAGAGAGAGAGAGAGAGACAGAGCAACGACGCGACCTTTCGGGCTCGGTCTGGAGCTGGCACAGGACCCCCTGGCGTGACGTAATATGTCCACGGCCCTCCTTATCAACGCCCCGCGATGAGGTCGGCTGAGGAGTGGGGGCGCTGCTGTGGCCTCGGCGGCCTCGGCGGCCCTGGGCTGTCCGCAGCAATCGGCCTGGAGTCTTGAGTCGGGATGCGGCGAGGCCCGGCTAGGCCAACCTAGCCTGACCGGGCTGCGGCCAACAACGCCAAGGTCGTCCAGCTGTACCGCGGCCCTCCGAGCCACCAACTCCAACCCCTCCAAGCGCGATAGCTTGCGGTAGTGAACACAAAACGCACTCGGTAGAAACCGAACGCCCCCCCCCCACTCCGCCGCCAGCTGCACTGAAACAACCCGCGACGTAGTCCGCTCACGGAAACGGAAGGAACACCCCAATGCGCCAATTGTGGGGAAAGCTTGCAAATAGATGGCGGGACGCGGAAGTCCCTTGGCGGCGGTTTCCTTTTCCTCTAACGTGCCGCCCCGGGCGCCTCCCGGACTCTCCAGGCGGGGGCACGCGGCCGCACAGTGGGCCAGAAGACCGGTGGAAGCGGTCAAAACCCCACCGATGGACTGCTCTCGAAACGAGGAATCCATTGGTGGGGTCACACGAGTATAGTCCTATTTGGCGACTCTGCAGCTCAAAACGCGTTTAGAATTTTGGCCTTCTGTGCCGGTCTTCTGGCCCACTGTGCGCCGCGCCGTCACCTCCCGCACCATCACGTCGCCACCGCCGCCACTACCGCCGCCACCGCCACCAAGAATGTAATAAGGGCAAAGCATCCTGGGGTGGGACGTGGAGGGCCCGGCCCACTATCGGCGCGGCCCGCCACCCCCCTCCCCCCCTCCCCGCCACCAGGAATCAACATTGCGGCTGCCGTCCTCACACCTCGCCGCATTTCACTGCGCGGTGCCGCGCCCCGCGCCACGGAACACACCGGAAAACGATTCACTACGAGCGCGTTCAAGGATTCCCTCATGAACCACGTCGGTATGACTGTTGCTGTGTGGTTCTTTCCCCCCAGTTTTGTCGTGTGGAAGGGTGCTGCAGGCTGGCCTACTTCACGACGCCACACAGTGCTCCGTCGCTCCGTCTCTCTCACACCCACCCCTGAAGGACCTCACATGAGTGAGACGCAGCGAAGAAGAGCACACCGTGCGGCAGGTGGGCGGGCGCCCTGGCGTGCAGCGTGGGCTCGGGCTCACCCTGCGACAGTGCGACAGCTCTCCCACGCTCATCAGGGTCTGGCGCGAACCGCTGAAGGCGCCCAACTTCTTTCGAAAAAAATTCTGGTGAACCGTCTGTGACTCTGTTCTCTTTATTTAGAACGCTCAAGTTGAAGCTGTAGTGCAGCCTGCAGACTCACCGGTCCTTTTCCCCAAGACGTCGCGACGATATCTTTACGGCGTAGGCAGGGTGTCGCGGCAAGCTACTGCCCGGGCTGAACGCCGAGCTGTGGGGCTAGCACGTGCTGCTCTCTGCTCTCCAAGTTTGACGCCGAGCGTCTTCCATCACTGGGGGACAGCAAGCGCTTCGGCGCCGAACTCAGCGGCTCCCTTCCTTTTCGTCCTGGCGTCTCTCCTTCTCTCTCTCTCTCTCTCTCTCTCTCTCTCTCTCTCTCTCTCTCTCTCTCTCTCTCTCTCTCTCTCTCTCTCTCTCTCTCTCTCTCTCTCTCTCTCTCTCTCTCTCTCTCTCTCTCTCTCTCTCTCTCTCTCTCTCGCACGCAGTGGGGCGTTCCACACCGGGTGCGAGAGAGACAGAATGAGTAGTCGCTCTGCTGCTTCGTCGGGCCTCGCCTCCTCATCAAACAATTGGCTTAATCACTGGGACAGCGCGCCAGCCCCCCTCCCCCTTACGCTTTTTCCGTCTTTACTAAAATTTGTCTTAGCTCAGTCGCTTCCAGGGTGATGGCGTGATTCAGTTTGCGCGCGGTTCTCGGGTCTCACCTCGAAGCGCGGCTAACGTAACAAACCTGGTTTGTGCCGTGTCAGGATGAGGAAGGGGAGGGGAGGGGGGATTAGAACAGAACGGTCGGGGGTGTGGAGCGGCCTGCTGATTGGGGTGGGATGCCGCCGAGTCGGAGAGTTTGCGTATCGCTCTGGGAACTGAGTGCTTTCGTGTGTCCCTAGGCCTGGCTCAGTTAGTTTAATGTGAGAGAGGGAGAGAGGGGGAGAGAGAGAAAGAGTGGAGCCCCCTCCCTCTCACACTCTCGCCATGGACGTTGTCATGACGCGAGCCTTATCGCCCTTATTGCTGACGTTTCCAAAACGGTCGACGATAGCGAGACGATGTTACCATGTTTGTTAAATGGAGCGCTCATGCATGCAGCAACACTGTCAAAAATTCAAATAGGAAAATACAAAAAAAAAAAAAAAATCATTAAATAGAAAATAAGTTACAATTTCTTTTTTTGGAATTGCTGCCCGAGGACGGCGAACTATCTGAGTCTGAGCTAGGATCGCAGGAGATCACAATAAATGACCTCCATTGGGCGTGGAACGGGCGCCATTCATTCCGACCAGCGTTCACTTTTGTCAGCAGCAGAAAATGGCCTTATAGTGACGTCACATCGATTCGACATGTCGTCTGATTCGCAGCAGCAGCAGCAGCGACGCGCGGACCTTCTCCTTCTCCTACAGACTGTGGCGTCTATTGACTGCCGCTCTGCCGAACGCAACATTGACCCAGTGGAACGAGGAGACTGCTCTGTTCAAACACGGCCGCATGCGAGCGAGTGTCCCGGTGGAAGTCCCCAGTCCCGGCGACGCGTCCCGACGCACGTGATGTCACCGAGCCTTTCTAGCAGGCCGTTTCCAGAAAACAGTGTCGCTCATCGCTTTGTCTCTCACGCACTCGTAGTGCGGCGCCGCCCCGCAAGGGTGCGAGAGAGACAGCGCGACGACGCGCCGTCCGGACGCAGCGCGCTGCGTCGACCGCACTTATGCCTAATAACGCACGCGCCTCGACTGAAGAAGAGCGGCGCGCGCGTGCATGCCATTAGCGGTGCGGCTTTAAGGTGCGCCCCCCCGGGGGGACCGGGACTAAAGCAAAGGGAGACGCCACCGCCAGGGCAGGTCGATCCCAATCGCGAATGCATGCGCATGGGTTGGTTAGGAGAGGGTAGGTCGTCATCTACTCCACGATGAGAGAGGCGAGCAGGAGGCGAGTCAAATGTTGACCGAACATCTCTCTGTGGGATGCGCGGCATGCACTCTGTGCACTGAAAGGACTATCCAAGTACAAGAGAGGGGGAAAACGACTTGATCACTTAAACGGTTGCGTGAGCTCGGCGACAACGCGTCTCGCCAACTGTCGCGCCGAGCGGCAGAGCGCCCAGCGGGTAGGCACGGCGCGCGCACGCGTGCGCCGCGAGTCCTGGATTGCCTACCTCCCAGGCGCTCGTCGCTGACGGCGGGGCGGGTCGCGGCGTTGCGTGCGCGACCGCGGCCCGGCGGTAAACCTCGGCTCCACAGTGCTCCGCAGAAGCGCAGCCAAAACGGGTGGGCCTGAAATAGCCGTGCCACGCGCGGCCGAAGCAGAAGCGCGTGGCAGGCGCAGCTGCGCACCCAAGTGTTTTCGCGCGCGGCGGTGATGATGACCGTGGCGGCGTGGCTGGAGGGGGCGGACGCCGACCGGGGCGCCGCCGTGGAGGCCGTGGCCTGGGGCACGGGGGCGGACGACATGCGGACTCACCTTCACGCTCGGGGGCCGGACACTGGCGGTGCGGGTGCTCGCCGTGCTCTAGGACGTCGCCGTCGACGGAGGTGGCCGCGCAGTGGCGGCGGCGAGCGTCGACGAGCGCCGCGAAGAAGCGCTGCCTCGGCAAGACCGAGGAACCCGAAGGCAGACAGCCGACCGCGCGCACCGCGTTGAGGCGAGTCAAGTTTGCCGCGCGGCCCCACCAGCCTCGCCTCGCCTCGCCTGGCACACCAGGCTGCCGGCGGGAGGGCGGGGGTGGCGCGGCGTGGCGCGAGGCCTGCGCAGCACGCAGCACGCAGCGCCATGGCAGCGCGCCGCGGCCCGGCGCCGGCCTCCGGGGCTGATGATGCCCCCGGGGGGCGGCCGGGGGCGGCCGGGGGCGGGCCGCCGCGCCGCTCCACGCTGCGCAAGCCGTAAACACAAGCTGTAGCGTTTGTCCAGAAGGGTGTGCTGCGGCGGGGGTGGTGGCGCCTGTCTCGGTTCAGTGCGCACACGGCGGGGGGCCTTTTGGGCCGGCTGTAAACGGGGTCGTGATGCACTGGGGAACGACTGCCTTCGCTCCACTTGTTGTCCGGGCTGCAGAGGCGTTGCCTGGATGCTTCCGGGTATTCGGCGAGGCCGTCACAGCGCCCCTCGTGCCTCCAGGCCACTCCAGGCCGCTCCATGCTGCATGCCGTCTCCGCGCCGCGCCATTCCAGGCGTACTTTCCAGATGGAATTCCTGGAACGCGCGCTGTATGGCTGGGTGACCGTCTAGTAATGAGAAATGGCGGACGGAAGGATCGGATCGGAACGGGCTGCTTGGGGAGGGAGAAGAAGTAAAAGAAAAAGATTAAAAAGAGGAAAGTGACGGTGAGGTAGAGGGTGGACAGGAAACGGACGTCCTTCAGGTTTGTGCCCGCGTTCAATACCCACCACTTTTCCTTGTGTTTTTTCTCCTTTCAGAAAAATGACTTTTGGCCGACTGGGTTCGTTATCGCCTTAGCAGCCGGCCGTGAACGATGTATGGCCGGCCACCCCGACCGGCCCGTCTCGACCATTCATCCTGCTCAATGGGCCAGCTCCACAGATGATTCCACTGACCCCCTCCCCTTCCCTCTGGGGCCTCCTTTATTGAACTACCGGCCTTATTGCATCTCCCGTGCTGCTTAGCAAAACTAAGGCAAGGAAACGGTGACCACGGCGTCTGGGGGGGGGGGGGGAAGACCAGACCAATTACAAGGAAGCGCCCACTACGGCACGGCCTGCAACCGAAACCGACTGCATGCTCACGCTAAATTAACGAGGGCGTTGCCCGTCGGTCTTGGGGAGGATTTTGTGCAAGTTCGTCCAAATCAACGGGCTTCCCTATAATCTCTTAAACCCCTGTTGTTTCGCGAGCCAACGTCCACACCGCCAGTCCTTGAGACTCGAAGAAAACAAATTTGTAGTAGTTCTGCCCCCCTCTGCTGATCCTCGTCGCTCACTCGGGCCTTGCGAAGTGGAAGGATCGGCAGAGGACGTGACCGACAGAGGGACGCGCAGCCTGTTGAGTCCCTGGCAGCGGGGGGTATCCCCGACGCACGGGGTACAGCCAGAGGAGTGGGCGTGGGATTCCTGCGTGCGTACTGCGCCAGTGATACGCCGCCGGGGATAGAGGACATTGCCGCGAGGGGTATCGCCGTCACACCGAGTATACCCCTCCGTGACACGAGTCCTTGGACATCACTTTCCGAGGGGGAAATAACTGGCCAAAAGCATGTACACCAAAAATTAAATTTAAAAAAATTTCAAAAATTTCAAAAAGTTTTCTTGAAAATTTGAAAATTTTTGAAGATTAATCGTAAAAAGTCACGAAATTGTGTTTCCAGGACCGACCTAACATTGATTATTTTTCACTGCCCACCTCAGTGTGCTTCAAAGGCACGGCAATGCGCCCTCACTACTATCTGCCGTGGTGGCTGGACGTGTCGATGCGTCGATTTCCCGGTACGAGGATCGGCGGTTCAAATCTTCTTACTTCAAAGCCTTTTTTTCACTGACCGCTGCTCATCGTCGCTTCAAGGGCCCGCTTTGATCGGCGTCAGACATGAGCCGTGGTGGCTGAGAGTGAAAAGGCGTCGACCCCCGAACGTAAGGTTCGGGGATCGAACCCCACAAATGCCTTTCATTTTTCGACTGGCTTCCTCCCACTGCGACTCAAACCCGTCCCCCAACACTCGGCAGACGTTCAAGTCAGGGTGGTGTAGTGGTCTAGGCTCAATCCAGGCCATTACACCCGGGTGTCTAAAAAGCAGTCCGCTTCGGCGGATTGGCCTCGGCACTGGTTCGATCCCCGATCGAGCCAGCCACTCGAGATTGGTCGCGAGTGGGTCCATTCCGATTCGTCGGATGGAGTTGATAAGTCCTTTGAAGCTGGCCCACTGACTGCATGTTCGGGTCTGGGAGCGCCGGACAGCGGGTGTACCATTTGGGTACCGACCAGCCTGCGCAAACAAAAGCTCCCAAAACTACTCTCTCTCTCTCTTTCTTTCTTTCTTTCTTTCTCTGTCTCTCTATCGTCTCTACCTTACTCTACTCTGCCCATGTTTGAGGCGTGTCGGCGTCCTCGGGTCCTACTGGGTCCCCCGGCGTACGATATCGAAGTCGCTGGATCGGATTAACCCCAGTTACCTGATAGCACCGGTTCCCATCCCGAACACCGAAGTAAAGCAGGAGGCCTCCCCATTAAGACTGGGGAGGGGGTGTAGAGTTCCATTTTTTAAATTTATTTTTACTTAAACACGATCGCCAGCGCCCGGGAACACCGTTTCCCATGTCCAAACACCAAAAATTTCAAAAAATTCAAAAAATTTCAAGAAATTTATAAAAAAAACGTACACAAAAATTTCGAGTTGTTTCCCCCTTGTCACTTTCGCTAACTGCCAATCTCTGTAGTGCACTGTAAAAAGTAAAAAAAAATAAAATTTTGGCAGATTTTTGAGCGCTATACTTATCATCCAAATTATGCAGTCAAAGCAGTCACGAAATTGGTGCGCAACCCGGATCTTGAAAAATGAAACGTCCCGCTGAAATTGAACTCTCGGAAGTACTTGACCTGGCTTGACCGGGGCAGTACCGGTACGCGGTCCGCGTCTCAAGGTCGCGTCCCCTTCCACGCGGGGCCCGCGGCATGTCGGCCGGCATGTGGGGCGGCGCCCCGGTAGCCACCCTCCCCGCCATCGAGTATAAAAGGTAGCGCAGCCGCCGAGAAAATCACACTCAGCCCGACAACCGAGCAACCACCAGCACCATGCACGCCTCCGTAAGTACCTCCAAGACGCACCACCACAAGCAGCCCAGCGTGCTTGGGACTTAACCACCTGCCTTGCCCCGCCAGGTGATCGCCCTCTTCGCCCTGGTGGCCGTGGCCGCCGCCCAGCCCCAGTTCGCCGCTCCCCCCGTCCCCATCATCAACCACGAGCTGGTCCGCGACGACTTCAACCAGTACGCCCTGCGCTACCAGACCGGTGACGGCGCCTCCTTCGCCGACCACGGCAAGCTGGTGCCCGGCCCCGAAGGACACGTCCTGGTCAGGTCCGGCTCCCACGCCTACCGCGCCCCCGACGGTAGGGTCATCACCCTGACCTACACCGCCGACGAGAACGGATACCACCCCGTCGGCGACCACCTGCCCGTCAGCGTGCCCGCCCAGTTCTAAGCCAGCCGCCATCCCTTCGCTCCGGAATAACTAGTCATGGTGCTCAGCGCCCGATCGTACCTGCTGCCATTATGTAAATCGACTGAAATACAAATCAGTTAAACATATTGCTATTTTACTCCTTTTCTAGTCGTGCCACACTCGAACCCAGCCCAAGCCCAAGGGCTCTCATCTAATACATCCAAAAATTTAAAAATAAAAAATAAAAATATAATGGAACTCTACAACCTCTTTCCGGGAGGAAGCCAGTCGAGAATGAAAGAAAATGTTGGCATTCGATCCTCGGACCTTTTTGTCGTAGTCAGACGCCTTTTCGCTCTCAGCCACCACAGCAGTGATGACGGTTTCTGACTGGATAAAAAATATGGAGTCTCAAGATTCGATCGCCAGACATTCCCCATGCAGCCCGAAGCCTCTGACCCCTTGGTCGACACAGAGCTGATGAGAGTCTTAGTTGCTCATCAGCTGTGTTGGCCAAGATCTTAGAGGCTTCGTATCCCATCATCAGGGTCCGGCGATCGAATCCCGTCAGTTCATATATTTTTCCAACTATTTTTTTAAAAATAAATAATGCCAATGTCCTTGACTGTAGATTATATGGTGACAATTCTTATTGTTTTCATTCGCGTGTAACGGTGTGTAATTTTTAAAAGAACGAAAAAAAAAATGGTAAAAAGGCAAAAGAGACCGTCGAGAATCGATTGATTAAAGACGGCAGAGCAGCGGAGTGGCTTCCCCTGCCGCCGGCATCGTATACATACCGCGACACCGCTGGGAGGGGCAGGCGCGGCGAAGGGGGTCGCGGTTCGCGGCTCCGCGCAGGGCGGGGCGGGGCGGGGCGGGGCGGGGTGGGGCGGGGCGGGGCGGGGCGGGGAGAGGGTGAATGAACGCCCGTACCCTTCGCCGCCCTGGCCCTCGGGGTGCCGCCTGGTGCCGCCGCGGATACCGTGCTTTACTGCCGCCCTGGCAATCCCACGGCCATAAACGCAAGGACCACGGCGCACGCTGAGCTTCGAGCCCCACCGCACCGCCCACGTAACGCCGGATTCATTTCGGACCGGGGGCTCAATTTTGGGTGCTGCCTCCGCCACTTGGCTTCCTTCCTCATCCGGCTGTGTTTAGCCGGTCGAAAGAGGGTCCGAGGCGCTGTAAAACTGTTACCCTTTCACTTTGCAGCACAGGGCAGCCACAGACACAGACAAATAGAAAGTAGAAGATGGCTCATTGGTTATCTATCCATGACCAGATTTCTCGGTCACGCAGATGATACACTGTTACTCTATTGAGTGCTTCGTCAGGCCACAGACCCGCGGGGACAACCGCAGAGGTGTCTTTTCTTCGTTTCTCGCGGTGCAGCGCGCTCGCCGCCGACACTGCGAACTTTGTTTTCTCCGCTCATCCCTTCCTGCGTTGCCGGAGAATAGCGAGAGAGACAGAGACAGATAGCAGGAAACGGAGCGAAAGGAGTCCAGCCATTAATAAGCGTGACTGGATCTGGGACGGCATCCAGCGCCACAGCCCCATTTCCTCGTATTTGTGTTTGCGCCCTTCGCAGCTCGATGTGATGCGACTCGACAGAACTCGATCGCTCTGCCCGACCGGATGGGGAGGGGAAGTTAGCTTTGCCTGTTTGGTGTGCCAAAATAGAGCACATGGGATCAAGCAGACGAGACGGCAATATTGTTTAAAAATATTTACTGTGTATAGCAACTTGCCGGAAGGTCAAAGCCAGCCGGCCGCAAAGAGAGGCTTCAGCTGGGGAACCATGCGGACTGCAGGTGTCCCAGCTACTAACGGGAAACAGCATTCGGCAGCTTGAAAAATAGAAAACGAACAACGGTGGTTCGAGAGCGCTAATCTTAGACTGTGACAATGTGACCAGTTTTTCCGAGTTTTTCCGCTTCCTTTGATGCTGCATTCTTAAAGGCATCTGAAAAGATTCAAATTATGACTCCCGTGTTGCGCCGTGTTTTATCGAAAGCAGCATTTTGGCACTCCAGCGCGCGGTTTCGGTGTGGCCCAGTTTCGGCAGGGCAGGTGCATCAGGCAGGCAGGGTCGGCGCACGTGGTGCGGTCCAGGCCGCTGCATGCTGCCCCACCCCACGGCACCACCTGCTGGGCATACACACCCCGGTATAAAAGGGAGCACAATCGTTGAGGAAATCACAGTCAGACGGACCGGCGAGCACCAGCCAACAGCAGACCAAGACACGAGCATCATGCACGCCTCCGTAAGTACCTCCAAGACGCACCACCACAAGCAGCCCAGCGTGCTTGGGACTTAACCGGCTGCTTTGCCCCGCCAGGTGATCGCCCTCCTCGCCCTGGTGGCCGTGGCCGCCGCCCAGCCCCAGTTCGCAGCTCCCTCCGTCCCCATCATCAACCATGAGCTGGTCCGCGACGACTTCAACCAGTACGCCCTGCGCTACCAGACCGGTGACGGCGCCTCGTTCGCTGACAGCGGCCGACTGGTGAACGGGCCCGAAGGCCCCGTCCTGGTCAGGTCTGGCTCCCACGCCTACCGCGCCCCCGACGGCAGGATCATCACCCTGACCTACACCGCCGACGAGAACGGATACCACCCCACTGGCTCCCACCTGCCCGTCAGTGTGCCGCCCCAGTTCTAGGTCATGGTCCACCCTCGCCACCACCGACGTCACCCACGCGGATCTAGTCATAGCGATCCAACGCCCGATCGTACCTATCTCCGCAGAAAATAAAAATTTAAAAATTTATATGAATTTGATCATCTTTCAACCTTTCATACCCTTGACATGTCCTAATGGTGACACGACCAACGAAAATACACTCACCCAGCGTTTTTACAAGTTCCTCTAATTGTCAGATTTGACTTATTTCTTCACTACTAGCATTGAACCGTGAAAACTAGCTTGCAAAATTTTTTTGGAATCAAGCTTCACTCCTCAGCCTCCACAACAGCCGAATCCTTGGCAAGGTATTCGCAGAGCGGCGGGCGGCGCCTGGATGGCAGGCCACACTCCCGGCAGGTCTCTCTCCCGCCAACACCATGTCCACCCTGCCCAACACTTGCCTCTGTTGGCGCCCTCGAAGCAGACTGAGGGGTCCTGCAGGAGCGCGACACAGACGGAGCGACCAAATGGGATTCTTTGAAATGGCTCGGCTGGGGCAAGCCGACGCCCGCAACACCCCTCACTCCCCTTTCTCGCGCCAAGTTGAATGAGTTGCCTAACGGCCAGGGGGCACGGCCCCACTGTTCCACTGTAAAATCAATTCGTCGTCCGCGGCCTCAAATGGCCCTGAATTGCGTGCCCCTGGATCTGGGAATTCAATCTTGCACCGCTTCGTTGTGCCGCGGCGGGAAATGCGCACCAGGGGTCCAGGAGACGTTTTTCCGTTATTCCGGGGGGAATTCCAATTAAAGTGCGCGGCTGCGCGGACCTGGGCGACCAGCTCCGGGGAGCTTTCTGCACGGCGTGCTGTTCCCGGCGGCCTCGCCCAAGTGACGCCGGAAAGGAACAAGGAACGGTCAGGGTAAATCGCCCGACCAAGGGTCGGTTCGAGGTCAGTTCAAGGTCGGTTCAAGGTCATTGCAGTCTACGCCCCTGGGGCTGAACGGCTTGCCTTTTTTTTTTTTTTTTTTTTTTTTTTTATCCAGTCTATTAGCAGCGCTGCCGGAATGGGCCAGTGGAACCATGCGGTCCGGCGGTGCCCGAGGCAGGGCATGTGGTACTGCCCAGTGGCAGTGGCGTGCCGAGGGTGGGGCGGGGCGGGGCGGGGCGGGGCGGAGCGGGGCGGGGCGGGGCGGGAGGGCAAGTACCGACGGTGAAGATGTGGGGGGCCTGCAACGGGTACAAAAAGGCGGGGGTGGGTTCGGATGGGCACACTTGCAGCCCAGCAGCAATAGCAGCAGCAGCACCGGCAGCAACATGCAGACCACCGTAAGTGTTTTCCGTTCTCACTCGTCCTAGCGGCGCGGAGCTCCGGCGACTCGCTCCAGTCCGCTGGAAGCGCTGGAAGTGGACCCGGCCGCTTGCATTGTTGGCATTGCTCGGAATTCGCAGGCAGACAGTCAAGGCAACGCGATGCCGGCTGACAGGGCGCACAGTGGGCCAGAAGACCGGTGCAGGCGGCCAAAACTCTAGAAGTATTGTCCCACTGTGTGCCTGCTGCCTTTTATGCGCTGCACTGGGAAATTATACCCGACCAATGGGAAGTGAGACAGGAACGTAATAACCGTTCGCACTGAAAGATCTCTGCCACCGCCTCGAGTAACTTGGTGCTGGAATTGACAACAACGAGAAGGTGTATGTTAACCACCTGCCTTGCCCCGCCAGGTGATCGTCCTCTTCGCCCTGGTGGCCGTGGCCGCGGCCCAGCCCCAGTTCGTGGCCGCCCCCATCCCCATCATCAACCACGAGCTGGTCCGCGACGACTTCAACCAGTACGCCCTGCGCTACCAGACCGGTGACGGCGCTTCCTTCGCCGACCACGGCAAGCTGGTGCCCGGCCCCGAAGGACACGTCCTGGTCAGGTCCGGCTCCCACGAGTACCGCGCCCCCGACGGCAGGATCATCAAGCTGACCTACACCGCCGACGAGAACGGATACCACCCCGTCGGCGACCACCTGCCCGTCAGCGTGCCCGCCCAGTTCTAAGCCAGCCGCCGCCGCCCCCATCACCAGTGACTAACGCACGGAGTCGTTCCCTGCAAAAGACATTTTCTAGTGTCGGAGGAAGTTACATTGACTCAGATCAAAGGGTGCTCATTCCCAGTAGAAAATGTCCTTTGCAGTGAAAGTTACTTGTAGAATAGACTATGACTCACTCTAATCGCTATATTTTCAATTTAATGTCAATAAGATGAAATCTAGTTAGAGGCGTGCATCAAAACTGATGTTGACTTTGGTTTTGCTCGCGATTCGAATTTGTTTTCATACAGCTCTCTGCCATCATCTGTCTGTAAAGAAACAAATATAATAAAAAGTCTAAAATTGTAAATAATTTGTGTCTTCTGACATTCTATTCAAATCTACCTCATTGCTCCGTGAAGAATATTCTCGCTTCCGCAAACAAAGTCGGGCCAGACAAATGCCCTGGGTTCTGCTTCGGAATGAAATATTGATAAGGGGCAAGCAGTGCGAGGTTCTCCACATACAATACAAACACCAACGCGCTCAGCTCGCCTGCAAAAAACAAAAAAAAAAAAAAAAAAAAAAAAAAAAACATCCCAGTTTTCGAGCTCCAACATCGGTACTGCCCTCAATGTGCTCCAGAGAAACTTGCCACCAGACGGGCAGGGCGAGTAGCAGTGACTGAAGTGTGACCGCCAGCAAAGGGGGATATGTCTTATGGGTGCGCCTGGCCGGTCTGCGCAGCGCACCGACAGACGAGGTGCCAACATCTGAACCAAAAAATGGGACCCTACCCAGCGTGGTCCGCCAAGGTGCTGTGCTGGATCACCGAGCCCTCATGTGAATGATAGCGCAATGAATAGCGTAGTTACCAGTGGCCCTGGAATTGCGCGTTCGACACCCATCCGGGGCGACTACTTTTATTGCTGTTTCGGTTTTTCAAGTTGGTGCCACTGACTGAGGGGCGCTGACGTCACGGTTTGGAGACCGTGTTTCATAGCAGGCAGTTATCCCCCCCTTTGGACCGCCAGCCGCTTCGCCGCTTCGCCACCTACCTGGGTGAGCAGCGGGCCCGGCTCACAAATTAGTCATCGCAGACGGCGGACGTTTCACGACGTGGGAGAGGGAGGACCGGGACATCTAGAAACGGGCTGCCATTGTAAACACGAATGCTGCTAATGCTCGCACTCCTGAGGGAGAGCGGGAGGGAGGGAGGGAAGGAGGGAGAGAGGGAAACATCCGTGAAAGCGCTTGCTGCTGCTTTATCGCACTGCTAACATTAGCTGTATTGTCGTATAAATCCCGGAGACTAGCCCAGCGGTTCCCAACCTTGGGGTCGCGACCCCACTTTGTGTCGCGGAAAAATATTTTGGGGTCGCGGCTTGGTACTTGGGGTCGCCTAGGGTCGCCAGACCCCGCGTAGGCAACCTATCGTGCTCGTCTCGAGCAGACTCGCACCGACTCGTCCCACACGAGTGGGGGCGCGACGCCTGACGGGTAGGCAACCCATCTGACGCGCGTTGGGTTGCCCACTGCCTGCGGCGCAGGGGTGGCGCAGCACCGTGGCGTCGCGCCGTGCGTTGGGTGGCGAGGAAGTTGGCTGTAGGCCGGGGTGAGCGGCGGTGAAGGAAGACCTCCCAAAGATACGATACTGTACACTTTACTCAACAGAACAAGCAAGGCGGTGGATTCACATTTTCACACGACGGGGGCGACGGGGAGGTGGGCGCCGGTCGGGTGGAATCCGTTCTCGTCGGCAGTGTACTCGATGCGGTACGTGCGGCCGTCCGGGGCGGGGTAGCTGTAGGAGCCGCGCTTCACCAGCACGACGTCGCCCTTGAACTCGCCGTCCAGGACGTGCTTCAGGGCGCCCTGCTCCTCCACGATGATGCCGTTGCCGGTCTCGAAGCCCAGCGCGTACTGGCCGGCCTCGTCGTGCACCTCGTTGCGCCGGAGGACGGGGATGATGGGGGCGGCGGGGGCGGCGGGGGCGGCGGGGGCGGCTTCGACGGCGCGTCCAACAGCGAAGGCATGTGTCGGAGCGAAGGCCGGCGCCGCCAGGTCGACGGCGGGGGCGGCGACGATGGGGGCGGAGCTGAGGGAGGCCGAGGCGCCGCTAAAGTGCTGCGGCATGGCCGACGCAGAGGCGAGTAGCGCCAGGGCGAACACAGTCTGCAACAAGAACAGGGAAGTCACAAGTCGGATGGACAGTGGGCCAGCGATGCGACGGTACCACGCGGTGGTGACCATGTCCTTGACCAAAGCTGGCAGGGGTGGTGCTCCGGGGCCGTCGAGCTATTCGTAGCACTGCAGCGCCCCCCCACGCGTCGATTAAGCAGCATTAGGTGCATGGCCGCTTAAATTCCGAGCGTCCAATAACCGTTCAGGGCCGGGCGGCAGCGGCCTTGCCGGCCTTGCCCCGGGCACTAGCCGGGTCGGCTTATCGGGACTCTGGGACCGGGCCGGCGGGGTTCTCGCGGGGACCAACGAGCAGGGTCATGCTGTCCGGGGGCTGCACGCTGATGGCAGATTGCGCGCGGCACGTACACGTCGTACTGCCCGTGGGTCCCTTGGCCGGGCCAGAGTGGACTCACTCCAAACAGTGACTTCGTCGCGCTGTCTCTCTCGCACCCGTACGGGACGCCCCGTGAGTGCGAGAGAGACAGAGCGACGGAGAACTGTTCGGGATCGGGCCAGCACTGCGACGAATGTCGGAGGTCCGCAACCACTCACGACGGATGGGTTGGCAGCAATGGACCACGACGCAGTGATGCCGCGGGGGTTGCCTACCGCAGCCGGCAAACGAGGCACCCTCCCAAGGAACGCAACGCCAGGGAGAGTCTTGCAGGCTGCCGCAGGCAGACCGCGCGACTGCACTGCAGTGCGGCTGGCTGCTGCCTGTCTGCTATTGCTACTGATGGCCGCCTCCACGACGCTCCACGCAAATCACTACTGACCCTGCAGCGGCTGGCCATGGCTGGGGATGGACTGCCCCTCCCGGCGACCCTGCCTCTCTTATACCGCGTCTGGCCCCTTGCACGATACCTCGCCGACACCGCCGTATCCGGATCAGTGGCGCGGCGAGGGGCTATCTCATCAAAAGGCGGATCAACCCCGCCTGGCCGCCCGCCTCAAACAACAAACTAGGAACGCGGCGCGCGGCAGCCGTCTCTCTCGCTCTCGCGGCCAGTCTGGGTGCGACAGGGACAGAGCGACGAAAAGCAGCGTTTCGGAACGAGGCGACGGAGGAGGCCGGAACTCGGAGCGGTGGTGTCCAATATTCCCGCGGTTCAGTTAGCTTCTCACGGCGTCGCGGAGGGCGGCGGAGCAGGGAGTCGCCAACCCACCGCCCTGTAGATTGGTATCGTGACACGCCGGGGATTGACTCGGCAACTCGGCCAAGAGGTTGTTTGAGGAGGGCGGTGGAGGCCGATCGTCTCCGCCCGGTGGCAAGGCGGTGAGTCTGCCGAGGGTCGCCGTTGCCCGCATAAATACGTACGTAATGCCGAAACAGCCAACTGATCCACCCCGCTTGCAGGAACAGGCGCACAGTGGGCCAGGAGACGGGTCGAGGTGGTCAAAGTCCCGGACACGTTTCGAGTTCGGGACTTCAACCAAGCCGCTCCACTACTACTACTACTACTACAAAAAAAAAAGGTTGCGGGTGGCCATTTGGCTGAGACGCGTCCTTCGCGTGGCACCAACATGAGCGTCCTCCACGGACAACTCATCTCCGGACACAAATTAGCTCATATTTCAAGCTAGGAAGGGGCGCCGCGCGCGGCTTTACGGTAAAAATGAAACGAACCAGGTAGGTGACGATTTTGCTCGGTCTTGCCGTGATAGGTCAATCGGTAGTGCGTGAGACTGATGATCTTAAGGTCCCAAGTACAATCCCGGGTTCCGGCAGAATTTTTTTTTGTGCTGCCCTTCTCTTATGGTCAACGTGACCAAACCAAGAGTAATCCGAGTGGAATTGTTTTGGAACGGGCCTGACTTAATGTAGGCACGGCGGCTCCGTAGGCTCATTTCCGGGGGGCTATTCGGGCCTTGCAAGGGGTCACGCCTCACATTGCGGGCGAGGCGCCGCAGGGCTTCTTGCCGGGGCTCGTGGCGTTGTGGCACAGACGGCCGAGACGTTTTTGCAGGGAGGGCAGCCAAGGATCCACCGCAGTCACTCTGCGAGCGAGCCGAGGAGCCGAGGATCAAGCAAGCCGACTTCCCGCACGGCCCTCTGTGCGGCCCCGGCCGGATCCCTTCCCTCCCGCGCCGGCGACAAAAATCACGCCCCCTAGGTTGCGGGAACGCGTTGAGGGAAGTACTCAGGGGCCCGACAATGAGGCTATCATCTCCAGAGGCTATGCAACATAGGGCCGCCATCGTTTGTTTCAACCAACAAAAGCTCCCACTTTAGTTGTCGGTTTGTAACTCTCGCTGTCCAGGAAAATGAATGTGCTGCCTACTCTTTCAGTCTGATCCTTTGTGCGATCGTGGATTCTGCAGCCATTTTTCTACTCCCGGAAAACGGAAACGGTTTCGATATCCCCACTGGAAACAGCGCACCGTGTACTCGTGCATTTCACTTTTACACTGCGCAGGATTCCAAGCAACGGCTCGCACGCCAAAAGTAATCCAGACCATGTTCAGGTGCACGCGATCGGTATCGAGACACGCGCGCTTTCGCGCGAAAGCGGCCGAAGCTGGCGTCGTTTTATGACGTTTCGGGACTTTGACGCCCGTTTCCGGAACGCGCTGCACCACACGTGTCGGCCGCGTTGCGTCACGACGATCACAAACTTGCTTGTTTTCGTCGCTCTGCCTCTCTCGCACTCGTGGGGCGCTTCGTTTGAGGTGCGAGAGAGACAGAGCGACGGAAGCATCGATGGCAAATAAACGCAAGCTGGCCTATGTGGGCGGATACCGTCATTGGTTGAAAGGAAGGACACGATGTATTCTACAACGCAGACCGGTCACGGATAATAATTTCGCCAAGTGCTTTACTGCCTGTGTGCGTGTGTTGGATGATGTTGCCGCAGTTTCGGCCCCTAACAGACTCCGAACTGCAGCGGGCTCATTCGACCCCACTAGCTGTACGTTCAATGGACGCCGGGGCCGAACTGAGCACCGCTGGCTATCAGCGCGGCCTGCCTCCAACAGTGCTCTCTCTCTCTCTCTCTCTCTCTCTCTCTCTCTCTCTCTCTCTCTCTCTCTCTCTCTCTCTCTCTCTCTCTCTCTCTCTCTCTCTCTCTCTCTCTCTCTCTCCTGCGGGACGCCCCATGGGTGAGAGGGAGACGGAGCGACGAGAGCCCTCGTTTTGGAGTCTGCTGGACCGGCCGGACAATAGGCGCGGAGCGGCGAGGAGGCGCCGACCTCCAGCTTGTCACATTGTTCCTTCCGAGGCGGCAGCGCCCCACGCCCCACGTGACACCGTATAGGGGTGGACGTGAGGCAACGCAGGTAGGGCCGTCCGTTCCGTCCGCCTGCGACCCGTAGCGGCTTGACTCGATACCGAAACCGCCTCGGGGAAGCTGCAGTGGATTCCGGGCTTGAGGGAAAATACACAGGGACCCGACGCCCGAAATTTTCCGACGCGTCGCGGCGATGCGTCCAGCCTGGCCGGCCGCTTGCAGTGGGCTGGCCCCGAGCGGTCGCTCTGTCTCTCTCGCACTCGTGCGGCGTCCCGACAGGGTGCGAGAGAGACAGAGCGACAACGACGATGTGTTTGGGAGTCTGGGACCGGCTGAGTCGGGTTCGACGGCCTCCAGGTGGTCCTCGCTGGGGCCGCCCGGCCCGCCTAGCAGACCGCCAGACGGACCGACCGCGCCACCGCCATCTGATTGAATGGGGAATGACGCGGCTAGGCGATGCGAAGCGAACTAGCGCCGCCGTGAGAGAAAATCCGCCCGTCCCACTGCACTGCTATACGGCTGACACTTGATCGGATCAACGCACTACCACAGACACAATCACACGGACGCACAATCAGCAACATGCACCCACCCCTCCCACACACACTCACACATCCGGCCGTTGGTTCAGCGGACGTTGTTCGAACTACTGGAATGACCGCATGACCGCAGCTCAGCCGCCACCCCGGCCCAAACCCCTCGCTAGTCCACTCGCCCGAGGCTGGGTGTGGTCCGAGCGGCACGTGGAGTCGGGTCGTCTCGAGGGGGAAACAACTAGCCAAATATATGTACACCAAAAATTTAAATTTTAAAAATTTTGAAAAATTTCAAAAAATATTAAAAAATTTCAAATTTTTTGAAAAATTTCAAAAATTTTGAAGCGAAGAGCAGCACGTGCACTGCGAGCCACCGGGCCGGAGCGGCGGGGCGGCGGGGCAGCACACGCTGGGAGTCGCGTCGCGTCCGTGATGAACGCAGGGACGCGTTCGAGACGCCCTCCGGCGCCGCCATCCGAACGCGCACCTGGTGGGGCCCTTGCGAGGCCCTTGCCCTGTCCGCCGCGCCGGTCTGGCTGTCCGGTTGACCGGGATCACGCACTTGTTGACGGCGCCAGCGATCTAGCAGTGCCGTTAGCACGGGGCAGCCCGTCCTGTTTCGGGATCGTCCTTGTTTTGGTGGCCACCCGCGATGTGCCGCCATTGGTGACGCACTACGATCTCTCTCTCTCTCTCTCTCTCTCTCTCTCTCTCTCTCTCTCTCTCTCTCTCTCTCTCTCTCTCTCTCTCCAGGGTGGTTACCGCGCGGCCCCGGGGCACCGTTGGCGTTGGCTGCGCGGCGCTGGCGGCACTCCCGACGGGGCTGTAGACGCTCTCCCCTCCCCGAAGTAAGACGCCCCCGCGCATTCCCGATGCACTTCCTCGAGTCGCGCGACGAAGACGAATGGTCCGTTCGGGTCCGTTTCCGAGTGGCAGGCGGGCCGAAAGACGGACGCGCAGACTCCTCGCTCAAAATCCCCGACGCGTTTTGAGCTCCAGAGTCGCTAAATGGGACTGGGACCGAACGTGTGGGACCCCACCAATGGATTGCTCTCCGCACAAGGAATCCATTGGAGGGGTCGAGTGAGTCCCACTGGGCGTGGCCGCGCGCTGGACGCGTCTCGAACCGAGGCGTCCGTCCGGGGCGACCAGCAGCTCTGCATCGCGGCCATAAAGCACGCTCCGTTTCGCTTTAAATTCCGCTCGACTCTGTAGGATAAAAAACACTCTAAGCTCAATGGCGGCGGAGGCTTATCGTGTTTCGGCGGGCATGCGCGGGGACACTGCAAGCGGGCCCTTCCGCAGCCTAGCCCTCGGCCACCCTCGGCCGCCCTCCGCCCTTCAGTCCCTTTATTTGCCGCCTGTAAATCGCGACAAGGGCCGCGCCAGCCCTCGCCGCGCCAGCCCTTGGCCGGAAGTGTTTCGGAAGTCGCTTTCATTTGTTTCCGAAGACAGGGCGGCCCTTTTGGGGGCAAGGACGACACCAGCTGCATCTGCTTGACGGCGGCACAGCGTGCTGGACACTGCAAGGAAGCACTACACTGAAAGTGTGTATTGAGTACACACTTAAGTGCTCTGTGTGCGTACTCACCCCTCCCCCTCCACCTTTCGCCTGGGATTCTCCCCCGCCTCGAACAAGTCCACTCATACCCTCTTGCCGTCTCATTCAACTTCGGCCCTCCCCCTCAGAGGAAAGCCATCCGTCTCTGTTCACGAGGTTCCCGACAGTTCCCGCCCGTCCTGCCTAAACCGGGGGCCTAACCGCGCTTGCACGCAGGGCAGGGCGGAGCGCGGCGCTTAGAACAACACACCGCCAATTTTTCTCCCTTATTTTCCGTCGAGGCCGCGGCCTCGCGGGGTTGGCGCGCCTGATGGGCACCACCCCGCGATCGGGAAGGCAGCCGGATTAGCATAAACAGGTCGCGCTTTTATTACGCGAGAGATGGCGAGCGGGCAGCCGCTGCGCTTCCAACCGGCGGATGCGTACGGGTGGCTCGTAGATGGAAAAATTAGGCCGCGGTCGTTCACCTTCCCGCGCGTCTTGCCCGATCATCGTCGAGCCGTTGCGGGTACCTCGCCTCAGGGGCCCTTCAAGGCTCGCTTCAGGGCGTCCTGTGGCCCTCCAAAGGGCGCTGGTACCTCGCACAGCCAGGTTGATACGGAACAGTGACTGGTTACTCCTTCTCTCTCGCACCCCTACGACGCCTCACGAGTGTGAGAGAGACAGGGCGAGGTGGATTCGCCGAACCGCGCGGAGCCTTTGGCCCTTGGGCCGTCGTCCTTTGCCCTCCTGTCGGCCCTCCCCCCCCCCTTCGACCCTCGGGAGGCCCTTCGCCTTTTGTCGCCCATTCTTCGGGTTTAATGGGGCGATTATGAAGCGTGCCGCCTGATGGATCGCCCAAGACGCCTCCTCATTGGTCCACAGGCGAAGAGAGAGAGAGAGAGAGAGAGAAGTGGGGGATTAAAGCAGCAGAGCAAGAAAGAAAAACGCTAAGCCGTAAAAAAAACAAAAAAAAAAGAAAATATAATAAAAAAAATATGAAAATTTCCACTGGCTGAGCATGTGTCCCGTATGACGTCCCGGGGGTGGAGGGTGAATTAATTAGCGTCCGAGAGGAAAATGGCGCGGAGGAAAGGGATGGTTTTCGCTTAATCAGGCGGCCGGCCGGCTGCTACCCCGAGGCGCGGCAAGGAGCCGGCGCGCTATCAGGTTCTGGCCGAGTTGTACCCACCGCCCCGCCTGCAGGCCGAAGCTGCGTTACGAAACGCTCCATTTTGAGGTAGTGATTTCCGAACGCGGCTCGGAGGTAACGATCGTCATAACTCGCGGTGCTTTATTTTAATTTTCTTCTTCAGTCGGCGCTCCGTGTCGGCGGGTACGTGGGCGGGGGGGCTATCGGTTGCCGTCCCTCCCGCACTCTGGCGGCCAAGTCTCTTTCTACGCGGGCTGCTCTATTCATTCGCACCCCTCGCCGGTCGAACAATACCCGTTGAAACGTTACACCCGCCAAACGTTGCACGGCCCCACCCTTCTCACTTGTTTGCAATACAAAACAAACAACTGCAAGCGAATCCAGCAGATTTTTTTTTTTCACAGTGTGTCAAGTACAGTGCCGATTGTGCAGCCGAGGTGACCAAGGACTGGGCGGAGAAAGACACGGCATCACCGGCCCACGCCGCGCCACGCCGTACCGTGCAGCAATCAGTTTGTTTGATGAACGCCTCTTGTGGCGTTACACGCTCCGCACGCTGCCACGAGCCCCGGCGCGTTCCAGGCGCAACAACGCCGCGCCTCTGTAAACGCCTGCGGGACGCCGCATAGGCAAGCATCGCAACACCGGCTGCACGCTGGCTGCCTGTCGGCTGGCTGCCTGTCGGCCGCTGAGTGAAGCAAAGTCTCGCGGGGCCGGGCCCACCAGGCACGGAGCAAAAGAAGAGCTTCCCTGATGCACTATGGCTCTTTCATCCTTGCACTCGCAATGTGCTCCCCCCTCCCCCCTCTCTCTCTCTCTCTCTCTCTCTCTCTCTCTCTCTCTCTCTCTCTCTCTCTCTCTCTCTCTCTCTCTCTCTCTCTCTCTCTCTCTCTCTCTCTCTCTCTCTCTCTCTCTCTCTGTCTCTGTCTCGCTGACGCAGAGAAACACTCATATCTACAGACATATTATTTATTGAGATACTGACAGCCGGCACCTGACACAGCCCAGTAGCGGCATTCGGTTTAACAGGCGTCGTCACACCACGTTGGCAGCCGTGCGAGTTGCAGAAGATGATTGGAATTTTTTCCTCGGCGACTGCGCGAGGGCCACACGGATGGCGTTCGCACGCAGCCGGTCCGCATAGTGCAACAACTACTGCCGCCACCGGCCACCCGCCTCGCGTTTTTTCGCTCACGCAGCCTCTGCCAAGGCTCCGTGGAAGCTTCGTGGAGGCTGGAGCTAAAACCGCGTCTACAGTTTCGGCCGCCCGCGGCGGTCTTCTGGCCCACTGTGAGCTTCCGATGTGTCGGAGTCTTCTTTCGAGTGTGCCTGCAGCCTTATGCTGATCACCACGGTGATCACCGTGCCCAAGAAGGCGGCGAGGCCGGTAGCCGCGCCATAGCACCGCGGTGCACCATTGACCACGGTGTCACCACTTCCACGGGGACCCTTGACCCTCGGCCGCCCGGCCTTGGGCAGCTTCCTTGCCCGTCCCGCTCGCCGTCGATCCTTTCCTGGCGAGCGCGTCTTTCTTTCTCTCTCTCTCAAAGCACAGCGACATGACTATGCATGCTCTGTCTCGCTTTAGCGCCAACCCTTCCCTCTGGACGCACTGGCGATGAAGTCTTTACGATGGTGTCGTTGCAACATCATCTTCCTTTACGGCCCTAAATCCTGAATTCGGTCTCGTCGGCCCCATCCCTCTTAATGGACTCGTTGAGTGTGCTGTTGATAGCGGCTCCCGTGTTGCAGGTGTCATCTCGCGCGTTTCAAAACGAGGTCCAGACACGTGGCAGGGAAAACCACGTTAGTTGCATTTTTTGGGGAGGACTTTACTAACTACACAAATTTGGATTTATTTCCAAGTTTGAAGAATGGAAAATAGAAAACAAATTTCAAATTTCAAAAATTAAAAATTAAAAAAAATAAATCAATAGGAAACTTTTTAAAAAAATGTCTGGAATCTTGTAAAACATTGCTTTGGAGACGTGTTGTGAGGGGGCGAGGAGAAGCTCTCTCCCGGAAAACGCAGGAGTTCTCCTTTAGGGCCACATCCACCCCACCTCGCGGCGCCGCGCGGCGCTGCCTGCACCATGGTGCGGCTCGCGGCCCACGACGGCTGATTCACTGGCCATCAATTAGGCCGGCCAGCCCAACGCATTAATTCCCTTGAGACGGATTGACTTTGGCCGCCCTTGGCTCTCTTGGCCAGTCCGCCGCAGATAATGATGGTCTCATTACACTGGACAAAGCAAGGCGGTCCGGTTCGCACGGCCGAGTTTGTTTTGCACTTCCCATCGGTTATGCTTTAATTAATCACAGAGGGCGAGATTCGATAATCGCAGAAACGGCTTCCTATACTGTATCAGCGCGAAACAGCCACACTGCCAGAAAAAAAACATCAACTCTTGAGTTCTTTTTTTTTTTGGGGGGGGGGGGGGGATGAAATTAATTTTCTGGTTGTGACGGTTTTGCTTATGATTTCTCTCTCTCTTTTTTAAGTCTTGTGATGCCTGATGATGATATCGTAGGGATATTGAATAAACCTTGAAGAATAGAAACCTGCAATAAAGTCCGCGGCGGCGCCTTGTAGAAAGGCACTCTGTCCACGATGCTGCAGGCGAGCGAAAATGGAAGTGGCGCCTATCTCGATGTCATAGAGAGGTGTGCAACGCGAAACTACGCAGCGGCGAGCCGGGTCGCGGTCGCAGGCCGGTCCAATGCACATAGCGCGCCACGCGCACCGAGCAGGTGGCTGATATGGAACGATGCCATCGCTGCCTCCCTGATGGCGCCTATTGTGCCACAGAGAGAGAGAGAGAGAGAGAGAGAGAGAGAGAGAGAGAGAGAGAGAGAGAGAGAGAGAGAGAGAGAGAGAGAGAGAGAGAGAGAGGGACAAACAAACAAACAAACTTCAGCGGCTTCGGTAGATTGTGTCGCCTGGCTACTGGCCGCCACTGTCTATGTTGCGTCCATAGCATTACTGGTTTTGCTTCACAAAGTATTCCATTCAAAGTTTTCTTTGTGAGGCCTGCCTCTTTTGGGTGGGACTGTACCTGGAACTTCCCCGCACCAGGGCCATGAATCAGGGCCCGGGGCCACAGTGGGCCGCGGCGCTGCATCCGCTGCATCGAGTTTCATAGGATCTGTCACATTATTCCGCTGGCCGTGGAACTCTGATCTTCGGAAAAATCTGGAACCTCCGTATATATTTCTATTTTAAATGAGTTAAAAATGAGGAAAAAACCATTGAGAAGATAGTTTGTCTCATTTTCTCCCCTGCGACTTGTGACAGGCTGTTTGGTTCCGCATGTCACTACCGACCCCTGCCCCGGCAAGAGGAGGCATCCATTTTGCACGGAAAGGTCACTTGCAGGCGATTCTTTCCATTCAGAAGAGGGAGAGAGAGAGAGAGAGAGAGAGAGAGAGAGAGAGAGAGAGAGAGAGAGAGAGAGAGAGAGAGAGAGGCGAAAGGACGGTTGAGACGAAGCTGTGACAAAGTCGTTGACCCACCAAGCCCGGCATTTAATCCAATTGAAACTGGACTCAGGCCAGCGAGGGTAGTCTGGCAATACAAGAAGGAACAAGAAACGCGAGAAAACGCCCGCGGGTACCAAGGTAGGCAACCCGCTCGAGATGGTGCACCGCATTGCCTACTCAGCTCCAAACGCACGACACTACTGAGCGATTCGTCGGTCGAACGGCTATCTATGTGTGGTCCTGTAGATGGACTAAAGAGCTCACAACGTGTCCAGAATGACGCGCCTGGCGTGCCGCCCCGCTACACGCCCGAGCGTCGCGACGCGTCGGCCCGCCAGCGCCGGACTGCTGGCCCACTGTGCGACGCGGTGACACGGCCTGCTCGTCTAGAGACGATTGTTTAATTCGGCCGCATGTCAGCAGTCACCTGTTGCTGCGGCGGCTGCTGGCCCGGCCGATGGGCGGCGTGATGCAAGGCTTGCGCAACGACACACGCAGAGGTGTCATCCCGCTGCCGCCCCCCGCCGGCCGGTACCCCTCTCTCTGTCTCTCTCGCACCCTGCCGGCCCGCCGCGCGGCCCGCTCCGTGAGTGCGAGGGAGAGGGAGACAGCGCGGCGGGCCTTTTGTCTCCGCGGACGGCGATGTGATGATCCCCTGACAATTATCGACATCCTGACGCAACGCTATTGATGGCGCGCGGTCGCGGCGGTCCTTTCTTCTGGAGTCCGCTTCCGAAGCTCTCTCTCTCTCTCTCTCTCTCTCTCTCTCTCTCTCTCTCTCTCTCTCTCTCTCTCTCTCTCTCTCTCTCTCTCTCTCTCTCTCTCTCTCGTCCCTAAGGGAAGCCCCATGAATGCGAGCGAGACAATAGGGCACTGTTCGTAATCGGCTTTTGCGGTGCGCCGCGGCCCGCCTTCCGATGGGTCCGTTTTTCACTGCCAAGGCTAGCCGGCTGGGAGCCCAGTTGGGAGCAGCCCCGTGTGGGCTTGTTGGCTGGTTTCCTGTTTTGGTGGCCGAGTGACCGAAGCCGGAGTGGCTCTAGGGAGGTCCTGCGCGCCCGCCGCTTGCTGTGAATAATGTACGACGCCACTGCACGCTGATTCCAAAACTTCCGTCGCTTCGTCCTCCTCGCGCTCATGGGGAAAGGGAGGGCAGAGAGACGGAGACTGCTGGAGCTTCCCTCCGGATCCTCGCATGGACCGGGCAGACCTTCACTCGAGGGGTCCACCACTCAGCTCAGGAGTGTACACAGGATTACCGATTACCAGTGATTACCAACAAAAAATCTAAAAAAAAAACCTCTATAAAGTTTGCCACTTAGAAGGAGTTTTTGCCCATTCTCGTAAGAAGAACCCCCAAAAGTCGATAAAAACAGCGAAAATATCCAGTTTTGGTATGTGATTACCGATGATTACTAGACGGATTACACAGGATTACCAGTGTGGTGGACCCCTCGCCTTCACTCATACCGAGGAAACGGAACGACGCGCGCGTGCTTCATAAACCGTTTGCCTCGCACCGCAGGCTGATGATTCCGAACAGTGCTGTCGTCGCTCTGTCTCCCTCGCACTGCACGGGTCGCTCCGAAGAGGTGCGAGAGAGAAAGAGCGACAGGATCCGCCCACTGCCGCCCTGAATGAGGCCGGGAGGCGACAGAGGCGTTCCCACGGGACGGTGAGGCTGCTGGGCCCTCGGCTGCCATCGGCTGCCATCCGCGTCGCCGCGATGGGCCAACAGACAGGCCGGCCCACTGCGGCCGACGCCGCCGACGGCCCGCCCGGTCGAGGCGTCGGTGCGTGGTCGTGACTCCCGGGGAGCAATGATCCATTTCGCTAATTAGGGGCCCTTGTGCGTGCGTGGCTGCGAGCGCGGCAGCGCGGAGGCTCACACCGTGACAGTCCTTGACCGTGCCGGGCGCGACCTTCGCCAGCACCGCGCTGGCTGGCTTGCCCAATGAAGGCTCGCGAGGCGTCGACAGCCCGGCACGACGCGACGCGACACAGCAACGGGGGTGGAAACGGTCCGACTCCAAGTATTACGGCCAAGACTGTGTCGCGTCGCACACGTAACAGGGGACTGGTTTGATCACGGCCGAAGGGCCTCTGGGTGCCGAGCCGTAAGTAATGTGCCTTGGGTTTCGAAAATGAATCGTTTGCTTCAGACTCGTCTTCGATCGGAGAGTATTATTTGTTGCTGTACCTGTTTCCTTGTGGCACTGACAGGTCAGGTGATTGTATCTCCCACTGGAAAAATTCCGGACAGTGCTATCTGAGATTACATCAGAAGTCACAGTCCCTCCGGTCGGTCGCGGGCAGTCGCACAGTGGGCTCCCTTTCGCCTCTTGAAAGCGTCACAGTTTTAGCCGCGCAAGCAGCGGGATGACTTCACGCCCAGACAGACACTTGTCTCGCATCGCGCATCGTGGCGAAACGCGTTGCCCCCCTTCTCTCTCTCTCTCTTTCTCTCTCCCGCTGTCACAACAAACTTGGACGGAGTGTCGGATCAATAATAGAGACCGAAAAAAAAGGGGCCGCCGACAAACGGTGGCTCTGTCTCTCTCGCACTCGTGGGGCGTCCCCTTGAGGTGGGAGAGAGACAGAGCGAGAGTCGAAATCGGCTGCAGCCTGCATCACGCGGAATAAAGGACGTTGTTTGAAGCGGGCAAGGCGGCGGCTGCAGTCCGCTCTAGTTGGACGTGAAGGCATTGCCGAGTGGGCCGGTGTGATGCTCCTCCTCGAACCCGAACAGAGTCACTTTCGTCTAAAAAGGGGCTTTGCTGCTTGGGAGCCCAGTCCATGTTTCCGAGGAACCGGCGCCGCGACGACAGCGCCGTTCGGAAGCAGACTCACCCCGCCTTAACGCGGCAACCGCCGCCGGATTTGGTGGCCCCGCCGAGCACCGCCGAGCGCCCCAGGGTGGGAAAGCTCACACTCTTACGGGCTGGCGCTAGCTGGCGCTGATGCCTGGCTGCGGCGCTGGCCGAGCGTCTTTCCGGGGGTCTTACTGACTGCGATCCTCTGCTACTGTGTTGCTCGCCGTGCCAGGCCAGCCGTGTAATCCCTTTGTGCAAACTTGCCGGGGAGAAAGACGGTGCTGCTGCTGCACTGTAACAAAAGAAAAATAGTTGAAATTTTACAGAATATAGAACTGACTGTTAATAATAAATAGAGAGAACCCGGGGAGTGCGTTCCAAAGCTCCGTCGAAAATTTCCAAAAGCCTCAGTTTTGATAAAAGAATATTATTTTTGGTACCAGACCTATTGAAAACCCACACAAAATAAACCGGGAGCTTTTGTAATTTTTCCGAAGATCGGAGGCAATGTTTTTCTACGGGAGTTTCCAATATTTTTCTTAACAGTGACGATCTGTTCTTGTCATTTAACAATTTTTTTTTTATTTTTTTTAAATCTCTACGAGTGGTGCTGCTGCTTCCGTTGCTGCTACCACCGCCACACACAGTGGAGCGGCGGCGCGGCGGCGGGGCCACTCCGGCACCGCAGGTGGGCGTTGCGTGGGAAAAGCACGCACTTGACGTTGTCGCTCGGCTACTCATCGCAGCGGGGAAGTTCTCTACGGGAGAGGATAGGATGTGTCATCCCCGGCGGTCATAAGGCTTCAATGCCACGCACGTGCACACTGTGTGTGTGTTGCGCAAAGGGATAACGCATCAGGTGCCTGCTCACGGCAGCGGAGAATCGCCGTAAAGATGAAAGTGATGAGTAAAGGCGTGTGTGGGTGACGACGCGACGCAAGCCGTGCCGAGGCTCTGCGGTTGGCCTGCCCGGTAAGGACACAAACCGACTCCTTTGGCCGCCGCGCTCAATTAATCCCATGACGACACTCCTCTTCCCCCTTGAGGCGAGAGGCCTGCGCCGATTTTCGGAGTTGATTAACACGTTGCCACAGTGATGGGCCCTTCGGCGCCGTGATGATAGATGAGGATGGAATCACGTCAGCGTGCCGGCAAGCCGTGCAACGCAGTGCACGCGTGCGTCAGGCAAAGGGGCGTGGTCGCAATTTCGTTTTTACTATTATTACAAGAAGTACAGTACGTTATGGTGCTTCCATCGGATATTTGGAGTTAACTCGAAATTTGATTGACATCAGTCCAGCACTAACTGCAGGAATGAAAAAAAAAAAAAAAACAAAACAAAGATCTCGCGCATGTCTCATTCATGTATATGTGAATTGATTTGACTACAATTTTTTTTAAACAGTGAATCTTGGCACTGACCACTTGACGATTGGGTAGCGACGAGCGGGCAGAGGCGCCGCTGCGTCCGTGGCGGCCAATGAATCAAGAGAAGCGTTTAGCCGCCCGACCGCCGCGGCACCTTGAACAAAATCGTGTGGCCGGGCCAGCCACTGGTCCACTGTAATGGATCGGATGCTCGCCACACACGATTATTACCGCCGGCCATGACCTCATAAAGGCACAGCATCTCTCCGAAACCACCACCGCGCGCCTCGAGCCGAAAAACAAAGGTGATGACTCCGTCCGTCAACCAGCCAGCCGGTGCGTGCGTCTGTCTGCCTGTCCGTCTGTTTGTCGTGTCGTGTCCGTCCGTTGACACGACGTGGTGACAATGGCCCATTCCCCGTCCACGCGCCCCGTCGCGTGTCGCGCACGCCTCCGAATTCGCCGCACCGCCCGCTGCGTGGCTTGAAAGCTTGAAAAACGGAGTGCCAACGTGGTGCCAAGCAAACGCGCCAAGCGCCTAGTCTGAGTAGTGCACACCCTTGCAATTGTTGAAGAACAAAAAATAAATTATTTACGGCGGGTAATTTTGTTTTGTAATATTTTTTTCGAATACAGTTTTGTTTGTGATTTTTCAGAAAACATACTTGAATGTACTGACGAGATCATGCTAGTTGAGTGTCGACTGCCATGATGGAAAAACAGACAAGATTATGCGAGTCGAACGTCAGTCATGATGGCACTGTCATGATGACAGACTCCGAATTAAATCGACGAGGCATGGATGCCAAAACACGGCCCTTTGCTGACTCATACCCTTCCGACCTTTGGGTCGAAGGCCCCCGCTGAGCGCAGTGGGCTCGCAGGCGACAGCGCGCGCTGAATGTCAACCGCCATGTTCCGGGGCGACCCCGCGAAGAGAGACGCCGTCGTCAAGCCGAGCATCCTTGTCTAGCTCGGGGAGACAGCGGCCTCAAAGGAGTGCATCCTTGTCTAACTCGTCAGGCCACACCGCGCCGCCTCGACGGCGTGTCGCTCTGCTCACAATGACCGTCGTCACGTTGCCGCCCAGCAAGCTGATTCGATTTCCAACAGCGTCGCTCGGTCTCTCTCGCACCCACGTGAGGAGTCCTGTGTAGAAAAAAAATTCGTCTACCAATGTTGCTAAAAATTGTTTTCTTTGCTTAAGGCTTCCTCGAAACAATAATTCCCCAATAAAAATGCACTAAAATTTAAAAAAAAAATTCTTTTTCTTTTTCTCTGGAAGAAAATTACACACTTGTGACGAAAATGAGATCCAATTCTCCATAATGTTTCTGGGTCGTGCGGTTTCCGAGGGACCTTCCAGCCTTCCCAGGCGTACCGGCGGCGGGGCCCTGAAATGTTGCCCGCTCTTTGACTTTGGCCTGACGGGCGACTCTGAAGGACCGTTTTCGTCGTCCTCTCTCGCACTCATGGGACGCTCCGTCAGTGAGACAGACGCTCTCCTGAATGGCTGGCCGGCGGCCGACATGCGGCGATTGCTGCCCCAGTCAGGCTTTGACCCGCTCGGCCAATACGCTCTCGCCAAATACGGTCCTTGGAGACTAATTCACGTGCTCGCAATGTAAGCCGTCCCCCTGCACTTAGTCGGGGAGGAGGCCACCGTCTTCTATCCACTGGTCGCTCGCAATGTCTCACTCAACGGCCATCTCGCTCCTCTTTTCGAGGAGGATGCAAGACTGTCTGCCGACCCTTCGCTCGGTATGCAGTGTTCGTCTCCGGGCCCCGCGGGGATGGAAACAAGTCCCTTTTGAAGGGCACCGCTTCTGGCGGCTATTCAAATCCTGGGGCGCGGTGCGGGGGGCAGAGGCAAATGAGGGCGTAGTGGGGCGCGGCGGGGCACGGCGGGGCACGGCGGGGCAAGGGCTCAATGTTAAGGGCACGCCCGCCACCTGTTGCCGACTGCAGTGCAGCGGGGCGGGAATCGCGAGGGAACCGGTTGCTTCTACGAGACACTGGCGGCGAATGGATTCCCACGGAAAGAAGAACGAAATCGAAAAAAAAAAAAAAAAACAGAAAAAAAAACCAACTAACTGCCGCGGGAGGGACTCGAACCCACGCACGTGCCATGCTCACTCGTCGGAGCAGACTAACCCAAAGCTCAATAAGTGGGTAGAGAGAGTGAGACAGAGAGAGAGAGAGAGAGAGAGAGAAAGAGAGACGCGAGTCTGGTTACCCTTCGACCCACTCGTGTCGTGCGCTAAGCCATCGCGACGCAGCACCCGTTAACACTCGTACACTTGCCACCTCGGCTGCTCATGCATGCGTACAAGGTGGCCGCTTGGCACTGCCTTCGACGCGAACATGGCGGCACAGTGGGCCAGAAGACCGGCGCGCCGCAGGCGGCCGAAGCTCTAGACGCGTTTCGAGCTTGAGTCGCTAAATGGGACTCGAACCGAACGTGTGACCCCTCGTGTGACCCTCGTTCGAAGAGCAATACATTGGTGGGGTCACACGTTCGGTTCGAGTCCCATCTAGCGACTCTGGAGTTTAAAACGCGTCCGGGATATTGACCGCCTGCAGGGCCGCGGCGATGCGCTGCGTTCACCTTGCTGGCCGTCGGTGGCAGAGCCGGGCAGAGCGATGGCGCGGCGTGAGGAAGGAAGACGCAGCCGTCGTGTCGCACTCCATGACCTACTCCGCATGTTCCACATACAGGCATCAATATTCCGTCCATGCCTGTGTGGCTGCGAGTGTGTATGTGTGTTTGCGTGTGCTGTGTGTGTGTGTTGTCTCTGAGCTCACCACATGTGTGATGACGCCGAAAGCTGGAGAACTGAAGTACCGGTCTTCTTCTTCTTCTTCTTCTTCTTCTTCTTCTTCTTCTTCTTCTTCTTCTTCTTCTTCTTCTTCTTCTTGCGTTTTCTCTGCTAGGTACTTTTTCGTGGAAGCGTTGGACACACTGTCAGTCTGCGGCCATTCGAATCGGAATTGACTCGCGTCCCCGCCCCCTCCTCCGAGCCACGCGGTGCATCCCAGTGGGCCCGTCCCAGTGGGCGTCGATGCGCTGCTACGAACGGCTTGTTTACACGAAACCGTAACGCTTATCTGCCGTCGGTGCATCTTTTGGTCCACAAATTACTACGGCGCTGGTTGCGCAGTGTAATGGCTATGCCACAAAAATGACTACGCGTGATGCAACAGCCTATCAATATCCGTGCAGCGCGGCACCACGCCCTGTGACCACTTCCTAAATTCCCCATCGCTCTTCTTCTTCTTTTTCTTCTTCTCCTCCTTCTTCTTCTTCTTCTCTTACTGCACCTCGCCCTGCATATTACGTATTTTTACCGCCGTCCCCCGTGCAGGTTCTCCCAACAGCAAAAAAAAAAAAAAAAAAACAACACATGAAAATTAAAAAATTTGAAAACTTTGTTTTGAAGCCATCCCCCCCCCCCCGGTTTGGATAATGTTGACTATTTTCAGATCTATTTTACACTTTATTAAAAAAAAATTAAAATGACAAACAGTCCGTCTTTTTCAATTTTTCAATGTTGCACGTTGCACTTTTTTAGTCCGCCGCGCTAATGGGTTTACAACGGGATCCGACACACGCCTTATCTTAATGCACTCCGCGGCTCCAAATGGGTCTATCAACCGGTCGACACGGCGGCATCACCTTGCTGTTGTTGCTGATGTCGTTGTTGTTGTTATTGTTGTTTGCCTTTTCTTTTTTCCGCCGTCACGTCTCCTCTCATTCATCCGCGCGGCGCGTCTCCCAAGCGCACGGTGGGCCAGCAGGCGGGCAAAACTCTGGACGAGTTTTGAGCTCCAAAGCGTCGCGCTTAGTGGGACTCAAACCGAATGTGTGACCCCATACCAATGGATTCCTCGTTCGGAGAGTAGTCCAGCGGTCGTTCGGTTCGAGTCCCCGTAAGCAGGTGCGAGCACCTGTAAGTAGGTGGGCCGCACACGCACACTCAGCAGGCTCTTCCCGAACAGGGCTTCCGTCGGTCTGTCTCTCTCGCACTCACGGGGCGTCCGCGCGGGGAGCCGCCGCCGCCGGCCCGCGTTTGTAATCAAGACGATGAGCCGTCGTTAGGCCCCTAACAGCGAGCGCCCTGGTGCAACCCGGGGGAACCACGGGGCTGGGCAGGCCAACTCGCGCTGTCGCGAGGACGCATCGCCGGCAGCGTCTAGTTACATCAGCCCTGTAAAGTATGTTGTTGTTGTCCTCGGAACACACACACACACACACACACACACACACACACACACACACACACACACACGGGGCACGCACAAGGGCACACACGGGGAAGCGCGCGGCCTCAAGGACGAATAAGGGATTCTTTGGAGAAAGTTATGGTGACCGCCCCGGGGCCCGGCGGGGGCCGGCGCGGGACGTAGCCCAGCCCATGTGTGGGGGCATCTCGGGGCAGCCGGGGCCTTGCAGTGTCCAGTCGGACTATCGGCTTACACTTTACGCTGCGCCGGCCTGAGTCCACCTGCCCCGCCCCGCCCCGCCCCCTGCTTCGGAGGCGCTGCAGCTCGCCGGCGGTCAAGTGCACGCTCCGCCACGGCCGCTATACGCGTGGCGCTCCTCCTGAGGACAACACGAGTTATTGGCAGTTTGATGCGAAGAGGCGCAGGAAATGGTGTTCACACCCACGCCGCCGGTCCCGCGAGCACGCCGTCAGCATGAACCCGTCAGCAAGGCGTGGTGTCGTCCTCGCCATCTTCGTCCTCGCGCCGTCGTCCAGCCGTTTACGACAAACTTTTGTTGGAGACGTGGCCGGCTGGTGGGCGCCGCACCAGGTGTCCGCGTACTTTAGCTTCACCCAGGTTCTAAGCGTAACAATTCTCGTTAACTTTGAGAGGGAAGCGCCTTAAGTACATGCGTGGTTTTACGCACGAGGGGGACAGGGAGGTGGAATGTGCACGACCAGACAACATAAAAGTCGAACTTTCGAGCGGAAAGATAAAGTATTCACTGTTAAGGATAAGTTTAAAAAATCCCAGAAAAAGCATTTTTTTTTCTTTTTGTGCTATACCTTTTGACGTGTCATACAAAATGGACATTTGCCGAAGATCGGAGGCCCTTCGTCCAATTCGGACACTTTTCCATTCGTTTCCACGAAGAGTGGCCCACCCCACGTCGGTCCTTATGCGTCTCCCCCCCCCCTTTTCGCCTCATTCTGACTGCAGCCGCAAGGCAGCCCGTATAATGAGCAAGGTTTGTCGTGGTAAATAGAGGGCGGCAAAACAGGCTAGAAAGGGAAACCGCCTTCCGTCTCCGGGGCGGCCGACGTCGACTTCCAGCGCTTCACGGTTCACGCGCAGAAAATCGTTATTCTAGCTGCTGAGTAATTCCGAGGTCAACATTATTTCAGATCTAAAATCGTGGTGTTTTTTTTCCGCCGACTAAAATCCACAACATCAGCAATAATGCTTCCAAAAATTCGTGAACTTTTTTTTTTTTGCCACTTTTTGACTTACATCTGCAGTTTCGTCTCCAACTGGATTTACGAGTTCTGTGGGTTAGCTGTTCAGGTGCGCACGGTAAGCCCTTGTCAAAAATATTGACCAACGTTCCTGTCATTGCACCGCGCTGCTACACCTGGCGCAAAACCCCTGCCCCCCACCCCCAAACTGCCCTAACAAAACCACGTGGTCTCCAAGTGAACAACCCCTCGCCGAGTGCCCTGCCGCAAATGGCCAAAGGTGTGGCTTTGCACAGGTCCGCAGTTCCCTCAGCCCCCAACTAGGCGGAGCCAGGCACTCCGGGTCCAGCAAACTTCGGCCAACTTTTGCATTCCGTCTCACATGCCTCCAGCCGCCTCCAGTCGCTCCCTTGCTGGAGTTGGCCGCGGCCGGTGCGGCCTCCCCACTCGGGAGCGCCTTCAATCCTTCCAGCGAAAACAAAGAATGAGGACCCAACAACTAACTTGGATCTCGCCGTCCAATTTTCCGCCATCCGGCCGGGCCGGCAGGACGAGGCGCCGGGCTCTAAAACAATAATGAAAGCAATATCCGGCGATATCTGGAGCGCGTGCCGAACAGTCGCCGAGTCACCGCTCGGGTTGGCCCACTGTGCGGCCTGTCGACGCGAAGATGAAGACCCGAAGACCCCGCTGCACCGGGCTCGCCTCGCAGTTCGGTCCCTCGCTGCCGGACGCCGCGCCGCGCCGCCGGGACGGAGGCTCTTGCACCGTTAATGACCCTGGCTTCGGAGAAACCCCGGCCATCGGCCTGTGCAGTGCATCTCATCGCTGCTAGAGGAGAAAAAAAGAAGAAGAAAAAAAGGTTTGGAAAGAGAGGAGAGAAAGAGCGAGGGTTTTGGAAAATCAGTATGTTGGCCGGGGGGCAGTGGCGCGACCGCTATTTTGCTTATGCATGGCGTTCGGAAATCCTCGGTGAACTCGGCTTTCCGGCGTTGCTTCGGCACGGGCTGTGAGCACCACCGGCGCGTCATCCGTTTACATCGCGCTCTGCGGACAGTCATCGTCATCGCCCCCGACTGGCGCAGTGGGAGGTCACGTGGTCCGAATAAATGGGGTGTGGAGCACCCTCCATGTGACGCGGCCAACGAGCTCTATGCACTTCCTGCACGCGCGGCGGGGCAGAGCGGCGTGGACCTGGAAATGAGGGATCCTGTTGCGGTAGTGTCCAAATTAAAACCACAAAAGCAAAAAACAAAACAAAAAAAAAAAAACAATAAAGCGCCTAAAAGAAAAAAAATATGCGAAAGTGTTGGAAATTTTGCAGGTTCTTTGTCAGCAACATACTCATACTATGTCCATTTCAGGGGTGCGAGAGAGACGCGGCGACGGCAGGCGCGGCTAAAAAGGCGCATTTGTTCGCGCGATGAGACACGGCAGCCTTGATCGGCCTGCAGACGGATCGCCCTGCATTTATTAAGAGGAGAAGGAGCGAGAGATGATGACGTGCCATCTATTTATTATCACAACAAGCCGGCCGCGCGGACGGACGGGGATCAGACAGGCGTGTCGGCCGGTGCAGCCCGCTGCAGCACAAATCTATTCGTCACGCCGAGGCGGCGGACCGCACACGTGGTTTAAGGTTCGAAGCCCGCCCCGGGCGAAACTATTTTTTTAAGTCTACGTGGTAGAGTAGGGAATTGGTTACAGGTTGTTGTGTTAGTTTTTAGTTTTTTTTTTTTTGTTTTTTTTTTTAAGACGGTTTTCTTTGCACGCAGTTGACCCGTGATTCCCTACTCAGCGCCAAGGTCGTCATAGATGCACGACTAGGCAATCCCAGACGCAGGCTCACATGCGGGACTGCCTATCCATCAGGCGGCCAGCGTCTACCTACAGGTCGTTTGGAGACCAATCCATCGGCGGGGTCACACGTTCAGTTCGAGTCCCATCTAGCGACTCTGGAGCACCAAACGCGTCTATCTGGTCGCCCCCACCGGTCTTCTGGCCCACTGTGCGGCGGCTGCGCGAGGCGGCCGCGAGCCGCGTCCCCGCGGCCGTCCGAACGCGGAGTGGGGCCAGACCTCTCGGCGAGCTCCTCGGCGGGCCTGGCCGCCGTCCTTGCTCGGCGCGGCACGACGCGGCGCGGCTGGGTGCCGCTAGGTGCTGTGGCGGCCGCCCCCTCCACGCCGCGCGCCGCGACCTGAAGATGCGCTGGCGGCCCCCTCTGTCAGAACGGCCAGCATGTAACCTCACGTAATACCGCGGGGAGGGGCGTCCCCCCCGGCGAGTCGCGGGCAGTGGGACGCAGCGCAGGGTTCCCCCCTCCTCCGGGACCCCTCTCGCCCGGGACTGGGACCCCCCTCGCCCGGGCTGCTCTGCACTGCCGGGGTCCTTCTCCGACGCCGGCGCTCCACAGTGGGCCAGACGACCGGTGGAGGCGGTCACAATCCCGGACGCGTTTTGAGCTCCAGAGTATCTCGTGGGACTCGAGCCGAACGTGTGGTGACCCCACCAATAGACTGCTCTCCGAACGAGGAATCCATTGGTGGGGTCACACGCTCAGTTCGAGTCCTATTTGGCGACTCTAAACCTCAAAACGCGTCAAGAGTTTTGGCCGGCCGCACCGGTCCTCCGACCCACTGTGCGGCTGGGCCTGCATCCTCCAGGACACCGAGAGCGCCGAGCTGCTGCATCTCATCAACACGGCCGGGCCGCCGGCTCCTCAGCACTCCGTCCCGTCAACGAAGAGCCAGCGTGTCCTCGATGCGTTCCCGCGCTCCCCGTCCTCGAGCGCTCCATCCTGGCCGTCTCGGCGGCGGCGACTCAAGAAATGACGCCGAACTGGACCGGGAATGACTCCAGAAGGCGGCAAAAACGAGCGCGCTCCCTTCACCGCGCACTAGCGGTGGCTCCGCGTGGCCCGGTCGCTGTGCCCGGTGGCAGTGGCCCCCTTCCCTTGGCGGCCCCTGCTTCGCGCGGCGAGCGGCCCACTGTGCAGCCCGACTGCGCCTTTTGTGCAAGCAGCAGCAGAAGCCGATATACGTGTCCCAGATGCCCCCATTGGATATGCAGCGAGATGCCGCGCGCACCTCCCCGACGCACTTTTGCAAAGCGTCGCGACGACGCGGCAGCCGAAACGAGGCGCGGTGCGTTGGGCAACGCGGTGACCGTCGCGACGCGGAGGGCGTACCGCGAGCACCCCGCCCCGCCCCGCCCCGCCCCGCCCCGCGCTCCGGCGCCGCTCGGGTGCGCGGGTGTACGCTGCTTGTCACGATCTTCGAGCTGTTCCCAGAGCCTCTCGGAGCCTTCCCCGCCCCACACGCTGGCCGGCCTGGCCGGGGCACTGCATCACCGTGTGGACTGCGCGGTGCCGCCGGCCGCCGCGATAAATTAGTGATACACACGGGGCGCGTCGAGCGGGGCGGCAGCTGCACACAGTGGGCCAAGAGACCGGCGGAGGCGGACAAAACTCTCGACGCGTTTTTAGCTTTAGAGTCCCTGAATGGGACTCGAACCGAACGTGCGACCCCACTGGTGCATTCCTCCTCCGGACAGAAATCCATTGGAGGGGTCACACGTTCGGTTCGAGTCCCATTTAGCCACTCTAGGGCTAAAAACGCGTCTAGAGTTTAGGCCGCCTGCGCCGGTCTTCTGGCCCACTGTGCGTCTGCGACACTTTGACGCGCCGATGATGAGTGTGTGCGCTGGCCCGGTGGAAGACCCCCACCTCACCGGTGCCCCGCCCCGCCCCGCCCTGGGCCTGGGCAGTCCGCACGGCGGCGTCGCGGTGCACGTCGCGGTGAGAGCCGCGTGGCATTTGCCCGTGTACACTCCGCCTATGCTAAGTAGAGCAGAAATGGTGGTGTACTACCAGGGGCAGCCTGGGGCCGTCTCGCAGTCAATTGGAGGGGGAGGCGGCAGGCTAGGAGGAATGCACAGTCACCGCAAAAAAGCAGGAGGTAAATTAAAATGCGTTTCGAGCTAGTTAGGGGCCATTTGCAGCAGGGATCACAGTAGCGAACCATCATCCGTCTTTGTCACTTTTTTGTCCTCCGCGTGAAAAGAGACGTTAAAACAGGATGACGAGGGAAACTGGAGGGGGGAAACAATTCACTCTTTTGACAAGGTCATTCTCCCGCTCTCTTCTCATTGTTTCTTTCCTTTTTTTCCACGCATCCAAACTGGATTTCGCCCAGAATAATGTCGCCCTGGGTTACGGTGCGGTTCAACGTCCGAAGCCAGCAGCTGAGCCCTGCGCTCATGCGGCCATAAAAACCGAGATTACGTCCTTGGCAGCTGCACTGGGGCACCGGTGGGACAGTCACCCTTGACAGCGCGGCCTTGGAATAATTGGTGTCCCAGCGGCGCCGAGCCGCACCACTCCGCATAGATCAAACAACACTACTCGTCCTTCCTGGTCGCAACAAAGCAGAGGCATTCCCTTCTCAGCGCGTCTATAAATCGCAGTGGTCGCCGATGATCGTAAAAGACAAAGAGATTCGGCCTTATGTGATGTGCCATGCTGTCACCGTGACCTCCATGCCGGACGACGCTGCAGCGACTGGACGACGTGGACGCCGGTCGACATGCCGTCAGCGCGTCCGGTACAAGCGCGGTTACTTTTCCTGTCACTGCGAGAAGCTATATTGCAAAAGGAAATGTCAAAGGAGGCGACTGCGATCACCGCGGGTGGCGCGGTACTTACTTAACCGTACTTGTATTTGTACCAGTGTCGGTGGACCATTGCCTTATCTCACCCTCAGAGCCGCTTAGAGCTTAACTCACAGGGTTCCCTGCAGCTGTCCGGGGTTCGAACTTCGATTTCTCGACGACGTTCTTCCCCTCTTTTATTTTCTTATTTTCTGCATTGCAATTTATTTCCCTCCTATTGCCGGCTGTCACGTTCTCCTCCGGTCACCGCGGGTGACGTCAGGGCCAGGCGCGCGTTGACGGCCGGACGCGCAGCTACGCGCCGCCGCCCGGCTCTGACATCAGTGTCCCTGGCCCTGGTGGCCCCATGGGGGTCGCGCCTTGGGTCGCGCCTTGGGTCGCGGGACGAGGGTCCCTGGGGAGCGGCCGCAGGGAGTGGCCGGCCAGCGTGGTGATCTCACATTTAATAAGCTCTTTGTGGCCGCTGCATGGCGGTGAGGATGACGCGGTAGTCGACGTTGTCCGCGCCGATGAATACGCAGGGCGGCGAGGGGCGCCCTTCCGCGCGGCGTTTTGTTTGGAATAATAATCCCGCTCTTGATTGGCGCCGTCGGACCGCCTCGGCGTCGCTCTGTCTCTCTCGCACTCACGACGGCGCGCCCCGTAAGGGTGCGAGAGAGACAGAGCGACGCCGCGGCGGGGGGTCTCCTCGCATCCCTGCGGCGATGGCCGGCTGGCCTGCGCCTCGGCCTTCGTGCTCTGGGCGCCAGAAGCGCCGTCGCCTGCCGGAAAAAAATAAAAATCCGTGACCCCTGGGGACCCTACACTGTGGGCCCTAGACGGCCGGACAGCCGAGGCTGGCAGCCCCCCGCCGTGCGTCGCAGTGCGTGCGGTTCCCGTCAAGTGTGAGCGTGCCCTGCAGAGTGGGCCAGAAGAAAGGGAGAGGCGGCCAAAGGCGGTCCGGAATATTGACCACCCCCCACAGGTCCTCTGGCCCACTCTGCCGTGTCAGGCATGACAAAGGGGTTCCTCTCGGCGTCCACTTTTCGTTCCTTCCCGACGGGGAGCGCCACGGTCGTGCAAACTCGCAAACAAAGGTGTTGAATTAAGCCGTGATAGACTAGGGCGGGTGGGCGGTGGTCGTCCAGGTGCGCGGCGTGGGAGAGGCGTCCCGGACGACGCCAGGAAGAGCGGACCTGCTTCCCCTGTCCAGGTGGCGTCGCCAAGGTCACGCCGAGGCCGGCTACCCCTTCTTCGCGGGTCCGCGGCGCCGGCGGTGACCCTGCACCGGCAGAGGAGCGCCCCTCCCCTCTGTCCCGGTGGCGGTGGCGGGGCGCGGCGGGGCGCGGCGGGGCGCGGCGGCGTCCCCTCTCTCCAGACGCCCCTTCCACCACGTGGTCGCCGCGGCGCCGCAGCCTGACCGGGCGACGCCGCGGTGCAGCATCCTCGGGTGGGATCTTCAGCTGAATAAGACTAAGGTGCACGCTGGAGGGGCCCCGCCAGTAATCCCCCAGTCGCCGTCCCGGCGCTGCTTCCACCGCGCGCTCCCGTCGCGGCCGTCCGCGCCGCCGTCCCGTGTTTGTGTGCGCGCGCGCGTGTGTGCGCCAGTGCTCATGGTGTTGTTGTTGGTGGAGTGTGTTGTTGTTACTGCTGCATCTTCGGGAGCCCATCACCGCTAGAGCTGTGTGATTCTGGTCTCTGCGGGGACGGCACGCACCGCCGCACCGCGAGCTATCATGGTGAGTTTGCACGTTAGCGCACGTGTGTGTGTGTGTGTGTGTGTTTGCGTGTGTGAATGTATGTGTGTCATAAGCGCAAGCCACACGTAATGGCGGCAGGGATGGCATCGCACTGGCGCCAATTGTAGGACACGAGTGCAGTGTGTATGCATTTGCATGTGTATGAGTGAGTGTGTTTGAGTAGGGGTGTGTGTATGTGTTTGCGTTGTTGAGTGAAAGCCGTATAGGAATGTCCGGGACTGATGCCTGTGCCAAATGTTTATTTTTTCGCACTGCAAATATTTTAGATGACACCAATAAATGGTCACAGTTATTTACCGATTTTGTCCCACGCGATCCATTGTGATCGCAAAGGAAAATTGTCTTGCAAAGAACAATGCATTTTTTGATTCGAAGAAAAAAAAAAAATTATAAATAAGCTAATTATGTGTGTTTAAATATGGAAACGCATGCACGCGTTGCGGTTTGAGTGAAAGGCGGTTTCGACCGGCACCCTTACACCGTGCCCCCACACTGCCGAGCCGCCGTGCCGCTCGGCGCCGTGAAGGTTCTGATAATGATGACGATAGATCCCAGGCAATCTGACTGTATCGGTCGCGAATTGAGTAACAAGCCGCGGCGATTATTTGAAGGGGATAAGAAAGGCTCCGCGGAGCGTCTTTCTCTCTGTCCCTCTCCATCACGCGGCGGCTCCGCGAAGCGTCTCGCTCTGTCTGTCTCTCTCTATCGCGCAATCATCGCCACCGCGGCCTGCAGGCGCCACGACCTACAGGGCGTCCTCGCGTCCTCGCCGCCGAAACGTCCGTGCACACACTCAATGTTACGTACAATTTTGTACGAGACGTTACAGTTTTTCATGCAGACAAACTTTTCGTACGATTTTCATACCAAAAAAAAAAAAAAAAAAATCCGGCACATTTTCTCCCAATTTTGGTTTTCCAATATCGCGTACAGATTTGTATAAAAAGAGATAATCTGATAAAAAAAAACAAAAAAATAAAACCTTAATGAACCGAAAACTATTTGCACAAAAACACTAAGTGTGCATCGCAAGACGCATCGCCAGGGCTGCCAGGGTCACCACAGGAAAGAAGAGTCACGCTGTAAAAATGATGACCACGATAACGGCCGCTGTGACGACTCAAAGTCACAATCAGAATTTTTTTTTAAGTGGTCTTTGCAAGTTTGGAACGTTGACCGCCTCCACCGGTCTTCTAGCCCACTGTGCGCCGTGAACGTCAATATTGACGATTCGCAGTCAGGGTAACTCTGTAACTCATGGCGAGTCGGACCGGCTGCTCGGTAGGGGGTGCCTAAAAGCCTCTCTCGGTGCAACACTCTTCCTTTCCATGTCGGCTGGCTCTTCCGACGTGGATGCCGCGCCGCAGCGCAAGAAGACTGATGTTGTTCGCCAAGTGCAGCGCACTAATCAATTTCGAGCAGAGCGCGGGGCCGGGCCAGGCAGCGTCTGTCGCAGTCGCACCCGCACGGGTTGCGCCATGAGTGCGACAGTGAGGGACGAGAACACAGCGCCCCTGCCTCGTGGCCGCGCGTCTGCCGGAGCAGCAGAGACAGAGTTAATTTACGTTTTGCTCGGCGAGAGTTGGCTGAGTCATCACTCTTGCTAGGACCGGGCCTCGCAGCGCCGTGCCGTGTTGGCGCGTTGCGGAGATAGGTAGCGAGGAAATGATCAAAGTCTAATTACCGTGATTAACGTTTCAATGACGTGGTTACGCGGTGACGATGATTTAAAAAAAAACAACAAAAAAACTTTTGGATGACGGTAATGATGACGACGACGATGATGATGATTCGAGCACGCGGATGCACCGAGCCGTGTTTTTGCTGGAATCGGTGCACGGGGGCGTCCCAGTCGGTATTGATTTATTGCAATAACTTTCCCGCGGCGGGGCGCTGCATGCACTCTTGCGTGCCGCGGTGCTGCTGTCCTGCCCACCGTCGTAACTTTACGGAGTCACCGGTTTTTGGGGTTACGTTTCTCGCCGTCTCGCGAACGCGACGACGAGGCAAAAGGGGCGTCGTTGAATTTTAAGCTCAAGACGCGCTACTTGAGGTGCATTGCGCGTAACTCCCGCCGCGTTTGCAGCGTGTACGACGGACTCTTAAAATCCTGCATTATGCTAAGTGGCCGCGCGGCTGCCGCCGCTTACATTCTCAAAAGAGGTGCTCGACAGGCGCCTTATGCAGCGCGCCGCGGTGTCTCTGGCCCCACACTCCCAGATGTGTTTCGGTCAAATCTTCTCACATTTTGACACGTCAAATGACTGTCAAAGAACCATCATTCTCAGTCAAAATAAATAACATTTCTCCATTTCATTCCAAATATTTTTTTTTTTTTTTGCCTCTTGTCTAACTTGGCCTCCCCCGTGTCTTCTCGAAAATGTCCCTCCAACAAGACCTCCTGCACCCAAAAAACACCGTTCCTTGAACCGAGATAATATCCTTGCATGAAGTGACTTTACATGAATTTACTTGGAAAAAGTAAATTTACTTGGTTAAAGTAACGGCTTTTTGTGTGATTCTATCCAACCGCGTCGACGTGGTTTAGCGGCGGCCCCCTTTGTCTGTCCGTCCGCAGCCATTGCCATCCCATACCCATGGACCGGACGTCAATCAAATTCGCCACTCGGCGCTCCTCCGATCCGCCCTTCTCTAACGGACGTCCTTGGCTCGCTTAACGGGGATCCCAGCAGCGCGGCGTGAGGGGGAGGGGGAGGGGGAGGGGGGGGGCGGCGTGTATGCTCTCCCGCGGTCGTGCGTTTAGACCGGTATGGGCCCAGCAGCGGCAGGCAGGCAGTCTCGGGCACACAGCGTGGCATTGAAAGTGGTGTGTGGACAAGGCACTGGACACGAGGCGGGGCGGGAGGGAGAGGGGAGATGGCACCACGCCGCGTCCCATAATCCCGCTCCGCGTGGGAGGGGACACGCCAAGGGAATCAATGAGAAAGGCACCCGCGGAGAGCGCCAGTGTCATACCTTGATCCATTTAACGTTGCAGTGTCGCCGCAATTTGCAAAAAAATAATAATAAACCAAACATGATTTTTTTAAAATTCTGGCCAAAGGTTTTTTTGCCTTTTTGCTTTAAATTTCAAGATGATCCAGACGGTTCGTGGAAGAATTTTGTGCGACGAAAATGAAAGGTCTTCGGCGACGCTTCTTTGTTTCTTCTTTTTTTGTCTCTCTCTCTCTCCCTCTCACTTTTTTTTTGTCGGGTTAAAGGGGGCAAGGCACGCGCGCGCGCGCCTTAGCGGGCCGTCACTCTTACCCGTGCGTGTTATGGACCCTGCTGCCGAACGAACCGAGCATTGTCTTGCGTCGCCAGCCAATTGGATGCGCTGAGGAACGCACGCACACACACACACACACACGTACCTTTCATGATGACTGTGTGTGTGTGTGTGACAGAGAGAGAGAGAGAGAGAGAGAGAGAGAGAGAGAGAGAGAGAGAGAGAGAGAGAGAGAGAGAGAGAGAGAGAGAGAGAGAGAGAGAGAGAATGTGTGTGTGGTGAAGCGCTCTCTCCGCGTGTGATCGCGTGCCGGTTGATCGCTCACTCTAGGCCACACGTTCAGGACAATAATATCCCGCTTGTGGCTTTCTCGTTGATCCACAGCCAAGTAGATTCGTTAGGCGTGCGCCCGTCATTTTTCTTGCCCTGGCCCGTCCACGCCACGCCACTGTTCGTGGCCGTTGGAGGCGGCGGCGGCCCTCGCGTGTCAGCAAGACGTACGTACACATGCAGCTCCATTCCGAACATAGCTCTTCCTCTCTCGCACCCCTACGGGACGGCCCGTGAGTGCGAGAGAGACAGAGCGAGAGTCAGCCCACCGTGCTGCTGGCCCCTGGAAATAACGATTACCCGGCCGTAACGAGCCCTGCATGAGGCGTCTTTCTTCTTCCTGCCGGGCTCATCCACTAGCTTGTTGTTGTTGTTTTTGTTAGGATTTATTGCATTTCGTTTATCTCGTTGCCGCAAAGAAAGTGCCGAGTAAAGGAGCGATGATCTGCAGCCAGGAAGCGGCAGCAGGGCGCATCGCGATGGCCAGAGTCAATCCCAAGACGAGGAGCGCCAACTAAACAAGATTATAACGTAAGGTGTTCCTGTCTCCTGAACGGCGAACGTAAGAAACGTAGAATGACAAAGGCTGCTTAATTTTAAAATTCGATTTTTTTTTTAAATAATTTTTATTTTATTACATGCATAACGCTCTCTAGACTCTCACCGTTGAAGAGAAATGGACACCGTCAGTTGTTGTTTTTTCTTGTTGTTGTCTGTCACGTTGGCAGTCTTTGATCGCTGGGTGCTTGCGGCGGCCGCCTGCGCCAAATACGGGCGCGCTCTGGACAGCCCAGCCCAGCCCAGCCCAGCCCGGCCCGGGCGGCCTGAGTGACCTCACCTTTTGAGCCGCAGAGAGACAAAGCGGTGAATGAACAAATGAATGAATGGGAGGGAAAGGGGCCGCGCCAAGGATGCACGCACCGCGACGCTGTGCGTGGGAAACGCGGCGACACTCGCTCTCGATACCTCGATCGCTACTTCGAGACTATCGCAGCGTGGGGGTCTTGGGCTCCGGCACCGCGCGAGGCTCGCACTGCTTTGCGTCTTGCTGTACAGTCCGAACACCAGCGGCCCGCTGTCTCTCTCGCACTGGCGGGGCGGCCCGCAGCGGTGCGAGCGGGACGGAAGCGCGCCGTTCGTGAGGCTGGCGGCGGCGTGACCCTCGCTCGAGGGCCGGCCGGCCTCGGCATGCGATGCGCTGCTTATGTCGGTCCTCCCTGCTCGACCCGCGGCCCACGGAGGTAATGGCGGGTTTTGTTCCAGTTTAGCAACGTCCTGCCGAGGCAGCGGACCGCCATGGGGCCGTCAGGCCGGGCTGCTGGCACTGCGATGTGCGCGTCAGGCTCGGCCAGGGGTATTAGCCGCGTCGTCTGCCCATTTGGGAAAGGTCTCTGGCGTTGCCAAACGGGCCACAGTGGGTCAGAAGACCGTTGAGGTGGCCGAAATCCCGGACGCGTTTTGAGCTCCAGAGTCGCTAAATGGGACTCGACTCGAACGTGTGACCCCACCAATGGATTCCTCGTTTGGAGAGCAATCTATTGGTGGGGTCACATGTTCGATTCGAGTCCCATTTAGCGACTCTGGAGCTCAAAACGCGTCTTGAATTTTGGCCACCTCAACAGTCATCTGACCCACTGTGCGGACCTGGCCGGGCGGCTCGCTCTGTCTCTCTCGCACCCCTACGGCACGCGCCACGAGTGCGAGAGAGTAGAGCGACGACAGTGCGCGCGTGCGCCTCGCCGTGACGACTTCCTAGAGGCGAGCGAGGCGCTATCAATCTGCTTCCGAACTGTGCCTTCGTCACGCTCTCTCTGTCTCTCTCGCACTCATGGGGCATCCCGCTGGGGTACGAGAGAGACAGAGCGACTACTACGCGGAGCCAGGCCCACTGCAGGTGGAGCAGGGCGATGAAAGGAAACGTTTGGTCGGAATGACCGCGGTAGACGCGCTCCATCTGTCAGACCACTGTCTGGTCGTCTTGCCCGCCACTGTGCGACGGCTGCTGCACCGCTCGGCCGAAGCCGAAACGCCCCCCAGCGGAGAAACGGGGAGCCGGCGCTCGCGTTCGAGTGACTTTTGGAAACAGCCGAGCTGCGCGGCGCGGCCGCACGACGAGCCTCGAACTCTAAGCCAGCAGCGGCCCCCTTCCCTTCGCCGCGATGCTCCGCGTCTTCAAATGTCAGAAACTGGCGTGACCTATCGATAAGGCTCGGGAACGCGGACCTCGGCCAGGCGGCGGCACTCCAGGGAATATTTCGTCTCTGAGATTGCAATGCCGGCGGCGGAGGAGAGCGCGCATGATACCGCGGGGAGATTGCCACCCTGACGCCGGGCCGTGGCTGCAAGCAGAGTGGTGAGCTGCTCGCGCTGGGTCGCACACAGGGCGAGGGAGGACTCAGACTGCAGCTTACAGTTATTTATTTTTTTGGTCCAGCCTCCTTAGTTAAAGCTCACTGGCAAAAGCGCCTGCACAGTGGGCCAGCCCGCCACACAATCGTGCTCGGCGGCGCTGCCTACCCGCTGCCTCACAGGCGCTCGGTCCGATGATTGATGTTCGCTGCGATGCGCTTCCTCGCTTCCGGATGGCGCCGCTTTCATGACCGACAAGTGGCGCGACGCCCACTGTGCCGCACGCTCGCTCCAAACACGTCGCTCTGTCTCTCTCGCATCGCCGGTGGGCGACCCACGAGGGCGAGGGAGACGGAGCGACACCCTTCGGCCGCCGCTGGTGACTTGAGCGCGAGAGTGCGCCGAGAGCATGACGGGAGGATGCTGGTCGGCCGGCGGTCCGTCGGAGTGCGAGAGAGACAGAGCGACGCCGTCCAGCCCGCCGCATGACAGCCGCTGTGATGCACTCTTTATTAGTGGCCACTGCGTCTCGCAAATCAAAGTCCAGGCGACTCTTGGCGGGTCCCGGCGAAGAGCAGCGTACCTGCCACGAGATCCCCGTCACTTACGCCGATGTCCGCGCTTTAATAGGGAAAACCCGGTGTTCGTTGCTTATTCATTTCTGAGCGGGCACCACCACCGCCCGTGTTTTACGAGGGTCCTGATTTAGGGGCGGCCCCTTCCTTGTTTGCTGACAGAGTGATTTACGCACCTCGTCAACAAAGCGAGCCGGGCGGCGCGCAGTGCAGCCACGAGCCGCGCGTCAAGTGTCGAGAAGCACGCACCTCGCCGCGGTGTCGTTGTACGCGCCGCAAGGCACTGAAAAAAAAACAAAAAACAACAATAACTTGTTAAGACTGCATTTTTCTCGGAGACGCTGCTGCTGCCAGCCCGGGGCCTAGCCCGCGGACAGAGAAGCCATTCTCCTGCTCCGCCCGGACCACCGAGAGAGAGAGAGAGAGAGAGAGAGAGAGAGAGAGAGAGAGAGAGAGAGAGAGAGAGAGAGAGAGAGAGAGAGAGAGAGAGAGAGAGAGAGAGAGAGAGAGAGAGAGAGAGAGAGAGAGAGAGAGAGAGAGAGAGAGAGAGAGCGCATCAGCATCGAAAGTACTATGGTTTGGAGTTGTCCAGCAGCAGCGCTCTCACAACTAATTAAGCAATGTTCCTAGAAGAACAAAGCGATGCATCCGGTCAGAAATGGCCGATCTGCAGAGCGCCTGACTACAATGCCCGATCTACAGGGCACTTGACTACAACGTCCGCTCTACATAGGTGCGGGTTAAAAGGTCCGATCTGCATTTTTGCAAATTTTCTAGTTAAGGCCTAAAATGGAGTTATAGATAGTTTATTTTCATCTAGGAGCAAAACTTAAAACTCGGCAAAAATGCAGAATTGGACGTTTTAAACTGCGCCTATGTAGATCGGACGTTGTTGTCAAGCGCTGTGTAGATCGGACATTGAAGTCAGGCGCTCAGCAGATCGGCCATTTCTGACCGGATGCATCGAAAGTACGTGCAGCGCTGATTCCGATAGCTTGTGGAAACGTTAGAGCCGTCGTATACGTGCGCCGTGACTTTGATGCCTTACTCACTGCCCGTCCCGACATGACCGCCATCGCGTGCCGAGGAGCACCTGCTGGCTCCTCTAGCTGTCTCTCTCTACGGCACGTCCAATGAGCGAGAGAGCGAGAGAGAGAGAGAGAGAGAGAGAGAGAGAGAGAGAGAGAGAGAGAGAGAGAGAGAGAGAGAGAGAGAGAGAGAGAGAGAGAGAGAGAGAGAGAGCAGCAACACTGTTCGGAACGTCCCAGGCACGCCCCGACGTGCATCATGCACTCATTCGGCGATTAATAACTCGAGCACCGCGAGCTTCATCACCTTCGCTAAATAGTCTGTGTGTGTGTGTGTGTGTGTGCCGCTGCCACCACCGCTGCTAAAGTTGCTTGATGGGCGTGAGGCGAACCAGCGGCGGGCGGCTCTGCATGTTGCCGTCCGCGACGACGCCCTCGAGGGGCGGGGCGGGGCGGGGTGAGGCGGGGCGAGGCGGGGTGAGGCGGGGCGGGGCGAGGCGGGGCAGGGCGTTGCTGCTGGTCCACATCGTTTTCAGACTGCTAATTACGAGTCAGCCGGCGCGCTCGTGTGGGCAGCCCGGCCTGCTCATCGCCCTATGGCTGTCTCTCTCTCACTCAGGGGGCGCCCCGCGACGGGTGCGAGAGGGACAGGGAGCACCGTTCGGAATCAGCTTGCCAGCTCTCATCGCCCAAACCGCAATGAAAGCACGCTTTCAATAAGAGACGTGTGAGCGTGTGGAATAATTTTTTTAATTTATTTTAAATATTTTTGTGTGTGCGTGCCCCCTCCATTCGGCGTGCAGATCACGCACGCAGAGCGTTTCACGCGTGCGCGACGACAAAGACTCGGCCAAGTCAAGTCAAGGGAGTTAATTCCGCCGTCAGATTCACAGATTGCCGCTCGCTGGCGATTTCTGCTCGCTCATGCTCGAGTGCTCGACGACTCACTGGCGATCGCCGAGTCAACTGAACTGATAGACAAAATGAGAAGTCGAGCTGCGCAGGCTGATATTCCGAACGTAGTGTCGCTCGCTGTCTCTCTCGCGAGGTGATAGCCGATGGGGTGCGAGAGAGACAGAGCGGATAAGGAGAGTCGGCCAGCAGAGTGGCTTCCACGACAACCCGCGGTCGCGGACACCGCCGCGCCGCTGCGGGACGCGAGCGCCCCGTCGACGAGGAGCCTTCACCGGTCCATTAGATCACCGCGTACTTTCTTCCGCCGAAACGTGGGTCGAATGCCGCGCCGCCGACCAACCGATGACGGCTGTCCGTCGGTCCCATTGCTGCCGTCGCTCTGTCTCTCTCGCAGCCGGGCGGGACGCCCCGTGAGTGCGAGAGAGACAGAGCGACGGTGGCGGTGCCCGGGGCGACGTCCGTCCGCCGGCACGTCCAGCTTGTCGTGCAGCCGGCACGCTAGCCACGCGAGCAGCTTCCGCGGTATCAGGTGTCGCCCCGCCCCGCCCCGCCCACAGCAGGATTTGTCCAGCGCCGCCTCGCCCACGCGGGCCACGGTGCCGCCAGTAGCGACGCAATGCGTCGTCCCTGGCGTTCCGGCACACCGTTAAAAAAAATATATTGAAAATTCTCGGAAAACTTGCTTTAAAAAAATGCCGTCGGCTGTCAGAAAATTACGAACAGTCCCACATAATTCTATTTTCTATGAGGTTTTTTTTTTTTTTTTTTTTTTTTTAAATAAGTAAGGTACAAGAAAAAAAATCTTTCTGAAAAGGGAGTGTCCTCGGAAATCCCCGACGGAGCCGTAAATGGCAATTCCCGGGATTTCCCAATTTATCTTTAACAGTGAGGAAGACCTTGTCCTCTTCCACCCGCCGGAGACCCTAAAGCGGTAAACGTTGGGGCAGTAATCCCCTCAGCACCTCCGTGAAAGGGACCGGGGAATGTATGTCGTAAGGTGGAGGCGCAAAGAGGAACCTGCCGTGAGTCTTCAGCGGAGGAAGGGTGCGCCTTGTGGGTTGAATCATACTTCGACCTTCACACCGAAAGGCCACAATTTGTTTTCCAATCGTCTGTGGCCACCCACTGCATTTAAAATAATATCTAATTAAAAAAAAAAAAAATAGCTGTGGACAGATGGCTAATTTGTTTAATTTGCTTCCCTGTATTCGGCGGTCGCCACTCCGTTTCGGGGATTGCGTCGTCTGCGCATCGTCTGCAACGCACGGCCCTTGCAGGAGCGGCTTGCCATTAGATACCTCATCGTGGTGGCATCCACACCCAATCTGGATTCCTGTCTGGCTGCTTCCCAACAGCGGTCTCGTCGTTCCGGAGGGGTGCGAGAGAGACAGAGCGACGCAGCACTGCAGCAGCGCGTTGGAGGTCCCCGCACACAGTGGGCCAGATGACCGGCGCAGGCGACCAAAACTCTAGACGCGTTTTGAGCTCCACAGTGTCGCGAAGCAGCGAACCGAACGCGTGACCCCACCCATGGATTCCTAGTTCGGACAGCGATCCATTGGTAGGGTCACACGTGCGGTTCGAGTCCCATTTAGCGACTCTGGAGCTCAAAAAACGCGTGTAGAGTTTTGGCCGCCTGCGCCGGTCTTATGGCCCACTGCGTATTGACACGCGCGCCGCCGCTGAACAGGTTCCGCAAGGAAAGTCCCTCGCGGGTTACCCAACGCGTGCACCCCGCGACCCGGAACGGGGCACTGCGACGTGAGGGGTCCCGGACTTGGTCCCGGGCCGCGTCCCGGCGCCAGCGCCAAATTAGAAATCCTTTTTCATTTGCGACGAGTCACGTTGTCACATCAAAGGCGTGCTGCTCAGTTAGCAGCGCCGCCTGCTTCCGAGGCGCCGTTCCCGCCGCTACACTAGGAGCGCCGTGCTGCTTACCTGGCGCCCTCCCCCCCCCCCCTCTGGAGTTTGGAGGTTTGGAGGCAGCGGGCAGCCGCAAGCACAGACGCCATTACGGCGTAATCCATTTTCCTCGGCTCGCCACCAAAGCAGGGCGGCGGGTCATGTGACTGCGGCGGCGCAGGAACACGAGGCCCTCGCGCATATCCTTTTCCTTGTTACGTCGTTTCCACAGTAGACCAGAAGAGCGGTGGAGGCGGTCAAAATCCCTAACGCGTTTTGAGCTCCAGAGCCGCTAAAATGGGACTCGAAACGAACATGTGACCCCATCCATGGATTGCTCTTCGAACGAGCAATCCAATGGTGGGGTCACACGTTCGATTCTGGGTGGTTGTCTTTTTTTTCACTCGCCGAATGAAGAATGGGTGCGCTGTGCTGCTAGACGTTTTCTCTGGTTTCAACCCCCTGCGACGGCGGCAGGCTCGAGACTATGTTGTCTTTTGTGTGGGCAATAGCGCGTGCTTTTGTTTTCATTTGCTTTGTTGTTCTGTTTCGTTCCCAAATAACGATCAGCTGCAGCTCGTGTTTGTGCGCCATGAAATGATCATTGGAAGCGACAAGGAGGACAAAGAGAAACGGAAGGGTGAAAGGAAGACAGACAGCATTCAGAGCTTCCCCATTTAGCTCGGCCCAATAATTACAACGTGGGCGCGCTTGGCGCTGGGCGGCGCTGTCGCCTGCCTCTCTTACACACAGGGCGCATCGTGCAGGTCCGAGTGAGTGAGAGAGAGAGAGAGAGAGAGAGAGAGAGAGAGAGAGAGAGAGAGAGAGAGAGAGAGAGAGGGAGAGAGAGAGAGAGATAGCGTAGCGAAACGACTCAACTTCACGACTTTTGTCATTAATCCAACTTTTCTCTGTTTCGTGTGTCCATTCCCGGCTTAAAAGAGTGCACCACCGAAAGCCTGGTGTCCTTTCCGGCGCCGCGGAGGTCCAGGTCGTCGCTCTGGTCAGGCGCCCGGCACCGTCGTGGCACTTCTTTTTATGTCTCTCTTGCTCCGCGCCTAACATAACCCTCTCTTTCTTATTTTCATAACGCTCTATTTGCAAAACAAATATTCATAATCTCCTTAATGGGTGTGGCGGCGGTGGGCAGGGCGAGCCAAGGGGCGGGCCCAGGGCGGGCCGCTGTGGTGAAAGCCCTGGACACGCCGCACGGATGAGCAGGGCCCGCGGGCAAAAGGGGGAAAGGGGGGGAGGGGGGGTGACGTCAGGGGTCGCGATTAAATAATGACTGGTGCGGTTCGGGGCTGGCTGGCTGGCTGCTGCAGGCTGATTTCGAACAGAGCTATCGTCGCTCTGTCTCCTCGCAGCCAAGGGGTGCGAGCGAGACGGAGGGTCTCGCTGGCTGGCCGGGGCGGCCCGATCCAGCCGAGGCGCTGAGTCACAGGGCCCGCCATCCCCGCCAAGGCCGCTGGGTAGGCATTACATGTCCCTTCCTTCGCACTGCAGTCGTCGTTGGGGCGTTTGGTCCGTGGAACTCAGAGAAGACAAAGACTAACGTGATGCAGCAACGACACGAGAAAAGTCGACTCTCACTTTTCTTCTCCAGTCTCTCTCTCTCTCTCTCTCTCTCTCTCTCTCTCTCTCTCTCTCTCTCTCTCTCTCTCTCTCTCTCTCTCTCTCTCTCTCTTTTTTCTTATCAGGTTACCTAAATCCAATTTGCGGGATGACGGTTGTGCAAAACGTTTTTGACAGCACTGCAAGCAGTAAGACAAGAGCACGCACCTCGGAGGCGGACAAACCTTTTTTTAGCACTTGTTGCCTCGTCGATGGGTGAGCAAATCGGCGCCGTCATGGCCAAACATTGCGGCGGGCCGTCGCTTCCGGTGGCGCACTGCGCGCTGATTGGCGGACGATGGAGACACAGTGGGCCAGAGGACCGGCGGACGCGGAACGGCGTGGCGTTTGACCTATCGGCAGAAGCGGCGTTACTTGGAGTTTCTCTGATGAAGCACTTCTAGGAAATATGTGCAAACCGGCTGTTTTCTTCTCGGGCTCTGCCCACCTTGGAACTCTTGCAAAGCGTAACCTTTTTCAACCTTATAATCGTGCAATCGAGCCAAGAGTGATTACAAAGTTGCGATGTTAATATTTTGACGATTCACCATTTGACCATCTTGTAGCCCAAACATCTTTATTAAGGCGTCTGTGACGGTGGCTTGACGTCGCAGTCGGTCCGCGATGCAGGCTTGCCTCTGCATTTAGCATTCTAAGGCGCTGCTGATATTGCGACCTCCGCGCCACTGAGGTCAGCAACATTTCTTCCCCTCGTGCGACCATGAGGGGTGACACCCAGGAACGAACCGGTAAGGCCCTGTGTGGGTCAGGCTCACGCGTCCCCTCCGATCCACACGATTCTTTGAGGCTCTCGAGCCTTTGTCATCTCGGCCAGTCCTTCCTGGACCAGCTCCCGATACACAGTGGGCCAGGAGACCGGCGCTTGCGGCTCAGACTCTGGACGCGTCCGGGCTTTGGACCTCCCCTACAGTGGCCCAGTGTGCGGTAGCCTCTGCTGCCCTACAATGGTGGACCCAAGCAGCCTCTGATCCAGGCACTTTGCTGTGATGTTGCTGCACTTGTTTTTCACAGAGTACGGAGCGGGCGCGTTCACCCAGCATGGAAATAGGACACAGCGGGACTTCTAATCCGTGTGTGGGGCTAGGCGCGGCTAGGGGAGCCTCAAAGGGAGTAACACGGCGCACACCACAATGCGTGTCAACAAAGAGCAGCAGATGGCTTGTTTTGGCCCCTGTATAAAGGAATCCCACTTCAAAAGCAGAAAGACGAAATGAAAGTAAAAAACTCATTGGTAAACGGTAACCGCACCTTCTGCACACCCCAAGTCCATCGCCAGTTTTCAACCACAGTGGACTCTCCCCCAGCAAGGCTGCACCTCATTATGCAGGCTGACGCGCGGCGTGTTTTTACGACAGTTTCGAATTCAAATCCAAGACATTTTCTGTGCGGGTCAATTTATCTGTCCCGTGCGAGCAGATCTGCTGCCGTGGGGCCGCGCGGTGAATGGAATGATGGCCCACGCAGGTCCCCTCTAGCGGCGCTCTAGTGTCCGACCTTGCGAGGACAGGCTGGGCTCGGCGCCTGGACAGAGGCCCTTGGCTGGGGCCCTTGGCTGGGCGAGGCGATTCCAATCTGCGAGAAGCCCTCGAGCTTCTCAATCGGATCAGGCCCATTTTTCAGAAAGAGCAAAAGAAGAAGGAAAAAAAAAACACGACGAATCCATAAGGCGTTTGTCGCGTATTTCCCGACTTAAGCACATCAATTGTTGAAAAAAAAAAAAAACCGCGAAAAAGATATGATGATGAGTATTTGTTGATGTTTGTAACGCACCTGTCTCTCTGATCCGCAGGTGAGTTTCTGTGCCGGAGTCAACTGGCGAACGGGGTGGTGAGTCCTTATCAATATGCATGCCCTCGGGCCGGGCGAGTAAGTTATCAGCAGCTTCCTGGAAGAGCCCTGAGGTGCCTTGAGGTGCCCTGAGGCGCCGGGTCCCAGCTCGGCGCCCGAAAACATCAAAGGCCTCGTCAAGCCGGGCCTAATAGAGACGCCTGCCGTACATTAGTGAAGGCTCCTATTTTCGGCCTCCCTGTTTGGCAGTCGCGCAAAAGTTGGGTTCAACTCTCGGCGAATGCGAAGCAGGCATACATAGACGGACTTGGGCGTACATGTATGCTGTGGCTGGCGACGTCGGCTGTCACCAACGCGTTTACAGAACTACAGTCCTCAAAGACCCTCAGGTCAGACACATGCTTGTATGAGAGGACTGCCTTAAGGTGCCCTGAGGTCGTCTATTCGTGCCCGCCTGATGGTTCCTATTCCTGTCTGAGTCCCGTCCCGAGGGCATAGTCCACAGCCATGTACGCGGAAACAGTTCACCTGGCCCACTGTGCGCTGCGCCCATGGCCACCATTGTCTCCCAGGCGTTTGGTGTGCTGGCCGTGGGACCCGGACCGGTTTCGGCTGTTCGCACCTCCACGACGCGCTGGTCTGGCGGTGCGGTGCCGCTGCCTCCGACCTCGGATTCGATTCGAATCAATCGCGCGTTTTCCCGCGCGCGATCGAACCTCGGAGCGGCACTTGGCCGTCGCGACGTGGCCTGCCTGCCGAACGTGGCGGTGCGTCGGAAAGGGGGAGGGGGGGGGACGCCGGTGAGGGCCGCCTGGCGAGGGCGTCCGCGGCGAAAGGGGCAAAGATGGGCGGGCTCGCCGCTAGACTCCGCCGGCTGCAATTTGCGGTTTGGCGCTAACTTGGTCCGAGATTCAAATTTGCCCCGCATAGAAATGGCCTTGTTGAGTATCAATGGGAGAGTCCGCTGCGTGTGAACTGGCAGGGCGGCGCGGCGCGGCCGCGGCAGGTGGCGGTCGAAGCCACCGCGCAGCACGCCAAGAGGGCTGCGGCGAGATTAGAAGAGGACGCCGCCGCAGGCGGTGTCGCTCTGTCTCTCTCGCACCCCTTGGCAACGCCGCGCGAACGCGAGAGGGACAGGGCGTGCCAAGCTCGGGACTAGCCTGCAGTGGTACCACCCCCGAACGCTAAAGGCCCACGCGAAAATATTCATGAACCCCGCGGGAAATCCGCGGCGCGTATCGCCCGCAGTCTTCTCGGCGGCGTTTTTACAACAAGAAACATGGAGCGCGTCGCCGGCGCCTCTCTCGTGACTCGGCCTCGGACGGACCCAGCGCACTCGCATAGGACGGGCCGACGCTGCTCTGGCAAGGAGATCGCACGGGGACGACACTGTTTTGCCGACTGGAAAATCGTCACGACTTGGACATAACCAGCAAAGGCTGGCAGGGAAAGCCTGGAACGGGGCAGCAGGTGCGAGGGGACCTCCACACGCCTGGCTTCGCGCCTTGCGCCCCGCCGCCGAAGCTATCGCACGGCGATATCGGCTTTAAGCTGCCCGTCCGGCCCGCCGCACAGTGGGCCCGAAGACCGGCGCAGGCCGCCTAAACTCTAGACGCGTTTTGAGCTCAAGAGTCGCTAAATGGAACTCGAACCGAACGTTGTGATCCTACCAATGGATTGCTCTCGAGGAATCCATTAGTGGGGTCGCACGTTCGGTTCGAGTACCGTTTAGCGACTCTTGAGCTCAAAACACGTCACGAGTTTCGGCCGCCGGCGCCGGTCATCGGGCCCACTGTGCGCCGCGCCGCCAGCCTTCCAGACCCATCATCTGTGCCCCAGTGCTCTCCAGTCGGCGCGCCAAGGACGCGGCCGGCCTGCCGCTCTGCGTGGCGAGAAAGGAGGCCTCATTCCCAACAGGGTGTGCTTTCGTTCGCTCTGCCTCTCTCGCACTCGCGGGGCGCTCCCTAGGGGTGCGAGGAGGGCAGGGCTGCAGACTTCTTTCCAGCCGCGCGCGGTCTGCGGAGGCGTTAGGCCGACTCCGACATTTTTATCCATCGATTCTGTGCGGGCAAAGAGTGATGACGCGTGTCCGCTTCGTTTAGCGTCCCAAAAGCCGAGGGCCGAAAGCCATAAGCCCTACACCGTGCGCGCTGCCTACTGGGCACGTCGCCGCGGCAGCGCGGCACAGTGGGCCGCCGATAACTCGATTCGCCTTCTCCGCAGACTGATTCCGAGAGTCATTCTCAGTCTCTCTCGCACATTCATAACGGACGCCCCGCGGGTGCGAGAGAGACAGAGCGACGAAAGCACGCCGTTTGGAATTTAGTCTCCAGCTCCGCCAATTCGGCTTTCTCTGCATTAGTTTGACGCGCTGCTGCTGCTGCTTCAGGTGAAATCTTGATGGCCGCGGACGGCTTGCTGCTCCGCCAGATTGGAACGGCCGGGCGGTCGGTGCGAAATTATTCACAATGCAAACCGCGTCGCTGTCAGGGGAAAATCGGGGCACAGATGCGCCGCAACCTTAACCTTCCCCCCTCACCCTTCTTCCAACCGAGAAGCTCTCGATGGGCGCGGCGCCCGCATAAACCGATAACGTGCCTCCATAACATTACCACCCAATTCCAGTCGCACAACTGGGCGTTCTTCCCAGGCAACTCCCAATAGCGATCGAACGCTATTTGCCGGTATTCGCTTTTTTCCCCCCCAGCCCAGCTTTATTTGGTTTACCTTTTCCCCCCGGAAAGGTGTTGATTGCATCGCCGCCTTTGCGACCTCGCCAGCATCACGCCCTTGGTCGCCTTAAAACTGACGCGTGTGTTCCACTTTGCACGACGACGCGGTGATGTGACGCGTCCCTCGTTCCCGCCTTTCCCCTTTTTTTCCAGTGTGCTGGTGTCGTCCCCAATCTCCTTCCGCCTGCTTTTAGTGTAACCTTTTCTGGCGCTCATCACGCTGGTTGCAGACGCATCAATCGCCGCCCCCCCCTCCCCCCATTCCCCTTCGCGTGCCGCGCCGCCTCTCTGCCAAGGTTGCGGCCCTTTTCCCCGCGGCTTGCCCGCGGTGCTCTCCTTACCGCCCCCTCCCCCCCTCCCCCCTCCAGCGGCGCGGCGCCGCGGGCTCTGCATCGGGGCGACGCTCTATGCCATTCCGTCCGCGCTGGCGCCGCCGCTCCCACGACCGCGGCCCGCCGGCCGCATGGCCAGCCGCAGCACAGTGGGCCAGAAGACCGGCGCAGGCGCGGCCAATATACTCTAGACGCGTTTCGAGCTTCGCAGTCGCTAAACAGGACTCGAACCGAACGTGTAACCCCACCAACGGACTGCTCTCCGAACGAGGAATCCATTGGTGGGGTCACACGTTTGCTCTGAGTCCCACTTAGCGACTATGGAGCTAAAACCGCGTCGAAAGTTTTGACCAACTCCACAGGTCTTCTGGCCGATCGTGCTTCGGCCAGCCAGCCGCGATGCTAAATGCCGTCTTCTAGGAATCCTTGTAATACATACACTTCATAAAACCGGCGCGCAAATTATTTAGCACTTATTTTTGTTTAAATAGTTTCACCAAATAAAAGAAAACATTCTTGCAAAACTTGTCCTATTTTATTTATGTTTCTGGTCAATTTTTCTAGGATCCCGTATAGTCCTACATAAAATAGACAACAAAAATCAAATACGAGATACATTGTCCGGAAGCCTAAGAGAGAACCCTTACCGGACGTAACGGGCAGGAAGGGACGCCTGTCGGAGATTCTTTGTTTGTTCTGGCTCGGTGCCTCCCCTGAGGGGCGGCTGGCCGGGGCTGGCCGGGGCCGGGCCAGCCAGCTAGCAGGGCGGGGCCGGCGGGGGCTTCGAGTCCACATGCCGCAATTTGTATTTATTGCCTCACCCCCGCCCCCGTTGCCACCGGTTCCACCCCCTTTACGCCTCGGGCCGCCTCGCTCGGGCTCGGCAGGACGCTCCACCCTTTCTTTCCTCTCCAACCCCGGCATCACCCTCGATTCCCCCCCCCCCCCTTGGTAATGAGTGCCCGCGCCGTAAATTCAAACTGGCCGCAGTGCAGGCGCCGCGGGGCGAAGCCAGGGCGAGGCAAGGGCCTGTCCTTGGCCTTCCCGAGGTAGGCAGCACCGCGCCTCCTTCTTCTTCTTCTTCTTCTTCTTCTTCTTCTTCTTCTTCTCCTCCTTCAACTTGTTCTCCTCATTCGCCTGACGTGTAGCGTCTTCTCCAGTTGATCCTTTTTGTCGGTAGGCCCCCGCTTGGCGCCGCACAGTGGGCCAGAAGAGCGCGCAGGCGGCCGAAACTCTGGACGCGTTTTGAGCTCCAGAGTCGCTAAATGGGACCTCGTGTGACCACACCAATAGATTCCTCGTTTGGAGAGCAATCCATAGGTGGGGGTCACACGTTCGATTCGGGTCCCATTCAGCGACTATGGAGCTCAAAACGCGTCTAGAATTTTGTCCGTCTCGACGGTCTTCTGATCCACTGTGCGCCGACGCCCCTTCTTGCGGCTAATGTGTTTCTGGCCATTGGGCCCCGGAGACACGGGCGGGCGAGCGGCACAAGGCGCCAACAACGACCCGCCCACGCGCGCGCAGGCAGCCCAGGCACGTGTCTGCAAATGATATGCCAGCGTGTCGCAAAGCCGCGCCGGGGACAACAATGATAATAAAGCATCGACTGTTGTTGGTTGGAGAAGACGAGGCAAGAGTCGTTACAAACCACTGGGAAAATAAAATAAAAGGGACAATTTTTTCACAGCAGAACGGCGCCCTCTCGATCGTTGCAAAAAAAAAAAAAAAAAAAAAAAAGTTTAAAAAAATAATTTTTTATCATGTTTTAAAATAGGTCTTTAATTACGCTAAATTACATCGCTTTGAGCAGCAGGTAAATTATTTCAAATCTTTCAAAACCTGCGTGCATGACAGTCCCGTGGACGACGCAATCGCAGACGCGCAACCGAGTCTCGCCGGTTTGTTTATTTCAAGTCAAGACGCGGCAGCACCAAATGGTATGGTGGCAACAAGTGTGACTCCGCGCTGCCGGATGAACGAGTCTCGCCGAACCCGTCCTCCTACAACAACCACCGCGGTGCGCGCTACCGGCCGTCTGTGGCTGCGGCCGTGCCTTCCACCCGTCTGGCCCACTGCGAGCGGCGCCCTGTCTCGCCAGCCCAGCGGGGCCGCCGCACTCGCTGGGTCAAGCGGCGCATCGTGGCGCCGCGGTGCATTCCTCCCCCCTCCCCCTTCCCCACAGTGTGCGGAGTCTCCCGCAAAAAGAGCAACGCTGTCCCACACCGCGAGGCCCCCGCGGCCGCGCCGTCCGCCTGTCTGTCTGTCTGTCTGTCTGTCTATCTGCGCGTCGTGCGCCCAGCTCCTTCATTCACAGTCGTCATAAGGCCAACACCTCTGAGTGTGCAGTGCGTCTCTATAGAAAGGCTATGGGCCGCCGTTACTCGATTACGTCACTGTGTCCCTATGGGCGACAATAATTTCAGACCCCCACGCGTGCGAGAGAAACACGGCGAGCAGGCGACGAAGGGAACTGTTTGCAATCATCAGACTAGGCCGCGGGGGCGTCGGAAAGCGTCCGAATTAATGGGTTCGCGGCGGCCGGGCCTCGCACTTTGGGGCGCTTTTTGGCATGCAAATCAGAGCTCCCCGGGGAAATGGCATCTCAGCTGCCATCATCAGACAGCGGGGAGCGTGAAGGATAGCCGCGGCCGCGACGAGCTCGGGTCGACGCACAGTGGGCCGGTGGAGGCGGCCGGAATACCGGACGCGTTTTGAGCTCCAGAGTCGGTAAATGGGACTCGAAGCGAACGTGTGACCCTGCCAATGGATTGCTCTCCGAACGAGCAATCCATTGGTGGGGTCACACGTTCGGTTCGAGTCCCATTTACCGACTCTGGAGCTCAAACCGTGTCTTAAGTTTCGGCCGCCGGCACCGGTCGCCAGGCCCACTGCGCGGCGGGCGGCGGGCACGCGACGGCCGATGATCTGTCACAGTGGAAGACGGGCGGCAGGGGCGGGAAGGGGGCGGCGAGAAGGGGGAGGTGGGAGGGAGGGGGGCAGCCTGCAGCACCCATTCATCTAGAAGACGCTGCACCGCCTGCCACCAATGTTGCGCTGTACTATTAGCTGCACGACAAAATGACGGACGATATTTCATTGGCCAACAACGGTAATGCTTATTGGCTGTTTTTAGCAGATGATACCTTCACACCTCACATTTCATTTCAACATACTTAAAACTACTATACACATGAAGGTGTCAGCATGCTTTTACTCTCGAGTCCAGAAACCAAGCGCGTATCCTAACAATATAATAGGGGCTGGCGGCCGGGGCGGGCTGGTGCATCTGGCTGGCAATGAGGCGCAGCCTGCGCGGAATCCGACAATGCCTCCCCCGTCCAGCGCCAGCGGCACCGGGCGTAAACAATGGCACCCCCTCCTCGCGCCTGCGCGGAAAATTGACAATCCCTCCCCGCCTGCCACGTCACAAAGGGTGACTCGGGCGGGCCTCGGCTCTGCTCAGCTCGTGCCGACCTCGGCGCCAGCTCGGCCTCGTTCGGACGATAGCGATGCAGCGCGGCACTGCTATAATAAACACACGACAATACCAAACGAATATCATCGAAAGAAAACCAAACGAGTATCATCTGCTTTCATTAACGTTCGTTGAATGAGATTTTTTTTTTTTTTTGTCGAATTTTTTTTCGTAATGTGGAGAAAATCTCAACCGCGATGGGATGGTGAGGCCATTCTTTCACCGTACGACATGTTGGCGTTGGAGTGAGTGGCAGCGGTTTGCAGGCTCTGCAGCGCCAAGGCACTGACTGACTGCGCGACGCGGCGCCGCGCTTCCTCGCCACAGCGCGCTGCGGCTCTCTCGCACTCGTGGGGCGTCCCGTCCCGGAGCGAGAGAGACAGAGGAGTCAGCCAGTCAAGTTCACTTCCCTTTTTTCCACTTTTCTTTCTTTTTATCATCTATAATTTGGCCGCACTTTAACTAAAAATTTTAGTTATTTTTACCAGCCGTGGGTTCCGATAGCACTATAAGGTTAACCAGAATTCCGGTAATTTTTACCAGACGGACGCTTACTATGCAGTGTGGTATTTGTTTCAAGAATTCTAGATGGTTCCTATTTTACGACACATTCTGGTAAATGGCACTAAAATTCTGGTTGCTCCAACTAAACTTTTTTTTATTTCGGTGGCAGGGGGGAACGGTTTGTCAGCGTCACAACTAGCCGCCGTGTCCGCTCGTACGGCTAGCTGTCCTTCCGAACAGTGGCGCTCCGTCTCTCTCTCTCTCTCTCTCTCTCTCTCTCTCTCTCTCTCTCTCTCTCTCTCTCTCTCTCCTAGGGGAGTGGCCCACGAGTGGGACGGAGCGACTCTGATCGGAATCAGCCTGCAGGAGGCGCGGACGCGGACCTCCACAGCGCGTCGCGGCCCCGCGCCCCCGCGCCCCGCGACATGTGTCACGGCGAGACTTATGAAAAAGTTGTCCACCCAGCCGAACGTGCCCCGGGGATCTCATATTACCTTTTCAAGAGGCGCCGTGGAGATGGGATAAGGGGAAAGGGCGGGGAGGGAGGGGGGCACCCATGGGCGTTTTCGCTCTCAAGGCACGCATGCCCATCGTTGTTTGCTTAGCGGGACCTAATCACTGATTATGTAGATATTTCCACACGTCACTGCGCATGTCGATTTCTGTTGGCGTTGAAGGCACCTGCCTAAATTTGGCAGGAGCCGTTTTGTTTTCTGACGGCTACAAATTGTGTTCATTAGTCAAACGTCGCGGTCTCGCTGCGAGTTGAACTCGTCGCGGCAAGGCAAGGCGTCTAAATTTTCCGCGCAGATGGTCGAGCGAAAATAGCGAAGCACGTGCCGGGCGAGCCCCAGCAACGCGCCGGAGCGGAGAGACAACCCTGTGCACCGTCGAACACAAATGAGAGCCTCTTCCCTCGGCATGGACGCCGATACCGCTCGGTCTGACTTCGCTCGGCATTTCGCAAGGCACGCCGCGCCGCGCCGCGCCGCGCTGGCGGGCAGGGTATTAGGGGCACGCAGCGTCGTGAAGCACCGAGGAGCACTGGGAATAATGGGCAAAACCTTGACTTCACTGCAAAGTTGACCCGCGGCGAGACGTGGCGTGACGGCGCGGTGGGACGTCGCACTGCGAGAGCCGATTCCGAGAGTCTGTCTCTCTCGCACCCCCGGGGCGTCGTTGCGGGTGCGAGAGAGACAGCGGGGCGACAACCGCAGTGTGGTATCAGCGTGCCCCCGGTCAACCACCCCCTCCACCTTCTCGGTCGTCGCTTCTGCCCAGCAAGTCGAGTAAATCGAGCAAGCACGGTGGGCCAGAGGACAGGCGCAGGCGACCGAAACTCTAGACGCGTTTTCAGCTCCAGAGTCGCTAATTGGGACTCGAACCGGACGGGTGACCCCACCCATGGACTCCTCGTCCGTAGAGCAATCCATGGGGTCACACCCGCTCGGTTCGAGTTTCACTAAGCGACTATGGAGCTCAACACGCGCGTCTAGAGTTTCGGCCGCATCCATCGGTCTTCTGGACCACTGTGTAGCGCCCGTTTAACTGTCCTGCGCTGAGTGAAGGCTGGCCGCGGAGCCGAGAGCTACTGTCTCCCGAGACAAGTGCCGCTGTCTTTGAAGAGTGCCTCGTCCCAGGGCGCCGGAAAAAAAGGGGACAAGTTGGTTCGGATATTGTTTCGTCTCGCCGTCGAAGTCGTCGTCGTTGCACGCCTGGCTCCATCCAAAAAGTTTCCTCTCGCTTTCCGCCCCTGTTGCGCTTGCAACGTCAGTCGCTCTGTCCCCCTCGCACTCGCAGGGCGCCTCGCAGGGGTGCGGGAGAGAGAGAGAGAGAGAGAGAGAGAGAGAGAGAGAGAGAGAGAGAGAGAGAGAGAGAGAGAGAGAGAGAGAGAGAGAGAGAGAGAGAGAGAGAGAGAGAGAGAGAGAGAGAGAGAGAGAGAGAGAGAGAGAGAGAGAGAGAGAGAGAGCCGATGGGTACCCGCCGTGGCCGGAGGGCCTGCAGGCGGGGGCGGCGCGGTGCGGCGAGCTGGGTGGCACGGCTGACCCGGGTCTCGCAAGCAGGCCCCGCGTCTCATCGCAGCGTCCCCTGTGGTTATGTCAGAGTTGGCCTACGGGAACGGGCGAGGGGAGGGGGGGGAGGTCCTCCTCGAGGGAGAAGGGGGGGCAGGGGCCGCGGCGGCTGGGAAGATGCGCGCCGGCCGGCACACCATGCGGCGCCGCGGTGCGCCGCGGTGCGCGGTGACGGCGACCTCTGCCCACTTGTTGATTGGGTGGCGTGTCACCGTCTTGGCGCTACTACTGCCGGCGGCCGTGGCGCAGCGGCGCAGCGCACAGTGGGCCAGAAGACCGGCTAAACTCTAGACGGGTTTTGAGCTCCAGAGTCGCTAAATGGGACTCGAACGGAACGTGTGAACCCACCGATGAACTAGTCTCCGAACGAGGCATCCATTGCTGGGGTGAAACGTTCGGTTCGAGTCCCATTTAGCGACTCTGGAGCTCAAAAGCCGTCTATGGAGTTTTAGCAACCTTCATCGGTCTTCTGGCCCCGTGTGCAGCGCCCCGGGGGCGAGGCACCGCTCCGCCCGGAGAGTTACGGCGCGGTCGTCATTCCTTCCGAGAAGAGAAGATCAAGGAAAACGACAGCGCTTCGTTTATATGGCGAGGCTCACCGCGAACCGCAATGAGCAGCTGACCGGATTCCGTCGTCGTGGAGACAAGACATCCGGGGCCGGGCGGCGCTAGGCGGCGCGACGACGGCGCCTCCAGAGTGTCTGCAGTTTGATATACCGAACTTTATCGCACTGTCATCTCTCTCGCACTCATGGGGTGTCCTGTAGAGGTGCGAGAGAGACAGAGCGATGCGGGCCAGGGAATGGAGGTGCCGTGCAGGCGCCTCGGCCTGCCGCTTCTTCCTCGTTCCAGGCATTCCCTGGCCGGGCCGGGCCGGGCCGACCCCGCCGGCCGCACGGACACGGTAATGCCGGTGCATGGCGGTATGAACTGGGCCGTGCGGCGCCTCTGGATTGCAGGTCCGCGACGTGCCGGACCATCACATCGCTCTGTCTCTCTCGCACCCCGACGCCCCGTGAGTGCGAGAGGGACAGACATGCAGGGCAGCAGTAGGACCCCGGCGGTGGTTTGGCCGCCACGTGGGGCCGCGAGTGGACCAGGCCACCGTCACGCGCCGCGGCGCCGTGTGGCAAGGAGGTCCAGCTCGCCCTGTCTCTGGGCGTCCCGTCGGGTGCGAGAGAGACAGAGGCAGCCTCCGCGAGTCTCGCTCTGAATCCAACCGCGCACATAGCAGCAGCCGCGCCATTCCGAAGACTCGTCGCTCTGTCTCTCTCGCACCCATACGGCGCGCCCCATGTGTGCGAGAGAGAAAGAGCGGGCCGCACGGCAGCGCCATGATAAACGCGTGCGGTGGCGTTAATTGCCAGCGATGCGTCCCAGCTTGAGCGGCTTGCGGGCTCGAGTCGGCCGCACGCACCGCCACTGCAAACCAGCCTCTCTATTTCGTGCTTTTCAAAGCAGCAGCTGCCACCGAAACGCGAGTTCCGCAAAATTAATTTATCGGGGAAATTGTATAAATTAACCCAACACTTATCAGTTTGGAAACTCAAAATTATTTTTTTTTAACAGTAAACGTTACTAATTGAGTTGATTTTAAGCTTCCACGATAAGAGAAAGTCTGAGGTTTGTGACAATGAGCAAGAGCATGAAGCCAATAGTCGGTCCGAATAAAACTAAAAATAATATCTGCAAATTCTGTTTATTTTTTTTAAGTGTAACTAACAAAATCAAATTTTGGCAGTGATCGCGTCGTCCGCCTCGTGGCCGCAGCGAAATGACGGCGACGGCGACATCCCCCCCCCCCTGCCGTTTGCACGCACCGCGCGGCACGCATGCAAGCCGTTCTTCAGGCGCGTGCGGAAATGCCTGTGCACCGTGAGTTGGTTTAGGCGGGGCCGTCCGGGCCACAACCCGGCCGTCTGCCGCCTGCCTACCCAGCCCCGGGCCTCGCTTGATTTATTCTGAAGATTCTCCCTCCTTGCGCAAGCTGTGTCGCGCCTCTAAGCCCCCCTCTCCCCCTCCCCCAGCATCTCCCTCTCTCTCTCTCCTCTCTCTTCCCGGGCGGGTCGCCCGCGCGCGTCCCTCAGCACCAACAGGACCCTGGGCGCAGTGGGCACGGCGCGAATTTCCGCACCGAAGACACGTTTGTCCGGTCGGCGGCTTTGTATGAGTGTGTGTGTGCGTGTGCGTGCGGTGGGGGCGGCCGGTCACTCAGCGTGACGTCACGGTGCCCCGCTCACCCAGTGCCGCCCAGGCCGTCTCCTCGGGACCGGACCGGCACTACCAGTGCCCGTCTCCTGGCCTGGCAGCCGCGCAGCCGGCCAGCGCGGATTCGTGATTCGTCACCGCCGGAGAGGAGAATGAGTCGTTCGGAGCATCCGTGCGTGACGGGACTCCCGCAGCAGAGTTGGCTGGCGAGCCACAATGGGAAGCAGCAGCCCCTGCCGCGGTCCATCGACCACCCCGGTTTCCTGGTCCACGCACAGCAGACAGACAGACAGACAGACAGAAAGAAAGACGGACAGACAGACACCCTCCCTCTCTCTCTCTTTCTCTCTCTCTCACCCACGCACAGATTTTACAGTCATAACCAATTAAGCAACTGTCTTACAAAAACAAGGTCATTTGCTTACGTGAAAGAACCAACCTACTATTATACCCTCCTTTCGTCAACAATCGTTGTCGATCCAAAGACCAATTTTTTTCCCCCCCACTGTACGAAGTAAATTTCCAGCCGCTTGCCATAATGCCGAAACGTCCCTCCCCTCCGGCCGCGTCATGACCTGCATGGCCATGGCCATAGCCACGCCATGGGACGGCCGCCTCCGCCGGAAACGGCTACCTCCCCGACTTGGCAATCTGGGCCAAACGGGCGAACGGCAGCACGGCGCCGCCTCCAGATATGTATACAGCGTCACCGCCGCCGTGTTGAGCGAAATGGCACAACTTGCGATGAGCATTGGGCGCCGGAAAGGACCGCAGGGCCATTCCGGAACAGTAGTGCGGCTCTCGGCGGGGGCCGCTCCGTCCCTCTCGCACCCCTTCGGGACGCCCCTTGAGTGCGAGAGAGACGGAGCGACGCCGTTCGGCCTGCAGCCCGTGTGCAATCAGCGGGGCTCGGCGAGGACGACGACGGCCTGCTGCTGATTGGGTCCGAGACGGCACACGGCCTCCGGGACCGCGCCACGCGCCCCGCCTGCACTCGGAGAGTCTCGTACTCAAGATGCTCCATGTGAAAATTCTCTACACTCTAAATGTTCTACGGTGAAATCTATTTGTAATACCATAAAAGCTCATTGTACCCTATGGTTCTAGCTGCGCTAACATAGTACGAATCAGCTTTGTCATAAGATACGATGAATTCTCACCGTAGAAGAACACTCTCCATACTTGACAAATAGACAATCATACCAGCTAATTTCCTCATAAAAAAAATTCAGTATACACACAAAATTGAAAGGAAGTATTATTTCCACAAGTAAAGGCAGTAATGTTGGAAAGGCATAATCCACATTTTACCGCCTTTGGAAAGGAGATATAGTTTGTCGTGCCTTATAAAGGCGGTACAAAATGAAGTCTGGAGAAATAATAATGTTGAGGTCTTAAATGGCAGTAATAATTTATACCACCAATGCAGATTAAAAAATATTTTTTATTGTCATTCCGGAAGACAAATCTCAATACCACCAGAACATAGAAAGCAACAATCTTAGTTAAACTAACCACCACTTACCTGTAGTGTATTGATATGTGATGCTGTGTTGAGTCCATGAAACGAAGAAGAGGAACGGCTGATCCCCACACGCAGACATGAATGACTTTTAAAATCAGTATATTTTGGTCAACACCACATTTTATTTATGTAAATGTGTAATACCATTATTCTTGAAATAGGTAGACATCCAGATTAGACAATATGTTCAATATGATCAATATGTTCTTGCAGCTATGAAACACTATTTCACTTCTGTCCACTGTGATGGTTTTCCAATGCTAAGGGAGGTTAGTCGGCACGCATTGCTAGGTTGAGATATTTTAGGCACTACGAGGCGTCAACCAATGCAACACACTTCCGCGTTCCCCTTGGTTCGTGGTTTCACTGTTATTTTGTAGTTCGAAACCGGTCATAAAAGTTTTGAAACTTTGAAACGAACATGAAATGAAGCAGAAAATGAAGCAGAAAACAAACAACAAAAAAGCACACAAATAAACAATCAGGAGTGCCAACATATGTAAACGAACAGAACAGGCCGAACGGGGCTGGAACAGGCAGACGGCTCGACACTATCATTGTCATGTTGGCAGTACGAATTGTTCTTCTTTGCGCTTTTTGTTGTTGCCGTAAACTAGAGACTCTCGTTGTTGGCATCGAAATTTTTTTAGTGCGACTTTTGTGTATCGCCGGCAGGATTTTGTGAATGGCAATAAACGCAATTGTATCGCAAAAGAAAAAAAAAAAAAAACTCACGTACTGCCCCAGGATTTAGAGTGCTGTCTCCACAGCCGAGGAGCACTCCGGCCGTCCCACCCCGACCCACACGAGAAGGTTTTTGACAATGTGGTGACGCGGAGGTGCGCTCTCAAAGGGGCGGGCCGCGGGAGCAGCTTTACTGGGGCAAAGGGTGGACCACGACACAGTAAGGATTTGCCTCTCCGCGCGCGGGGGACTCGGGCTCAGGCTGGCTGAGCGCGCTAATAGTGTGCGCCCGTCTGAGTGTGTTCTCAATCCCGCCACCGAGTTCCAGTCTGAACGTGTGCACGGAGTGGCACGTCGCCGCAGCAGCGCGTCCTCATAATTTCTTCCCACTCCGCGCTCCACTCCTCGCTGCGCGCCGCCCCGAATGGAGGTGTCGACGCCACCCGACGTCGTGCAGTCAAGCAAAAGTGTTTCATTAAGCGGCTCTTTGCTCCACGACGGAGCCAAGCTTCCGCCGGCGACGGCACCCATGTCTACCGGGGGAGCTTAGCCGGGCCACCCAGGCCACCCTGCAAAGCTGCTCTTGGCACTGATTAACTTTTTGACTTGCCTGCACAGTGACTTTCTTAAAAAAAAAGTATCAACTTCGATTTTAGTTTATTTTATTATATATTTTATTTAGCCCTTTGCTTCTTCTTTTGCCCTTTTTGAAGCATTATCCACTAAAACAAGAACATTGGCAAAATGATCTATATTCAGAATACCTCACTTGGTCTAAACCGTGGTGATTTCCAAGTGATACAATAGCACACTTTGCATAACGCACTTACCGGGCAAAGCACTGTTTACAGCTTCCGAGATTGAAGCGCCCTATGAAACATGGGAGTTATTGCTCCCGGGCAGGACATGGCAGGACGACACGGCAGCAGGACGGTACGCGGAAGGAAAGTGATTGTCTTGTTGCAAGATGATGGCTATTGGAATGCGCTTGTGATGATCCCGTACCCCTCGACAGCGCAACGCCACGCCACGCCACAGCGGCCCCCAACGAAAACAATCGTCCGAAGCTTGTCTGGCTGTGCTGGCGGTGCTGGCTGGCGGTGCTGGCTGGCGATGGGTTGGCCTTGTGACCCCCATATCGAGCAGCAGTGCGGGGCGGCCCCCAAGGCAGTCCTTTGCGGTCCCCCAGTCCCCAGCCCAGTCGTCCTGTCCGGCTGGGATCATCGCGAAAGGCCCCAAGGGCCCCAAGGGGCCGCCTGGACAGAGGGCCATCTGCGTTGGGGACCAACCTGTGGACCTGGCTGTGGGCCAAGTTGCGCTTTCTCATAAGGTTGACGCGTCACAACCCTGGTATTTCCTTTTCTTCATGTATCAAAAAAAACCAACAAAAAAAACATTTTAATTTAATCAACTGCCAACTGAGAGCATTTCATCGTAAACGACCCAAGGTAAAACGTGATGATTTCTTCCCTTGATCACACGACACCGGTCCGCAACAGACCGCCGCGTTTTCATCCCGCTCCCCAACTCGGGAAGCCAATGCTGTCATATTTACATTTCGCACTGGATGAATAACTCGGGGAAAAGTTCCCCCTTTGGCGAAAACTTTTTTAACAGGCATCCCTCCCTCACAACCCGCGGCGCGGCGCAGTCCGGTGATCCGGAAGGCGAGTCGGGGGGCTTTGGTCGGGCAGGCCAGGGGCAGGCTGGCTGGCAGGCTCCCTCGGCAACCACGAGCATCGCACACCGTCCCGCTGGCCCCGCTGCCCATTCCCCAGGAGTTGCCATTCCGTCAATTTCCGCCTGTTGCTGCTCTGGGCCACTGTGCCGCGGCCCGGCCTTTGACCGAAGGTGCGGTGCTACGCAGCAGAGTCTTGGAGCTCGGAACTAGGCCTGTGTGTGGCGCGGAGCTAACGGCGGGCTGGCAGCACCGGCTTCATTACGGCTGCTCGCTGCATCGCGTGGATGGCGGTGAGGCGCGGGACAGGCGAGGCAGAAGGAGATAGGGTGCGGCACTGCTTTAAAGCGTCCGCCATTTGCCGGGCGAAAAATGAGCGAGCCGTCCGAAGTTGAGGCGATGCGCCATCCTTCTCACTTATCTCCGGGCGGCGTCCGACCGTCTCGCGCTTCCGCGCCGCTCTGTCTCTCTCGCACTCGTGCCGTAGGGGTGCGAGCGGAGAGACCAGGTGACGAGAGCACCATTCGGAGAAAGTGCATCTCAGCCTGCGTCGCCACGCAGAGGCCAGCGCGACTAAACGAGCCCAATCTTGGGGGTGAGTCGGTGATGAAAAATGCAGAGTGGCAAATACAAATCTTGACAGTCATGTCACACCCCGGCTTCCATTTTAATTGAAATAACTGCTCCGAAGATGACTCAAAGTAAAATGTCAGCTCTATCAGGGCGCCCCCCCCTTCTCTTACAGTGTTCTTATCTTCACCACACCCCTATGCCACCCCTTATGATTGCCAAAAGTTCCGTATTTAGACCCCGGTTAGTCCGAAAAAACACCTTCTGGCTTCGGACGTTCCGTTTTTGGAACCGGGGCAGTCCGCTTCTAGGCCCGGGCAGTCCGCTTCGAACCCGTCACCGGACTCGGGCTGCCCCTCTTTCACCCGCCGGTCTCCGGACTGTCCCGGCACGAGCCCGACAGTCCGAATGGAGCCCGAGAGGGCCCGGACTAGCCCAGGACAAGCCCGTGCGCAGAGGTTCGGACTGCCTTCGGAACTGTCCGACTTCAAAAGTTGGGACTTAGAAATATTTCGAGCACTTACTCGCCCCTACGTTAATCTATAGGGATTCGGAATTTGTGTTAATGAGATAAAATATTCAAAGCTGGAGTAATTTTTCCGTCTATCTGTCTTATAAGCTCATAACAATTGAATGGCAAGTATTCCCCGAATCAAACGGCGGCTCGAGAGGCAAGCAAAGTTTAGAGACAAACACCTTACGGCAAACGAAAGCCAAATTTGAACATTGATATTTTTGGGTGTAGGTCTAGTCAAATAGTACGGCGCATCATGCATGACGAATGCCAAAAAGCGCATCTCGCTATCTTGCATAATGCGCTCGCAAGGCGGCAAACAGAGGGAGCGGGGCGCAGAGCCCTTGAAGAAGGAGGCTCGCCAGTTCGGGGTTCCTCCACGAGGCACGTTAGCTCAGTTGGTAAAGATGTCGCTCCAAGAGTGAAGCCCTACGTTCGACTACGGCTTGCCTGAGGCTTTTTTTTCGGTCGGGCTCATTTCGGATGTCGGACCTGAGCTCTCTGGTTGTTGTTTCGGGCAGTCCGATCGGCGTTCGGACTCATTCCAGAATCTCTCGGTTTTGGGGACATTTCGGTTCTAAACACGGACAGTCCATAGGGCCGCTATCGGACTAGTCCGAAGACAGGGACAAGAAACGGATGTCCGAGGAATCATAAGGGACGGATACGTGGTGCACCTGTCAGGCTGTCTTAACCTAACCTCCATCCGGTGGAGCCGCCTTGCCAATAAAGTGATCACAGCTATTAGCCATGGAAGCCGCTCAACCCACCCCCGCACGCCACTCACCCCCTCCCCCACCGGAATCGGAATGTCCCTCGCCGCAGTCCCGGCCTCGGGCCCAAATGGCTTCATCCCGGCTGTAACCCTTGCGTTATAGCCTCGCGCAGGGTTTACTGCGGGGCGTTCTCCTCACCGCCGAATCCACGACGCCCTCCAGCTGTCCGAACTTGCGAGCCGCAACGGGACATCGTATCGGGAATCCTTGCCTTCGAATCATAAACAGGCGGAGTGTGACGAGAGTACGCGCCGCTCAGTGGGAGGACCGGCGTGGGCGGCCCAAACTCCAGACGTGTTTTGAGCTCCAGAGTCGCTGAATGTGGGACTCGAACCGGACGTGTGATCCCGCCGATGGATTCCTCGCTCGGAGAGGTGGGGTCGCACGTTCGGTTCGAGTCCCATTTACCGGCTCTGGAGCTCAAAACGCGTCTTTGGCCGCCTGCGCCGGTCTTCTGGCCCACTGTGCATGGCCGACGGGGTCGCGCGGAGACGTGTGAAGCGTTCTCCAGCCAATCAACGTGTTGCGCGGTAATTGCCGGCCTCCGTTTTGCACTGTTAGGAAAAAGGTTTCATGGGTTCTTGGGCCAAATGCCAGTTACAAAGCCTCCAGTTAATGATATGCTTGGCAATTGGCAGAGATTCTGGGTGCCAACGCGTATCAGTGTCAGAGGTCTGTTCTGAACGACTGAAAGTGTCGAAATTCGGAACAGCCTAGGACAGCAAAGCAAGTTATAGTGTCGGTCGACGTCACGCCCCGTCGATGTCAAACGTTTTCGCACATCCCTCTCCTCTAGGCCTGCTTGCTTCTTTTATGACGGCCAGGTGTCGCAAGGACCCCCAGGGCGTTCCTGGAGAGGAGGCGCTGGCGGCCGTTGGCTCACCGGGGGAGAGAGAATGGCCGGCGGGTGCGCGTCGTGCGTGCGTGGAGTCGCGGGGAGCCTGGCGTGTGGCGCGGCGTATGGCACGGTGTGGCATCCACTGACCTCTGACGCGGGCCGCGGGGACCCGGCCGCCTGCCTTGCCTTCGCCGCGCGGAGGTCACGTACGGACCCGAGTCTTCCCATCCTGGATCCCCCCCCTCTCTCTCTCTCTCTCTCTCTCTCTCTCTCTCTCTCTCTCTCTCTCTCTCTCTCTCTCTCTCTCTCTCTCTCTCTCTCTCTCTCTCTCTCTCTCTCTCTCTCTCTCTCGCCCTTCAGCGCGCACTTCCCCATCGTTCCCTTCGTCTTTCCCACCCACATGCTTCATAAAACTATTGGCTCGGGAGGTTTTAATCGTGGGACCTGTCGTTTCCGTTTCGCACGGCGCGCCCGCTTCGCCTTCGCGGGGCGTCCACTCATTTGCCTCCGGTTTACGACCAGCGGGCCTCCTTTGGCCGCCGTTTGCGTGTGTCCGCTAATAGGCCGCGCCGTCTCTCTCGCACCCGCACGGGACGCGCCGCGGGTGGGACAGAGATGACGCGACTCTTCGGATTGCGGTGCGAGTGGACCGCGGCGGTGGTGACCTTGCCTACAATATTTGGCGAGAGGGGTGTGTGATTACACGGCGTCGCGCACAGAAAGCGAGGAATGATCGGTGCGTCGCCGGGACCAGACTGACTGCTCCGGCTTTGATCACACCGCGCGCGCTCGCTACCGATGCTGCTAACTCGACCTGATGAGGTTGATTGCCTCGTATGCGCCGCAGTGAAACCGAGTGGAACGGAACGGAAACGAACGGAAACTCTTCCCATTCCTTCTTGCCCCGCGGCACCGCGGTGTGGTCTGACTTTTGACGACCGCAGAGTCCACTCCAGACCGGTGCAGTATTATTTGTTGATGCGACGAGAGGCACCATCCATGCTATCCAGTAGGGCTAGGATGCCGGGGATGCCAGGCAGTTCTGGGTGTAGGCTGATTAGAAGGGGCATTTCCGCTTTACAAGGAAGTTTTACCGCCCTGTGACTCCTCAAGCAGCGTTCCCAAATGGCTAAGGCATCCTTGGCATCCTACCCCTGCTGGATAACATGATCTCCCCCTCTCTCTCCCCCTTCCGCGTGTTCGATAGGGCGGAGATGGTCCCGTGTCCTCCACCCACCTGACTCGGCGTTCGTCGTGCCCCTCTGTTTGGCGTGCCTAGTTAGTTACCGCAACGGCCGCGCCCCCCTGATGCAAGCGCGGCGCCACCGCCGTCCGATGACAGGGCGGCGGGTGACTCTGCGCCTTCTCGGTGTGACGTCAACGACTTCGGGGCGTCCGCGCCTTCGCCTCCGCAAGGGTCATGCGCGGCGATGCTGTAGTGGTGTTTCTTGCCCTAGAAACACCACTCCAGTACCGTGTCCTGTTTCAATTTTTTTTTTTAATTTTTAGAGAAAAAAACTTGCATGCGACTTTTGGAAAATTTAAAAAAAAAAAAAACTAAAAAAAAACTCCATTGTCTTTGCCTAAGTTTTCAAGAGAAACGGTTCAAATTTGATATTTTTTTAAAAAAACGAATCTTTTAAGAAATTCCGGGGTTTTCCACTGTGTTTTTACAGTATCCGTATCGGGAGGGGCAGGGGTGGTGTGGGAGGTTCCGCGCGGTCCACGGCGCGTCCGCCCCGAGGCCATGGTCGCCACAAAGCACATCACACAGCGCCGCCGCCACTCCCCCACCTGAAGGTGGCGGACCGCATCCGCTTGACGCTCGGCCCTCGGCCCTCGGCCCCCGGCCCCGCTCTCGAGTCTTGATTACCTCTTTTTTTTTCGGCACTCGCGTTTTTGCACCCTCATCCCGCACCTTGTGTGTCACTGCGGACCGCCGCTCTGTTGTTGTTTCGGACGAGAGCTCTCCTTCCATCGGACAGAGCGAGCTATTATGTGATTGCGCTTGCATGGGGGGGAAAAAAGGAGCGCGAAATGAAAATGATACTCGCCGTGCGCGTGTCGGGTTTTTTTTTTCCGGAGATGGTTTTCGCGGGTTCGGACAAGGGTGCTGTGGCAAAGGGATGCCGACGGGATGAATGGCTGGCGTACGTTACCAAATTGCGTTACGTTGTGCAGCCATCCGGCGCCGAGAGCGCTTTATGCCCGCCGCGTGCACCTCTGCGCCGCGCGGTCGGGGGTACTCTGCCCTCCCGCTTCCTGCGCACTGTGATGTGCAAATGGCGGCTCTGCCTGGAGCAGTCCGTCCACATACCGCGTAGCAGCGGACGACTTTAGCACGTCTACTGTTACAAAAAAAATAATTGGAAAATTCGCGGAAAATTTTTCACTCTATTCATTCCACTGATGAGTTTTTGAAAGGCATAGCAGAAACAATCCTTTTTGAAAATAGAAGCCTCCGGAAATTCCCGTCGAAGGTTCAAATCGCCGTTTTCCGGAATTTCCCAATTTATTTTTTTAACAGCGGTGACGCGGCTCGTTTGGCATGAAGCGACCGGCACGGCACGCTCGTCGGTTGATATACTGCGCGGTGCACCACGCCGCGACGCGCCCCGCCCCGCCCCGCCCCGCCACGCCCCGCGGTTCAAGGGGGTGGGCACGGCGGCGGCAACATAAGTTGGGCGACTAATGGGACTTCGCACCGCGCGCGCCAGGACGCTACACAAACTCCGGCAGCGGCATCCTCGCACGCCGAAAACGATCGATGCGCACAATCGGCACTGGGTTGTCAGCGCTGTCAGCGAGAGGCGAAAGGCCGTTTATTTATTACGTCAAGCGTTCATTACGCCTAGGGTTGCCGACTAACAGGGTGCCACGTGCCACATACGCGTGGGGTTTATCACCACCCCACTCCCAACGCCATCCCTACACCGACAACGACGCACACACACGGACACTCCCACGCAAAAAAAAAAATAAAATCCAGTAAGGGTCGCAAAAAGCTCGATTGACCTTGACCTCGAACGGAGGTTTTCCCAAGCGGGTTGCTCGTGGAAAAATAAAATACAAAAACAAACAAAACCTCACTTCACCCACACACGACATGTCGGCGGCAGTAAAGGGACTTTATCGCCTCTAAAACGAGGGTGGCTCAGAGCGATAAGTTGGGAAGCCAGAAATGCGGAGAGAAAGAGAAAGAGAGAGAAAGAGAGAGAGAGAGGGAGAGAGAGAGGGAGAGAGAGAGAGAGAGAGAGAGAGAGAGAGAGAGAGAGAGAGAGAGAGAGAGAGAGAGAGAGAGAGAGAGAGAGAGAGAGAGAGAGAAGCGCGCTGTCAGTCCAATCCTTGTCCAATCCTTCGCGCGGTGCCCAACGGCACGGCAGGCGCGGCACCGGCGGTGCAGTGTGGGTGTTATGCAACCGGTATGTGCACAGCCGGGTCAGCCGGCTGAGCGGGAGAGAGGATTAATTGAAAGGGGGTCATCCATAAGTTATCAAATGAGTGAATGGAGTCGGCAGTCTCATCTTTTTTTTTCTGGCCGTGTGGCCCGCGCTACCGCAAACACACACACACACACACACACATGCATACACGCACACACGCGCTCGCACGCCGCACGTGTGCCGAGGCGTTGCGCTGTGTGTAATTGCGCCAACACACTTGAATCGATTAAACAAGCGGGCTACAAAAAATTGCGTCGATTCGGTTTAGCAAGCAGGCCAACCCTTTAAAAGTGAGCCCCTTAGTGTCGACACGCATCGGGCTGCTGGCTGGTTCCGAACAGACGGGGCTTTCGTCCGTCGCTCCGACCTTCCCATGGGGCGTTCCGTAGGGGTGCGAGAGAGACAGAGCGACTCTGCGGGATGAGCCTGCGTACTGTCGGCCGCACTCCACAGTGGTGGGGCATCACCACTTGGTTCGGCTTGACATTGCGCGCTGCAGGCCTGGATGGCCGCGGGCACAAGGCCGCTGGCCGCGGAGGGACGGTTAGCTCGGTGCTCTGTTTTATCGGCCGGCGAAGTAAACACGCACACACACGCGCTGCCCGCGTCAAACTAAACACAGAAAGACATTAAAATAGAAACAAGAAAAAAAAAGTTGGTCAGCGCAATATGTCATTGAGGTTGGATTCCAGTTGGATCTGCAATTTTATTTTTTTTTATTTTTTTTTTTGAAGGAGAAGAAGAAGTGCACGCTTAGTTGGCACTCCCTGATTTTTTTTAATGGCTGTCTTCACGCGTTGCCGTCCGTGCCGGCCGATGGCGTTGTGTCACCGACGAAACAGAAAGCTCTCCATTGTGCCGATCGCCTTGGCAGCAGCAGGGTACTGTGCGCCGCTGCGCCGCTGCGGCCAAGGCTGTGACCGCGAGAGACGGTGATCGATCCGGGGGTGACGCCCCCCCGGCCGGACGACGCGTTTCCGATGAAAACCCATCCGCGGGAGTGGCACGTGTTGCAGGTGCTCCCGGAGCGCACACGTGCACAGTACTGGCTTGAGTTTTCGCAAGAAGGGTGTTATCAAGCCATGACTCATGGTGCAACCCCCCCTCCCTTTTCCCTCCCCCTGCCAGCGAAATGATGGGAAAAATGGCCCGTCGAGACATCGAGTCAAATGTCAGCTCGAGATGGAAAGACCGCGCCTTTCTAACTGATGGTCGATGGACGACCACACGTCAAAATTCATAAACTTCAGTCGGAACCGTTACAAACCCACCCACACCCCTCCACCTCCACCTCCCACACCCCACCCCAACGACCCACCCCGTCCCCTTCACAAACATCCGGGAGAACTTCCAGCGCTGGAAGGAAGATGGAAGGAGGATGCGGAATAATTGGAAGAAACGGCACGTCAACTACAGGCGCGGCCAAAAGTCATCCTATTTCCTCTATTCTTTCTTTGGCAGGGGACTGATTCCGACAGTCGTTTCGGCCCCGACTGTCCCTCTTGCACTCGTGGGGCATCCCGTTCAGGTGCGAGAGAGAGAGAGAGAGAGAGAGAGAGAGAGAGAGAGAGAGAGAGAGAGAGAGAGAGAGAGAGAGAGAGAGAGAGAGAGAGAGAGAGAGAGAGAGCGACGGAATCGGAATCAGTCTGCAGCAGTGCGATGCGTTTGGACGTCACAGTGGAACAGATGAGGCCGCGCGCCGACGGCGGACTGACGCGCGGTGTGTGTTTCTTTTCGGTCCAACTGCTCCGGTACACACCTCTCTTCCGGTAGATGGCCCCACCTGTCGGTGTAACATCCTGCAGCACAAGGCCCCCTCTCGCACACAATGGCCCATCTTTACACGCACCGACGGGCCGCGCCGAAGGGACGACCGCGCACACACACACACACACACACACACACACACACACGTCAATAGGCGTAATCAGTAAGGGCCTATCATCCGGAAGGCGAATTTGCATATTACCGATAAGCTTTGTTGCGCCATGCGATGCGAGTCAATCCGACTGTTTTGTTGCAAATGTTTAACGCCGCGCTTCTTCGCTCTCCCGCTTTACTTAGACAAAATAATGCAAAATATTACTTGCATCAATCCCTTTTCTGGGTAGTCTAGAGGCTCCGACCGATCGGCCTCTACCGCCACCGCTGCGCCCGTGGCTGCACTACTGCCCCTGTCTCTCTCGCACCCATGGACTGAGTGCGAGAGGGGCGAGACCTCCCGCTCAGAACCAGTCAGCTGGGCCGCAAGCAATCGGGGCACGTTCTCACATAAATCTCTGCGCGCCGCCCAAGAAACGCGTCGCCAAAAACACCAACAGGAGCACGGCGTTCTGCATCATGACGAGAGCGAGCGGGGAACGCGGCGTCAAGCAATTTATTCAATCAGAAAAAAAAGAGGGAGAAATAAAACATGAAATGATCATGCACTAGCAGACAACACCGCCGTTTGTGTGTTGGTATGAGCGTGTGTGAGTGAGGCGGGTGGACCGTCGCGCGGCCGAAAGTAAACGTGACCGCAGTGCTCTGCCCCGTTGCCCCAGGTCGCGGGCCGCGCCGTGCTGCTTGTGGTCGCTGCGCCGCGCCGCGCCGCCGCTTCGAGTGCGGCGCTCTGACATCGCCCTGCAGCCGCACCGACACCCTCGGACGTGATGTCGGTGCCCCCCGTCCATACTGGGCCGGAAGACCTGCGGGGCCGGTTAAAATTCCAGAAGGGTTTTGAGCCCCAGCGTCGCTAAATGGGACTCAAACCGAACGAGGAATCCATAGGTGGGGTCAGTCCAGAGTTTTGGCCTGTGCCCCCCCCACACACACACACACAGCGGCAGCGCACGCCACTGCGACACGGGAGGGCGACCTGCCGCTGCTTTCCTGATCGATGTTATTACTCCTGGCCATCGCAGCGCTGCGCCTTCCATCACCAGCAGCACCCTCGCTGGCGCCAAAAATAAATAAAATATACAATATTTAAAACAACGGGAAGCGAAATGGCAGACCAGCAGCACTGGATTCATGGAGTTGGGGTTTCGACTTGTTGGATGGGTGTTGGTTTGTTTCCGGATGACAGGTGTGCTTGCTTCGCTTATTGCAGAGTTGGATTGGATCTGTGAGCCAGTCGCCGACCAGTCGCACTGCAGTGGGCCGGTCAGTTCGCCTCGTGGTCACTCTGTGGTCACTCCGCGGTCACCCCGCGGTCACTTTGATGCCACTTGTCCACCGGCTGGGCGAGCATTAACCTTCACCGCCGCCCATACACATTCACAAAAGTTTTGAATTCGTTTTTATTTATATTTTTTGAAAGGCGGCAGTTGCTTTTTGCCTTTCGGTCCAAAAAAATTTCGAAGTGACCCCTAGTGAGTAAATATTTGCCGCGTCAACAGGGAGGAGCTCGGTTCGAGTCCCATTTAGCGACTCTGGAGCTCAAAACGCGTCTAGAGTTTTGGCCGCCTCTGCCGGTCTTCTGACCCACTGTGTGCCCACGAAGTCGAGCCGGCGCCGCATCTCTTCTCATCGAATCGCACGGCCAATCCAATCATCCCCCCGACTTGGAGGGCTGGCGGACGAGGCAGCCGAAATGGCGGCAAAACGTGCGCGGAACCGGTCCGAAAACGGGAGACTCGATGACTCCACCGGAAAAATGTCGATTCGGACGCGTCAACGCGGCGCGTTACGCCGGTTACACACGCCACCGGGCGCTTGTGTGCAGCATTCCGAAACACGTCTCCGTCGCTCTGTCTCTCTCGCACCCACACGAGACGCCCCGTGAGTGCGAGAGAGACGACGAGAACGACTCTCGGAATCGGGCAGATTAGCGCCGTAATTTCCTTATCTAAGTGGACCGGTAGGGACGTGCCGGGGTGCATGCCAAAGGCAAGGCGCCGAGCCGGCTACGTCCACGCTCCACGCCACGCTCAACGCCACGCTCGGCGCCAGGCGGGCCCGATCAATATTCATACCAGACGACTCGAATTTGCATGTCGCCGGCGTCGATTCGGGCGGAGCTCGCTCGCGTGCTAGCTAGCCCGGCAGGCGGTCCCCGAGCCCACCCAGCTTCCGGCCGTAATGGGCTCTTCGGGGCCCGTCGCCGATCAGGAGGACGCTGTTTCTTTTCGGCCGTCTGGCCCACTGTGCGACGCCTTGCACGCTTAGCGACCTCACCTCACATGTTTGTTGGCAGGCGATGCCGTGCGCACCACCAGAATACCGTTTAGCGTCTCTATTTTCCCGCTTTTAGGGGTCTCACCTCGTAAACGCTTGCCCGCCAGCAGCGATAAAACCAGAAACTTAATTCTGAAATTTGGTTACAGTGGTGTGCTTGCCGTTTTAGTGGCTCCAATCCTTTTACGACCGGAAGGCCTATAATGGACGTAGCAAAATTCCATGGACATGCAGCCCAGTGGGCGTAGGCGCCGCCCCCCTCACTTGGCGCGGAAAACAATATCCCGGCTGCGCGCGGACACGCGTCACCTCCCCTCGTCGCCGGCGGCACTCCGCGAGCAACGTCTTCACGGAGACGGCCGCCTGTCCTGCAGCACGAGGAAGCTGCTCGGCTCCATGGCATGGATAAACCCTTCCAGGCCCTTCAGAGCACTTCAGTGGCCCTGCAAGGCACTGAACCGAAAATAACGCGGCATCACTAGACAACAGCCATCTGCTTGCAGGAGGGAGTCGAGTCTCGGTGGATACACCCGCTGGGTATATAAACCCGCAGGTATAAACCCGGGCCGGGCGACACCAGCGGTGCGACAAACTCCCTGTGGCGTTAAATTGAAACGGCGTGGAGGCGCGTGGGAAACTTTAGCGTGAATCGCCGCGCCCGCTGAGCTCGGGCTCTACTCCGACGCACTGGACTGTGGGCTGTGTGTGTGTGTGTGTGTGTGTGCGCGCGCGATATTTAGCCGCAGGAGAAAGAGGAGTGAGTCAGGAGGAGCACGGTTGTCGAGAGAGAGGGAGGACGGGGGGACTGGCCGGCCTTGGGCCCAGCTGATGATGCAGCGTTACACGCCGTCAAGTCGAGTGGCGTTGTCCCGCGATAAAAAGAGGTGCATTTGCCTACATGGGACAGAGACAGGGGCTGTAAAAGGCTGGCAGGGCTGGCATGTGTGGCGAATGCTTCAGCCTTGCCGCCACCTGTGGCTGCCTGCCTGTGGCTGCCTGTCTGGGGCCCGTAGCTCCGCGAGCGACAGCGGCGGCGCGGCTCCCGGTGGGCAGGCAACCCTTCGAGCGGCCCAGCCGGGAGGGCAGCGGTCCTCCAGGCGTCGCTTCGTTGCAGAGAGACCAGCGGTCGCTCGTCTCAGTCTGTCAGTGTGCGTTCCCTCCCTAAACAGCGCGTTCGTGTGTTGCAGGCTCGGGGATGCGCACTGCTCACGGCGCTGTGCGTCCTCGCCGGCGTCCTCTTCGCGGAGGCGCAGCAGTACCAGCACCGAGGCGTCGAGCGGGCGGAGGACCTCGACTTCGTGCTCAACATCGAGGATGAGGACAAGAAGCAGTACTTGGACCAGAACATCAACAAAAGTAGACTTTTAGGTCGTCTTTGTTCTCGGCTTGCGTAACGCCGACTGTCGTTATTCATGTGGTCATCTTCGATTCTTTCAGAAACTTACGACTTCGGGTACGAAATCGGCCCCAACGGCCAGTTCCACCACGAGGACAAGGGTCCGGACGGCATCGTGTACGGCTGCTACGGGTACATCGACCCGTTCGGCAAGCTGACCGTCACCCACTACCTGTCGGACGGCTGGGGCTACCGCACCGTCACACCAGGGCAGCCGGTGGAACTGTTCCTGCACGAGCACGACCCCAGCCACCACCATCACGAGGACCACGGTGACCACGGCGACCACCAGGACCACGACAACCACCACGACCACCACGGCGTCATCACCCCTTACGACCAGCTGCACTTCCCGCAGGGCTGCGGCTCCAAGGGCGGCTCGCGGCCGTCCTCGCCTGGCTCGTCAGGCTCAGCCGACCTGGGCACGCCGTCGCAGAAGCCGCAGCGGCCACAGGGAGGGCCGTCCCCGGTCGACAACAACCAGATCGACGAGTCGCCGTCCAAGCCGCCACGGCCGGCAGGCCCTGGAGCTGAGACGTCGTCCGCGTCCAGACCACAGGGCAGCAGCAGCAGCAGGCCCCAGCGACCGCCCAGCCCGTTCGGGCAGCAGCCTGGACGTCCTAGCGGCCCGCAAGGCCCATCGCAGGGTCCGTTTGGACAGCAGCCTCCTTCAGGACCCAGTGGACCACAAGGCCCGACACAGGGTCCGTTCGGACAACAACCTCCTTCAGGGCCCAGTGGACCACAAGGCCCGACACAGGGTCCGTTTGGACAACAACCTCCATCAGGGCCGAGTGGACCACAAGGCTCGACACAGGGTCCATTTGGCCCCAGTAGTCCCAACAGCCCCAACAGGCCTTATTATCCTGACAGCCCTAACGGCCCAAACGGGCCAAATGGCGTTGCTGGTCCAATCGGCCCAAGCGGTCCAAACGGACCTAACGGCCCAAATGGGCCTAACGGACCCGATGGACCCAATGGTCCCAACGGACCTAACGGACCCGATGGACCCAATGGTCCCAACGGACCTTACGGACCCGATGGACCCAATGGTCCCAACGGACCTAACGGACCCGATGGACCCAATGGTCCCAACGGACCTAACGGACCCGATGGACCCAATGGTCCCAACGGACCAAATGTTCCCACTGGTTCTAACGGCCCAGACAGCCCAAACGGCTCACCTGATCAAGGATATGGATCCCAGCAACCCATTGGGCCATCCGGTCCAATAAGCCAGCCAGGGTCCACAGGGCCTGACGAGCAGCAGCCCATTCCCGACGCCGGGAACTACGGACAGCGGCCGAGCCCACGGCCACCGCGTCCTGGCTACCCGCAGCGACCTGCCACTCCGAGCCCAGACAGCCAGGTGTCTTGCGGGCCGGGAACAGGATACACTTGCGGCTCTCAGGGCTCCACGCCTGGAGGGCCCAGTCGGCCTGCCCGCCCTGGCTACCCGGGCCAGTCGTCGCAGCCAACAGGTGGATACCCGTCAAGGCCAGGCTACCCATCAACGCCGTCGACGGGGCCCTCGTGTGGACGGCCAGGTACACCCGGCTGCGGTCAGCCTGCATCCTCTAAGCCACCAGGGCCGTCGGGATCGCCGTTTGGACCCTTCACCACGCCGCAGCCCGGCTACCCGTCTGAGACTACGCAGTCAGGAGGATCTCCGTCAGGGCCTGCCTGTGGGCGACCAGGTTGCGGCCAGACAACCTCCTCGAGGCCGTCAGGTACATCTCCAGGTAAAATAGATTTTCTAAAGAGTTTTTTTGTACGAATTTATAACGATTTTTAAATCCAGGTTTATCAAGTTTAAAAATGGCTGGTATATAGAGTTTTATAAGGAATTCTTTATTAAAATTTATGTGTTTATAAATTTTATAAAAACTATTTTTACCCGGGCCAGGATCGCCGATTGGGCCCTCCACGCAGCCGCAGCCCGGCTACGAGACTGGATCCACAGGGGGATACCCCTCGAGTCCTTCGCCCTTCGGACCGTCTACGCCGTCGCCCAGCACCTTCCCCAGCAGCCCGTCTACGCCATACCCTTTCCCATCTTTTCCAAGTCAGCCGTCTTCCCCGAGCAGGCCGTCAACTGGGTCTCCATTCTCACCATCGTCTCCCTCCTCTCCCTTCCCAGGGTCACCCTCAAGGCCACCGGCGGGTTATCCAAGTGGTCCGTCTTCTCCGTCCGGGTACCCTTCCCAGCCATCTGAACCTTCCTCCCCATCCCGACCCCAGACAGGATATCCGTCAACTCCTTCAGGATATCCTTCGCAGCCCTCCGCGCCTTCATCTCCAGACTCTGGTTTCCCCGCTAGCCCTTCGGGCAATTATCCTAGTGGCCCTTCAACAGCTGCTCCAGGTTACCCATCAAGGCCTTCACCATTCCCTGGTTCGCCTTCGAAACCTGCTACAGGTTATCCAAGCGGCCCTTCTACTCCTTCTGGTTACCCTTCGCAGCCATCTGCACCATCCTCACCGTTCCCCGGATCACCAACTCGACCCGAGTCGGGCTATCCAACCCCGTCAGGTTACCCTTCGCAACCATCTGGACCCTCTTCACCGTTCCCTGGCTCTCCGTCCCGCCCCTCGACTGGGTACCCGTCCACTCCATCGGCATATCCTTCGCGTCCTGCAACAGCATCACCGTTCCGTCCAGGCTCTCAAGAGAGGCCTTCAAGTCCTAGTGGCTATCCATCTACTCCGCGCCCATCCCAGCCCAGCTCATCCCAGCCTTCTTCACCCTCTGGCTATCCTTCTGGGCCGTCTTCACCTTCTGGTTATCCTTCCCAGCCAACTTCACCCTCTGGGTATCCTTCCCAGCCCTCTTCACCTCCCGGCTTTCCTTCTACGCCATCTTCACCTTCTGGTTATCCTTCCCAGCCGTCTTCACCGTCTGGTTATCCTTCCCAACCATCTTCACCTTCTGGTTATCCTTCAGAGCCGTCTACACCTTCGGGTTATCCTTCTCAACCGTCTTCACCCTCTGGTTACCCATCAAAGCCGTCTTCACCTTCTGGCTATCCTTCACAGCCTTCTTCACCATCTGGATATCCTTCCCCACCATCTCCTGGATTCCCGTCTCAAGAGAAGCCAGGCTATCCAAGCAGGCCTTCCTCTTCGTCGTCATTTGGACCCAGCACCCCGGCTCGGCCGCCAACGCGGCCGCCCTTTGGGTACCCAAGCTCCCGACCAACTGCGCCGCCGTCGTACCCGAGCCCTGCACAACCTTCTCGACCATCAGGCGGGTATCCTAGCGAATCGCCATCGCCGTCTTCCACGCCATCACCCTTTGGGACGTCTCCACAAGGGCCAAGCCCGTCTTGCGGGCAGACTCCGTTCAGCCGACCTTGTCCGGGACAGGAGCGACCATCGGGACCCTCAGCGCCCTCAAGCCCCTCACAGCCGTCGTCAGGCTACCCGTCGTCCCCGCCACCCCAGCCATCCGGGTGCGGAGGGGCTGGCGGCTACAACTGCAGGCCGTCGACCTCCGCTCCGGCTGCACCGAGCCAGTACCCCTCTCGTCCTTCTTGCGGAACCTCTGGCGCTTGCGGTTCATCTCCTGCCGGCAACCCGTTCACCACGCCGTCTAGGCCCACAGGGTACCCGTCGCGGCCTGGAGGGTTTACACCACAGCCCAGTGGACCCACGCAGTACCCGTCCGGTCCCGACAGCCCGGCCTCGGGCTACCCCTCGTCACCCTCGTCTCCAAGTAGCGAATCCTCCTACCCGTCAAGTCCCGCGACGGGTTACCCGTCCAGACCAAGTTCGCCGTCACCGTCCCAGCCTGGTTCATTCCCCTCATCTCCCTCAACGAGGCCGCCATCTAGGCCTACAGGTGGATACCCAAGCGGGCCCTCGTCGTTCACAAAGCCAGCACCTGGCAGCCCTGGTTTCTCCAGCCGGCCACCGCAGTACCCGTCGTCCACCCCCGCTCCTGAAGAGCAGCCTGAGTCAGTGCCAGAGTCTCCGGCGTCGCCCCCAAGGCCGTTCTTCACCACTCAGAGGCCGTCCTCAAGGCCACCTAGCACAGGTAAGTGAACCAAAGGAACCGTGCTGCAGCCTTACGACAGGCAACCATCCATGAAGCATGCAGAGGTGGGCACCGGTTTGCCTACTCTACCTACTTGAGGCGCTCAAGCTCCATTCGTCGCGTGGTCCTCGTGTTTCCTGCACGTCGCGAACACTTAGCCGTGCTTTTTACACTGTTTTGTTCTACAGGGTCCAGCGTCTGACCTTTCATTCTATGTCTCAGGAGACGGCTGCGGTGACTCCTCTGGCTTCGGCCCCGCCGCAGGCCCCAACTGCGGTCCCACCGGCGCGCCGTTCCAGCCGTCCAAGCCCGCTGGCTTCACCCGCCCACCCGGCTCCACCTACCCGGACTACTCGCAGGCAGGCTACCCCGACGGCAGACCACCCGCAGGCTCGCCCGCTTTCGCGGAAGTGCCTCAGCCCTCGCGGCCGCAGAGTCCCCCAAGCAGCCGGCCGACACAGCGGCCTTCCTACCGCCCGACCACCCCGTCGCCCTTCACCACGACCTCACCGTTCACAGGCTACCCGTCCTCATCACCCGCTCCGCAGCCCGCCTTCACCAGTCCGTCGGGGTACCCGCAGCCCGCCACTCCTTCCAGCGCCTATCCATCGTCTGAGTCCACCGAGCCCACGCAGGCTCCCATTGCTCCATCAGGCCCCTCTGATGGCTCTTACCCTGGAGAGGGCCAAGGCCCCGAGGCTCCCGCTGAGTCAGTCTACCCGGCAGGTCCTACCTTCGGGCAGCCGGACAGCCAGGTCACCTACAAGCCCAGCTTCCCCAGCACGCCAGGCGAACTCACCGGTGGCCAAATCGGCTACAAGCCTAGCTTCCCCAGCACGCCAGGTGAACTCACCGGTGGCCAAATCAGCTACAAGCCTAGCTTCCCCAGCACGCCAGGCGAACTCACCGGTGGCCAAATCAGCTACAAGCCTAGCTTCCCCAGCACGCCAGGCGAACTCACCGGTGGCCAAATCAGCTACAAGCCTAGCTTCCCCAGCACGCCAGACGAACCTGCCGGTGGCCAGCCCGACAACCAAATCAGCTACAAGCCTAGCTTCCCCAGCACGCCAGGCGAACTCACCGGTGGCCAAATCAGCTACAAGCCCAGCTTCCCCAGCACACCGAGCCAGCCTGCCGGTGGCGCCCCGGACAGCCCCGACGAGAACGCCATCACCGAGCATCCTGACGAACTCCTCCAGGGAAGCTACTCTCCGGACAAGAAGCCGTACCCCGTTTACGTGATCCCCTTCCCGGTTAACATCGTGCCCCGCCCGTCGTCCTGCCCATGCTACCTGGTCACGCCCGGAAATGACACCTCCGGCGCTGCGCCGCCGCCCCCACCGCCCCAACCGCCGCAGTACAGTGGCCACGCGGCCCAGCCATACGGCATCATCGGCTACATCCCCGTCGTGTTCTACCCGTACTGCCCGGGAAATGAGAGCAACCACGAGGCCATCCAGCCCATGTTCCCGTCGGCGCTCTCCGTGCCGTACCCATGCAACCAGTGCGGCCAGCAGCAACCTCCGCTGCCGCAGCAGCAGCAGCAGCAGCAGGGTGCGCGGTCCTACGCCGCGCAGCAGCAGCCGACGTACTACGGCCAGAGGACGAACTACCAGCCCAGGGGCATGGCGAGGGCGCGCCTCCAGCGCCAGGAGGCGCCGCAGAACACCTTCCAGCAGGTCATGACGCAGGCCAACATTGACATGGGCGTCATCACGCGCGCGCCCCACCGGAGGAAGGTGGTCTACGGCCGGAGAATCCGCTCCAAGAAGAGTCACAGGGAGGAACAGCCGTAGTCCTAAAGAAGCTTTCATTCATCAATAAAAATAAATTTTGTGATTTATATGTGCCACTTAGGAGGGTTTCGTAAACCAATATGCGTTACTCGTTTTTTTTTTACCACAAAAAAAAAACTGCTGTAGTGTTAACGATGTTTACTGTTATTACGGGGTTGTTGATTGTAGTTTTAAGCTATCATTGCTCACAGTCATTGAAAGTTACAAAACCATATAAGCATGTATTTATATATTTTTTTAAAAATGTATTTCATAATTTTTTCGCTTTTTCTTACGATGCCTTCACAGATATTCATGTTTTCGTTAACACAGATGTTGTCGAATATGCCAAAAGTATGTCTTCATCCACCGTTGATTTTGAGTTGTGAACTGCCTTGTTAGCTGTGCGATTGTTTTATTTATACTTTAAAGCGGTGAACGGAAGAGGGGAATAGGAACTATCAGTGAACATTCTTAGGATGTCAGTCACGTGACATATTCTTTCTGCAACACGCATCAGTGTTACTTTGGCTTGCAAAAGGCCATCCTGCCTTTTGTAAGTTGAATAAACACGTGTTTCATTGGGAATATTTGAATGCAGTGAATAGTTCTTTAAAACTTGTGCTCGTCCCTTAGTTGGAGGATTACTGAATTATTAGAGCTGCCTGCCACTGCTACCTGGCGTGAACTTTGTTGAGTTAATATTTAGTTCAATGCTAGGAACCCTAACCAACTTTTGGATGGCCGAGTCTGCATATTTATTAATCAGAAAGTCAATAGCGTAGGATAAACCTGACAGATAATAATAATAATAATAATATAAGTGATATTTACCGACGATGAACATGATTGTGCTCATAGAAAAATCGATTTGATTTATATTTTTTCTGAAATAAAAAAATGTCAAAACCACTTGAACAATTTTATTTTTAACTCGTACAAAGAATAAGACGTTAGATGGACAATGTAGTAAAAAAAAAACAGCAACAAAAAACAACAAGAAATAGATGCGTCACTCTCCTGAGTGCGGCCGTGCGGCGTGCTGAAAGAACCTATCTTGGAATCAGCAACGCACAACGTGAAACGAAAACCTTGTCCCTTTTCCGGCCTGGGAGCTGCCTTGGACCACCGCCCCGTCTGTGATACGTGACGCACGTGGGGACGGCGAACGTGACGTGACGTGCGACGCCATATTGATTTCCTTCCCTGTAACCTCATTCTCCAGCAGCAACCTTCACTGAGGGCACTGAGAGTGAGAGTTGTACTATGCCGCCCAATGCGGCCCAAGAAACTTTTTAAAAAGAGGTTTATCCGAAAAATTGGTGAGGAGCGATCACCTTTCCTAATTGTCATGTTGTTTTTTAACTTCCAGTTATACCAAAGTAAAATTTGAACCAAGTTTAAATGTACACGCCTGATTTTTTAAACATATTTTTTTGAGCGTTTATGACATGTTGACATACCGACATAATACAGTGCATGCCTTGGGCCGGCTGTAAGCAGCGCAGAATAAGGAAAAGCCAACTTGTATCGTCCCTCCCTGTTGTAACGAACTTGAAGTCGGAACAGGCCTGCTGCGGATCGCAGCTCAACGCGCGGCCAATTGAGCCGAAGCTGTGAAGACAGGACGAAAACGAACGAAAACGAGGCGCGCTGTTTACAGCTTGCCGAGTGGCCGGCCAGCATCTTCAAAGTGACGCTCAGCGAGGACCAGTCGAGCACATCACACAAACACTGCCTGCTAAATTACCAGTGGGCGCGCGCCGAAGAGAAGCCAGACGCCTCTCAGTGGGCCAGAAGACCGGTGAAAGCGTTAAAAATCCCGGAGGTGTTTGGAGCTTCACAGTAGCTAAATAGGACTCGAACCGCATTGACCACACCAATGGATTGCTATCCAGACGAGGAATCAATTGGTGGGGTCACAGGTTCGGTTCGAGTCCTGTTCAGCGACTCTGGGGCTCAAAACGCGTCTAGAGTTTTGGCCGCCTGCGCCGGTCTTCTGGCCCACTGTGCGCTCCTTCGTCCAAGGCCGCGAAGACTCTTGGCGTCGGCGGCCGCGAGGCAGGAAGCGAGCGGGGGCGGAGGCACCTGCGATACAAAACCAATATCGCTCGTCGGGCCGAAGGTTGCCCGGAATTCGGACGCCATTCCGATGATTAAAAGTGACACCGCATCATTCGAGTCCCGGCGCGCGGTGCGCAGTGCTCGGTGGCCTCGGCTAGCCTCGGTAGAGGGGGCAGCGCCACGCGGCAGCGCGCCTGCCGGGGGTGGCTCCCTGCCGCCGCCCAGACGCGTTCCGGCGCGCCACCGCTCCACTTGTGCGCGACTCCAGCTGCGCCCCGGTGCCGTCGTAGGCCCGCAGCGAACTCCACGACGAGCGACTCGACGCCCCGCCGCGCCCCGCCGCGCCCCGCCGCGCCCCGCCGCGCCCGTGGAGTGGCCCTAGTCGTGTCAAGTGCGTGGAAGATGCTGGATGTAACGGCGCCGCCCAAGCACCCCCTGACGGTGCACTAGTCGGGCCACCATCACCACCGCGATGGCGGGCGCCGTCGTCGACGACTCAGGTAGCCTCGCGCTTCTCGTGCCGAGTCGTCGTTGTCTCGGGGTGGGGTGGGGTGGGGCTGCACAGTGGGCCAGAAGACCGGCGCAGGCGGTCAAAATCCCGGACGTGTTTTGAGCTCCAGCATCGTTAAACGCGACTCGAACCTAACGTGTGACCCCACCGATGGATTCTTCGGACGGAGAGCACTCCATTGGTTTTGTTCGAGTACCATTTAGCAATTATGGAGCTCAAAACGCGTCTAAAATTTTGGCTGCCTCGCACGGTCCTCTGGCCCACTGTGCTGTGCTCACTTAGAAGATAGCAAGAGGGGCAGAGCCGAGCCGCGTCCGCGGACGACCCGCGCGCATCGAGCGTAGCGTTTGCATGACGTATGTTATGGACACCCTTGGAGCAGCACGCCCTCTGGGAGCGTTTTCGGGCTATGCCTCCGCCCCCACGGCCCCACAGCCCAGCCTTACATATAGCAGAGTGCCGAGCCATCGAGTCCCTCTCCGCCGTGCCGCGGCATCGACTCATACTTCACTGGCCACCGGGAATAGGAGCGTATCTTCTGCGGTTCTGCCAAAAGACACCGCCGTCGTCCGGCCACCCTCCTAGTCTGAAGTAAATCCGAAAATACCAACCCGCCGGGTCGTCCAGCTTGTAGACGACGTCAAATTAAATCAGAAATAACACTCATTGTTTTCCCTAGCCCTTTGCCTTGCTCCGCCAAAAGACCCCGGAAAAGGCTGCAAACTACAATGAAGAGTCCAAACAAAGCGCGGCCCCTATGCGGCAGATCGCAACAGGCTGCGAAACAGCGACGCAACGCTAAGGGGATTTGTTTCTCCGCCTCGCAGAAACGGAAAATAATAACAAATGAGGCCCAATTTGGCCTGATTCCGGCAGCAACGAAAAGTGAAATGGGAAGGAACAATAACAGTGCAGACGGAGGCCGACGCATTTGGTGCGGCCTTGGCGGCCTTCTTGGCCCCAGTGGCCAAACCTCCAGAGCCTCATTGTGCGACTGCGACCTTGAGAGCTCTCGCTGCAGCCTCAAGTAAGATCTGCCTGCAATTCGCTGCAACGGGATCGTCGTGCGTCAAATAACTGATTCAGTACAATCACTGAATAGTCTCTTAATAGTTAAAAAGAAAAACCAAAATTTAAAACACTAAAGTGAGGCAGCAAGTTCTTTTTTTATTATTATTATTTTTAAGGCAAAACTAGGCAAATTAATATGAAAATGAAGTGCAGAACAGTCATTAAATTGAAAATTAGTCCACTGTAGATTGCATGAATAATTTGAAGGATATTTTGTACCTTTCACTGGAGCTTCATTTTCCTTTTCTTTACACGCCACCGGTCGTTCAACGGCTTCTTGCTGCCCTTGCACACACTGCCGCCAGGCGCTTAAAAGTTGGCGACGAAAAGTTAATTATGGAAAGAGGATTCGGATTACCATTTAACCTGTGCAAATTTCAAGGGCCAAGCCCGGGGCAAGACAGGTAACTTCCTCCGGATCTCGGGAAAAGTTTTAATAAATAGCGGGGTGGACCGCAGCTGCTGCACCTATAAGTCAAGGGCGCCATGGATCAGGGTCGGGGGGAGGGGAGAGAGAGAGAGAGAGAGAGAGAGAGAGAGAGAGAGAGAGAGAGAGAGAGAGAGAGAGAGAGAGAGAGAGAGAGAGAGAGAGAGAAGAGAGAGAGAGAGAGAGAGAGAGAGAGGGGACAGCTTCCGGGCAAACGGACGCCACTGCCGGCCAAACTGCATCGGTCGGGACTCATTGGCCCACCAAAAAGTCACTGCAGGCCCTACACAGCGAGAAAAGGGGCGACAAACTTATTTTTATTATTTACCTATTTTATTATTCGCCTATTTTATTTTTTAATTTGTTTTTCATACTCCAGTCTCAATAGACTTTTACAGTGGCGTTTCCCATCGCCCTTATTTTTGTCCCAAACTTTGGCAGAGCGAGGCGCGTCTAGCGTCTAGCGGCACGTGCGACTGCGTGTGCTTTCAGAGCGTCCCGGAACTTATTCGAGTTGCTTGTGTTTCCTTACACGAAGTTGAGTCGCCAAGGCATGCGTTGTCAAACCCAGGGTTCCGAGAATCGACGCAGCGGCCCGGATGAAGGAAACGTATTTTTCCTTGTCCGTCTTCCAGAAGGGAAACATATATGGAAGTAGTTTCTTTTCGTTTTCCCTGCGAGCGGCGCACAGTGGGTCAGAAGACCGGCGCAGGCGGCCTAGGCTCTAGACGCGTTTTGAGCCCCTGAGTCGCCAAACAGGACTCGAACCGAACGGACGTGTGACCCCAACAATGGATTTCTCGTTCGGAGAGGAATCCACTGCTGGGGTTCAGTACGAGTCCCATTTGGCGACTCTGTAATTAACTCAAAACGCGCCTGGGGTTTTGACCGCCTCCATCGGTCTGGCCCACTGGCAGGGCAGCTGACTCGCCACAGAGGCCCGGCGCTGCCTTCGCGCCAACCTAAGGCAAGCCTTTTACGCTGAATCCAGTCCTATTTGCGAGAGTGGGCGGGCAACGCATCGGTACACTCGGCAGCCCAGCGGGCCCCGCCACAGCCGCCACAGGCGCCACAGCCGCCAAGACGGCAGCATGGCAGCATGCGGGCCACCGCCACCCGCGAGCAAAACTTTCAACGTAAACACCCAAGCTTAGCACAATGGCACACAGGGGCGAGTTTGAGGAGCCATCCCCACCTTGAAACCGCGGGCCTATTGTTTTGCGTGAAGTTAGGGATGAAGAATGGGAAAAACAACTCAGTGAAAAAAAATAAATTTCCCCTTGATTTGGGCATTGGAAACATGCGTTGTATTTTAAGTGAATGGTCAACCATCACTGCCAAGCACAAAAGTAATGCTTGGTGTAAAGAAATGTGAAACGTGCATCACGCTCGAACGAGGGGGAAACAACTCAAAATTTTTTGTGTACGTTTTAGAAATCGCCGAAATTCCTCGTCAAAGTAGCAAGCGTTTCTCGAGCCTTCCCGGCGGCCATTGAGTATATTCTATTGAGGCCAAAGTCAGGGGGAAGGGGGGGGGGAATGCGTCGGCGCACCTTCGCAAAGTCATTCATCCTCATTAGCGGTGGGAGCTCCCTCCCCCTTCCTCCAGGACACCGCGCTGCCCCCAGGCCGGTGCATGACAAACCCAACGGCCCCGCCGCGCCCCTTGACAAAGGCAGTGAATGACCAATTTCATTGCTTGAAAATAATAGGAATTTCATCACACACTCTAAATGTATTTGTATAATTTTGTACAAAGCTTTACACAAAGTTGCGCATACGTCCGTTTCGCACAAAATTTGTGCAAACTTTTACACGAATTTGTGCAAAAATTCACACGAATTTGAGCGATTCTGCGCACAAAGTAGTGCAAAAGTTATGTATGCGCAACTTTGTTCAAAGCTTTGAACAAAAATTGTACAAATAAATTTAGTGTGCAATTTTATAATATAAACTCGGAAGCTCCTATACTCATTGCATTAGTGTGCGAAGAACGTCATCAGCCGGTTTGATGACGTTCTGTCAGCGGGAAATAACGTTGACATTGTTGTCAACTCGTGACAGCCAAAATTTTGACAGTGCTAGTGACGTTCCTCGGTGGTGCCTACACCACCACAATCCCCTTCCCGCTCGGCTCGGTCCCGTGGGCTTTCCTGTGCCTCTGGTTTCACTTCTCGTCGGCAGCCCGGCGCTGCTTCTGCCTCGGCTTTTTCGCTGCCCTCGCCACGCTCTCGCCGATCCCTGGTCCTCGGCCGGCTTAGCTGAATGGCGCGAAACAAGCCGAAGTCGTGGCGGCGCTACTGCCGACTGATTCCGAGAGCCGCCTCCGTCGCTCTGTCTGTCTCGCACGCATGGGGCGTCCCGTATAGGTGCGAGAGAGACAGCGAACCAGTCCACTGGCGGCGCTGGTCCGAATGCCTGGCCGGCCGGCGCGGATAGGGCGCCGTGAAAGCGATGCCGGCTTTGCCGCGGCCGGCCAGCCCAGGCCAGCCCAGGCCAGCCGGACCACGGACTCGATCTGGAGAGGAGACGGCTTTTGTGCCCTCCGGCTGTTTCCGCCCAGTGCCTCGTCGCTCTGAGTGCGAGAGAGACAGAGCGACGGAAGCAGCGTTCGGAGGCAGCCCAGTGGGCAAGCCGCGGCCTTAGCGGCCCTTGGCGCCCTTGGCCTGCCGCCCCCGCGCGGCAACCGGCCGATCTCCTTTCACGAGTCCTACATCTTTAGCGTGACCACACCGACACCCAATTTTCCGATTCAATGAACGAAAAATTGTCTTTTGTCCCCCGCGGTCCGCAGTCCCGGTCGGGCCCGGGATCGCATGCAGATGCGCGGCCGAGTGTAATTTTAGTCTGGTCTGGTGTGAAAGCCGTTCGGAAAAGAAGCGGGAGGAGGATAGAAAAAGACGCGCAGGGTTGCGGTCGGTGTAGCTCTGCCCAGGACACTGCCTCGGCTCGCCGCGCGGGATTGTCCTGGAATCAGCGCGACCCGCGGCCAAGTCAAGTGCACCCGAGTGTGCCCGCGTGGCGGAGGGAACGCCGCGGCCAGGGAGGACCGTTTCGGGAGGCCGGACCAGTTTCTTCCACCCCTCCCCACCGCCTCCCCCCCGCGGAATGATTTTTCATCGCCGTCTCTCTCAAACCTACGGAACGCCGCACCAGTGCGAGAGAGACGAAGACGGCGCTGGGAATCAGTCCAGCCAGCCAGCCAGCCAGCCAGCCCCCTTCACCCCCTCCCCTTGTGCTTCGCCGCGCTGAGACAGGCAACGGCTCGTCGCCGCGCCAGGAATGCAGTGCGGTTGCCTTTTGTGGCGACGAGAATCCCACACGCAGGCCGTGGCTTCGCTGGGCTTCGCTGGGCTTCGCTCGTTGTGTCGAGGGTGAGGGGTGGGGGGTGGGTCAGACGCCTGGGCCCGGCCGCCGCCTCGCCTCGGCCGCTGCTGCCGCTCGGCTCGGCCTTGCTCGGCGCTGGTGCGGTGCGCCGCGCGCCCCCGCCTCAGCGGCTGGCTGCCGGCTGCCTGCCTGCCTGCCAGTGCGGCTTGCATTGTTGAGGCAGGTGACAGCGGCAGCAGGCAGCTCCACTTACCGTCCGCCCTGCACGCTGGCTCGTGGCGTGGAGCAGAGGCGTCGCTCCGTGTGTGTGTGTGCGCGCGCGCTTGTGTGTGTGAGCCAGTCCTGTAGTCGCCCTTGCCAGAGTCGTGAGTAACTGTCGTGCTGTAATGAGCGCTTGCGCTCCTCCTCGCCCGGGCCCACTGTGTGGCGCGGCCGAGCGCCCGCGGACCGCCTGATAGGCAACACTGTAGTCAGTGAGTCCGGCGGGATTGCCTACCCGCGGATCCACAGGCGCTCCGCGACGCCGACAGATGACTGATCTTTGTCAACATTGTGTATTCGTCGGCACCTCGATTATGTGGAATAATTTTTCTCAACGCGCGTCACTTTATTATACCTTAGTGGCAACAACACCGCGAAACCAAGAAACGCAGACTGTAGTGGCTGGGACTTCCATAAGCCACGCGGACAGCAGCGGCTGGGCCAGGACGATGGCGGCGAAAAATGGGGCGTGATACAGACTTATGAGTTTCGTGAACAGCGCGGCGCATCCCGTTATTTGCAGCAAGTCTGCGTCTGAAGCCACGCGCCTCGCAGAGAGAAAGAGAGAGAGAGAGAGAGAGAGAGAGAGAGAGAGAGAGAGAGAGAGAGAGAGAGAGAGAGAGAGAGAGAGAGAGAGAGAGAGGGCAGTGTGAGGCGTCATAATAAGGGTACGTAGTTGTTTGTCGCCGGGCTTGGCAGGCACTCCAGAGGAGCGCCGGCAATGAGCTCGGTCACCAACTCGGGGCCACGTCCTTGTTTTTCGTCTTTCGTAGTTCGAAAACCTTTCTTTTTGTGAGACTGTAGTTTTATCGCGCTACGCACCCCCGAATTACCGTCACGCTGCCAACAGCGCCTTCAATCTAAACGCGCGGCCAGCCGGTAAGGGCAATCATCGCATTTAAACGCGGGAACGCAACACCCTCTTACTTTCCGACAGTACCCCCACCCCTTACCCTACTCGCACGCGGAATTCGGTTAGCGCGGAAAGTCTAATTTCAGGTAAAATTGCATTCCGCGTTGATTTTTTTTGGTGGGGGGGGGGGAATGTATTTTAGGAGGTGAGTGTGTTTGTACCTCCGTTTGTGGTACGCTAAATTGGACCCGAACCGAGCGTGTGACCACACCACTGGATTACCCTTCGAACGAGGAATCCATCAGTGGGGTCACACGTTCGGTTCGAGTCCCAGTAAGCGACTCTGGAGCTCCAAACGCGCCTGCGCTGGTCTTGTGGCCCACTGTGCGCCCTGCTGGCCTCGCCGCGCAATGCGCCTCGCCGCGCCACCATTAGAGCGACTCAGCAGCACCATGGCACCCTAAGCGAGGCAAAGCAAGGCATGTGTATCGAGGGATTTAGGCGCGCTCCGGGACAGATGCTTGAGATGGAGGGTGGGGGGGAAGGGGTCGCTGACAAGTGCTGTTCGTTGCCCCGGCCTCCGGCCCCAGGTGGCACCCCGAGAGACTTACACAAGGCCCCTGCGCGGGGGCGGGGTGCCCTGGGTGCACGTGGTGCGCGGCGGGGCACACTGGGCCAGAAGACCGGCGCTGGCGGCCAAAAGTCTAGACACATTATTAGCTACAGAGTCGCTAAATGGGGCTCGAACCGATCGTGTGACCCCACCAATGGATTCCTCGGTCGGGTCACACGTTCGGTTCGAATTCCATTTAGCGACTCATAACGCGTCCTGGATTTTGACCGCCTCCACCCCCGGTCTTCTGTTCCATTGTGCGGGGTGGGGTTGTAAAGCCCGCACTACGCCCCCAGCTTGGGGACGCAAGCCGGTCTCCAGCCACGCTCACTGAATTCGGACGTGCGGTACACCGAAAGAAGGCTACTAAGAACCCCCGGAACCACTTCACAATGAGAGAGATGGGCTTCATAAGAGCTTCGTTTTTATCTGTGTATGAGAATGGGCTGGGCGTGTACGACTTAGCATCTGACCTTGAGGGGGGGGGGGGGGTCAACAGTGGGGTGGCGTTGATGGTGTCTTTGTTTCGCAGCGAGGCCGAGGGGCGATACTGGGCGCAAGCGGTAAACGAAATCGATTTTTTATTCATACAGGGAACAGTCGATTACAGTGTAGCGTGGAGAGAAGGCGGCGATGGAATGAAATAACGTTAAAAAAGGGGGTAACTAAGCCAGGGCGTGTGGTACAGGCACAGGGTTTTGTTCGATATCGAATAATAAAATTAAAACGGCTTCGGAGAAAAAGGGGAGTGGAAGTAGAAAGCTGTAATTCAATTATCATCGCCCTCGGCCGATGGAGAAGATATGGCGCGGTTTTCTGTCTTTGTCGCTACCCCGGCCGAGGTGAACGACATGACGCATTCTGTCTCTGTCGCACCCTCGGCCACGCCTGACCCGGTCGCTACCCCGATGTCAATTTGTCCCGCCAACTTTCACCCAATCGACTCTCATTGCTTCGTCGCTCTGTCTCTCTCACACCTCGACGGGTCGAGTCATGGGTGCGAGAGAGAGATACTGTTCCGCCGGCCCCCCTGACCAGCCCCGCCACACGGCCAGCCAGCAGACTCATCCCGGTTGGTCGCTCTGTCTCTGTCGCAGGGGGCTGTCCTTGATGGGTGCGAGAGGGATAGAGAGATGGAACGACTCTTGGCAGTCGCTCGGCAGCGGCGGCGCGGCGGCGGAAGGGGAGGAATCTCAGACACTCCGCGGGGCCGCAGGAAACTTGCCTCGCCTCGCGCGCGCAAAGTTTGCCCTGAAATACGTGAACCTCAGTGCGCTTCTTGCCCTCCCACCTTTGCGTTAACAGTTTCCGCTCTCGCCAAAAGATGTCACAGTGCACCTCGAAGTAAACACTGAGAGGAAAATTCTAGAAGAGATGAGTGGATTTCTAATCCTATTCTCGTTTTCACGCGGTCGTCGGCCCGGAGATAGGAACGCACTGCAAATCGGGGAAAGAGGTGGAAAAATCCCTGTCCAGTGGAATCCCGGAAATGCCTGGCCAGTCTGGATTCCGATTCATAACTGGGTCCGTCCAATCCGGTGCCTCTTTGCTCCTCGCCGTCGTCGCTGTCGTTGCCTTGGCCAACTCCAATCAGAGGGGGGAGGGGGGGGGAGGGGGCAGGGCGCGTGACCAGAGAGAAGTTGGATTACTCTGGAGAGGCCGGCCACCACGCCGTCTATGCGGCGCACCATTCAGCACAGCAAAAATTATTTTTTTTAAAAAAAGTCACTACACTCTTGTCCGTGGGACAGCAACAATGCGAGCAAACGGCATGAAAGGTTCTTCCTATCAACTTGTTTGTTCTTATATTTTATGTTTGTTTTTAAATCATTTGCACCACTTGTTAGCTCGCTGTGTGGAAAAACTTATGCAATTTTCTATTTTTTTAAATTATGTTTTTTTATGGGGGTGGGTATTGGGAGGTCAGCCGGGCCATTTGGAACCGAGGTGGAAAACCAGCGTGACTAAGAGTCATTAGCTTGTGGAGTGGAAAGATCACAGTGGATGAGTGTCGCTCTGCTAAGTCCGCTCGCCAAGTCGCTGTGCGAACAATTCCACCTGCACTTGCCAGGTTGAGAGATGCCTTCCCTGCTGCCCAATCTGCAGAGCGAGGTGGATGGAGCTGCGGCCTCTAGGAGCCACGAGCCGAGGCCTGGCTTGCGAAGCATGCGAAGCGAGCGGCAGTCAAAGTTTCCGATCTGGGATCCTTGGGAACCTTGCATCTCCATCACGGCAACCCGCAGCGCCCACGTCGCGGGTATCCTGTCTTTTATTTGGGAGTGGCGTGGCTGGCTTCCTCCGCACACTCTGTCTCTCTCGCACTCACGGGGCGTCCCGTTGGGGTGCGAGAGAGACAGAGCGACGGCATGGCCCGCAGGCCCGCGGGCAGTGACTGATGGCTGACCTACAACCCGGCGGCGGCGCCCAGTATTTGAGGCGGCAGGTGGAGGGGCTCGGCTTCCGCAATTAGCGTCAAGCCCGTTATGTTAATCTTTTCGGGTCAACTTCGCGTCTGGCGGCGCTCAGCGTCACTCCGAGTCCCGCCCACGAAAAGATCCCTGCCGCGTCCCAGTGGGCCAGAACAGCGGCGCAGGCGGCCAAAACTAAAGAGGCGTCGGTGAGCTTCAGAGTCGCTAAAAAGGACCCGAACCAAACGTGTGACTTCACCAAGATGGAGTTCTTGTTCAAAGAGCAATCCATTGGAGGGGTCACACGTTCGGTTCGAGTCCCATTTTGCGACTCTGATGCTCAAAACTCGTCCGGACTTTTGACAGCCTCCACCTGTCTGGCCCACTGTGCGTGCATGCTGCACGATGCGGGCATGACGTAATCGTGGGCCCATCTCCGGCCAGCGTGGGTTGAGCAAGCCGGTGCAGAACCTTCTGTGTGGACAGACGAACCCCGGCACGGCAGGTCACGCAACGCCTCCCCCTCACTTTCCCTGCCGCCCCCTGGAGTGCGGCGTCGCAACGACGCGGCGCCACGCGAACTGCAGGGCCACGCCTCCGCCGCAGCGCTTTGCGATGGCCGGCTGCAGCGCGGCTTCCGACGCGGCGGCCAAATAAATGTTGCAAGTCCAGGGCGCGCACCACAGTGAGCCAGAAGCGACATATTTTTGACATTTTTTTGTTTTTGATTATTTTGGTGGAACTTCCCGCGTCCCGTTTATCAACACACGGCCGGCCGGCTGACACAAACGGATCGCACAGTGGGCCCGCCGCGTCCCCGCGCACTGGCGAATTAATTAAACTCGCAACAGTCTTCTTTGCTTTGTGGCGCAGGCTGTTACAGCTGCGCGGCCAGCGGCTGGCTTGTGATGCATTGCCGCCACCCGGTCCCCTCCCTGTGCGTGCCGATAGCCTGCTCCAGCGGCCGTGCCAGTGGACTTTGTGGGCTCCAGTGGGTTCCGGTTGTGGCTAGGTTATCCACGAAACAAGCAAATTTGGATCACTGTTGTGGGCTACACACTAAATAGTCGGAAGGCTCCCTGCCTTGGAACTTTCGGTTCGAGTCCCATTTCACTGCAAAGCCAGTGGTAAGTTTGCTTGCCACAGAATTGGCAAGCTGTTTTGAATGCCAAAAATTGTCAAGCTTGGCCTGGAAATACTCACCAGCTTGCCGAAATTTGGCAAGCTTATGACGATTCCAGGTCAAAGCTTGCCAAATTTTGGCATTCAAAACACCTTGCCATATTTGTGGCAAGCAAACTTACCACTGGCTTTGCAGTGTTGGCGACTCTGGAGCTCAAAACGCGCCTGGAGTTTTGGCCGCCTGCGCCGGTCTTCTGGCCCACTGTGCGATCCACCCTGTGGGTGACACAGCCTTCCCAGACCCTCGCGTCACAGGTTGTGCAGGGAGAGCCGGCCTGTTTAATGCGTTTAAGCACACCCTCCGCGGCGGCGGGCCTTTGCCATTAATAAAGCAAAGCGGGGCGGGGCGGGGCGGGGCGTTCACGACGGAGCGGGCCGCGCTCAGAGCCTCCAGCCCCTTTATAATCAGTGCAGCGGTAAAAGTAGGGCGGCGCAGCGGGCTCGTCTCGCCGAGATGGAGGGAAAAGATGAATTCGAAACTGTCGGTTGCCACGCCGAGGCTGAAGCCGAGGCGGCTGAGGGCTGAAGGCTGAGGCTGAAGGCCGATCGGGACGGGCTTTCAGGCTTTCAGCTAATGGACCACAGCCCGACCCCTCGCGGCGAGCGGGCCTACTCTCCGAACCGGGTCGCTCTGTCTGTCTCGCGGGCCGCCCCACGAGTGCGAGACAGACAGAGGACGCCGTCCGGACGCGGCCTGCGGGGTGGGGTATCACGGCCCATCGGACCGGCGTCGGCTTGGTTGCAGGCCGACTCTTCACAGATTAGACCAATTTGACCGAGTACACCGCAGAGATTGCCTTCATTTAACGAACTGGTTGCGCTCAAAGACCGCTGAAATGCAACCGCCGGGCACCGTGCTTTGTCTTTCGTTGTAGAGGGCTGATTCGTATCACTCCAAACACGGTCAAGAATGTAAAATGGTGGAAAAAAAAAAAAGGAAACACACCAGGCAGCTGATCGGAGTAACGCGCAATCCGTTTCCTTGTCCTGTTTGCGCACGTTTGTGTGCGTGTGCACGATTGGCCAACACGCTCCACGCTTGAATTAATTCTTTTTTTCTCTCTCTTTCTCTCTCGTATTTACAGGATTGGCGGGGTACATGGAACAGGGCTTGTTCGAGCTCGGCAACTGCACCAACTGGATCTCCGACGCCGGAACCAACTCACCGTATAATTGTTCTTTCCGAAACTTCACCGGCGCTGAAGGTGAGTAGGACGACCGCGTAGCAGCGTTCTCGATACAGACTGAGCCTCAAGTTTCGACTTTTGGAGTGACGGCACCGCATCCCTTAAGGGTACACTGCTAAAACAAAATTTCCTTAACTTTTTTTTATCAATATGTGGTCATAAATTTTGGAATTTAAAAAATTTAGTAATTTCCATCGGAGCTTTAGGAATACATGCATTTTTCCGCAGATCTTTTGTAACTTAACTTTTTTAGAAAAAAAAAAAAAAAAATTGGCAGTGCAGAGAGCAAGCAAATTGGAATCTCCCCCTGCCTAACGGCCATGCCAGTCGTTTACCCCCCCCCCTCCCCCTTCCCCACCAACGGCGAGACCGCGCCCCAGACACGGAGGGGGCTTCTCAGAGGCACGCGCCGCCCGGACCTGGTCTGCATAGAGCCAGCAGCGCGGCCGTTCTCAGTGGCGTTGTGACAAAAATATGCAGGCCGTTTCAACAGAAAGGTTTGCCGCCGCAGGTGAAAAATGAGTGTCCTTAACGGCCCTGCGTTTTTCATCGCCTTCCCTCGCGACAGGTGGGGGGGAGGGGGTCACGTCTTGAGACGGGACCGTGGTATGTGACCTGCAGCAACATCCATAGGATGGCTCAAGTAATATAGACACGGTGGTGTAGAACAGCTGTCACAGCGACTCTGCCCCCACCCCTTCCCCAGAAAAAAATAATACAGCAACAGATAAGAGCTCCCATGTTGATGCGGTATTTTTTCAGAGTAATTGGGCCTCCCATCATCTCACTCCCGCTCCCGCCAATTTGACTCTAATGGGCTGTTTTTTCCCCTCGCGAAACGAGAGTGATTCAACGACGAAACGGGAAACCCCGGTGAGGAGGACTCTTTGGTTGATCGTTATTATTGGGCAACAGGATGGAGAAGCACAGCGTCACAGCACCCTCAAACAGAGTATTTTATTTTTATCTTTATTTTTGTCTAGTTGCCGGTGCTTAAGGCACGTAGGAACCCAAAGCGAAAAGACAGTTTTATGACTGTTATTCAACGAATGTGACACCCTAATTTAAGGGCCGTGTCACGTTCAAACGAATGTGACATCGTGTTCAAACGAACGAATTCACATCCGAACGAATATGACGTCACGTTAATTGAATAACGGTGTGTGGTCCCTACTTTGACCTTTCGCCAAACGGGATTTTGACCGCCTCCACCGGTTTTCTCGCCCACCGTGCTCCGCAAAGCAATGCCGGAGCCGCCCTTGCTGAGTGCTACAGCGTGTCGCCAAAGGATCGTGTTCATTAAGGCACGCCATCGTTACGGGGCTGCAGAGTCGCTCAGGCAGCGGCCTGCCACGCTGCAGGTAACGAGCCCCAAGGAAGAGGCCTTCCGAGAGAATGGATTGCCCATGTTGAGGTGACGATCTGCGTGCTTCATTAAAACACCGCGACTGCTCGCGTGGTGCGCGTTGCCTGGTGCGTCACGTGACATAAAGAAGTCGGTGGTGCGACAGCAGGCACACCATTTCATGCCGACATTTGAAAGGAAAGGCACGCAGCAAGCGGCCGCGCGATCCAAAAGGCGTGTCTTAGTTGGATTGTGCACTCTGTAAACCTTACAAAATATTTTATACCGTATGCTCACAGTACGTTTGCGTGCCTTTGAGATGGCGGGACTGCTACCGGGGGCCTCCCGGACCGCGCGGCCGCTACTGCGCCTCTTCCATACAGGTGTCGATACTCGTTAGTGAGTGGCCTCTGCGCCGCGGGGCGCGCTGGGGGCTTTTGGCTTTTGAACACGGCTCCCCCTGAAGCAAAGCTTGAGTAGCTCGAGCGTTTCCAAATGACGATCCACGGTGTGCATGGCCGCGGAAGCTAACAAGGGCGCCTCGCTCCTCCGCAGACGAGGAGCTGTACGACGTGCCGGTCGGCGTCATCGTGCTGCTCTCCGTCTTCTACGGCACCATCTCCGCCGTGGCCGTGGTGGGCAACTCCATCGTCATCTGGATCGTGGCCACGAGTCGCAGCATGCAGAACGTCACCAACTACTACATCGCCAACCTGGCGCTGGCCGACATCGTCATCGGCCTCTTCGCCATCCCCTTTCAGGTAAGGCTGCAACAGGTCGGAGCAACAAAAAAAAAAAATTAAACAAAGAACACCATTGAACTTGAACCCCTACAGATCCCTCCTCCCCTCCCTTTTCCGCCCTCGGCGCCGCCGTCCAATTTTCGCCGCTTATTGCGAAGGACTGCTGAGGACAAAATAAGCGGCGTTTTATTTCTGATGATGTGCTGGACGTGCCGGTTAGGCCATCAGGCTTCCAGAACAGCTTTCTCTCTCTTTCTCTCTCTCTCTCTCTCTCTCTCTCTCTCTCTCTCTCTCTCTCTCTCTCTCTCTCTCTCTCTCTCTCTCTCTCTCTCTCTCTCTCTCTCTCTCTCTCTTTCTCTCTTGCGGACGCTACTGGCACCCCTCTGGCGCGGCTAGATTATTTCGGCACGGTAAAAAGTTGGCAATGAAACCTTGTGGGGGAAACTTGGAGGCCGGAACGCGCCTTAAAGTGCCCCGGGACTGGTGCATCGCAACTATTCCCGTACCTAGGAGCTTGGCTCGGGCAAAAAAATGAGACAAAACTGTGTTTTTTTTTGTTTTTTTTTTTTTTTTTTTAACGAGCCGACGCATTGCTCCGGGCCTTGTCGCGAGGCTAACTACTCTCTCCCGCCGCCGCCAGCGGCCTGATTCTGTATCGTCCCAACAGAGACACCAGCGGACACCAGTCAGCATCCTCACACTGGTTTCATATGGCACGTCCGTTATGTCTATTGTGCTGACTGAACACTGATGATTGTAAGAAGCAAAACCAGTTTGTGAAAGCCAGTCACGACTTGATTCCGTAGCTTCAACTCAATCCTCCTCTGCGTGTTCGGCGCGACAAGCAGTGAGGTTTGTAAAACGTCACGGCAGCAGACTTCCCCTCCGTATCTCGATCCGTCCGCGTCCCCCTGCCACCCTCCTTCCTCCCACCACTCGTCACGATAACAAATCACGCCCGTTGCGATGGTCTCACCCGGCTCGCCCTCCACTCTCGGAAATGTCATAATGTCAACTCCAATAATTGAATCTCGCGATTATTTTTTTCTTCCTTCAGTCGTGGGACGGGCGGCGGCGTCTTGCTGCCGGCCGATCCTGAACCCTGCTTGTCTCTCTCGCACTCATGGGGCGTTTATTCGAGACGGAGCGACGCCTAGTGGACCAGAAGACCGGCACTCAAGGCGCGTTTTGAACTCTGGAGTCGCTAAAACGGGACTCGAACCAAACGTGTGACCCCACCAATTGTTCTCCGAACGAGGAATCCATTGATGGGGTCACACGTTCGGTTCGAGTCCTGTTTAGCGACTCTGAGGGTATCAAAACGCGTCCAGAGTTCTGGCCGCCTGCACCGGTCTTCTGGCCCACTGTGCGGCGGGGCACTATTCGGATTCAGTCAGCCTGCTGTACCCTCCGCCCACTTTTTTCTATCCTCCGAACTGAACGCCGCCCTCCACATTCGTCCTCTTTCTCCGCGCCAAATCATCCCTCCAGGGATCTCGGCTCGCCCCGCCCCGCCCCGCCCCGCCCCGCCCCGCCCTGCCTCGCAGCGCTGCGACGTCAGCGCCGCGGAGAAAGCTCTCCGAGTGAGCGATGCGGCGTCAGAGACTCGCCGCCGCGGACGTGCGCGTGTGGCACCACACGGTCTTCGTTCCCAGTCGTTGTTTTGTCGTCGCATTATGATGAAAATCCCAGTGTGCTACACTATATATAGTCTCGCACGTGGGTTCCGAACGCTGCGCTCTCTCTCTCTCTCTCTCTCTCTCTCTCTCTCTCTCTCTCTCTCTCTCTCTCTCTCTCTCTCTCTCTCTCTCTCTCTCTCTCTCTCTCTCTCTCTCTCTCTCTCTCTCTCTCTCGCTCGCTCGCATCCCCACGGAACGCCCCACGCGTAGTGCGAGTGAGTCGGAAGTTCTTGGAAACCAGGCTGCTCTGCTGACGAGGCGCACCGACGCCCAAATCTGCAAAGTTTCGCACGCGAGTCGATAATAAAACGATTTGGCACTATACACCGCCCCATGCTGAGAAGGTCACTCAAAGCGATATCAAATTGTTTCCCATGTTACGCGTCGCAGTCCCCAACGTGACCCCCGGAACATGCCCGCTGCACGGCTCCGGCCATCAGCGTCACAACAACAATGTGACACGGGTAGTAGCGACAGCAAGACGGAGTGGCCGACCGAGCGAAGTCTCCTACCGTCGCGCTGCCTCTCTCACACCCGCAGGGGACACCCCATGAGTGCGACAGAGGCAGAGCAAGGGAACGCTGTTCGGTTGGGCGGCCCAGGTTCAATGCTTTCTGTCGACGTCACGGTGACGTCAGTAGTGCACTACACTACACTGGGCGACAGCGTTCTCTCCGCGGCTGTTTTTGTTTCGCGGGGACTACCCAAGGGGACGGGTGGGGTGGGAGGCTAGTTACTTACCGGGACTCTCGCAATTTAAGGCCCAAAGAAGCGGTAGCAGAGAGAGAAGGAGAGAGCGCGACGCTGCTTCCAGGAACACGGGCTTTATCAAATTAACTGACCTATTCTGACTCTGAATCTGATGCCCCCCCCGGTAGGAGGGTGTCGGATGTTGCACATCACAAAAGGCGCATATGGGGTCCATACGCGCGCCCCAATTAGCAGTGGTACGCCCCACCCCGCCCCACCTCGCCCTGACCCGCCCCGCCCCGCCAAGCCTCGCCACGCATTGTCGCGCCCGTCACCCTGAGGCCGTGTCTCTTTTGTCCGCAGTTCCAGGCAGCGCTGCTCCAGCGCTGGATCCTGCCCAACTTCATGTGCCCGTTCTGCCCGTTCGTGCAGGTGCTGACCGTCACCGTCAGCGTGTTCACGCTCACGGCCATCGCCATCGACCGCCACCGCGCCATCCTCAACCCTCTCAGGTGAGCGATATAAGCAACGCGGCATGGTTGTTGGCGTTTCCCCTCGATGTGTTCGCAGCCCAAAGACCACCACAAACAAAAACAGCAAAACTTCAATGCGCGCGTGTAGACCGACATTTTCTTTTATCATACTGGGGTTTTGGCTGACTCAACAAAAAATAAATCCAAATTCCACAAAAAAAAAAGTAAAATGAAGGATATTTTGTCCCCCTAGTAGTTTTTATCCTCCGTATTAAAGTGCATCAACCCCGTAAATCCCGGAGCCGCTCCTGCTTCTCAGATTGAGTGGCGGGCTGCGCCTGGCTGCGCCTGGCTGCGCCTGGCTGCGCCGGCGTGGCGAGGGTGGCTCGGCAGACCGGCGCCAGCCGAATCTGTTGACCATCCCTCACTCAGTTGGCTTGGGCCTGATAAGTTTACGGCCTCAAGGACCAGCAGCCCAGGTCTCTCCCTCTCTCTCTCTCTCTCCGCTCGCTCCTGCGCAGATACCGCCAATCCCAGGAGAGTCTCTTCTCAGGCCCGGTCGGTATGCGCTCCGCTTTGCGTCCCGAAGCACTCCCACGGCATTGCGCTGCGTTGCGGCGAGGGAAGGGGGTGGAGGAGGGGAGGGAGGGGGAGGGGGCGTGGGCGTGGGCGCAAAGGGACGCGGTCGGCCATATTGCGCTGCATCTGAAATGCATGGCTGTCACAGTCAACAATACTCTCGTATTCAAACCGGAGCTCGGGTCAAAAACTGTTCCTGATTATTTTTTTTTGTTGACTTTGCATAAGAAGAGTGTAACTACGTGCACGGGCGGAAACAGCCTGTAGTGCACTGAAATACATTGAAATTTGTTGGATTTGCGACAAAGTTGGTTAGGGCGTATTCTGCAGAGTGCAGTCGCAGCACTGCGCAGCACTCATGTCGCACCAGCGCCACCTCAGCCCGCCCGGCTCCATCCGGAGGGAAAAAGGACAACCAGACCTCAGGGCCAGACCCGACCGCAGGGTCTGACCTTTCCTCAGCGCCACCTTGGGGAGGAGCGGACTGATGGAAGGCAGGCGGGGTATCGGACCGCCCGCGGCCGCCACTTGTGCGAATAGCCCAGCCTCCTCCCCCGACTAACCGCAGCCACACCCGGAGATGTACGGTGGCACCGGTCCGCGCGGGCAACAGCTGCTGGCGGACGACTACAAGTAGCGGCCCGCACGGCCCACAGTACGCGGCCCGCGCGGCCCTGTGCGCGGTTCGCGGCCCGCGGTCGAGGCGTATGGCCCACTTGGCTACACGCCGGGGGCAGGCTGGCGGCGCTGTCCCGCGCTGCAGGGAACCGCGATGTGTGTGTTTTTGTGTCGGTGTTATGGCGCGGAATAACGAGAAACACGGTTTTTGTTTTTTATGACGCGGTCCGCACGTTCTCATCGTTGCTCGCCGCGTTCCGTTCCGCATAGCGCGCCACTCGAGAACGCGCGCGGGGAATTCACTTCCGCGATCCCGCTGGATGGAAGGCGGGGCAACGCGGCACAGCGCGTCAGGGGTCGAAAGCAAGGCGCGGCGCTGCACAGAGGGAAAGCCAAACGGTTTTCCCTCTGCCAGTAAACGGCGCACAGGGAGCCAGAAGACCGGTCGAGGCGGACAAAGCTGTGGACGCGTTTTGTGCTCCAGAGTCGCTAAATGGGACTCGAGCCGCACGTGTGACCCCGCCTGGCAAATGACCCCCACTTCGGTCGTGCACTACACTAGGCATCTCTCTGGGGTCGCCACGTCAGCGTGACGCCGAGGAGTTACTGTGTGTGTGTGTGTGTGGCCCACTGTGACAGGACAGGCAGGGGACGACCCGATCTTTCTTCGTGGGTAGATCGACTCTTGGAACGGAGTATCAGCGACTGGGCCGGAAAAGGCGGGTTGCACGAGGAGAGACCGGCGCGGTGAGATCGCTGTTTACAGTGCAAGCAGGGCGAAGGCGGAAGCGGGCGGAAGCGTGCACGAGAAATAAAAAAGCAAATTTGAAAAAAACAAAAAACCAAACAAACAAAAAAACTGACATGTTTTGGCAAACGTATTGGGTTCATGGTCGCCCGAAGCGACTTGTTGTATTCTCCTCTTTTTTTTTCTACGATAAGGACGGCTGTGTTGAACGGATGAGGAATAAACCCCCGGGCAGAGAGTCATGCCCCGAGCGGCGATACGGCAACGCACACCTCACCTGTGCAAACACCACCACCGCGCCCCGAGCCGGCTACTCCTGCAACAATGCCCTCGTCACTCTGTCTCTCTCGCTCCCTCGCGGATCCGGCGGCCGCCCGCTGCTCGCGTTTAGCCGCACTGCGCTGCCCCGGCGGCAAACACGCTGTAATTTCCGCGTCAGGCGCTGGAAGCGGCGAGGTTTAAGAATGTAGTCTGAGGACAGCGCCAGAGGGAGCAGCCCCCCAGGCCAGACCGCGGCGCACAGTGGGCCAGAAGACCGGTGGAGGCGGGTCGAAATCCCGGACGCGTTTTGAGCCACAGAGTCGCTGAATGGGACTCGAACCGAACGTGTGACCCCACCAATGGACTGCTCGTCGAACGGGGAATCCATTGGTCGGGTCACACATTCGGTTTGAGTCCTATTTACCGACTCTGGAGCTCAAACCGTGTCTAGTTTCGGCCAGCTGCGCTGGTCTTCTAGCCCACTGTACGGCGGTTCGGCTTCCCCGCGCATTTCAGGGCGACCGCGGATGGGGGGGGGGGAGCACTTCCGTCTTGTGTGGGGGCTTTATTTCATTTCCGCTGCCTCGCGCCCCCCTGTGGACAGCCAATCCGATCACTTCCACGGCATCGCGCGCTGAGTCCCGACTTTTATTATTTACGGGCCGCAGGTCCCCGGCCAGCCTGGCTGCCAGCCCGGTCAGGGCGGCCCGCCTGGATGCCAGCCCGGACGGGGCGGCTGTAATATCGCGGCGCCGATCGAGGAGAGACGATAGCGTGTTTTATCGGAGTATTAAGGGTTGGCCGTAAAGCCTCCGCGAGGGAGCAGGCCAGCACGACGTCTTCTGACGGTCAGGGAAACTCTCTCTTGACTTTGCGCGGGAAAAAAAGTTTTCTCCAAATTTATCTGGTACCATTTTGTTTTCGTGAGAACGAGGTTCAGAGAAAAATTCTTCAAATTCAACTCTATGGTCCATTGATACTCAATGGATTACTCCTGCCAACAAAGGCCATGCCTTTGCAGGGTGCTCGTCGCGGTTCCGATAGACCGATGGCGACATCGGAAAACGATCGCCTCCACGGGGAGTTGAACCCGGAACCGCAGTATAAATCATAGAGGACATGGTGCAGCGAACACCGACCTGCAGGCGGTCGGCCCAAGTTTGCCGCGAACGCCCCGCCGGTGGCTCTTGGAAAGAGATCGTCGCTCGGCCTCTCTCTCTCTACTATTCCCCTCTCCCTTTCTCTCTCCCCACCGGATGCGGGACGCCCCATGAGTGCGAGAGAGACAGCTGCCTGCGGTCGGTGTGAGCTATGCGCTGTTTGCCCAGAGGGTCAGCTACACACCAACGCCACGGCAAGCTCGTACACACAGCGCAGAGTGGGCCAGAAGGCCGGCGCAGACGGTCACTCTTTACACGTTTTGAGCTCCAGAGTTTTGGCCACCTGCACCGGTCTTCTGGCCCACTGTGCAGCGGTGCGTTGACAGAGTCAGTCTGGTCGGCAAAGCACACCGGTGCATATTGCGGCACTCTAAAGTGGCGCGCAGTCATCAGCGAAGCGGTGTGGCGGCAATTTCAGGCCGGTGGCGTGGCAGTTCGCGAGCGTTTCGCGTTTTGATGCGTGGCGTGGTGGTGGGGGCGTGGTGGTGGGGGCGTGGTGGTGGAGGCGTGGTGGTCGGGGCGTGGTGGTGGGGGCGTGGTGGTGGAGGCGTGGTGGTCGGGGCGTGGTGACGTGTTCCTGCAGATGGCATCCAGGGGGGTTGGGGGGACAGGGGCTATACACTGGCACGCGCTGCCGCCGGTGTGGTTGGGTATGTTACAAAGGGAGGGCCCGCGCTCGACTAGGCCGAGGCCTAATTGAACAACGGCTTGGTGCGACAATTACAGTGGGATACATGTCGCCCGGCCACACGTGCGTGACGACATGCCTGTTGCCTACACTGGCCCTGAAAAATAGTAAGCAGTCATCCGAAAACCTCTTGTGTTTTTGCGAAGTTGGCTAAAACTTACTGCGAACTCTCTCTCCTCACTCTCTCACTCTCTCGGAACACTGTGTTGCGAGGACAGCACAGACGGTAGTGCAGCTCATGACGCGGGAAATGTGTACTCTGCGCTCGTCACTGGCCCTGGCCGTCTAGACGGCGGGGAAGTTCATGAACGTCCTGCTCTCAGACCTCGTGATAGACCTCGCGCGAGAGATAATTTCTGTTAGGGACGTCACCAGCGGCAACCCCTCTCGACACGGCCTCTGCCTCTTGTATTCTTCTCCGTCCCACCCTTTTTTGGGCGAGACTTCCAGCCACCGTCTCTGTGCCGTCGCTGCCTTCAGGACGGCCGGGTGTCCAATCCACCTGACCCGTTCAGCCATGAAGCTGAAGCGGCGTCTCATCGCTCTGTCTCTCTCGCTCCCCGACAGGGCGCTCCCGAGACGGAGCGCGACGAGAGCGGTTTTCAGCCCGCTGCTGCGACCCCACTGTTATTCAACAAATGTGACGTCATATTCGTTGTGAAGTTTGTCACGTTCGTTTGAATACGATGTCACATTTGTTTGAACGTGACACGGCCGTCGAATTAAGGTGTCACATTCGTTTGAACGTTCGTCAACATTCACATTCGAACGAATATGACGTCACATTCGTTGAATAACAGTGCCACGTGACTTGCTTTACGAAGTCGAGAACCCGCCTTGGAGCCGCCTGCCTGGCTGCCTGGCTGCCTGCCTGACTGCCTGCCTGCCTGCTGCTCAGCCTTTGACGCGATCCGCAAAGGGGGTAAAGCCCTTGAGTTTATTTTGGTGGAACGATCACTCACCACTTGGCTGCGATAGCGGTACTCCTGGCTGCCGAGGTGGACTCGATGGCCTTGACATTCAAGGAAGTGCTTCTGCTTGTCTCGCGTCCCGTAACTACTCGCCTCCAACTGTGTAAAAATCTCTTTGAATGCCGCGGCTGCTCTATTTGCTTTGGGCGCGTCGTCCGCGTGCTTTCGAATAAACGAGACGAAAAGGGCGAGCCGATCCGCGGCGTCGATTTCACGCCACGGCGCGTCACACCGAACGCGGGGCGGCGAAGCGTGGCGCGTTCCATCGGCACACAGTGGGCCAGAAGACCGGTGGAGATGGTCAACATTCTGACGGTTTTGGAGCTCCAGAGTCGCTAAATGGGACTCGAACGGAACGCGGAGCCCACCAATGAATTGCCCTCCGAACGCTGAATCCATTGGTGGGGTCACGCGTTTGCTTCGAGTCTCGAGCTCAAGACGCGTCTGGAGCTCTGGCCGCCTGTGCCAGTCTTCCGGCCCTCTGTTCGGCACCGTATGATGGAAAAACCGCGAGATTAATCTAAAAACCGATGCGAGGACTGATGGAGGTGAATTCCTTCTGCTCCTTACACGTCTCCTCCAGCCTCGCTCCCGAGCCTCGAACGCTGCGCTGTGGTATCCCCGTCGTCGCTCCCTCCCTCCCCTCACCTCCCTCTCCTCCCCGCGACGCTTGTTGCATCGCGTGGGCTGTGCGTAATCGGAGGGTGGCCGCCGCCCCGCCCCAGAGGACTCGGTTTGGCAGAACAAAGCGCCGCCCTGCTCGTCCGAACGAAGCCGTCCGTCTCTCCCTCTGCGGGACGCCCCTTGGGAGAGACAGAGCGACGAGGGCGCTGTTCGGACGCAGCGCGCCGAGGACGCGTCGGGCCGAGGCCAGGCCGGCGAGGGCTCGGTGTGGCGGCCCCCGGACCCCCTCGGCCTCTGCCCTCTTCCGGCCGGAGCCAATTATGTCGGACGACAGGACGAGGAGCCATCGCCGCGCGGTCAAGCGCTCCCACCACCGGCTGTGAAAAAAAAACAAAACAAAACAAAAAAACAACAAAAACGCCGCGCTGGCAGTGTACGTCTCTGCACAATTTTTGGACGAGATCACCCAACAGAGTTTTTGTAAACACGTCGTTAAAAAAAATGATGAAAAATTCCATTGTTTTGTTGACTGCCACGCATGCATGACAATCTTTTCTATTTCCACGCAAAGTTCCGAAGCAATAAAAAAAAAATAAACAAAAATAAAGTTGTGACAAATTAATGGTGGTCTATAGGACAGGGAGTTTTAACGCAAGTTGTTGAAAGGCTCGTCAACAGGTTCACAATACTGATTATTGACCGCCAATGTTGTTCAAAAGGTATAAACATTCCATCGGCTCCTCTGTGTTGGCAGCGCGCGGCCGTCCAAGCTCCGGGCCAAGATCAGCATCGCCGTCATCTGGATGGCGTCGGCGGCGCTGGCCACCCCGATGGCGGCCGCCCTGCGCGTCACCGAGGTGTTGCACGTAGTGGGTAAGTGCAGCGGCGCCGAAACAACACTGCAGTAAAAAAAAAAGAAAGGAAATTGCCGAAAGTCGTTGGCTCTGTTGCGCCAATGTTTCGACAGCACTGTAAGTGCAGCCTTGAAGCGCAGCTGCGGCGCTCGGCCCGCAACTCTACACATGCCGCGGGGCCCGCAGGCTGATTCCGAACAGTAGTCTCGTCGCTCTCTCTCTCTCTCTCTCTCTCTCTCTCTCTCTCTCTCTCTCTCTCTCTCTCTCTCTCTCTCTCTCTCTCTCTCTCTCTCTCTCTCTCTCTCTCTCTCTCTGACACACACAGAACGCCGTGGGTTCGACACAGGGAAAGCAACAAGAGGTGAAGCGCCGTTCGGAATACTGCTGGTGGGCCGGGGCCAGCGCTGTGGCGGAAACACTAATGACTACTTGGCCAAATTTAATTTCTCTCGCTCGCCGTCACGGCCGCCCTCGCCCCGGCCGCCAGCAGCCTGCGCGCCGCCAGGCGCTGCCAGCCCAGCTGGCAACCACAGCCACAAGCCGCGAAGAAAGAGGCCCAGATTTGATTTCAGTCCCGATGACAGCCAGGGAGCCACAAGTACCGCCGCCTGGTAGCCTTGAAGGGAAAACAACTTCCGCGGAGCCTCTTGGAAAGCAAAAACGACCCGCCGAAGATCCGCGGAGCCTCTTGGAAAGCAAAAACGACCCGCCGAAGATCAGCGGAGCCTCTTGGAAAGCAAAAAAGACCCGCTGAAGATCCGCGGAGCCTCTTGAAAAGCAAAACCGATCCGCCGAGCCTCTTAGAAAGCAAAACCGATCCGCCGACGATCCGCGGAGCCTCTTGGAAAGCAAAACCGATCCGCCGAGCCTCTTGGAAAGCAAAACCGATCCGCTGACGATCCGCGGAGCTTCTTGGAAAGCAAAACCGATCCGCCGACGATCCGCGGAGCCTCTTGGAAAGCAAAACCGATCCGCTGATGATCCGCGGAGCCTCTTGGAAAGCAAAACCGATTCGCCGACGATGCGCCGAGCCCTTTTGGAAAGCAAAACCGATCCGCCGAGCCTCTTGAAAAGCAAAACCGATCCGCTGACGATGCGCGGGGCCTTTTGGAAAGCAAAACCAAAAAATTTGCCGACGTAGTTTGCCCTTCGGGTAGCCTGATGGGGATTTAAATGGCCGCGGAAACAACAACAAAAACAACAAATCATCAACAACAACAACAACGACAACAACAACAAGATCACCGGTCGTAGCAAAAACTGGCATCTCGACGTCACGCGTTGGAGGCCGTGACATTAAAATACTGCTCATGACGCCCCGTTTTGCTTCAAAGTGTCTCGCCGACGCGCGCCGCCTTCTTTATTGTCGCTCTTTCTATCCTGTTGCTGCTGCCAGCAGGGCTCTTTTGCTTTCCGCTCCGCCCGGCCAAGAGACTGTCTGTTTGGGAGCACTGGCCGCGTGGCACACGGCGTTTTCAAGGGGCAGCAAAACTTTGGATCTCCTTCGCTCGTATTTTGCTCGGTGCACAACAAGCTGCACGGCGCCGCGCCGCCCCGAGATACAGCCTTGAGTTGATCCGCGCCCTACCCTGACTGTCGGGTCGGCTGATGCGGCTCTGCCCCCAGAGGCTTTGCGTTGGCGTTGGCGGCGCGCTCGCGGGGCGGTCCCAGTCCATGGGCAGCCTCTCGGCGGCCACCCCGGCGGCCGGGTGCTTGTCCTGGACTGACTCGCTGCGCCGCATCGCCTCGGCGTCGAGCGGGCCCTCATTTCCCAGTGTGCCCCCTCCCCCCCTCCCCTCGGAGAGCCGGGCTGTTATTTTTGTCCGTGCCGGATAGAGGAGCGCGAAGGGCATTCCATTCGGTTTGGGCCTCTCCAGCGCTCGACCACGTGACTGCGTGCAGCAGCAGCGCTCTCGTCGCGCTGTGTGTCTCTCGCACCCGTCGGCGACCGAGACAGAGAGAGGCAGCGACGAGAGCACTGGTCGCGCGGGATCAGCCTGGGTGGCGGGCTCGCAAAACTGGGGTGGATGGTGGGTCCGAGTGTTTGTGGTGAGGGAGGGCTGTCGGGCTGTCGGGTTCAGCGGTGAGCCCGTGCCACTACACTGGGATCGGAGCCGTGCCTGTGGCGCTGTGGCCGCGTGGGGCGGGCTGGCGGGCTGGCGGGCTGGCCTTCCCTCGTCTCGACGGTCGGTACGACGCGGCACTCCGAACAACCCACCACACTACCACACCGCCGGCCTGCCGCGCTGAGCCGTCCTGAGCCACGCCAACTTCCACGAAACACGTTGCTGTCGCCACTGGGAAGCTTTCGCTCCGAAAGGGGACCACCGGTGGCCGGGAACCCGGACGCAAGCCCGGATGAAAACCGGTGGAGTCAAAATCGTTTCCAGCGGCGTCAGCGCGGCGCGAACTACTCCCAGGAGGCCGAAGTATTGGTGGCTTTCAGCGCCGGGTACACGCGGATTGACAGTTCAAAAAGTAGCGATTAGATTTTGATTGCGATTCAAATTCCGCTTGTCCGCAGACGGGCGCACGCTGGAGAAGCCGTTCTGCAGCAACCAGCTCATGTCCAAGGAGGCCATGATGACGTACCGCTCCGTGCTGTGGGTGCTGCAGTACTTCACGCCGCTCTGCATCATCACCTTCGTGTACGCCCGCATGGCGCTGCGCCTCTGGGGGTCGCGGACGCCTGGCACGGCACACGACACCCGCGACGCCACCATCATGCGCAACAAGAAGAAGGTAAGCGCGCGCGCCGCCAGCGCCCCGTCATATCCTGCTTTCCTAAGGCTTGTTCCATCGCGTCCCACCAAACTTTGTGCAACCTTTCGCCCCTGCGCAAGCACGCCAGTGGGCCAGAGGACCGGCAGACAAAACTCTAGACGGGTTTTGAGCGCCAGACTCGCTAAATGGGACTCAAACCGAACGTGTGACCCGACCAATGGATTCCTCGTTCGGAGAGCAGTCCGTTGGTGGGGTCACACGTTCTGTTCAAGTGCCATTTAGCGACTCTGGAGCTCAAAACCCGCTCGGTCCTCTGGCCCACTGTAAGGCGGCGTACTATTGGGGGTCGCTCCGTCCCTCTCGCACTCCTAAGGGACGCCCCATGAGTGCGACAGAGACGGATGTTTTGCCTCGACCCGACGATGACTCCCCGACTACGCGATCCCCGGCGCGCGTCTGGCCCACGCAGGACTCTTGGAATAAGAAAAAGGACGTCACCGAGCTTGCTGTGCGTGGCAGGGCAGCATCTTTCTTTTATTTTTGACGTCATCTCTCTCGCACTCACGGGGTGGGCCGTAGGGGTGCGAGGGAGACAGCGACGGAACCAGCCTTGAGGGGTGCTGGGAGAGTCAAGGAGGCCCGTGAGTGTGCGAGCTAGAAGTAAAGGCGTCGCGACGCCGGGGTGGGGGAGGGGGGGGGGGCTGCTGTGGAGATGATTGCGCTGAAGTACACACCGAGCGTTATCTAAGATGAAGGCGACCCGCACGAAGGAAAACTCGCCCTCTTTGTGCGGCCGTGGAAAAATTTAGCTAGCGCGAGGGAAATTATATGAACCTCGGCCACATATTCTCTCTGTGTTTTTTTTTTAATTTTAAAGTGGTGGTGTTCTATCTCTACGTGGTTTCCCACTGCTATGATCACAGAGAGCGAGCAAGGACTGTTAGCAGGTCACCTTGGGGGTTACTCTTGGGTTCTCGAAAGGAAAAAGGAGGGTTGAAGGTAGTACAGTAGTGTAACTACATCAAGAGCCTGAATCCAAAGCTGAGAGTCTTTCCCCTCGATCCGAATTTCCTTCATGCTACGGAGAGCCCGCGAGAAAAGGAAAACCGGAATATCTGGCTTCGACATGTCCGTGTAAACAGACGGTGTTGGTACTGTTATTTATCCATAAGCCCGAATCTCGTGAGGGAAATGGATCTTTCCTGTTGACTCCCACACGGGTCCTCTTCAAAGGGGCGCGCCGTCACGCTCCACTCGATCCCTTCCATCCAGCTCCGCCCGGAGCACCTCAAGCTCCCTCCAGAATTTCCGGAGGCTTCGGTTATCAAAAAGATTTTTTAAAACTATATTTTTCTGCCTGAAAATCAAATAAAATAGAAACATTGGAGGCTCGGAGTGATTATTGGCGTCTAGGAGGTTTTGGAATTTTTCTCAGATATTTTTATGATGCCCTGCTGCCTTCGAGATCTCATTTCTTTGTCCAGAAAGCAGCACAAAAATCGTTTTCCCTCCACTCCTCCAATGATTATTTCGCGTGCTTTTAACGTGTTGCGCGAGAGAGCCTCTGAGAGGACAACGGCACGGACCCACTCTAGCCGCAGATTAGGCGAGGTCCTTCCAACGCACTCTTAGTGTGTGTGAGTGTGTAGGTGTGTGTATGTGCGTGTTTTGCGATTGTCCAACCCACGGGCTTGTGGTGCTGCAGATTAACCAACACGCCTCCGCTTCCAACGCTCGCAGGACTTCACTGTCGTCGAGTAAAATGAATCGTTTTCTATGTTTTGTTTTCCTCCAGGTGATCAAGATGCTGGTGATCGTGGTGGCCCTGTTCGCGCTGTGCTGGTTCCCGCTGCAGACGTATAACATCCTGCAGGACATGTTCCCTAGGATAAACAGGTCAGCTTGCAGGGTAGCACACTACTGGTGCTTGATAAAAAGTGCACGAGCCGATATTGACACAAAATGTTATGGCAATAAAAATTATAGTGGCGCAGAAAGTTGGCCGAAGTTGGCCGTTCGATGTGTGCGGTGCGCGGCGCCAAGACAAACAACACCCGACAAGTTGACGGTTGCGGCTCGGCGTTCAGCGACGCAGGCCCAGCGAGCGCACACATGGCGCCGGCTGTCGGGCGTCGCGTCGTGTTTGATTTGCATCCGGCCCATGCTGCCTTCCTCGAGAGCCATTATTTAAGTCCGCGGAGTATAATAATGTACTTAGAGCTCAACGACAACCCGCCGTCGGAACGACCGAGAAAAAAAAAGTAATGGGGAACCGTTGCGCGCGTCGGCGGAAATTAAATTGATATCTTGGCGTTTTCCCGGGACTTGCAAGTCACCAAAAGGGGAAAAAAAACGGGGGAAAAAGGCGTGCTTTAAACACTGATGTGGAGCATGTACACGCGCTGCGTTGTGACCTTGAGTTCGGCAGCACTGAATCGCGGCCGCGAGTCAGGGCCTAATGCCTAATAATTCAGCAGGTACCGGACGAGCCATGAATTGCAGTCACAGTGGGCGCGGGGCGGCCCTCGTACATCAGCAGTCGCCCCCACTCCAGTGCAATACCTTTGCTTTGCCTGAAAAAAGAGAGAGGGGGGAGAGAGAGGGAGAGAGGAAGAGAGAGAGAGAGAGAGAGAGAGAGAGAGAGAGAGAGAGAGAGAGAGAGAGAGAGAGAGAGAGAGAGAGAGAGAGAGAGAGAGAGAGAGAGAGAGAGAGAGAGAGAGAGAGAGAGAGAAGGGAACGCGGGTCCGGCGGCGGCCCCTGGCTCGACGGAATGCTGGGATGTGTCCTGGGCAAAGGGAGGGCAGAGTCCACTATTAGTCAGTGAAAAGGGAAGAGAAATAAAACTGTCCCTTACCAGTGGAAGAAGTATACGGGGTCGCCTTTCATCCCAAAGGCCATGGCAACACGACTGTAAATTTAGGTTCAAATTATTTCACGCCAACTTTGAGAACGTTTTGAAAATGCTGGCCACATTTGAGAAATACTCATTCCCTGTGTGTCGTAAGTACAATGTACTTGTCCGGCCTGTTGCAGCTACAAGTACATCAACATCATCTTCTTCTGCTGTGACTGGCTGGCCATGAGCAACAGCTGCTACAACCCCTTCATCTACGGCATCTACAATGTGAGTGCAGAGCCGAAATACGAACAACTATTCCACTTCTTTAAAATAGACAAACTTCAAAAATTTTAAAAGCCCAATTTTATTTTATTTTAAAGAAGGTAGTGCTTTCGTCCATCCGAAACAGCAACGTGTTTCCTTTTACCGGCACTGCATGCTGCATGGCGAGCTCAGCAAAGCTCTCTTCCGCTCGGCTGCGGCGGCCAGGCAGCCGCGCCACGCGTTCTGTTTTGAGTCTGCGGAACGAAATGCCCGACACATGTTGGGGCCGCTGGGACACAAAGTAGTCAGCCAGCCGCAGTTTTTCCCGGTTTGGAACCCTGCGGGGTAAACCGTGTTTCCGTCCGGAACTCTTGCTGTGCAGTGAAACAATGGCTGCCCCGGGAGTTACAGTCGTTTGACCGAGGATAATTCGTCCGAAAAATTATTCGGTCATTTTGTCGTCAGACAAACGAAATCGAGCGTTTTTCACTGTCCTCCCCAGTGTGCTTCAAAGCCACAGCAATGCGCGGTGACCATCATGTGCCGTGGTGGCTGGAGGTGTACACCCGTCGGTATCCCGGTCCGAGGAACGGCGGTTCAAATCTTATTACTACACAACCTTTTTCTCTGACCGCTGCTCAATGTCAGGTCAAGAACCCACTTCAATCGGTCGCAGACATGAGCCGTGGTGGCTGAGAGTGGAGAGGCGTCGACCCCCGACCGTAAGGTCCGGAGATCGAATCCCAATATAATGCCTTTCATTTTTCGACTGGCTCCCTCCCACTGCGACTCAAACCCGTCGTCCAACACTCGGCAGACGTGCAAGTCAGGGTGGTGTAGTGGTCTAGGCTCAATCCAGGCCATTACACCCGGGTGTCTAAAAAGCAGTCCGCTTCGGCGGATTGGCCTCGGCACTGGTTCGATCCCCGATCGAGCCAGCCACTCGAAATTGGTCGCGAGTGGGTCCATTCCGATTCGTCGGATGGAGTTGATAAGTCCTTTGAAGCTGGCCCACTGACTGCATGTTCGGGTCTGGGAGCGCCGGACAGCGGGTGTACCATTGGGGTACCGACCACCCTGCGAAAACAAAAGCTCCCAAAACTACTCTCTCTCTTTCTTTCTTTCTCTGTCTCTCTATCGTCTCTGCCTTACTCTACTCTGCCCATGTTGGGCCGTGTCGGCGGCTCGGGTCCTACTGGGTCCCCCGGCGTACGATATCGAAGTCGCTGGATCGGATTAACCCCAGTTACCTGATAGCACCGGTTCCCATCCCGAACACCGAAGTAAAGCAGGAGGCCTCCCCATTAAGACTGGGGAGGGGGTGTAGAGTTCCATTTTTTAAAATTTATTTTTAGTGAAACACGCTCGCCAGAGCCCGGGTACACCGTTTTTCATATCCGAACACCGAAGTCAAGCAGGCGGGGGAAGAGGGTCGAGTTCCCTTTTTTTTATTTTTTTTATTATTTATTTATTTATTTATTTATTTATTTATTTATTTATTTATTTATTTATTTATTTATTTATTTATTTATTTATTTATTTATTTATTTATTTATTTCAGGAAAAATTTAAGCGCGAGTTCCAGCAGCGGTTCCCCTTCCGGCATCGGCGGAGGGACACCTGGGGGCCGCACGACTCCGTGGACGACAAGACCCTGTCCGCCGTGGGGGGCACGCGCTCCTCGGTGATGCGCTCGACGGTGTGCAACCACGACTGGCGGCGCGCCTACTCGTCCAGAACGGCGTCGTCGCCGCGCTGCTACCCGCCGCCGCCGCGGGAGTACGGCGTCAACGGCGCGTCCGAGACCCTGTACCGCCCCTACGCGGCGAGGCTCGCAGAGGGACAGGTGGGCACAGACCAAGTGGACATTGGGCCAGAAGACCGGCGCAGGCGGCCAGGACGCGTGTTGAGCTCGAGAGTTGCCAAATGGGGACTCGAACCGAACGTGTGACCCCACCAATGGATTGCTCTCATCCGAACGAGGAATCCATTGGTGGGGTGACACGCTTGGTTCGAGTCCCATTCAGCTACTCCGGACCTCAAAACGCGCGAAAATACCGAAAACTCTGCACTTCCTAGTGGGGAATCTTCCCAGACCAGGAAGTGGTTTGACAGTGTGGGCTTTCTGTAGGGTTGCCGTCTTCGCCCACCGCGCGCTGACGACTAGGGGATTGGAGTTACGCGACTGAAACGAAGCAGGGATCTTAACTTTTACATCCCAGCCCGTAGTATTGAAAAGTTAGGCGGCCACCTGACCGAGCTTGTTACACCGCCTCATTACAAAATCGCGCGCACCAACAAAATTTACAGAAAACTCATGTTTTAGCTGGGGCTGGCCCTCTGGCCAACATCCTAAACTATAAAAAGCCCAGGGAAAAAAAAATTAAAAAAATTATTTTATTTTTTTCTACGCGGCGGGCTTAGTTTATCGAGGGATGTGTGCCCCCTGGGGTCACGGGAAGGCTGCGGCCGCCACGCGCACTGCTTCCACAAGTGCCTACTCGACTTCACGCTCAATAACCCCCGGCCAACGTAGGCGGCGCACAGGGGGCCACTGGTGCCAAGTCCTTGCAGAGCCGTGTCGCACGGCTTCCCGTCTTTCCGATGCCAATGCCAAGGTCCACCCTCTGCCCACCCACGCGGACAGGGACTACCCCCCGCTGTAGTGAATACCCCGCGCTCCGAGTGACCCCGCGCGCGGGGTAGAGCCACTGGAGACTCTAGGCGCTGCCCCCTGCCCTGAGGTCCCCCCTGCGTTCCACTAGAGACCTGGATTGTGTTGATGTGCTGCTGCAGGTGCGCGGCCTGTCCGAGACCACGGCGCTGACGGCGCTGACGGCCAGCCCGGGGAGCAACAGCACCGCGCGCAGCACGCCGACGCTGTGCATCACGCCGGCGCCGGGCCGCCGCCACCAGCAGCGCCGCCTCACGGCCTCGGACCTGGAGTCGGCCTCGGCCTCGGCCTCCACCTCCACCACCGAGCTCTACGTGTTCCCCGCGGCCAAGGCCTCCAGTGTGGCCGGCCACGTCGTCGCCCGCAAGGGCAGCCACTCCAGCGAAGAGGGGGACATGTTCCCCTTATAGTCGGACAGACAGACAGCTTGTTGTGACGTCATCTTACGTTCCAGTGAGTGCATTCTAGTGCCATCCTCAAAAGGTATCATGCGGTCGCAGTCTTGACAGAATTCGCCCGCTTCGGACCAACTATCTCTGTGCGCTTTCTTTGGAGTGGATCATGCGAAAGTGCCTCAGCAGAAAGGAGTTGAAAGACTGATCATCACTGCTCGAGCAGTGTCTTCCCTCGGGCGCTCTGTCTCTGGCTCGCCTCTCCGGTCAGTGTAGAAACAAACACTACTAGGTTTAGGTTAAGTTGTGTAGCATGTTCAGTTTTGCTGGAATGTAAATATTTTCGTACCTGCGTATCGCTCTTCCTACAGAGTACTTTTTCTGTGTGTTGCAGTTAGGTTGATTCATGTGCCACGGCCCCTTCTCAATCAAAACTTTTGAGAAAGAAAGGGGAAAATAAAATGAATCTCGTTTCTTGATATTTTTTTATTCCTTCGAAAATAACATGTTCGATATGCAACATGACTTATTTCTGCAAGCACGTTTTACAAATATTTTTACTGTACACATTTTTTATTGCTTGCATTTTCTTTGCCATTTTACATAAGGACACAATTGCAGAAAATAGAATGGACATTTGAATTTAGTTTTGGACTGTGTTAATAAATGACAATTTAATTTTGGAAGAGGACTGAACTAAATGATGCGAAAGAGAACAACTCTAATAGGCTGGCAGTGCGGTGTAATACAATAAATGTACAGGTATGAAGCGAGTAACTAGGACAAATTTAGCTTGGCAATCGCTCGGTAAACACGTTCGCTCAGAGTTGGTCTGTAAAACACTCACTGAATAAGATAAAGATGTCGGCGAACATGGCCTGCGCCACAGTACACACAGTAACAACAAAAACACAATTGACAACTCTCCTGCAATGTTAACACTTTCTTATCTCTTCGGTTACACGTAATATCACAGGCTATGTGCACCCATTGATATGTTCGGATTTTAGTCTGTAGATCATACTGTCGAACAAAGTATGTGTATTTTCTTCGCAGGGGTAATGTGACTGGACGAATAATTATTTTTAAGTCTAGAGGCAAGGCATTTAGAAATCTTTGGAAGACACCCGAAATGACATATTATGCCTGTTACATTTAAAAGCGAAAATGGCTGGAAATACAGTATACCCTACCGTGAAGAACTTGAAAAGGACAGCGAAATTGACAAAAAGATATTAGAAGATAAGACAGACATGTCTTGAAAAGGGATGTTCATGGCTTTATATATGTACAAATTTAACAAAGGTCTTTCGACCCAGGCAATTTTTATCACAGAGGTCGTCACTCTTTGTTTTATATCCTATCTAAGGGGTAAAAGTTAAATTTTTAAACTGCAGCACCCGAAACAAAGTGGGTACTAAATGTCACCGACTGTCTCACCAACAAAAATAAAAAATATTACTCAAAAAATTATTCAGACGCTAGCGGGGGCCTGCTTCAAAATTTGATAAAAAATAAAGTCTTGGCGCTTTAAGGCATTCAAACAGGTGAGTGGCGCGGAATAGGCGGTTCAGTTCTTTCAGCCCCGGTGGTTCTTCGTCGTGGCGGCGGTGGCGGCGGGGCGCTCGTACTCGCCATCAGCTGTCTCGGGTCGCGTCCACCCGCCGCCGTCGCGGGCGGAGGCGAGGCCCCGGACGCCAGTCGGAAGCCGACGCGGTCCGAGTGCTCCGTGCTGGAGCCGGAGCTGCGGCGTCGGACCGGTGACGGCACGGGCGTGGCGCTGTCCTCAGGGTCCGCGGCCCAGCAGGCGGCCGACGACCACGTGGCATCGTCCTCGTCGTCGGCGACGGTGGAGGCCTGCGAGATCTGCGCCGGCCCGGACGCGGACCCGGACCCGGACAGACCGGAGCTCCTCCTGGAGTGGACGTGCCGCTCCAGGGAGTCGCTGGACAGGGACTGGCCCTCGGATGGCGGCGCGGTGGGCGTCGTCGGCGACCCGGCAGGGCTGCGCGTGGGGAAGGTGGCCTCCTCGCGCGACGCGGCGCCCACCCTGTCGATGTCGCAGCGCGCGCCGCCGTGCCGCAGCGCGGCGCTCGCCTCGTCCGCCTGCACCATGGCCATGCCCGACGTGACGGAGAAGCTCTGCTCGCGCGGCGGCAGCTTGGGCGCGCGCCGCGGCGCCTTGGTGCTGCTGGCGCGCGCCAGTGGCGGCGGCGCGGGCTCCGACAAGACGGTCACGTCCGCGGGGCCGCGCGCGCCCAGCTCGTCGTCCTCCACGCTGTCCCACGCGCCGCGGCCTGACAGCGTCCACACCGTGTCCTCCACGTCCACCTCGATGGACACCCACTGGTCCGCGTCCTGCCCCGCCAGGCTGCTGATGTCCGAGCCCAGCGAGTCGCTCTTCTGGCGCACCGGCGCTCGGGCGAGCGCCGCCGACCTGGTGGGGGTCTTCTTCGGGCTGGGGCCGAGCCGCAGGTACAGGTCGGAGAAGCTGTCGGGGTCGTGGCTGACGAGGCTGCTCAGGTCCGACCCCACCGAGTAGCTGCCCGCGGTCAGCGTCCGGACTGCTGCCTGCCGGCCCTGGCGGGGCGGTGGCGTCGGCGCCGTGGGCGCGGGGCACGTGGCTGAAGCGTGCACGGAGCAGGCCAAGCTAGCGGCCGTCTGCACCGCGGCGGCCACCAGTGTTGCCGGCCCCAGCACCTCGCTGTCCTCCGTGGAGCTGGCCTCGGACACACTGGAAGACTCGGGCCAGTCGTGCTGCTGCGGGATGGTGACGACCACGTGGTTGTCCAGCCGGGACGGCACGCTGCGGCGAAGCACCTCCTGCACGGCGCCGCCCTCCCGCGCCACCACCTCCCCGACGAAGGCCGAGGCCGGCCGATCGCGCCGCTTGACTGTGATCCTGGCGCGGCGCCGCGTCACGCTCAGGTCCGTGGCCTCGTCCTCGCCCTCGTCGCCGCTCATGCTGGACAGCGTGGCCGCGTCGTCGCGCTGGTCCCTGAGCGCCGCGTAGTCGAACAGCGAGCACTCCGTCGCGGACTGCGGCGACCGCGAGGTGGAGGCCGAGGCCGTGTTGGCGCCGCTGTTCTCGGCCGAGGCCTTCTGCCTGCCGCTGATGGCCGTGGCGGACATGGAGTGCCGCGGCGGCGCGCCGAGGCCGTTTGGCGAGGCCAGCACCTGGTCCGAGTCCGCGACGGTGCGCGGCCGCGGCCGAGGCCGTGCGCGTACCGAGGTCTCATGCCGCCGATGGACCTTCTTGGCCGGTTGCTCTGGTGCTGGCGGCGCGGGGGACTTGGCCGACGGCGAGGCTGACGACAGGACGGAGGACGGCGACAGCAGGTCATGCAGCACGGAGGGCCCGGCCAAGGCCTCCTGCGCCGCCCTGGCCAGCTCGGTGCTGGACGGCGCCGCGATGATGAGGGGCGGCATCAGGCCCCCCAGCTCGGACGTCAAGTCCAGCACCATGCCGCCGAACGCCAACGTCGCTTCCTCCTGCTCCTCGGCGTGGTTCGCGGCCACCTGTTCACGAAAAAAAAGATTTTTTTAAAAAATATATTTTTTATTAAAATGTCAGCTTGGACTGCGAATAATTTTTCCCACACACTTTTTTTTTTTTAATTTTCACACAGAAATCCAACGACGGCCACCTCACCTGCAGAATGGTGTCCGAGTCCTGCAGCGCCTGCTTGGCGAGGTACCTCTCCCTCTTGATCTTGAGCTCCAGGCTCTCGGGGATGTCCGGCACCAGGATGTCGATCAGGCGACATATGCCGAACACGACGTGCTGGAACAGGACTGTCTAGTCGGCCGGCCCGGGCTGCAGTGGCCTGACCTACTGCCGGCCCGCATTCCCTAGGGCGTTGCCGCCGGCCCGCAAGGAAAATCAATTTACCTCGAAAATGATGACGAAGGCGAACCTGACGGCGAGCAGGCGCCAGAAGAAGGGCGTGTGCTTGCCGGTGGGGTCGCGCATGCCCCGGTAGCGGCACTGCTGCTGCAGCGTGCCCTCGGGCGAGTAGGACAGCGTGAAGTTGACGTAGCCGTCCAGGTTCCAGTGGTACTCGTACTGGTAGAGCAGCTTGGGCAGGAACTCGGACGTGAAGGCGATGAGGAAGCCCTGAGGGAGGCAGCATCAATCAGCTCCGGCGGAAGAAAACGCCTGCGAACGGCGCGCTAGGCAACACACGGGACAGGCGACACTCGTGCGTTGCGGGAGGGCCTATGCCGCGTTTCACAGGCGCTCCGGCTCCGGCCGCGCGGAGTAACGACGCAGATACCCCACGCGGCGACGCGGCGCGCGCGGGGTGCGGCCGCGGAGTACTCACGTTGCTAATGACGGCCAGGTGGGCCAGCATGTGCAGGATCTTGAACCAGATGCCGATGTTCTCGGCGCGCTCCGCCACGGGGCGCCGCGTCTCGCAGACCAGCTTGTGCGCGTCCAGCCGGATCTCCACCCAGTTGTTGAGCAGTGCGAAGAGCGGCGCCAGCGGGAAGGCCGCCACGAAGATGGTGATGAAGCCGAACTGCAGGACTGCAACCACCACACTGTGAGGCGTCTGTCTCGCTGGCCCACTGTGCCTTGGAGACTCAGCCTTCGGGCACCCACCCATTTCGAGGTACTCCTGGAACAGGCCCTCGCTGTCGATGAGCTGGTAGTCCTCCTCCCAGCGCGTCTTGACGCCGCGGCGCGGCAGCTTCACCTGCTGCTTCTGCCACCACGCCTTGAGCTTGGGCACCAGCAGCTCCTGCGCGTTGTTGATCATCTGCTTGCCGATCATGATGACGGCCAGCTGCTGAGCCAGCTCGATGAGGCAGCCGCCCGCACTGCACTGCAAAGGGTGGGCGTCACACAGTGGGCCAGAAGACCATTGTCAGCGCGACCGAGTGCTTACGTCTTCGTTTCTCAGTCGCAGGATGAGGGTGTAGTTCCCCGGGTAGCCGACGAAGCGACCCTTGAAGAAGGCGATGTAGAAAATGGAGGAGTAGAAATTGACAAATTGAAAGATGAACACTTTGAAGGTGAGGTTGTCGTCGAACTCGGTTTGAGTGCGGTGCATTTCTGCAGGAGAAGGAAAGAATATTTGAGCTTACTATCAGAAGAAAAAATGTCCCACTTAGCTGTGTAGGAAAAATGACAGATTGTTTTCAGGGTTAGACATACCCCACGAGGTGAGCCTGAAGGCTAACTTCTCGTACACTCTGCTCATGGCCATGATGAGAACCAAGTTGACGACGGCTCCGGTCAGGTTGGCGATGCTCTGGGCCTGGGAGCGGAAGGTGGCGTTCTGGAAGAGGGGGATGGACACCAGGACGCGGTAGATGATGACCGCCACGATGAAGATGATGACCAGCGACATCTGCGGCATGTTATTTTAGCGTTACTCGAATGCACGCCAGACCATTATTTTGCACAATTTATAATTTTAGCTCCTTTTTCGTGATTTTTTTTTTGTAACAAATTTTGCATGTTTACGCATTATTGCTTGCGCAGTTATTTTTCAATTTCAATGTTTATCGTAGGAAGGCTGGCGCACCATGAGGAAGATGATGCCGATGCCCGCGGCCACCCGCTTGTGCCTGAGCGAGGCGGGGAAGGACGGCTCCCTGACACCCGTCACCGGGTTGCGCTCCAAGAAGGGCGCCCTGGCGGCGAACTCCGGCCGCGGCCGCTCCTCCTCCTCCTGGAAGCCCGTGCAGTCCCAGTGGTGGGCCAGCGAGGCGCACTTCCGCTTCCAGTACTCCAGGAACGTGACCGCTGTGGACGGAAATCAGTGCCGGAAACCTGATCGAGCGAGCGGGGCCGGCAGCCCACTTTGCTGTGGTGGTGGCTTACCCCAGAGGGAGATGAAGATGGCGTAGAACACGGTGCCCGGGTGGTCGAACAGGTAGGCGAGGCGGGCGTAGCCGCACACGTCGCTCAGGTCCCAGTAGTTGCAGCCGATCTTCTCGTCGCACAGTGGGCACATCTTGAAGGCGCCGCCGGACCGGCACACCTGGTTGGCCAGCGGGTTGTCGTTGATGGTGAACAGGCCGTACAGGAAGACGAGGACGCCGACGAGCGCGGCGGGGAGCAGCCAGCCCGTGTAGAAGCCTGCAACGAGAGGATTTTCCGATTTATTTTTAACTGTGCACCGCCTGGCGGGCTGGCCCACTGTGCGCTGCGGCCTAGCCGCACGGCCCTGCGGTTTTGGCTGCATTTCAACACCACCGTCTTCCCTACGCGATGCTCACCCAGCCAAGCGAAGTAGATGGCTATTTTTTCGCCGAAGTACTCGCGGATGTGGTCCAGGGGCTGGTACTTGTACCACTTGCCCCAGCGAGCCCAGTAGTCGTATAGGATCTGCCGGGGGTTCATGGCGGCGTCCGCGGGGCCGCCCGGTGACGATGACGGCATGTTGTACGGGCCCTGAGACGAAAAAAATATCATGGACCAGTAAGAATTAATTTTGAATTTAAAGCAGTAAGTAGCGGAAATCCATGGCGGTTTGACGTGACCAGAACCAATGTCTGAGCGCGCACCGCGGTCCCGTTGCGTTCTCATGCACTATTCACCGGGACTGCCCCCCTCCCCTGGCATAGCACTGCCTCCCCGACTCGCCGCGTTCCATCGCGGTGCGATAATCAATCAAAAGTCCCCACGCTTCACGGCGTCTCAAAAGACGTCCTCATTTTTTCGCGGCGGCGCTTCAATGACTTTCTATTTTAGACTTGTCAGCCACACTCACGTCGTGCAGCGAGAAGGCGGTGGAGAAGACGCCCTCCTCCACCAGCCGGTCAATGCCCACTTCGCCCTTCTTCTTCTTGCCGAACATCGCCGTGGACAGGATCTCGTACAGGACGCGCGACCGCTGCACGCTCGAGAAGTACGTCTGCTGGTTTTCGCTGCCCAGGAACCTGCGGGGACAAACATACAGTCGGAGATGAAGTTTTGGGGTTTGTTGGGGCGTTTTATATGCATGCCGCTGACAGAAGAAAGAACCAGCAGGACTCGAACCGAACTCGGCCGAGCTGGAGGGCACAGTGCAGTAAGGGCATGCAGATTGGCCGTGGCGGGCGGACGGCCGCAGGGCCGGCCGAGGCACGGGGCATCTATTCAGGAGGCTTGGCCATGCCAGGCGGGCTGTCTGCCAGAGGGGGACAAGGGGCAGGTTATCCTGCGTAAAGCCAACTCAGTGGCGGGCACGGCCGTTCCACCCGACCCACCTATGGCCCACTGTGCGCGGCAGTCCGCCGCTGTGCGCCGCTTGGCCAGAATGGACGACAACGCCGCACTCTGGGAGTGAGTCGGGCCGCGTAAAACCTTGGCGTTGACGACGCCTCCGAGGAGGGGGCAGCACTAGAGCGTATTGGGGCAGCAGTAACGCCAAGGAGAGGTAGGGGGGCCACAGTGGGCCAGAAGACCGGCCAGAGAGAGACGGCAGATGAAAGTTTGCGAATGCAGAGGGAGGTCCTGATGAGGGCACAGGCAGACCAGCGGCCCTCATCAACCTCCCCCGCTGTTGTTGTTCCAGACCGCTCCCTCTCCTTCTTCCTCCTCCCCTGTCCTCCGGCCCTGTGAGCCACTTGTGACACCTCAATAAAGAGCGCCGCGGCATCGATGCTGTCGGCCCACGAAAGGGCCTCCAAGGGCCCCGGACCTTCCAGCGCCCGAGGCGGGCGGCCTGTCACACAAGGGCCACGACTAGGCAGCGTGTCAGGCTCCCCATAAGCCAGTGGAGCCCGCACTGTGAAAAATGAATCGGAAAAAAAAAGTGCGTCCCGAAAGCTCCCTCGGGAGTTCCTAGCGGCTTCGTGTTTCAAACCAAAAAAATTTGTGCTACACCTGCTACTGGAAACTCATTCAATGCAAGGTTTTGGAAAATTTCAAAGATCGAAGGCAATTTTTTTCCGTAACAAGTTCCCCGGGGGAAAAAAAAAAACTGGGAAAAAAGTGCTTTTGCGCCTGACCTGTCGATCTTGGACCTCCTGAACGGGCAGGTGTAGAAGTCGAGCGGCTTGCCGGGGACGTCCTCCGCCATGATGTTGGGCAGCCGCAGCATGGACAGCACGTACGCGGACCAGTTCTCGGCCGGGTTGGGCTGGGCCTGTGGTGGGCACACCGGCAAATATGAGGCACGACTTTTGGAACTGCCCCTGGTGGGATTCGAACCCGCGCCCTCTCGAGTCTGCCCCCCTCTGTGGAGGGCGCCTATAGCCGCACAATAATACAACAGCAGTGTGGAGCGGCCGAAATAAAGTTGGCTGTCCTGCCGGGGCGAGGACTCGCCGCAATAAACCAGCAGATAACAGCGCAGCAGCCGCATTCCGTAACTCTGTCTCCCTCGCACTCACGAGGCGGCCTGTGCGGGTGCGAGAGAGACAGGGCGACAAAGAACGCTCTTGTGAGCATCCGGCGCCGGGGAGATCGAGCGAGAAACCGCACGCCGCTCGCCGGCGGCGTCGCCACAGCCAGTTTTCAATATCCTTCGCACCTCTTTCTGGCCGCGAAATCCACAGCAAGCGCGGATTTTTAAACAGTGTTGCCATTTCGTCACTCTGTCTCTGTGACGCTCCACGAGTGCGAGAGAGACTGGCCCTCGGCGCGTGCCGGTCCGAACACAAGAGGAGGCGCGGCGCTCCAATCCTCGTCCTTTGACGTTGTGCCACCGGCCGGCACGAACGAGGGCCGCGTTAATTAAAAGGTGCAGCAAAGAGAGAAGAGAGAGAAATAGAGAGGGAAAGGAGAAACGAAAAAAATAAGGCTTTTGATGCAACTTGAGGCTTGTGCGCACCAGCAATGCGTTTTAATGGAAGAGAAATGTGATGACTGCAGCTCTTAACATTATCAAAACCCCAAACTTCTTCCACCCTGCGTCAAAGTAAATAAAAGAGGGGAAAAACGAGTGAGTCCTGCTAAAGCTATCATTTGCAGTTATTTTTGCCTCCAAATTCTAACGAGACTTTTTTTTGTTATCAACCTAACTAATAAGACACGGTAAGAAACAAGCTAATTTTCAGTCGATTTCGCTAGATTCTTCCGACGGTGCAGCCAGTACTCACCTCACTGTACGAGCGAACCTGCAGCGGTGCGGTGGGTGGGTGGACACATGCGCGGAACACAGACCCTGTTAGTGCATTGTTACGACAGACGCAGCAGCGTCCAGACAGAGCCGTGGTTCAAGTGAGGAAAAGGAAGAAAAAGGCGCGCAAAAAAACATGCGTCATGACTCATGCTGACGAGCCCTTATGTTCCCTTGCGCTTGACTCGTCAAGTGACAGCGATGTGGTTTTCATGCTTATTCGTTCCATATTTCAGAGCGAGGTTCCTTCGGTGCAGTAATAATGAAAGTAATGATAATTTTGCGGTGAAAGAGGAAGGGACGGCGTTTTAATAAAACATGTTGTGAGGAGGGGGGTGTCGTTAGTCCTCCCAGGAAGGGCTGGTGAGCGCGGCTGCAGAGAGCCGGTAAAACTTTCAACCGACTCCTCGTACCCGGCGGTGTCGGTAACAGGATTCACAAGGGCTTTCCGCCCGGGAACTCCCAGCCCGCTTCCAATGTGCAAGAAACTTGCCCTTGCACAGGATATTCGAGTTAGCAGAGCCCCGGGCGCACGAAGAACCGTGGTCAGGACGGAAAACCTAATTAGGTAAAACTTATTGTGACCTCCAAAGAATTGAATTTTTTTTTAAATGAAACTTTTTTCCTCTTCTTTATTCTAGGAATGAGAGGCTACCAGGATCACCACAAGCTTCTACACTGACCGAAACAAAACTCAAAATGGAAGCATCTATCCTCTTTAAAAGAGTCATTTAATCGGCGTTTCAAGCCAATCCAATTTATATCTAGGTAACAGCCCTTCTGGGTTCGAAAACGCTGTCAAAGACCAAAGTGCTGGCGGACTGACCTGCAGCGGCGCGCGCATGCTCAGCTCCTCCGCGTAGTGACACATGACCGGCCAGGAGGCGTGCAGCTTCAGGAAGTGCACCAGCTTCTTGTTGTCGCTCTCCACAATCTCCTGCGGAGGGAAACGGGACGAGCATTAGGATCATGGGAAGCAGCACGACGCACAGTGGGCAAGAGGACCGGCGCGGAGGTTATAATCCTGGACGCGTTTTAAGCTCTAGAGGCCCACAGCGACTTACTTTGGAGTTCAAAACGCGTCTAGAATTGTGGCCGCCTGCGCCGGTCTTCTGGCCCACTGTGAGATTGGGTCGTTAACAGTCGCTTCTCGGCGTAGATCAGTCTCCAGCGCGGTCAAGGAGCGACGCGGTCGATGCCGCTCGGCTCCGCTCGCTCCACGGTCGTCAAGCTGAAGGTCACTGGAGCGTTTGGGGCGCTACGGTCGCTGCGGCTGCGCGCGCGGAAGGGGTGGGGGAGCAGCTTGACATTTCACTCATCCACGCGAAGAACAGCACAGCTGGCACAGTGGGAACACGCGTGAGGCTGCGACGGATGGGCCGTCACACAGGGCCGCAAGGTTTGATTGAGTAGAAACGGCGGCAGGGGACTTGCATGCTGAAACAGTGCTTTCGTTGCCCTGTCTCCCTTACACGCATGGGGCGTCCCGTTGGGGTGCGAGAGAGACAGAGCGACAGGGCCGGTAGCCCCACGAGCCCCACGGGAGCTGCACCGCACACGGCCCCAGCCACATGACGCGCCTCCTATCCCCCGATGGTCCATCCGCGTGCAACAGAGACAGCAGGAAACTAGGGGGCGGTCTGGACGGTTTAGCTGCCATGGTGAGCTATCAGAGACAGTGCGTAACAGATGCTGTATTGATTTTTAAACCGCCCACTGAAAATTTCAGTATGTGCTGAGTAGACACATGGAGCACTTACTTAAGTGTGTGCGCAACGGGTCGACAATGTGAACGAAAAAGAAACTCCCGATTCCTGACGAAAGGCGCCCCCATTCTATCGCGGCAGCGCTAATGGGGTCGCAGCGAGTTTACCGCCTCGACGTCGCCCCCTTCCCTCTCCTCCCCGTCGAGTGCCGCGCTGTACACACCTCCTCCATTTCCAGCCCGACGCGGCGCAGGTTGTCGAGGAAGCGCTGGCGCCACACCTCGTGCTTGGCGGAGCGCGTGTTCTCGGAGCGGAGCAGCCCGCCCTCCACCGCGCCGCCGCCGGGCGTGGTGGCGCCGCCGTTGCCGACGGCCTCCTCGTACACCAGCACGAAGTCGATCTTGCGGCGCCCGTCGTGGAAGCAGGTGGACGGGTTGGGGGCGGCGCGCCCCGACAGGTGCGCGTTGGCGACGTTGTTGGCGGTGATGTTGTTGGCGGCGGCGGCGGCGTCCCCGGCGGCGTTGGCGGCGGTGCCGTTCTCAGCGGCCACGGCGCGGTCCTCGTCGTCGTCGACGTGCACGGCCACGTCCTGGCCGGTGGTGCCGTCCGAGTCGTCTTCATCCTCCTGAAAACATCGGTAACATGAAACTCAAGATTTTTGTGGAGGTTTGTATACAGGGTGTCTTTGATGAAGTGTTTTGTTCCCTCGTTTGTTCCCCCACACACTGCCACATTGCTGTTAGGAATTAGGTTTCCACCGCCGTTGTTGTTTGCGAAGCGTTAGGAACCCTTGCAAGCTAACGAGCGACTTCGATACTCCTTTTAATATGACATCACCGCTACTTTCACAAAGTTCCGGACCACACAGCTCGCGAGCACTACACCCCACAGTATAAGCCAGAAGACCGGCGCTGGCGGACAAAATTTCCGGAGCCCAAAACGCGTCTGGAGTTTTGGTCGCCTGCGCCGATCTTCTAGCCCACTGTGTCCGGCGGGCCTACCTGCAAGATGCCTCGGCCGTCCTCCTTGATGGAGCCATAGTCGTTGGCGGTGCGGCCGGTGGCGCCGCGATCGCTGCTGCTTCTGGGCGAGTATCGGCGGAAGCGCCGACTCGACATCGCACGTCAGCCTCAGCGTGGACGCGGCACGGCCCCCGCCCCGATGGCCGCCGCCGCCCTCAGCGGGGGCCGCCGCCGCACCTGGGCCGCCCCCTCGCCGTCCTGGCCGTCATCACGCCGCCTGGAAGCATCAGGGGGTCAAGACGGAGAGCTCGGCTGTAATGGAGAGGGATGGAGATCCTTCCGAGGGGATGGACCACGCCGCGAGAGAGAGAGAGAGAGAGAGAGAGAGAGAGAGAGAGAGAGAGAGAGAGAGAGAGAGAGAGAGAGAGAGAGAGAGAGAGAGAGAGAGAGAGAGAGAGAGAGAGAGAGAGAGAGAGAGAGAGAGCACTTTTTCGGGACCCAGGCTGCAGCGCGTACTGGAGCGGCGTTCCCCCACATGCTGTCCAAGTGCATGCCGGAGTCGCGGATCGACCACTCGTCATCGGTGACGTCAGCGCCGCCACGCCCCGTTACCGCCCGGCCCGTGGCATTCCGAGGATGAGGGGCCTGCCGTGCCACGCCACGCCAAGCCGTGAAAAAAATGGAGTTGACCTATATGTGAAAACAACAATAACAAGGTCCTCCTCACAGCTTGCATAATAATTTAAGCGAAGCTGAAAATAAGCCTCGGAACAATGAGAAGCTTCTTGAAAGTGCCCACTGCCGCGGGGGAGGGAAAGGTGGAGGGGCAGGGGCCGGGGGGGGGGGGGGGGGAAGGGGGAAGTCGTCAAGAAGACGAAGAAAGGCAAGGCTGGGACGACCGGAGTGCGACGCGCCGCAAAAGCCGCCCGGAGTAGCAAGTTGTGGTTGCCCGCCTCCCCCCCTCCTAATCCCAGTCCGAGCAAGACTTGCTGCGCGCTGCACAGTGGGCCACAAGACCGGCGCAGGCAGCCAAAACTCTAGCGACGTGTGTTGAGCCCCAGAGCCGCTGGGGACTCGAACGGAACGTGTGACACGCCCCCCCCCCCACCACCACCAATGGATTCCTCGTTTCGAGAGGAATCCATTGGTGGGGTCACACGTTCTGTTCGAGTCCCATTTAGCGACTCTGGAGCTCAAAACGCGTCCAGGATATTAGCCGCCCTCCGCCCACTGTGCGCTGTCGGCGGCCTACATCGCGGGCGTAATACGCGGGGCATGCGTGACTGGGATCACGAAGACCCCCAACGACTCCGGAGGGACGCGGAGCCCCTAATTAAGAGGAAGTGTGCCACTTGTGAAACGCTCCTCTCATTCGGGCTACAGTTCTCAAAAACAAAGGCTGGTCTGCAATGCCAACGAATAGGGCGCACCGGCCTAACAGAGTTGATCTACAAGTGAATGAATCTTTGGAAGTTTGCGAAATTTGCTGACTTTGAACGGCCACTTGCGCGTCCAATCTAGCTTCGGTCTAAGCCTTCCCGCAGCGTGTTGGTATTTCAAGGCCCAACTCTTTCATTTCTCGCCCTCGGGGAACTCCGTGACCAAAGCTAACTTTGGGGGCAAAAAGCAGTCTCACCAAGTGGCTCAGCCAAACCCTGGAGCTCAGCTGTTATTCTTCTCCGCCTCGTTTTTAAATCAAAACACTTGGCTTCCGCGCCATCCTGAATGAACCAGTCCGTGACGTCCGACGCAGTAGAGGCGGTACCAAGAGCGGGACAACAAGCAGTGGGTCGCAATTACCAAGACGAGGACGCTCGGTGTTGAGGGACGCCCACCCTCCAGCGCGTGTTGTGCGTGCGCGGCCACGTGCTCCGGCTGGTCGAAGCAAGTCCTCCGCCCCCGCCCCGACCCCAGAGTGCTACAAGTCCCCCTTCTTTAGTGCCCCCTCTTTCCCCCTCCCCCTGAACTTGGCCGGCAGCAAGGGCTCGCGTGCTTGCAGTCCTAGGACGTGCTGACGTACGCGTCTCTCTACAAACATCGAGAAGAAGGAACAACGAAGTTCAAAGAGAAACCACCGCAGCACGGGACGTGTGCTTTGCCTCGCGGTGCGGACTCATTTTGCTGCGTTTTGCCAGAAAAGGGTGGGGGAAAAAATCTGATTCTGATTTTGTGGCCGCCCTGAGAGCGGGAGCCAAGGAACAAAGGGTGTTAGTTTGCTCGGAATTCTGTGTTGCCAGTGCTTCGCTACGGAATACGAGTGCAGCACACGAAAAGAAACGGTTTCTCCTTGATTTCGCAATGTTCTCTCAAGCACACCAAGAACTTGCAAAAAAAAAAAAAAAAATTCCTTGCGATTTTACTTGAACTTGGTTTACCTGGTAAAATCCCAGCACCTCCTCCCTCCTTGCACGCAAAGCGTGGAGCGGCGCAGAGCTCACTGCTAAGCATTTAAGTCTCGCCCCGGGCGCCGCGCCGCGCCGCGCCGACGGCAAAGGAACGGGTCCCTTATCGCACGCAGGAAGGCTGGGAAGCCTGAGACCGGCACACACGGCGCCGCCCAGGCCGAGCAGGCAGCCCGCGGCCAGCGACAGCAGCCAAAGACGGAAGCCGAACCACTAAAACAACAACCCGTGTTGTCGCAAGCGGCCGAGCGGAACGCCGTGACTGCGGGCTCTAGTGGATCGCCATCGTCTTCCCGCGCTTTCTCTATGGGGTCTCCATGACGACGCCCTGACGGAGGTACGGTTATATGGTTCATTTTCGTTCCATATTCCAACGGTCATGTAACTCAGAAATTCCACGAGCAGACAACTTCTGACCAGCGACCTACTTTGCCGTCGTTTCTCTCCAAACTCATCGCTCCCTGTTTTGTTTCCCTGTATTGTTCTTTTTGCTGCTCGGGGGACTTGCTGTGACCCAATATGTACCCGGAAAAGCTTTTGTCTGTTTCCAGTCGATGTTTATCAGACGGGACGTTCGTGAACTTGGCGCGAGTGGTATGGATTCCACCGGACAAATCGCGCCGTGCAGCGCGGAGGGAAAGCGGAGCGACTAACCTCAGTTAGCGGCCAGCCTTTGGCTTGATCCGCTAAAACGCTTAAATTATGCCGCCGCTTGCATTCGCTCGCCCCGTTCCGACTGTTTTCTTCTCTTTTCTTTTCGTTTCTTTTTTGGAATCGCCACCCCAAATCGCCCTGCCGGCGTCACAGAACTGGGGTAGGGCTATGCCGGAACATGCACCCGCACGGCCCGGCGGTCGAACGAAAATAAAGCCTCGGTCGTTTTGTGGTCACTTGGCGGCTCACTTTTGTGGCCACCTGCGGCACCGTGGTGACCCCCGCTCTACCGGCCGCCCGGCCCCCCGTCATGGAGGGCAGTAGCGCCAACAAAATTATTCATTTGTCCAAACTTTCGATGGAGTGAGCAAAACACGAAAAAACCTTGCTCAGGTACAAAAAAGAAACGTACCGACAGTGCATGAAAACATGGAACTTTGGTTTCATTCAACCCCCAAAACATTTTAAAGAAAAAAAAATCGATCCCAAAGTTATTTTTTCGTGGTACACCTGAACAACAGAGCACCCGTATTCACGCACCAACACGTGCGTGCCTCACGCGGGAATGGCGTGAACACGGTTTGCTCTCTCTCTCTCTCTCTCTCTCTCTCTCTCTCTCTCTCTCTCTCTCTCTCTCTCTCTCTCTCTCTCTCTCTCTCTCTCTCTCTCTCTCTCTCTCTCTCTCCCTCCCCTACGTCTGCCGTCCTGCTCTGCTGACTCCAATCCACAAAATAATGCTTCCAGCGCACTGGACGCGGCACTGGGCTGCCTCTGTTCTGTACACAGACGGGAACAAACCCAGCCCACTGTCTGTCTGTCTGTCCGTCGAACTGTGCTTCTGTCTCTGCATGCGGGGCATGGCGCACCAGCCTTTTCCATTTTCACCAGTCATGTGTGCGCGTGTGTGTGCGCGTGTGTGTGTGTATGTGTGTGCCTGTGTGCGTGACGAGCCGTACCAATCTTTCACTGACGCGGTAGGCGGGATTGAATAAAGAGTGCACTCGGTCCTCTACTCCACCCCCACCCCTTTCCTCCACACACATACGACCGGCCTTCGACACACACACACACACACGCGCGCGCGCGCGCACAGCGTTACGGTGATCCGGTTAGGGCCCCATTTCCTGATGCAATTTGGTCAGGAAATGCCGCTGCTTGACCGGATGCGGAGTGGGCTGGGACGTCTCAGACCACACGGTCTCCTACACGCGACAAAAGAAGTATCAAAGAAGAGGGGGAAAAAAACTCGAAACAGTTTCGTATGCATGTATGTATGTTCGTAAAGCCTACGCGTGTGGCTTATGATTAGCATAAACGGTAGAGCTGTCCGTCCGTGTGCTGAGGCGCCCGGCATCACCAACAGCCGCAGGGGATGCGTATTGAACGGCAGTGATATAATAATGAGGCGGGTGGCAATTCTCCACAGCATTCCCACCGGCTCCACCCCGCCCCGCCCCGCCCCGCCCCGCCCCGCCACGCGCCACTCTGCGTCCCGCCTCCTTTCCCTTTCCCCAGCTGGCCTGAATAGCGGGGAACGGCACGCGATCCAAAATGTAACTGGTGCAGCCGGGAGGGGCCCAGGGGTAGGGGTCGAAGAGAGAGAGAGGCGGGGGGGCGTTTTCAAGGGGGTGGGTAATATAGGCCCCATGCCGCCCGGTGGTGGTACACGTGACAAAAGAACCGCGCACTTCCGGGTAACCATTGTTTTAAGCAGGGTGAGTCGTTATTCATCACCATCATTACCACCACCATCACCACCGCGCGTTGACCAACCCGCGCGGAGGAACGAAAATTTAGATCAAATATTAAGCTGCTGCTTTGAAGTTTTATAACTCTAATCATTTAACTTAATCATACCGAAATTTCGCCTAAAGCTCTTAAATTTCGTTTTCTTTTTAAAGAGCGAAATTTCGTTCCCACTGAGACCGCGCTGTGGGGTATAAAGCGCGCCCAACCGCGCACGCAACACAACACACACTGTCCATTGCATAGGAAGAAAAACTTCTCGCTGGCCGGAAGCCAACTTCCTCGAGGCAACCGGCCGGCCCCACAGTGGGCCAGAAGACCGGTGGAGGCGGTCAAATCCCGGACGTATTTTAAGATCCATAGTCCCATTTAGCGACTCCGGAGCTCATCAAAACGCGTCAAGAGTCGTCGGTCTTCCTCCTTTCCGCCGCGATCCGGAGGGAACCGACGCACGCAGTGAAGGTGCGCGCCAAGGCCGCGGCGGGGCAGGCCGGCGGTCACCGCACTCACCTGAGCCAGGTCCCCGATGACGTCGGCCTCGTCGGCCTCGTCCCCAGTGCTGCGGCGTCGCCCCCCCGGTCGTGCTGCTGGCCGTCGAGGCGCGTGGCGCGTGCTGGTTGGCGCGCGTCAGCCGCGCGTCACGCCCAACGAGTGCCCAGGCCGCTGGCCCGCTTCCCACCGACTGGCGCGGCCCGGCCCTGGTGGGGCTGGTGGGGCACCCTGCGCCGGCCCCACGCCCCCCGCCCCACCAGGCGCAGCGGCGGGCGGCAGCGGCGGGCGGCAGCGGCGGGCGGGGGGCTGCGGCTGCGACTGCCCCAGTCCGCCCCTGCCCGCCCGCGCGGCCCACCCGGCCCGCCCTGCCCGCCCGGCCCAGCGCGCCAGCAAGGAACTAGGGTAATATCGCCGCCTCCAAGTACTCGATGGGCGACTGGACGGCGCGCAGCGCACAGCACAGTGGGCCAGAAGGCCGGTCTTGTGGCCCACTGTGCGCGGCACCGCAGCTCGCGCCGCTGCATGTTGACGCTGCCATTATATCGTACTCAGAGGCCTCGCAGTGCGGAAGAAATGTAATTAGACTGCAGGGTGGGGTATAAGGCGCGCGCGGCGTGCAAATTTTACGTCGCCGCTAATTTAGGTGGGGGGTTACACAAAGCTCCAGCCTCTCCTGTCGAAGCCCGACGACTTAGAGGACTTAAACGACTTCAAACAGTTTCCGCTACAGATTTGATGATGATGTCGTGTTTGAACTGCACTTGCCGAACGGGATAGCACGCCCTGGAAATCGGGGGTAAAATCTAGTGCACCCTCTCTCCCTCTTTCCACCCCTCGGTGGCACCCCTGGAATCGGGCCCCAATCACTGTTGCATGCCATGCGGTTGGCGAGTCGCGGTGTCTCTGCCTGCGGGGGGCGGAACCAGGAGTCGCTGGTCCGTGGGGCAGAGAGGACCCGCACCGCCGAACGAGGCAGTCCTACCTTCCCTTCCCCGTCGTCTTCCTTCCCGAATCAACTCCCTTCGGCCGGAAAGGTCGCCCCAATTACTCCTGGCCGCTCAATCCGGTGGAATCCCGAAGGTCAGGAAAAGGGGAGAGGGGTGGGGTGGGGAGGAGAGGAATGGTCTCTGACTGGCGGCGGGGCGGCATGTATGGCAGTGCATGACACGCGACAAATGTCCCTCTGTCCGCTGAAGACCGGCAAAGCTTATGCGACGTCATGAAACGCTTGTTTAGAGACGTGAAGTCATGACGCATTTTACTGTCCCCAGCAAGAAAGTTAATCTTTTTACTACACCCTCGCAAAAGAGGACTTCTCCAGAATTGTCTCTTTTCTGCTGACTGTATCAGAATGATTTCTCTTCTTCCGAACAGGACTAGAAAAAATTCAAGATGTTTTGCTGTTTGCCGAATTGCTTTTCGCAGGGTGTCCCCCTTGCTCCGGGGCAACGTAGCAAGGGACTGCGGGAACAGACTTCCCGCAGAGTGGGTTGGCCGGACCAAGTTCCAAAATCAAATCTGCTGCAGGCGAGGCGGGTAGACGACGGAGGAAACTGTTATACACTGTAGTGTCGACACGTGATGCCCGTGGTCCGCACCGCCCAGACAAGAAGGCCTGCCAACGCCCCATCGATAAAAGCCATCACGCGCCCGACATGAACCCCGAGAGCGGAGGGGGGGAGGGGGCTGCGGCTGCGGACGACAGCAATACCAGATAGTGGGAGCGAGAGGGCAATAGAAAACGGCGAGGAAGCAGACCAACCGGGAGCAAACAGCCAGGCTTTCAGGCCTTAATGAAGTATTCAACGCGCCTAGCGTGCCGCTGACTGTCCCTTCGCATCCTCTGCCGAGAGTCCCCTCCACCACTCCCTGTTCGAAGACGTCAAGACGCGTTCTGTTCGGCCGAGCGAAACGCTTTGGCGAGATGAGAAGATAAAAGCTTGGCGTGAACCGAAACAGCAGGAAAGCCGGCAGATGGAAGGGGCGGCGGCGGCGGTCTCTCTCGCGCCTTTCGGCAGTATTCCTCCGGCATTCGCCCCCCCCCCCCCCCCCGGGGGGGGGCAGGTTAGCGATCCACGACCCGCGTCAGCCCATTAAGGAAATCACCACACCCCACTTTGATTCCAATGCCCCCTCAAGGGCCCAAAGGCCCACTGTGCGGTTGGGCTGGCGTGCGCCCCTGGCGGGGCGGGCCGCTGCGTGCTGCGTGCGGCCTAGGCGGCGCATGGCAGGCGCTCGACGCGGTCCCTGCCTGCGGTTTGCCGGTGCGGCGCTGGCGCTTTGAAGGCACCGCGCCGCGGCACCACAGTGTCAACACGCGAGCGAGGCGTCGGCACGCTGGCTGGCCTGGCTGGCACTGCAAGCGTGCTGCGAGTCAACCCGCCCCACGCTGACGGAGCGCGGAAACTACGTCAACGGGGGCATTCACAAGCATCCATACTTTACATTTTTGACACAGGTCTTTTTTTTTTGCGTCGCTGCGCGGTGAAAGCATGATAAATTTTTACCGGCGCCATGTTGGAGCCCTGGTGGCGGTGGCGCTCTTTTTCGTGAGCAAATGCCAACCAAACCCCTAATATATTCGATTTTCGCCCCGTGACATAAAAATAGAAAGCGCGAAGCGACAATTATTCAATGAAAAAAAATAATGAAAATAGCATTTTTTTTTTCTTTTTTTTTTTTAGGTGATGGTGGTGGGGACGCAAGCGCCGCGCCGTTCCGGAGGCCGCTCCGCTCCGCGCCGCCCGCCTGCCGCGGTCACCTGTTCTATGCATTCACGCGGTCCGCGTCGAGGCAGAGGCTGGTCGGAGGGGGCGAGGGGGTCTCCGAGGCGGCGTGGTGGACTGACGCCCTCGGATCGATAGCCGCCCCCTCCTGCATGTCCGCATCGCCCCCTCCAGCCCCCCTCCTTCCTTCCAGCCTCGGGTCGGGTCAGGGTTTGCGGCGTCAAGGCAAAACACTAGAGCCGCGGGGCCTTCCGGGCCTCCCCGGTGCCCTATGAGGCGCGGGGAGGGGTGGGGTGGGGGAATGTCAGACGGGGTGGCTGCTGCCTGCCGCGCCGCCGCGCCCGCCGAGCCAAGCGCAGGTCGCAGGTACGCGACGTCGATGTCGCACCAAGTCCTGCGGCTCCAGTCGGGCTCCGGCCAGTGTCGGATCCAGAGGCCGTCCTCGGGGTGGGGGGCACTTTTTGTCCCTTTACAGGAGCAAATCATGACTTTTTGCTTACCTTTCAGGCGGCTATCTTGATGTGATGGGGAAGGGGAGAACCCCTCTGCGCCTCCCCTGGATCCGCGCCTCGCTCCAGCGACCGCCCCCATGGAGAGAGAGTGAATGTATTGAAGAATACTGAAGAGGGTAGAGTGATCAGTGTGCTGACTAGTTCACTTTCAAAGAATTATTTAATATGACGGAGAGATGCACAGTGAGGATACTGACGCGAACACACAAGTAACAATGACAACATGCCTTACATAAAATTGAAGGAATGATTTATGCCTCATTCTTCACCAGGTCAATAAATTAATTATGGGAGTGCATATCATAAAATATAAAATTTGGTTAACAATAAGGTTGCAACAATTGTGTACAGAGACATTTAGAACACAAACAAATGTTTAAGCGCTGTACATTTAAAATAAAAAAATCTAAGAGATCTAATTGTGTCTTATTCATCATTTCCTGTCAATTTCAATTCTGATTCCAGACTCATCACTCGACTATGGATAAGTTTTAGTTCCTGTTCTAACTGCCTTGCTCTTTCCACAGTGTCACGAGCAGAGGAAACAAGTCCAGTATTCACACTTGCAGATTCAGTAGCTACACTTCTAGAAACACTTGTTGTTGTGCTTGGTCTTGCATTTACTTTAGTGAAGCCCCTCTCAAGATCTCGCAATCTTGTGCGCATCAAGCGAATATCTGATCGAAAGCTGCAACATATTCCGTCAGATATAACAAAGGTCTTACAAAGCAGCAGAGAAAACTTTTCATGAAACTTACCCTTCAGCTTCAAGGACACGCCGCCGGTCCAGTTCATTATATTTATTCCGTAGATAAGTCACCTGAGATGCCATCTTCTGTACTCGACATTTGAACTGGTTTTTACTTGATTCTGCTTGATCTCTCAATCTGAAATTGGTTTGATAAATTAAATTAAGAAAATAATCCAGAATCATAGTTTTTGAGAATATCAAAAAAATATATACCTTGCCACTTCTTGCTCCATTACAGCGCATTGTTCCTGGTACATAGAAAGCATTCTGTCCTTTTCAGATAGCTGGGTTTTTAAGACGGACAGCTCACCACAACTTCTTGCAGAGCGCACTCCTGCTCCAGGGACCACAGTGCCCTCATGAGTGAACACTTCCCCCAATTGTTCCTGGAGATGAACAGAAACTGATTACTAACAAGGCTCTTTTGAAGATAACAGACAGTTATTTCCAATATTATCATCAGACACTACACCTTGCAAAGGTCCAGATTTCGAATGAGACGATCTTTCTCGGTAGCCCACGTTTCCTCATTGCCATACAAGTCCTTTTTGGCTTGGACCAAGGCGGCTGTCAGGTCACACACCCGTGACTGGGTTTTCTGCAAACGGGCTGTCAGTGATTCAAATATTTGCTCATGCCTGGCCTGCTCAGCAACACGCTCAGCACGAGCGAGTTCTCGATCTTGTAACAGAGCAGCTGTTTCGTCTCGGTAAAGTCGAATTTGTTCTGACAGTTGAGCTTGTAGTGACTGAATCTGAAATGAAAAAAGGGCACATTAGATTCCCAAGATAAGAAATAAGCAGAATAAATTATGCATACACAAAAAGAGAACCACATACCTTCAACTTCAAAATATCAACATCGTCAGTGGCTGAATCTCCTTTAATGAAATCTGATTGACTGTTTTCCTTACTGGACACCCCTTTTGAGTCAGTTGTTTTCAATTTTTTTTTGTGAACGCGCTGAGGGATGATAGCAGACTTCTTGGAAGCTTCACTAATGAAAAATGTCACCTCATTCTCAGTAATGCCTGATAATGACAAAAGCAGATCTATTTTCTTCCGGTCTTCCAGTTGTTGCAGCTTTAGTTGATCATTTTCAGCATAGAGGCGAAGAGCTTGCTCTCGCTCTTCGAAGACATAAACCTGAAATTCACAGATGATTGTTCACCATGAACAAAATTGGCAAACAAAGTACACACAGATGACTAGGAAAGTACACTACATACCTGAAGATCACTGACAGCCTGTTGAAGCCGAGAAACCTCGTTGTTTCTTTGAACGACTTCTTGCTGCAGTCGACAGTCTGCATCAAAGAGTGATCTACACTCATCCACCCGACTGGATAAGTATTCGTAGTCACGATTCAAAGTGGACAGCTTGGAACGGTAATGACCAACGAGTTCTTTTGATACAGGTAATTGTTTCATTTGATGCTCTGTACAATTTGACAAGTCGGACGTTAGACGTTTGTGTTTCATTTGAGTGGTCATTTTGAGTGACACTGACAGGTTACACAAGTCCACGGCAGTTCCCAATCGAAATTACAGACTCCTTTTTCACTGAACAAAAAGAGCAATTCAAAGAACTGTCAGAAAAATGTAAAGACAGGTAAAATTAAAAATGTAAACAAGTAGCAGCGTACTTTAGCGTCAACGTGAGTTTTGAAATTTGTCGCCAACATAGAAACTCCAAAACATAAATATTGATGTAGACTGGCACGTATGTCGGTAAAGACGTATCTTTTTTGAATGGAGATTTCCAAGAGAAAAATGCTTACGTAACGTTTTGGGGTTTCCTTCCTGGTTTTTCCTCAGCCTAAGGTAAAGTCGCGTCTTGGAGGAGTTTGTCAACCCTGTTTAAAAGCCAAAAGCCAACATAAATTCATCAAGTACACAACTGAAGTGAATGTGAATGTAGAGCCGTCGTTGTGCTGCACTTCGTAACCTTAAGAAGATTACCGTTGTTGGTGTCATGAATTGTGGAAAAATTTTGAAGAATCATGACTGATATAACACATACCAAAATTGAAGTTAAACCGTCTAAACTGAGGTGCCTTCTGCAAGTTGAATGGGGCCCCGAGTCAGCTGTGAAACTCCGTCTCCTGCATCGAGAGTCTGCCTGGGTTGGAGAGGTAATCTTTAGGCTTTAGCTATTTACCGTTTGTAAATGTTCTCATTGGAAGAAGACCTCGGATTAGTATCCATATCTCCACCCCTTCGCACCTATACGTCAACGCCCAGTATCGTGAACACCATCGAAAAACCATGGAAGTTTCGGGTACTTCTGATCTGGACCTTTCAAAGAAGTTGATTAAACTGATCAAAGACCAACCATTCTTGTATGACAAAACTTTAGAAGAGTTCAAGGATGAAGAGCGGAAATCTGATGCATGGAACGTCATGGCGCAGTCCTTAAACATGACAGGTAAAGCATCCTCTGATAATTATAATTTGACATCTAATCATTCTGAGCTTCACGTAACTGTTGTTTCATTCCAGTTGAAGATGCTCAAGGTAGATGGGCACGTTTGAGGGTTGACTTTGGGAGACACCGTCGAAAAATGAAGGAGGCCGAGGCATGTGGGAATCACACACGAAGCTGGCCTCTGTATGATCCATTGACGTGGCTGGCTCCCCACATTAAGATGAGAGCGTAAGTTACAGTAGTTCAACATTGGTTATATTTTTGGAGTGGAGAAATGAACTTTTACAATTTTGCTTTACAGGAAACGAGGGCAGCGTAAACAAGATGTGAGAAGTACGGCTGAATCCAGTGGATACAGGTCAAATCTGTCTCATGCTGACTGGTTGTTGAATTCTAATGGTAGTGTCCATGTGGAAGTAAGCCCTAGCATTGTCATGCACGATGACCAAGAGGATATCACTGAATCGTTCATCGTGAGTCCAGACACAGCCGATCATGAGGATGATGCCAGTCTAGAAGATTCTCACATGTATGAAAGGCAACATGGAAAGGCAAGGAACTTATGAGTTTTTGATGAAACCTACATTCATGATGGTGTTGTTTCGTTACTCTTAAATGTTTCCTTAATTTGTGTCTTTACTTGCAGGACGTTGCATGTTCCAACAGTTATGCTACAGATGGCCGCTCTGGGCATTATCAGAGTTTGGTGGAAGAAACTGAAGACAACTTGTTCTGCCGCAGTGTATGTGCATCCCTAAAGCGTTTTTCTCATCAGCAGAAAGCCTTGGCCAAAATTCGTATTCAACAAGTCATGTATGATGTTGAATTTGGTCTGCCTGAGGGCAATGGTTTGTTGCAGACTCAGTAAATCTATAATCATTTGAATAATTTGTGTTCAGAGGAGTGAAGTTGAGACTTGGCTATTGGATACTGTGAATTCAAAGCCAAATACTATTTACGGGTAAATGCTAGCTGACTGAATAACTAGCTTATAGGAACAGTGATTTGTGTTATGGTTTAACTGCATACGAAGAGCAACCTCTAGTTTTTCCTGTTCTATATCATTGTTTTGCTTTTGTATTTTTTGTCAAATCATTTTCTTTTAGAAATCTCCTCAGCTGTAAGTCTTTGTTTTATGTATTAGTTATGTGAAAGTTTATTTCAATTATGTACTTACAACAACAAATTTTTTGACTTGGTAGATTGTTCTACCACATTTCAGGACTATTTTTTTCTTTTTGTCAATCTTATGTTTTTTGTAAGTTGAGGTATGTTTAGCTCATGGCTGAAATTAGCTGTCATTGACATTGTTTAATAATTTGACCGCTATTTTGATGGAGAGAAAGAGGAACTTTCTTATCATGGGGATCAGTGACAAATTTAATTTTAATATTTGGTGTTGAGACCCTTTTCTTCTAAAAACAAGCTGTTCATTATTAGTTCTTTAAGATTTTTTTTCAATGTAATAATTTGCAAAGATTTCTTTGAAGTTTTTCTCTGTTTTTTCTCATATTGTTTTGTTGTATTTTATTCTGATTTATAGAAATATTGCACCTGACAAAAATAAAGCATTATGTACAAGGAACTAATTTTAGTATTTGCTTTTTTAAAACCACTTTGTCTTTTGCGTTAATAATATACTATGCTCTTTTTGCATTGTGAACTCTAACAATATTTGGTTTCCCTGTCAGAGAAACAGTGATTTGATGTTAGCATCCTACATACTAATATTGTGCATGCTTTATTTATGTTTCAGTTAAGTGAGAGCGAGATAAGATCCTTTGTGACCCAATATGAGCTTGAACTAGCAAATTTTATGGAAGATATGAGAGCTGCATTTCGAGCTCCATCAAGCGAAAATTACATATTTTCCTTGAATGCAGATACATTCTCTTGGAAGCGTCCCCTAGCATCTGGTCTTGTAGCTAAGCTCGGGCAAGTCAAAATGAGCAAGGTAAAAACATCTTGAAAATAATGCCGACTTGTGTCCGGTTCCTAATTGAATTTTGAAGTTAAAAAGTTTTAATGATGCTAAAATCCCATTTAGGTCACTCCAATTGATGCCTTTGAGCTGGTACTTGAGCAGTCTCTAGGTTTATTGTCCACTTTTGAAGAAAGTGTAAAAAAATATAAGACTGAAAACCAGACCCTTACAAAAGGTGAGTTTTGTTACTGTATTAATTGCATCCCTTTTTGTGCCGAAGGGAATTGAATGCGTCTGCGTCATATTAATCATTGTTCTTTTTATTTTGTAAATAAATTAGAACGAGACACAGCTTTAAGTAGAGTGATTGAAATGTCTGAACTAAAGGCAAATTGGGAGAAAAAGATTTATGGCCAGTTTGTTGTGGTGTTGAATGCAAAAAAGGAGCGTATTCAGGCACTGGAAGAATTGCTGGATCTTAAAGATTCTGATGGACCTCAGTCAGCAGACGGTATTATCCCAGTGCCAATATCTTAAGCTATTTACGAGCAACTGGGGTACGCTTGTCAAGACGTGTTTCTGTTTTGCAGGTGAGCCACGTGCTGGCAAGGATGAAGTCATGGATGACGACAATGATGCAAACAGCTCGGATGATGATCCTTATGCAGGAGACACCGATGTGGATGACGTGGATACTGATGAAGATGTAAAGATGGAGCCCGCCACGGCGCCGAGTTCGTCGACCTCCACATTGAGGCGGGGCAGCGAGTTATTTTCAAGCTTCGACTCTCCAGACAGCCCCAACCCACCCCTCATCCTGGCCAAGAGAGCCAGGGTCTCCAAACCCGCGTCCACGGCGTCTACTTCCAACGCCTCCTCTTCCACCGCCTCTTCGTCCACCACCAGTGCAACATCAGTGAGGAATATCTTCAAGGACGTTGTTGAAGATGAGCCTGATGAAGCAGTGACTGGTGAGAGCACCCAGGACCTCATTGGTCAACTCTGATGATCTTCATCAATTGGTCTGAAGAAAAGTAACTGTTGCACCAGTCATTATTTTACCTATTTTACATCTATTGATGATTTTTAAAATTTTAAAACACGTTGCTGGTACCACACTTGTAAGAAAACTGCATAACAGACAATTATTGTTGTTGTCTTGTGCTTTTATTGATGCTTCTATTTTTATTTTGATATTGTTACTTTTTGAATGGAAGGAGATTTTTATAGTGTTCCTAAGAAACCAAAGTGTGGATGATGCATTAGTATTATTAGTCATTTGTTGCATTGTTTTGGCATTCTTTATTTTATATCTTGTGTGCCATGTGTGGTTTTTAAACTTGTATTTAATCAAGTTAATATCTTTACCAAAAAACAACAAAATTTTAACCTCTATTTTTTTATATTTTTATTTTTTTAAAAATGTATTTTGATTGCATTTCCTTCAATAAAAACTGATACAAACGTGATAAAATCCTAGTTTGCCCAGTTTGAGCAGTCGCGGCACTCTACGCTACGGCACCCCCGTCATGTGCTGCCCTCTCACGGACCTATCGGGAACTCCGTGGTCACTCTCCAACTGAGGCGGGACGATTCAAAGTTGAAACCGTCTTGCCCTGCGTCGCGTCGTGCTAGGCGATGGGTCGGTCAAACGCATATGAACGTTCCAAACATAAAATTTCAACATTATTCAGGCTAGCGGTGAACATGAAGTAGGAAATAAGTATGACTTGGGTATCACGCGCAGCCCTCGCTGTTTCTCGCAGCTTGGATGTGAGATGCCGAATGGGTGGCCTACCCAGCAGGCGGACTCGCTCACGGTAGAGGCAAGGACTCAGCGTAACTCTTCATCTTGAACCGAGTTGCTATTGGTTGGACAGATACTGACTAAACCCTCTCCTACACGACGGTGAAAATTCTTCTTTTTAGGATAGATATTTTTAAGTTGGAAATTATTTAGTGCTTATTTTACCCGGTGGTTTGAACCGGAGGGCCAGGTGCAGGTAAGCCTAAAAGCGGCCAGAAATCCATCGTCTGGTTTACGCCCCCCTCCCCCTCGGCTTTGCTCTGCCCTTTCGCTCATTGCCGCTCGCTGCCTGCCCTCCGTGCTTATGCATATAGGATGAGGCATTGATACGGAAGCCGCTTGGCAGCCCTCCAGTGGCTCCAGTATGCCTCCAGTGGCGCCACCGCCGACCGGTGCGCGCCGCGAGCCCAAAGTTAATACTCCACTGAAAATTAATTGCGCGCATATACATATAATTGCGGTAGCACGAACATGACGGCAACACGGCGCAGCAGGCGCAGCTCCTGGGGTCCGGCCGGCCCGGGCCGGCGCGCTGAGACGCCGTGCCACGCCGTGCGTCGCGCGGCCACCGGGGCCGAAGCGAGAACCGGGGAGATATGGACGCGGCTGACTTTTTAAATGCGGTGCATTCACTACGCGCCCGGTCTGCCAGCAGTCACAAGGCTTACATTCCGGTGGCGCGTCGCACAGTGTTTCCATCTTGATGATGAAAACGCCGCGGAGCTCCAGGTGCCTTGGAGCGGTCTGGGGACCGATCCTCCGACTCTGAGGCTCATAACGCGTCAAGGGTTTTGGCCGCCTGCGCTGGTCTTCTGGCCCACTGTGGTCCTGGTGCCTGGAATCTGGCGTCCAGACCTTGGGCGTTGCGGCGTTGCGGCGTTGCGGGGGCACTACTGACTCGGCGGCGTGCTCCGTCCGATTACATCTGACACTAATCCCGTGGTCAGATCCAGGCGCGGCGCGGCGTGGCCTGGGTCTGACGGCAGGACACCCCATGCGTACAGCACCGTCCTCGCCTCACGGTTTTCTCTCGTCCCCCGTTTTCCTTCTTTTTCTGACCCGGCGAGCGCGTCAGATAATACACGCTGTTTATCGCCGGCCGGCCGGCCGGACTACTTGCAACAACGGGCCGCATTCCGCGCCCTCGAAGGAAGCGGCGCTGTCCGCCGACGCGACGCGCGCCGCGTTCAAAGTCACGCCGCGCCAATTTTAAAGAGGAGCCTTATTCCTAAAGCGGCGGTTTTAGGACTCCGCATGTTGTTATGACGGTCAAGTTGGTACGTAGCGCATTTCACACATACATGCGCACGGGCCCGCATCCGCTCTGAAACCCGTCCCTCCCCCCTCCGGGTACTTTTCAAGATACCGACAAGCCACTCTCATGCCCATTCACACACAATGGAGGCAAGTGGCGAAGGGGGAGGGGGCGCCTCCACGTCGTACGTCTCGGCGCGGACGGCGCGGGCCACCTCGCGGGGCGCATAGAGACAACGACGGCAGGCGGCCCACTGTGCACTGTCTAGACGAGCCGATGGAACGTTCCTCACTACTGGACGATGGCTGATGGAAAATCAATAATATTGCTCACGTATTTGGCGTGAAAACCCGACCAGGGCTGCGGCTTTATTCCGACACGTCCGCGGGGTTCTCGACAGTGTACTCACTCCGCCGGCCGCCGGTGCGTGCCCGGCCCATTAGTACCTTTGTGCTCCACAGACCCGGGGCCGCTGGGCCGCACCGACCAAGGACCGCCATCTCCTTTTACATATTCGTTTCAGGATCGTTTGCATGTTAAAAAGATGATTGGAGAAAAAGCATTTAAATAGAGGTGCGTGGACCCGAGGGGGCGGCCGCTGTATGTGATCTCCAAATATCCTGAGGTCAGTCGGTGCGGCAAGGCGTCGTGTCGTGCTGGTCCCCCCCTCCCCTCCCCCACATATTCGGGTATTTTATTCGTGTTGTTGATCGAAGCAGACGCCCGCCCGTCTGTGACACACGACAGCATACCTTGTGTCCCCCCCCCCTTCCCCCTTTTCTCCTTTTTTCTCTCTGGTCCCGCAAGCGGGCGAGGCGATCGGGGAGCCGAGATAGGAGAGGTCCAGAGGAATGACCTCTGGAAGGCTGGAAGGCTGGAAGGGGCTCAAATCAGATCAGATGATGGCCGCAAGCGCGCAAGCCCTCGCCAGCGCCACGCCGGCCGCCGCGGCCCGGCTCCATGATCATTGCGGCTTTGTAGTGACACCGACCCAGGGAGATGGCTCACAAACAGATCATCAAAAGTTTAGGTCGGGTTTGCGGTTTTTAAGCGAAACCGCTGCAAAGCCACGCGGTGTTTTAATTTCCCACCGCACCAGCTTCGCCATACCTCACGCAGGAACTACTTCCTCCCCGCCCCGCGAAGGCGAGCTGCAATTTTTCGCAGGTTAAAAATTAAATGTACTGGATCAGGGTTGGAAAAAAAAAAAAAGCTGGAGAGAGCTCATTCCTCTTACTTGGCGCCCTCTCAGGTAAAGTTGCGAGCCAGCACATCAATCAGGGAACATTATGCAAGTAAAGGCAAAACTTGTATTGTTAAAGTTGGGATGATGAGGACGGGCGGAAGGTGGAGAGAGCCTTCCGCGGAAAACCGTGAACTACGACGCAAGGCTCTCGCTGTCCTCACTTTCCGACTTCTCCCTCTGCAACCCCCGTCTCAATGGTGCAGTGTTGCAGGACACAAAACAACAAGCAGACACCTTTCAAGAGGTTATGCACCTCACATTCTCTTTCATCATATTTTTCAAACCACCCGCCTTTCAAACCACCCTTACCAGCCTTACTCGAACCAATCCCAAAAGAACTGTTATTTCCGAAACTTGACCGGTCCACGTATTTTCGGGACGGCCCCCGAACCGTTCTCCCACGGCCCGCACTTGTATCCGCCATAAGGAAGTGCACCTTCCTTTTCCTTACGACCGCGGGGCCTCGCTGTGGTGCCCCGCCCCGCCGCAGCGCGGTTTGGCGCGCCGCGCCGTGATTTACAAGACAGGCCGTGAGTTACCGCCTGTCAATGTTAGGTTAGGTTAGGGCTCGCATGCAGGCGCGCCACAGTGGGCCAGAAGACCGGCGGCCAAAACTCTAGACATGGGTTCGACACCCAGTGTAGGCGTCATTTCCGACCTTCCTCTTGCAAAAATTTCCGTAATAATTTTTGAATTTAAGTTGCCTTGTGATCTTGTGTCAGGATGAGGTCCGTATTTTTTATTAGTCTGGCGGTCAGACTCAGGTAGCACCAGGCATGGGCACGGTACTCCACAATCGGTACCGCAGTACTTTACCGGTACTACCGAAAAATATGGTACCGCGGTACTTTACCGGTATACCGAAAACTATGGTACCGCGGTACTTTACCGGTACTATCGAAATTTTCGGTGCCGCGGTACTTTACAGGTACCTTCGAAAGTACCGACGGTACTTGACGTACCCACGGGTACCACGGACTCCATGCGCTGCAAACCGCTGTACAGCGGCGCATCCAACAAAAGAACTTGGAGGGGAAAAAAAGAAGAAAAAATGGGGGCCCTTCTCCCACCTCCCCACACAGTAGGGAGGACCGCCTGCAACTTCGGTGGATCGGGGGAACCGGTGCATTCCAGGCGGCGACCCCAGGGGTTCTCATCTGATGTGGGCCGGGTGAAGGGCGGGGGTTGAGAGCCTTTGGTTTTCGCGGGGTGGTCAGTGGTACCCACAGTGGTACCCCCGCTGTCCGGCGCTCTCTACCGAACATGCAGTGTGAAGGGCCAGCTTCAAAGGACTTATCAACTCCAAACCGACGAATCAGAATGGACCCACTCGCGACCAATTGCGAGTGGCTGGAACGACCGGGGATCGAACCAGTGCCGAGGCCAATCCGCCGAAGCGGACTGCTTTTTAGACACCCAAGCATAGTGGACGACAAATGATCCAGACCACTACGCTATCACGACTGCACGTCTGCCGAGTGTCGGACGACGGGTTTGAGTCGCATTGGGATGAGGGAGGCAGTCGTAAAATGTATTGAAATGTTGGGATTCGATCCCCGGACCTTACTGTTCAAGTCCGACGCCTTAGCGATCTCAGCCACCACGGCTCATGGTAGATGCGGCGTCAGCCCGGCTCTAGACGCGGCAGGGATGGAGCCGCAGTGAGCGGGTCATTCGAAAAATGTTGAGAAAAAGTGGGACTCGATCCGTCGACCCCGGTACCGGGAACCGACGCCTATACCACCTCGACCACCACGACTCACGTGACAGCCAGTCCTTCCCCCTTACACTCCTTTCAAGGAGAGCATAACAGCTCTGCGTCCTCGCTGCTCCAGTCCAGGGACCGTCCACCACCCGGTCCGGGCTGCTGAGATATGAGGCGCTGATAGTGGAGGCAGCGTGGCCACGCCGCCGTCCGCAATATCTTTCAATTAAATCCTCAATTCATTTCAATTTGCTAGGGTGCCAAAGAATGCCCGGCTGCCGTAGCTCCCGCCAAATTATTTCTCTGCGCCCACTCTAACCATGAAAAATTCCGACGCTGATACGATGCGGTCGGATTGAAAGGAAACGGCTCAGTGGCGTGGGCTTTTCTGTCGAACCACTTTCCGAAACTGTCTCTGTTTTTCAATGCCGATTCCACGGCTTCATTTCAGCGCCACGCAAGCACTGCCTTACATGTAGTCTATTTTATTATAGTTTTTCAGGTTTTTTTTTTTCTTACTATGAAATTCCACTCTTGCGCCGCCCAGATCACACAGGCTGCTGTCCAAACGGTCTCTTTCTCCCGCGTTTTCTGACCATAAATAAGAGTCTTGTTTCCTCAATGATGATCCCTCCGAGCATGCTTTACGATTTGAATTCATTAGCGCTCCAGCAGTGCTGGTCGGTCCAGTTAGTCCATTTCTTTTTCTTCTCTCCGAGTTCATCGCCGCTAAACTTAGGTCAAGTTGCCTTTTACTTGGTCCTTATTTGCAGGGAATATACCTTTCTCCTTTTTGAAACGATGAAAATTCTCACTCCGTTTGGACTGTTGGACGCCGCGTCCGGAGGGACCCCATCGATCCGAGAAGTGAATAAAAAGGACGACGGCGTGGTTGGAACGTGGAGAGCAATCCGGATTGACCAGGGCACACAATCAAGAGGATCAGAAAGAAAAGATGAGTCCATCACCGGGGCGTTTAATTTGGTTCCACGTGCTCTGCGTAGTCCATCGGAGAAGACGCTGTAAAGAGTGTACTGCATACGCACCTGAAAAATAAAACACGATTGACAAGAATACGAAACAATGCACTACGCCGTTGGTCTGTTAGTATGAGATTGATTTTTTTTTTTTTTGAGCTGAGATGCTGATGGGATGCGTCGGGGGTAGTCCCACTGTAATCACGGCCTCTGCCGCAGCCAATGGCGAGGCGGACGCCAGCGATTGGCCGCGCGCCTTTTGGCCGTCTATTGGCCGCCGGCCGCCCTTGTTATCGTCATTATCCCCGGCGACGGGCGGCGATACCCCGCGACGCCAGGGGCCAGCGGCGATACTCCCTGCTAGAGAAGGGGGGAGCGTTGCGGTGTGTAGTATCTCGTAAAGTGAATAATGGGGTGACTTGAGTCGATTCCTCTGCGGCTGCGCGGGTTGTTTCCGAGCCGGGGTTTCAGTGCTATGTCTGTCTCGCATTCAATGGGCGTTTTCAAGAAGTGCGAGAGAGACAGAGCGACGAAAGCTCCGTCCGGAGTCAGACCCACCGGGCCCACCACCGAATGCCCCAACGCCACACATGCGTCCACGATTTGAAAGCGTGGCGCGGCGTGGGCCCGGATAGCGTCTCCCCTCCCCGCCCCCTCCCCCTCTTGGAGCTCGGCCGGCCGTCCTGCCTCTCGGGCCAGATCATTATCATAACATGTTTATGATGAGAAAATAAGATTGTCAATAAATTGGGGGTTGGCCATCACACGGGACGCTCGGAGCCAATCATCATCGTCTTGCTGGCAGGCGGGCCGCAGCCAGGGCCGCAGCGGCAGCCGCGCGAGGGCGGGGCCGGTGGGTGAGGCGTCCGGGATCGCTGCGAATTAGCTGGAATCCGGGCGGGCCGTCCGGGCGGCCGGTCCGGGCGCGAGACGCGGCCCGGGCGACACGAGCAGTGACGTCCCGGCGATCTTGGAGGCGGCCCGGTGACGGATGGAGACCTCCGGGCAGTCCGTCTCGTCCTCGCCGCGGCGCGGGGCGAGGCAGGCAGCCGGCGGACACCGCGTCCACGCGTTCGCCTACCGCGCTGGGGGTAAGGCCGGCGGTAAGACCGGCGGAGCCATTCCGAACATCGTCGCTCTGTCTTTCTCGCACTCGTGGGGCATTGCGTGTCGGCGTGAGAGAGACACAGACCGGGCGCAGGGCGTGGCCGCGGGAAGGTCGCGTGAAGGGCCCCGCCACGCCCTGCACGCCCTGCACGCCCTGCGTCCGGCCGCGCCAAGCCTCGACGCCCTTTCCCTTTTCCTCGTCTTCGTCTGACAAAGTGCGGCGTGGCATGAAACATCGCACCTGAGTAGTGCACATTCCTGGCCGCCCTGCCGGCCGGACGTCGCTCTGTCTCTCTCGCCCCCGTGTGGGCCGCCCCGGGCCGCCCCGTGAGTGCGAGAGAGACAGAGCGACGCAACGCGCCGTTCGGAATGAGCCGGAGCCCTGCGGTCAGTGGCTGGTCCCCCTGACGAATGGCAATAAAGCCCCGGCCGCGGTCGGGCGGCGTGCGCGTGTTTCGGACGCGGCCCTGCCTGAGGTACACGCTCGCTTCTAGAGTCCATTTCGCCGCTCTGTCTCTCTCGCACTCACAGGGCGCCCCGTGCGGGCGCGAGAGAGACAGAGCGACGAAAACGACTCTCGGCCTGCCGGTGTCCCAGCGGGGGGCTGCCGGGCCCGGTACGGACGGGCGCCCCCCCGACCCGCAGACCCACAGCGGCTGATATGATTTATGCTGTTTAGATTTTCGGCGCGCCTTTTTCGCTTTCCGCGCAGGTTCCTCAATCAGCGTGAGCGTGCGTGGCCGTAAAGCATGCGGTCGCCACCAATCAGGACTCGGCTGCCTCTCTGACCGGCCCACCGGAAAATTGCATCGTTTGGGGCAGTGTGTGCGTTGAAACGTTCCGCGCCGATGTTCACACTGTGTGGCCATGTTACGCAAAAATAATACGTAACTCAATAATTTCCTTTTGAATTTATCAATTTTTTGGATTCTGTTTATTCTGCGCTTATTATTATTATTTTTATTTTTATTATTATTATTATTATTATTATTATTATTATTATTATTATTATTATTATTATTATTATTATTATTATTATTATTATTATTATTATTATTATTATTATTATTATTATTATTATTATTATTAATTTTTTGCGGCCTTTTTTTTGCGCGTCTGTCTTGCTGGGCGTAAGCGGGCGCCGAGGGGCGTGGCAAGGCGTCTTATTGTGTCGTCCGCGCACGCAGCAGCCGCAGCCAGCCAACCGGGCTGCGCCAGGCTGGGCCAGGCTGGGCCAGGCTGGGCCAGGGCGCCGGGCGGGTAGGGCGCCAGTAGTCGTAAAAGCGCCACAAAATGGGCGTTACTCCGCGCCGCTGCCACCGCACCGCAGCGCTGACGTATCGGCCGGCCGGTTGACGGGCCGTCAGTGGCCGCGCTCGCGCTGCCTGGCCATGCCTGGCGCTGCCGCCCCGCCGCGGATTGGCCCGCCGGCCGTCTCGCCGCCGGGCCGCCGCCATTTCGCTACCCGCGGCGGAGTGAGCGGGGAAGGGGAGGCGAGCGGCTCGCGTGGGCGTGCGTGGGTGTGCGCCACACTGTGCACGCCGCAAATACGTGCGCCTGCTTTACGACGGTGTCGGTCGGTGCCGTGTTGACCGGGCCGAACGTGCGAATGCTCCGCTGGGATGCATACAGGGATCACCGCAGCTCCGCCGCGCCCCAACCACGCACAGTGGGCCAGAAGCCCGACGACACGTTTTGAGATCCACAGTCGCTAAATGGGACTCGAATCGAACATGCGAACCCACCAATGGATCTCTCGTTCGGAGAGCATTCCATTGGTGGGGGTCACACGCTATGTAGCAACTCTGGAGCTCAAAACGCGTCTCGAATTTTGGCCGCCTGCACTGGTCTTCTCGCGCACTGTGCCTCGCCTCGCCATCCCCTGCCAGATTGTCTACACGTGGCGCTATCTGGTGTCAACAGTGCCCGGAAGCTCGCTATCTAGAGCAAACTCTTATTATAAGGTGATAAAGGCGCGTCGGCACACAGTGTACTGCCGCCTTGATGCAGCCCACACCCTGCGGCCTGATTCCGAGCAGTGCTTCCGCCGCCCTCTGTCTCTCTCGCACTCACTGGTCGTCCCGCACGGCAGCGACAGAGCGACGCGTTCGGAATCGGCCCACCACTGCGCACTAATTTAAAGAGCGAAATTGAATCGTCCGCTGCTGCCCCATTGTTTGTGTGAGAGTCTCTTACCCGCGAGCGCGATGGGCGTGGCGCGACGGAGGCCTTCTCTCTCGCACTCCTAGAGTCGTGGGCCGTAGGGGTGCGAGAGAGACAGAGCGACAAAAGCACTGTGTTTATCAGGGCGAGCCACGGGGCGCCGTTTAACCAAGTATTTCGCGGCGTGCGAATCATCGTGCCTCTCCCAGCGCGGTTTGGCCGCTCCCACACAAATCTCTGGCGCTGCACTGTTATTTTTTTTATTTTTATTTTTTTTGAAATGGTACGCGCCGCGGCCCACTGGTTGTTTTGTCTCGCTACCCCGCGACCGCGTTCATGAGGTTTGCATCTCTGCCTGGCGCGGAATAGCGCCGAGCCATTTCTTTTGCAGGTGATAGGAAAACTGTTTGACACGAGCGCCACGTTGAAGGTAGAGTCCTTTATACTAACGTCAGTATTTAGGACTCTACTAGAGGGGCCTACCGTTGGAGGGGAGGGGGAAAAGGGGGGGGGGGCAACGGAACCCGGCAGGCAGGGCAGCCGGGGAAGCCGAGTGAAATAAGGAAATTGGAGGGAAAATATTCAGGGCGGGTCTCCGCTAGCAGCCAGCCCCGCTGCTAGAGAGGCTGCAAACGCCATTACCGTGCTCGAGAACATCTCATGCTCTCTTTTTTCTTATTTTTTTTCTTCTTTTCGCTCTATCTTTTCGCTGCCGGTTTTCGCCCTCTTCGAAAATTCCATTAAATGCGCAAGTTGAAAACCAATGGAGCAGGTCGTTCTCAGAGCCGTGTTCTTTTCTACGAGACACCTCCTAAAAACTGCCGAGACCTATCGATATCTGCAATAAAATTTTTTAGTCGGTCGACCCCCTTTTTTCAAGATCCTGACTCGGCGAAGCACTAATATTGGCGGAAATCTCCCTCCCGCTCATGTAAGTCATGATCCACTTGCAGCAGCGCTTCTGCGGCTCGGACAGGATTTGCACCACCGGATTGTTTGTTCGGACGGTACTCCTGAAGTACCCTCCAAATCTGGTTGCTCTAGCTCAACTCCTTCCTTGTACACAGACGACAACGACGACAACGACGACACACAGACACAAAGGCAAATGCATATGCCCTCCCCTTATTTTTAAATAGAGGGGCGGGCCAAAAAGGCGGATGTGAAGTTGAAATAATTGGCAAGTAAAGGGGGTGGGCGAGGGTGTGTATCAGGTGGGAGAGAGGGAGAGTGACTCCGAGAGAAACACACAATTTATGGCGCAATTAGTACCAACTAGTAATTTATCCATGCAATTAAGTGAAAAGGGAACCGACGGAGAGGAGGCAAGAGCGCAGCCATGCCGGCCGGCGCGCCGCACAGTGGGCTGGGGGTGGCAAAGGAGGAGCGCATTGCTTCGCGGAGCTGGGAAGGAAGGCGCTGGCTGCAACAGATGCGCTCAAACGTTCCGCGCGAAACCGACATTGTCTTTTGATGGGGGACGCTTTCCTCGGTACTTCCTGTTCTTGTAAGGGTGTTTGATAGGACTCACTCACGCGGAGAAAATTTTTCGACAGCTGCAGAAAAAATGCGCCAAAATTTTTCCACTGCATCAAACATGAAAAGACTAAAATAATCTTTTTTGGTGCGTCTTGCGAATAAGTAAATAGGTCAAAACTTGTCACAATCAATCCGCGTTTGTTCGAGTTTTTTTTTCTTCTTAATTTTTTGATGTGAGCTTAACCAAATTTGGCATGAAGCCTTCTTCGCAGGGTAAATGCAGTGAAATGGTAAAAAGGAATGAGATGTAAGACAGCCTCGAACTCTGAGGAATCGGCTCGGCAGGCAGGCGGGGCGCGGCTCGTTCCCCGGCCGGTCCCGCGCTGTCCTCATTGTTATTGTCTTTCAAAGATTCATGACCGCGCTTTCAGACGCTGCACAGTGGAGTGATGGCAAATAAATCGTTAATAAAGTGTTGGCGGAGACCTTTTTGCGCGCCTTTTATTGTCGGCTCCGCGGCTGAGATTGTGAAGGATTTGGCGCAAGGGTCACAGTGGCGCTGGAACGGGTTCCGCGTTATGAGAAGGCTTGCGGTGCCAAAGAGCCTCCCAACGCAAAATTAAATTCAACTTTTCGAAAGCCAAAGCTGTGAATTATGAATCTGTGTCTCCCAAAACCCCTGGCGTGCATCCGGGTAGGCAATCCGAACACTCCCGAGCCGCGCGGGCCGGCCTACCCCGGCGGCCGCCGGGCGCTTCAGCAAAAACATTCTGCGTCGTAGATCCAGTTTTTCAGTGGAGGAGGCGGGCGCAGCGATTTCCAGTGGACAAGACACGGGCCGGGCCGGGCAGGCGGGAAGGGGTAGCGCCGCTCGCTTTATCTGCGATCGCGACTCGCTATCTGTTTGCCCGCCGAGGCATTGTCCACAGAGCGACGTTGTCGGCGAGCGTCTTTCTTTCCCAGCAAAATCAAGCGGCGGCGTGGCGCGGCGGGGCGGACTGTCGCAACGGGAAAATTAGGGCCGCGCCGGGAACACGGTACCTATTTAATTTGTTGTATTTGTTGTTGTTTTTCTTTCTTTTTTCGAGATTCGGGTCTGGTGGCGCGCGCCGCGCTTCATGTAGATTCGAGGGTCGCTGGCGTCGAGGCGAGGTTCTCGATTCAGGAGTTGCCACCTCTTCTCTCTCTCTCTCTCTCCCTCTCTCTCTCTCTCTCTCTCTCTCTCTCTCTCTCTCTCTCTCTCTCTCTCTCTCTCTCTCTCTCTCTCTCTCTCTGAGCCATAAAGAGCCGGAAGGGCTGCTGCAGGTGGACCGCGGCAGGGACATGCAGCTCGTTGTCCTGAACACGCGTCTCGGCCGCCCACCCCGCGGTTGCCCCACGCTGTCCATGTTTCGGGGCACGGAAACGGAGCGTCTGGAGCTCGCCGTCATCTAACTCACGCGTCCACACAATGCTGGACGCTGATTGGACCGCCGGTCAGCCTCGCTCTCTTTCGGCTATGATTTCCCAAACAAGCGCCTCGCGTCTGCCGGGCTTACACTGTAGTACACGTCGATGCAGCGCGGCGGCCGCTTGAACATGGCGGCCTCAGCGCCGCGCCATCTTGGAGGACCGCGACGACGCCCCATGCCCCCGCCCCGCCGGACGCAAATTGGTTCTAATTGAGGAACCAGGGCCCGGCTAGCCCGCGCGCCGCGCAGGGAAACAACAGCTGATATGCGTAAGGAGCGATTACCATTTAATTATCGTCCAACAAGTCGGGGCGGCGGCGTCATGGCGGCGGACAGTTGCCCTGCTCGCCGAGCGCCGTAATAACACGTTTGATAGCTTATGAAAAATACCAATTAATGGCGGCTGGACGGACGGACGTCGTGATGCCATTACGACACGGATTTCCGACATGAACGATATTCCGTGACGGAAGGAGGGAGGCCCGGCACAGTGAGAGCGGCGCCCCCCTGTCTCTCTCACTCCCCAGCGGGCCGCCCCACGAGTGCGAGGGAGACAGAGCGACGAGGGTGGCCTCGCTGGTGAGAACCCTTCGGCTTGTGAGATGCGCCGCGTCCCCGTTCCTTCCTCCGGTCCTGTTTTTCTCGACGATCCCCTCTATTTTGCTCTTCCGCCGTCGCCCCTCCGTTTTCCACCGCCCCGTCTGAAGCCCACGGACAAACACGCTCCGCCTGCCCGAAGTTAAAGTTAGCTACTGGGCAAACCTACTATCGAAAAAAAAATAAAATAAAAATATAAAAAAAATGATGAAATGAAAAATTTTTATGAAAGGAATTTGAAGAAATGGGGCAGCCATAGAAATGAATACGACTGTTTTGATGCCGCATCTCAGAATAAACGTTATCTCTCCTTCCAGCAACGGATCCCGTTCCGTTTTTGTTTAGCCTCCTTACCCTCTCTCCGTTTTAATCCTTTCTCGACGTGATCCGCTTCCTTCCGGGTCTCCGGATGCCGCCATGCTGCCGCCTCGAAAAAACGGCCGGGGACGTCTCGCTGCAGGTTTCGGTGCCACGGAAAAACAGGTGTCCTCGGTCCTTCGGGCCGCACAGCGTGGCAGAGCGTGGCGCGGCCTAACTCCGAGCACTGCTATACTCTCGTCGCTCTGTCTCTCTCGCACTCACGGCGCGCCCCGCGCAGGTGCGAGAGAGACAGAGCCATGAGGCAGGCGCAGCTGGGGCACCCCAACCCCTCGCATTCCCCGCGGAGATGCAACGGCGCGGCCGCCACAAGGTGCGGAGCGCGGAACACAGTGCGGGCCAGAAGACCGGCGTAGGCGTCTAAACGCTGGAGTTTTGCCCATCTGCGCCGGCTGGCCCACTGCGCGACGGGGGTGGAGTTGCGAGTTGTTGCCGCCAGGGAGCGCGGCGGGCTGCGAGGCGGGCAGGACTCACTTCCGGAGCGACTGCAGCTGCCCCCGCCCCTCCCCCGCCCCGCCTTATCAAAGTAACCATTTCCTCCATAAACATGCGCGTGGAGGCGCCCCACCCGACCCCACCCCAGGCAGCAGCCAGACGCCCACACACACACACACCTGATATCCACGTCTCGTCTCGTCCTCGACTACACTCCCACAAATTGCTCTAATTTATTCACGCGCGTCTGCTGGTCCGCGGGCTTCGCGGCTTCGTGTCCGTAGGGGCGGCAGCACCGCGGCAGCGCACCCTCGCTGCCCCCGCGAACAATAGTTTCCGAAACTTGTCGAAACACGAAATTCGAACTCGTGAAACTCGATACTACAGTCCGTGTTTGCGCGAGTACGCATCCAAAGTAACACCTTCACATTGCTGCAACGAGCTTCACACACACACACACACACACACACACACACACACACACACACACACACACACACACACACACACACACACACACATTACACACACACATCCTTGCAACTGGAATGTCGCGTTGAATTTCGAACCGGTCATCAGCGGCGTGGCGTGGTGGGGCGTGGCGGGGCGGGGCGGGTTGGGGCGGGGCGGGGCGAGGTGCGAACGTGTGAACGCGCGAGGCCCGCCTGTCATAAAGACCGCGCACGCGTGGCGCGGCGTGGCGCGGCGCGTCGAGATGGCGTGGCGATACGCGAGTGCCAAGTCATCAGAGGTCCGCGGGCGCGAGCTCGCTGTCTCTGACCGCGAGGCGGGGTGAGGCGGGGCGGGGCGGGGCGGGGCGGCTAAGCCAGTTTGTTTTCCAGCCTCAGCACTAATTGACTGAATGCCACGATGACGCGGCAGCTGCACGGGCTCCTTATTCGTGCAGCGGACTGACTCCGGAGTCGCTCTGTCTCTCTCGCACTCACGGGCGTCCCCCGTAGGTGCGAGAGAGACAGAGCGATGAGTCTGCAGCACACGGAGCGCGCTGGCTGGCTGGCTTATCGACGTGCCGACACCGACGCGATCCCTGGCGGCTGATATCGGAATTAACATTGGGAACGTAATTTGGACCGGCGCGGCACGGCACGCCGACCCGGCCCGGCCCGGCCCACGCCGACACTGCAGCGCGCGGGGACGCACGGTGGACGCGGCGGTGACTCAGCGCACGCATTATCAACAACAACATATCAATTAACGGCGACCGTCGAATGGAGCGCCACTGCTGCCTCGCCCGCCGCGGCGGGGCGCCGCCGTCCCTGCGCCCCTTAGGCTCGCAGTGCACCCGCTGGCAGTGCAGGGCATACATATTTAAATCCCCTAGCGCCACCTGCAATTGACCTCCCCCCCCCTCCCTCTCCACCCAGCCAGCCGCACCGCGCTCCAGGCATGCGAAATTTGCCTCTGGAGAAAGACGTAAGGCTCTTTGCCACGGCCAGCTGCAGCCGCAGCAGCAGCAGCTGCAGCAGCAGCAGCCGCAGCAGCAGCGCGGCGAGCCGGCGGCACGGCCTGCACTGGCCCTGGCCGGCCCTGGCACAGTGGGTTAGAAGCGGTTAGAAGACCGTCGAGGCGGCCAAAATCCTGGACGCGTTTTGAGCTCCAGAGTCGCTTAATGGGACGCGAATCGAGCGTGTGACCCCACCAATGGATTGCTCTCCGAACGAGGAATCCATTGGTGGGGTCACACGTCCGATTCGAGTCCCATTTAGCGACTCTGGAGCTCAAAAAGCGTCTAGAATTTGGCCGCCTCGACGGTCTTCTGACCCACCGTGCCTGGCCTAGCAGAGACAGAGGAGCCGCCGCTGCGGTTCCGAGAAGCCCGCCCGCTCTTGCGTATTCTAATGCCGCAGTGTGTTTGTCGCACTCGCACGCCGCCCCGCCCGCCCCGCCGCATGCGAGTGCGAGAGAGACGGACGGAGCGGCGAAGGCCCGCAGCAGGCCTTGATATCCGCGGGGCCTGTGACGCCGCCCCGCGCGCCCCACCGGGGCCCAATCGGCTTCAATGCTCGCGGCAAAAGGGCTCCTTTACATACAATGTGTGAGTGACGGACCGTGGGGCCCAGCGGCCGGCCGGCCGGGTGGGTCCCAGGGTGCCTACGCGTCGGTAGAGATCAAGTGCGCATTGTGAATGTGTGTGTGTGTGTGTGTGCGTGTGTGGAAAAAGAAAGAGTGTCTGTGATATTAAACGCATCATTATACCCGCTGTGTCGTTGTTGTTGTTGTTGTTGTTGCTGCTGCTGTTGTTCGTATATCAGAACAAAATGCTTCAACAACGCAGGATAATTTTTCACCGATCCAGGAGATGATCCCTAACTTTGTTGTTAGACTTGGTAATTCGTGGTGTTGCGCGCACACATAGCCTCGTCACGCTCATATTGGCTGGCCGCTTTAATTACTCTTTTGGTTTCCACCGAAAATAATACTAGTTGGCAAGCGCTGTGTACGTACCCGGTGGTGCGCTCCGCCCGGAGCACCGCTGGAAAATAAAACGGTACACAAAAGCCTGTGGGGCGTACACAACGCGTGCCAAGTTTGGGGCGGCCGGGCGAGAGGGCCACAGGCCGGGTAGCCCAGGGAAGACCATGTTCTCATTAAACGTGGACCCGTTCGCGGGCTGAGGCGGGGAAGCGAGGAGAGCAGCGGCAGCATCCTTTTGTTCCTGCTGCCATGAGAATGAGAAGGCTGTGACGGGCCGCATCTGCATATTTGGCTGAGCGATAGTAGTGGAGCCTGGCACCGTGGGCCAGAAGACCGCGGCGCGGGCGGACGAAACTCTAGACGCGTTTTGAGCTCCAGAGTCGCTAAACAGGACTCGAACCGAACGTGTGACCCCACCAACGGATTGCTCGTTCCTCGATGACGGCCGTTTGCCACATTCACACTTGCTCGCGGCAAACAGACTGCGGAATCCGCCGGAGAGTCCGTCCCCGACAACGAAAGCGGTTTCACTTCCTTCCCTAACTAATTACGACGAATTAGCGCAGTAAAAAAATACTGCTGCTGTGAGCGCGGTGCGTCCATGCCTTGGTCGTTGTCCAGCGCGCCGCGGCGTAGCGTAGGTACGTTGTCCCTAACACCTTGAGCTCTGCGTGTGTGTGTCCGGCAGTGCGTGGCGCTCGCGCACCGCTTCCTTTATTGTGGTGTCCCGCTGTTAATGCGTTGCTTGTTTTACTCCACTTCCCTCACACTTCGCGCCGCCGCCGCGTTTTGTGCGCGCACGGAATGCCGCAGCCGTTGGGGACCGTCCGCACACCACGTGACTCTTTTTAAATTATTTTAAAGGTGCATATACGTTTTGAAACCGATGACTGTACAGGCATGACAAAAATCACTAAAGAAATGCAGTCACTTCCAAATGAATTATAAAACACTTTGCGAACCGCCGACCGTTTCGGAGTGGCGTATACTACTGTATGATAAAATTGGTGTTCTTAGTACAGTAAGTTGGCACGTGGTTCACTGACGCGCCCTCCCAAACACGACTTGCAATTTGATCCGACGCGCGTGGCGCCGTGGCGCCGTCCAGTCTGCCAACGCGACGCGACACGCGACCTTTGCAATCGACATATTTTTTCTCCCTCCTCCTCCTCCCTCCTATTTCTCTCTCTCTCTCTCTCTCTCTCTCTCTCTCTCTCTCTCTCTCTCTCTCTCTCTCTCTCTCTCTCTCTCTCTCTCTCTCTCTCTCTCTCTTTTTTAAAATTTATTTTTTTATTTTTAAAGCCTTTTGACTGCCGCCCGTCAGGGAGAAGGCGTGGATGTCCTGCTCAGTGTGTCGCTCCGTCCCTCTCGCACTCATGCGGCGTCCCACTGGGGTGCCATGGAGACGCAGTCACTCTCCCGGGGGTTGACACGTTTGACCGTCACTCAACCGGCTGGTGCACATTTCCTGGCTGTCTCCGCGGCGCGCGTGCCGATTTGAATCGCCTGCTCGCCTCGCCGCGCGAAAATCGCCTCCCGATCGGTCAGCCAAGGTGTGGTGCGGCCTCGCTCTTGCAGTCTGTGTGTGTAAGTTTGGGTTTGAGTGTGTGTTGGAGTGTTTGTTCAGCAATCGGGTCTTGCACCCTCCTCGCCAGGTCGATGCCTATCGCGTCGCACTGGCCCACTGGCCCGCCCGGCCCGCCACTACCAAGGCCACGCTCTTGCACCCCTTCTCCAATTATCACACCTCTATCGCCCCGTCTTTGCCGTAATCTCTCTTTCAATTTGGAAGGCCGGTCGTGTAATAGCTCACTCGGGTGCCTCGCGTCATAGACGGAGGACAGCCCGGCACGTAATTGTTTCTAAACGCACCCCGACGGGCAGCTCCTCGCAGGGCCCCACCCCGCCCCGCCCCGCCCCGAGTCGCACGTCTCGTCTCACTCGTCCAGGTAATTGGCCCTGATAGATAGGTTGGTTAAGTGGCGGCGCCCCTTCCGAGAGATTACTGTGATTTGCCGCCGCCGTACCAACTACCGAAAAAGCCAAAAAAAAGGGCCGCCCATTGACGCAAGGGGTACCCCATGTGACGTCATCGTCGTCGCCAGCGCCACCTCGGAAGCAGGGGCAGCATCCCGCGCGGAAAAAATGGAGGGGCAGTAGATACTGCATGTGGAAAGAAATTGAAACGGAAATGAGGTTGATGACCAATGGCACGTGAAGGTAAAAGCCGGGGACCTTCCGAGCAACTATCCTTTCTTTTTCCCGAGTCAACTTTTCCACCATTGTTCGAAATCAGACTGCTATGGTCAGCAGAGCGACCAGTGTGGCCACCCTCACGTCATTTGAGCCACGCGGAAGAAAGTTGAAAATGTCTCAACTAAGAGCCTGCCTCCGAGACCGCTATTGTTGTGGCCCACTGTGCGGCGCCCCGCCGGTGGAGGCTGTAGGCGGAAAGGGACTGCTGGGACTCGCGGACACCCTCCCGGAAAAGATAAATGTCTCCGAGCGATCAGGGCATGTCGCCTGGGAATTGGGTGGACGCGGGGGCTGCAGGCCGGGTCCGAGCCGCGTCGCGCCGTCCCTCTCGCTCTGCTGGGCGTCTCGCGTGCCGGCGAGAGAGACGGCGCGCTGTTGGAAGGCAGCCTGCTGGGGGGTGGCGGTAATGGTGTTCAAGGGGTGCGAGGCGATGGCGGAATACGCGCTGCGGGCCCTTGCTGGAAAGTGGCTTTTTCTGACCTGGGCCCCCGGCGCCCCACCCCACCCCCACCTCCGCCCGCAACTCTTTAGCATTGAGACTCACTGAAGCATGCATGCCCCAACGGGGTGCCGAAGATCGCCCCGCCCCGCCCCGCCCCGCCCCGCCCCTTCCGGGATGGTCGGTCGCATCGCCGAGTAAAAAGGGAGTCTTACGTGCGGTGCCATAGTGTGCCCGTGTCGCGGATGCTGCTCGCTTTTAGCAAGAGTGCGTGTTCGGGCGCTGCACGCTGCGAAAGCAGACGATTCAGTGCCGAACCCTGAACTTGCAAGAAGTGAATCTCAGTGGCTCTGCCATCTACTGTCCTTTCCCCCTTCGCCTACCGCACACACTCACACACGCACACAGCCGGCAGCGGGGAAGCCGGAATAAGGTCCAAAAGTTAATAACGGGATGAAACATTTTGGACACGGTAAGACGCCTTATCTGGTGAACTGGCTGCGAGCTGCGGAGGCAAGGGTTGGTGAACCGGCGCGGCGGTGGCGAAGCGGGTGGGGACGGGGAGGGGAGGGGGGTGCAAAGGGACGTCAGGGAGGTGGATGAGTCGAATCCGTGGCCGCTGTTAATGCGCCGAGAGATGACCAGAGGCAGCGCCCCCCCCCCCTCCCTCCTCAAGAACGACCCCTTCGTTGTCAAGGAAACGGAGTTGTTTCCAAAGGTCGAGGGGAACCGGTTTTCTGAGAATAAGGACGGGTACTCCGCAGGTTGGGGCCGGGCGGCCGGTACGCCGGGTGCATGGAACCATCTCGGTGACCATGCCTATGCCGCGCCGTGGCCGAGGCTGACGCGAGATGTCTCTGCCGGCCGGCGATTTTTCAACAGGGCCGTGTGTGTGTGTGTGGTGTGGGGTTGCTGCTTAGATGTTGGAGAGATACGCTCCCCCCCCCCCCTTTCCCCCTCGTCCAGCAAGGCTTGATTGGTGTTGAAATCGAATCTCACACCGGGGAATGCACGGGTTAACGTTCGTGTTTTACGACACGGAGTGGGTTTGTGTTCCTTCATACCGATGCGTGGTCGGCGAGTACTACTGACCGTGCGGGTTGCCTAAGTCCTGTTACGGTGTGCGCACCCACCGAAAACTGACGACACTTACGCGGTTTTTTAAAATGCATTTTCGTCATGCGGGCAACCCGTGCGACACGGCTGCGTCGTCCCACTGTGTTGCCTACCTCGTAGGCTGAGGCATGCCTACGAGTCTCCCGTTCAGACGGCCACAGCGACTGAGACTGACTTTCCAAATTCATTAATCCACTCCGGCCATTGTGTCTAGCCGCTGGCCCGCTGGGCTAGAACGGGACGCGCGGCGCGTCGCGGCCCCGCCACTGTTCCTCATTCGCTGCTTGCGGCGCGCAAATCGACTGAAACTTTGCCGAGGTTCCGAAGCGGTTTTGACAGCTCCTCCAGTTTCGGCGAAAAGTTGTTTCCGCGCTCAGCAGCAGGTCGTTTTGAAAGCTGCTGAAAGCGTCTGGCGCTTCCGGAGCCAGGAGCGCAGGCCGACCCACAGTGGGGCAGAAGACCAGCGGGGCGGACGAAAAACTTTAGACGCGATTCTAGCTTCAGAATCGCTAAATAGGACTCGAACCGAACGTGTGACCACACCAATGGCTTCTTCGTTCGGAGAGCAATCCATTGGTGGGGTCACACGTTCGGTTCGAGTCCCATTTAGCGACTCGCGAGCTCAAAACGCGTCAGTGATTTTGACCGCCTCCGCTGGTCTTCTGGCCGACACTGTTCCGCGCGCCGTAAAAATGACGTCACAAAATTGAGTATCCAGGATCCTTCCCTTTTTTCCTTTTTGCCTAACATGCCTGTTGCCATTGTTCCATTGACTGATCCCCTTTCCCAGCGGCTTGATGCGCGACACAGTGGACACGGCGCGCCTCGGCCGCAGCCTTCCTGCCTGCCTGCTTGCCTCGCCGGACCGTCGACAGCGCCGCGCTGCGGCGTTTCCAGGAACCACCGGATGACATTCTATGGGCACTGTGGTTGTTGTAGTATTATGCGCGCCAGCCTTCAGCGATGGATGCAGAATGTAAGCATTTCAGTCGGCTCGGCTCGGCTCGGCTCGGCTCGGCGTGCCTCGGCTGACCTCGCTGCTCGGACGACGTATCACTCAATTGCGAACACACGCCGTGGATCGGTGCTGGCGGTTGGCGCAGCCTGGCGCAAGTCCCATTCCTTGAGTAAATGATTGAGTGCGGCTGCAGGAATATCCCGTTTTACAGTTTCCTTAAGACCCTGCGGCGGGTTTCGAGCTCCCGAGTCGCTAAATTGGACAAAGTTAAAAGCTGTATCGGCACTCGTCTACTTAATCAGCGATTCAACCGCGGCGTTGCGCAGTAATGTTAATGACCGTTTCACTAATGTTATCTTTTACCCTTTCATGCTCCGAGGGGTTGCGAAAAGAAATAAACAAGTTGAGCCATTGTTGTGGCTGCGAGGCGATGCCTCGGCGAAGCCTGCCAACATGCAAAAGAGCGACGGCTTTCCGTCCGGCAGAGCCGAGGGCAGAACGAACGGCGCGAAACGCACGGAAAGCATTCGATGGAAATTGCGGTCCAATGTGTATAAACAAAAGACACGCCGGGCATAGGGGCGCTGGGCATCGCGTTAGAGGAGGGGGAACGGGGGGGGGGGAGACCTGACTGGAGAATGGGTACTGTATAATTAAAGGAGCGGGGAATCTGAAGCTGCCAAGGAAGGGCAGGGGGTTGGAAAGGGCGGAGCGCGCCGGGCCCCACCGCCCCGAAGCTCAGCGAGCCCGGTGTTGACTTGAGTCTGAGCTAACCAGCGGCGTCCGAAATATATGTGTCTCTTGGGGTTGTACTGGAGCACAATTGAAGAGAAGATACGGCCACGGTGCAACAATAGGACGCGCGAGCCCCACCCTGCTTGCTGAAAAGCCCACTAGTCGGGGCCCCTCTCGCCGGGGTGCGCCCCGCCAGCCCTGCCAGTCCCGCCAGCCCCGCCAGGCCCTTCGCATCGGAGTAGAGCAATCCCGCCTCGCATCTCTTGAGAAGAGAACAGAAGAATGCCGATAAATCTTGCTGGAACAAACGTCCAGATGCTATCTCGGCCATCCCTGCCTTGACTCGCGTCTCGCGTCCTTGGTGACTCGGGGCCTTCCCCCACTGGGGGCTGCACAGTGGGCCCGTTAGCGCTCTGTCTCTCTCTCGCACCCCTACGCGACGCGCCGCGAGTGCGAGAGAGACAGAGCGGCACGTCCGGAATCAGCCAGCTCGCTCACATCGCATATCGAGGGGTTCGAATCCCACCATGCGTTCCATATTCCTGCGGGGGGAGGGGGGGGGCAAAGCAGCGATCTTGGGTTCAGGAAGAGCAAGGCTTGGCGCTGATCCCGTCTCTCTCGCACCCGTACGGGACGCTCCGTGAGTGCGAGGGAGACAGAGCGAAGAAAGCGACGTTCGGAGTCGCTCTGCGGCGAGATGAAGTGCATCGGTGTGAGCCGGTGGAAGAGTGCCAGGCTTGGAGAGCATCGATCGGGGGCCATTTGCATAGCAATCCCCGCTAATTTACTTGTCAGCAGTTCGTACCGCGGTATTGCGCGGCACGGTGCGGTACATACACGCATGCCGCCGTCCGCGCGACACCTGCTAATAAAGACCCCGGCCGCACAGTGGGCCGGTTTGCCCGTGCGTTGCGCGTACTACCGATTCGCCGATTCTAATTTGTTGCGAATCGGAGCGCATTAATTTGGCGCGCGTTTTCCCGCTCTCTACACTGGGAGGCGTAATGGCGGCGTTTGTATTCTCGACAACCATTTGCCAAATTGGCTGCGTTTGTTGACGGCGTCCTGCTCCTCCTCCTCCTACAGGTTGCCGGTGCTGATCCGGCCCTAAAGGTGGCGAAGCAGGTGCGCGCCGGACGACGCTGGGGTGCACAGTGGGACAGAAGACCCTTGCGGCGGCCAAAGTTCTTGACGCGTTTTGAGCTCCAGAGTCGATAAATGGGACTCGAATCGAACGTGTGACCCCACCGATGGATTGCTCTCCGGGCGAGGATTCCATTGGTGGGGTCACACGTCTGATTCGAGTCCCATTTAGCGACTCTGGAGCTCAAAACGCGTCTAGAATTTTGGCCGCCTCAACGCGGTCTCCTGGCCCACTGTGCGCTGCCGCGCTGCCCGGAATCGGCCGTCTGTCCTTTACGAGCTGCACAGAAAGCGGTGCGGAATGAGCCTAGATCCCAATCGGCTCACACTACCCCGCCAGCTGCCGCTCTATCTGATTAGCATGTGGTGATGCTGTTGGGTCACCTTGTGCCGCTATAGCGGGGTATACCCCATGCCGCACGCCGCGACGCGCGCCGCGTGGAGTATAGACCCCGGATGCCGCCCTTCCCTCGTCGCTGTGCTGTGGTCGAGAGCGTCTGTGCGCCGACTACAAAGTCCGAGGGCAGACGTTCGGATCCTGCCACATAATCTTGTCTCGGAAATTATTTATTTTGTATTAATTTTATTAGCCTAGCCTAGCTAGACCATGGACCCATGCCCATGAACGGACACAACACTATGATAGGCGCCATCACCATGGCCACCACCACCACGGCAACCTCCACCATGGGCACCTGCAAGGTCTGCATCGCGAAGTGAGCTCGGGAGGAGGCCGCCATCATTATGCGCACCGAGCCCCCGGCGGGGCGCCGCCGCGGATTGGTCGGAAAGACGCACAAATTCAAGGACGGGGAAAAATGAGATAATAATCGGAGAAAAATGGCGGCTGAATATGTACAGAGTTCCGTGTGGCCCCCCTGCCGGGCGCTGCGGCTCGATTAACGACAGGCGCCCCGGACTTCTATCTCGCCCGCCGCCGCTCCGCCCTGGCCGCACCGCGGGAAAGGTTAGAGATAGAATGCACGGCGCGGCCGGGGCCGGATAGAGGTCACACTGGACCCATTGTAAGTCCTAACGAAGGATGACGGAGGGCAACGGCGGGGCCAGCCAGGCCGGCACAGTGTGCCGCCCGGCGGACCGCCCGGCAGGAGGCGCGTGACGTCACCAAGGGGTCAATCCCTCTATCATGCCCCGTGTAACCCCGGAAAGTGATTTTTCTTTGTCTTTATTAACTTGTATTTACCATTCAGTCATGTATATTTTGTGCGGGTACACTGCCAAGGGAAAGTGGGTCACTCATCGGCCCTCATTTTCATCATCAGGTGTGAGTGTAGTTTGAAGAGACAAGGAGAGAGAAGTGGGAGGGGGCCTCACAGTGGGCCGGGCTGTGATTGATAACTCTGTTTCGCGCGGCCCTGCCTCATCTCCGGCAGCAGGCTGCTTCCGGACGGCGCTTTCGTCGCGCTGTCTCTCTCGCACCAGCGGGGCTCGCCGACGGGGTGCGAGAGAGACAGAGCGACGACGCGCTGTTCGGACTCGAGCTCATCACCGCGTCGAAGGCAAATCGGGGGACCGTGAGGGAAGGGAAAGCCGGGTCCCTTCTCGGCATTACACTGGCCTTGCCTTCTGGCGTCCAGGCGGTCATGGTTCGTGAGTGCGCTTGTATCTGCCCCTGCATCGCGCGTTCAAAGTCTCGCCCAAGGGCCGGCCGGCCGATTCCGAACAGCGGCGCTCCGTCTCTCTCGCACCCCTGGGGGCCGGCCCGTGAGTGCGACAGAGACAGAGCCAGCCTGCAGGCGGCTTTGGCTCCACGGCGATAAGGGAAACTAGCGGCGCCGTGCCGCGTGCCGCGTGCGGAAGAAATTCAGCCAGCCGCTGAGTCAACCTCTGGCTTCGTTACTCCTGCAGTCGATCTCCTGGTCGCGCATTTATTTTTCTCGCGCCTTCGGGGCGACATTGCGGGCCACGCGGCTTATCATACACGACGACGACGAGGCGTCTCGCGTCACGCGACCGCCGCACGGAAGCGCACGCACGCATACGCACGCACGCACGCGCCGTCTTGGATTTGGGCACCGCTAAAATGGACGGCGCTGGCTGACCAGTCGCTCCGTCTCTCTCGCACTCACGGGGCGTGCCGGCGGGGTGCGAGGGAGACAGAGCGCGGCGGCGCGGCCCTTTGACCACGTGGAGGTGAGGAACGCCGTGTCCGCGGCCGCGCCGAGCAGAGTGGCGAATGGCAGAATTATGCCGCCCCGCCGTGTACCGGTCCCGTTGGGTTACGTCCGCGTTCCCGCCGTATTAAGCCGTGCGCACGCCGCCACCCGCAGCAGTGGGGAGCCGCGTAGCGCCGCGTAGCCAAAGCCGTTGTCTTTTTCGAGCGCCGGACAGTGGGCCAGAAGGCCGGTGGAGGCGGTCAAAATCCTGGACAGTTTCTACAGCTTCGTCAAAGTTGAAATAATTTTTGTTTCAGGTATTATGCAGCTGTCTGAAGTCAAGTTCGTGCCCAGTGTTTGGAAGCCATGTTATTTTCCAGTTCCTCCTCGCTCCGCCCGGATCCATCGACGAGCCCGAAAATGGAATCCGTCCGGTCCACCCGGCGCGGTATTGCTGCTCTCGGTACTCCCTCGGGGTACTCGAGGTACTCGCCCTCATCACGGAGTGGGCCATAAAAAGACGTGGCCCGACGCTGTCGCTGCCTCTCGTTTTCCAGTGATGAGCCAACACACTGGCCCGGAATCTGAGGGCCTAAGTGAGATGAGGGGCGGGGCGGGGCGGGGCGGGGCGGGGCGGATAGGGCTGGAGCCGACCGCCCCACCACGCCCCGCCACGCCCAGGTAGCTGCACCGATACCCGCCATCTCATGAATATAAATGAAGTGGAGCAACATTGTTGGGGTGGTGGGGGCCGCGTCGTAGTCCAGCGTGTTGTGGCGCTGCGTCGCCATGGCGACGGCTAGCCGGCCGTCCCCGCTGCGTCGCCACTCATTGCCTCGATCAGAGCCGCACTCTTTCCTTTTTCCGGATTTCTGTGAGAGAGGAGAGCAGCGGTTGGGGGCAGCGAAAGGCTGCCGGTCTTCTGGCCCACTGTGCGCTGTTGGCGTTGCTGCGCACTGCATGCGCCTGCCTATGGACCATCCCGCCGTCCGTGACGCGACCTGGAAACAAACAGACTAAAGATAATCGAGGCATAAAAATCATGATTTATTCTGTCGTGTTCCTCTTTCCCCTCTCATTGGTACTCGCTGGAGCCACTCACGCAGGTTTCCCTGTTTTTAATTGTTCCTCAAATGCATGATTACAATTGACGGCTGCTCCTGGACTTTTGGATGACTGCCCGAAAAAGAAAAGAAAATCAATGATATTGTTTGTGTTGATTACAATAGATTTTTATCAGGAACCCCATGTATTTCTGCGCCATGCAGTCCGGTAGTGCCGAGCTAAGGTCTCTTGTTGCTAAATGCAAAAGTACGCAGAGCCCGTCCGTCACCATATCCCTGCGAGAGTAAAAAGTCAAAAAGCGTTCGAGAATGTGTGCGTGTACGTACGTGAGCGTTGTGTGCATGTGTGAGAGGCCCGTCGGGCTGTCTTTTGGTTGTTGACCCGCTGCTGCTATGCCCGTTTCTGGTTCGCCACGTCCGGGATCGAGGAGGGACTCTTCGCAGGGAACCCGCCAAAAATAGTGGTCGCGTCCGTGGAGAAAATGAAAAATGGTGGCCGCGCAGCGCGTGCGTGTCGCCGTCACTGTGAGTAACGCCCTGGCCAGACGCCTCTCCGATTGTCTCATTTTACAGTCGTTGATTTGACGCCATTAGTCTGACCGTTCTATCCCCGCCTGCCCCGCTATACGTGTGCGTCCCTCTTTCTCTTTTAGTGTCACTGCTCCAGAAAGTCCAGTTGTTTTGAACCTCGGGATGACCTCTCGTGTGCCGAATAAGAGAGCCGGGCCCCACACCGCAATGCACCAGATTGTTATGATAAACCTGCAATTAAAAGACAAAACTACTACACATGTTCCCTCTGCACCAGCTCGCCCGTTGCCAGAGTGTGTGTGAGGGGGGAAGGGGGGGGGAGTCTGACGGGATTACATCTGCTCGTACATCCCCCCTCCCCCTCCCCCAGGTTGTGCCCCAACCCTCACACTGTAAAGCGAGCCCGGACAGTGATGTAACTTCTCATCAAACTGGACGCAGTTACGGCCGTTCGACGGAGACAGGACGAGAACGAAACGACCAGGAACGGCGTCTGACCGTGGAGCGCCTGACGAGACCAGAGATATTCATTTGTGAGAATCCAAGCCGAAAAATGTTGTTCGGGGTTGCTTTTTTTTTTTTTTGTATTGTCGAAGAGGCGCGAGGTAGTGCCCGTCGCGCTTTTCGCAAATGGGAGGGATGGCAACATTTTTTTTTTCATGCGTCAATATGTTGTTTGACAGTCGCATAGGCAAAACAATTTGTTCCTTTCCCCGTTAGCTAAAGAATAAAAACTTGATTATTTTTATTTTATTTTATTTTATTTATTTGTCGAAAACGTTTTATGAAGCCCGTGACAGCAGCGTCGTTGCCTTCGGAACAGATGGTTCACGCGGCGAGGTGGGGCATTGTCCGCACACTTTGGAATCCGGTGACGAGTTCGGTGACGACGAACCCGACGAATCGTCTGCTGCTGCCGGAAACACCGTCCTCAGTGCCCCGCGGGTCCACGGTGCGAACCCACTGTGCGTGGAGATGAACCCCTCCCATTCATCATCACTTCGAACGCAAAGCCCGCTGCGATTTAGGTCGCGTGGAAAAAAAAATGACATGATTGGGAAGCTGTGCTGCGGGGGCTCGGGTTCGGCGCGGTGATTCCAACTACTACCAGGACCCCAGGTACGTCGCGCGTTTCTTGCCTACTGGACGGTACCGACCCTTAGGGACACACACCCTGGGGCTGCCCTGGGGGCGCAAGGAGGGCCCCGCCCACGAGGGCCTCTGTGCCCTGTGGGTACTCGCGAGCTCCCCCCCCCCCTCCCTCCCCCTTCACCGCCCGTCCCAGACCCGCCCACCAGCCAACCCCAGCCTTCCCCGCGCCGCCACGCCACGCCGTACCGCCCGGGCTCATTATACCCACGTTCCCTCGACACGCACGGACGGGCCGCGTCCGAAGGCGGCCGCCCAAAAAGAGGAAAAAAAAAAAAAAACAACGCGAGAGGGAATTTCCTCTCTGCTCCCCGGAACGCCGGCCGCGGAGGGATAAGTCGTCGTTTCGGACGCGGCCCGCGCAGCCCCGCGCACGCCGGCCGACACAAATTGAGTATCAGCCACCATTTTATATTATCGCCGAAAATGAGTGAAAGACGCCATGGTAGCGGCGGCGTTTGGTGGGGAGGGGGGTGACTTGCGCGACATGCCCTTCTGGGTAATAAAGTCCCGGGGAGTGGCGGGGCGGAGCGGAGATTGTTACTGATACACGGCGCGAGATCGTGTCGTGCGGCAAAGCAACGCGCAACGCAACGCCGCACAGAGGGCCAGAAGACCGGCGCAGACGGCCGAAATTCCGGTCGTGTTTTGAGCTCCAGAGTCGCTGAACAGGACTCGACCGGAGCGTGTGACCCCACCAATGGATTGCTCTCCGAACGAGGAATCCATTGGTGGGGTCACACGTTCGGGTCGAGTCCTGTTCAGCGACTCTGGAGCTCAAAACGCGTCCCGAATTTGGCCGCCTGCGCCGGTCTTCTGGCCCACTGCGCGGCGGCCGGGCCGAGCGGACGGAGGGCCGTTTCGGTCTCTCTCCCACCTGTACGGGGCGCCCCATGAGTGCGAGAGAGACAGAGAGACGACGCTGCGGGCCAAGCCTAGCCGCTGACGTGGGGACAGTAATTACGGAATGGGACCTACACGGTCACGTGACAAGAATATGACACATCCCCTTGTCACGCCGTAAAAAAAAAAAAAAAAAAAAAAGGAATACACACACGAGTCGACCTTGATCATTTAAACGAGGAGCCTCTTTACGCGATAAAAAAAATAATACGCGAGACGTCTACACGGGAAGCAGGTTTACTACAATCGGAGCCATATACAGTCAATTTGAAATAATGTTCAATCCAAGCACCCTGCCTAAGCTGACACTGAGTTGGCACCACCTCAGTCAGCACTTTTGCTGGCAAAACCCCCGTGCAAACGCCAAAAATTTCAATCCCAAACTCAACCGTTTCAGATTCTGCACTTTGCGTGTGGATCTTTTCTATTGATAAGAATACCTCTCTCGCTGTACAAAATGAGTTTTTTTTTTTTTTTTAATTTTTTTAATACACACTTTCTCTTTACCAAGAATCAACCATATGGTCTGTCCACTCCTGAAACCAACCAACAACTAACTGAGGGATGTACGTTTTATAGGTTGTAAGCAGTCAGCGATGCCCCACCGCCGCCATGCGTGCGCAGTACTTTGTTTTAGGCCAACAGAAACGACATCGTTATACACCGTCGTTTTACTAGGACGGCGCCGCGACCCGCTGCCACTGGCACTATAACATAAATTTCTAGTCGGCAATAACGAGCTGGTGATGAGCGGCAACACCACTGTATCGCTCCACCGGCGAAACAGAGCACGGCGCGTCGCCCTGCGCGCAGTGGGCTGGAAGACCGCTGGAGGCGGTCAAAATCCAGGACGTGTTTTGAGATCCAGAGTCGCCACATGAGACTCGAGCCGAACGTGTGACCCCACCAATGGATTGCTCTCCGAACGAGGAATCCGTTGGTGGGGTCACACGTTCGGTGCGAAGTCCTGTTTAGCGACTCTGGAGGTCAAAACGCGTCCAGAGTTTTGGCCGCCAGGACCGCCAGTGCCGGTCGTCTGGCCCACAGTGCCGCGTGCCGCGTCGCCCTGGAAACAGGGCTGCAGAGGGGCTGGCGGACAAACAGGTACAGAAATACAGGCAGCGCAGGGACTGTGTACAGGAGCCCCCGCTGGGATGCTATTGCTGGTCAGGTGTCGTTGCCAGGATGTCCATCTCGAACCCGACCCAACCTGATATCACTGCCAGTTGATCATTCCCAACTGGCCCGGGTTCAAAACTCCAGAATTGTTTTTTTTTTCTTTTTCCTCCTCCTTGCCGCTTTTTTCTTTGCTTTTGACCGCGCCGGTTGCGGACGGGGTGGGCGACCGCGGTCTAGGACACACACTACTGAAATTCCGAAAATCGTGGCGGTTCCCATATGGCCTGACCCGCCCCGCCCCGCCCCGCCCCGCCCCGCCCCGCCCCGCCCCGCCCCGCACTGCGGGACAGGGACCCCATCGATTAATGTCGGCGGCAGGTAGAGCAGAGCCTGGGCATGCGACGCCACTTTCCTGCGATTGTGTCGATCGGCATCGCCGTACACTGCGAAAATGTCGAGAAGGAAAAAAACAAAACAATGATCATCTTTGGAGACCTCCAAGAACTTTCCCTGCTGGGTTGGGGAGGGGCTTCTCGGTGTGTGGGGCGCCGGCGCGGCAGAAGGTGGGCAGGTGTATTTGATGCCTTCTGTTCGTACTTCCTCGTTATAGCGGTGGGGGTAGGTCGGGGCTGCCGGCATTAAATTTCCAAAAAATAGCGCTACACTTTAAGGTTATTCCTCTGGGTGTATGAGTGCGCGCGCGCGATGGCGTCCGAACGCATAGCCTGAGATTTCCAGCGATGTAAAATACCCATACCCTGCGAACACTATATAATTATACTGAACTGGTATAGGAATTATATCTGAACTAGACAGCTTAACTGCCTAACGTCTACTGTGTGCCAGTTTAATTGCAGACAATTTTCCACCGCGGGACGAGTTGATTTTTCCCGTGGCGGTCGGGGTGCCGTGCGCGGTACACTGTTATGATTTCGGGCAACGAACACCATCCCAATCTCAATTTCAAAACCAGTAAAAAAAAAAACAGTGAAAAAATATTATAAAACCAGTTACCGAAAAAAAATTCCAAAAAACCATATTTTTCTTCGAGTTATTGTAATTATTATTTGCAAAGGCATTTTTTTTCTGCGGCGATGAAAGCCGCTTTTCGACCCGCGGGCGGCGCGTGACTCAGGCAGGTGTGATAAAAGTCCCAGCTAAATCACCGCCTTCATTAAGATGTTGCGGCAAACGGGACACAATGCTCCGTAAAAGGCGCAGTAAATTCCTCGCGCCTGACGGGCCGTGTGCATTACATGCATTACATGTATGGAAACGACAATTAGAATGTCCCCGCCGCCGTGGAAAAACCGAGTGCCATTCGGGCACCATATGAGCTAGCGGCAAATTATCAGACAGCGCACAGTGGGCCAGAAGACCGGCGCAGGCGGCCAAAACTCTGGGCGCGTTTTGAGCTCCAGAGTACGATTTAGCGACTCGGAGCTCGATTTTTGACCGCCTGCGTCGGTCTTCTGGCCCACTGTGCAGCCAGAACCACCACCAGCGGGCGCTGAATGCGAGACGTGTGCAGCAACGTGCGGCGAAATGCGCGATTGTGAGTGCATCCTGCGTCCTGCCCTCTGTGGCGTCGCTGCTCGCCGCTCGCCGCTCCGTCCAGCCTGGTCCAGAGTCCGGCCTGAGTAGGAATGTCGCAAAGCGCGCTGCAGCCCATTGTTCCAGACAGGCGGCCTTGCATTCGCCCTTTCCGAGAAAACTGCGCGTGCTCGGAGTTACGCGTGATATTTCTGTATCGCTAATCACTTTCCCCAGCCTGCAGCGCGTCTGTCTGAAGCGCAGCAGCAGGCTGCAGTCGCTCTGTCTCTCTCGCACCCCTGCGGGCCGCCCCGTGAGTGCGAGAGGGACGCTCAGCCTGCCGACGCGCAGCGCGGGGCCGGCCGCTTTCGAATTAAACCGAATTAAATGCTACCGGCTCGCCGGTTCCACCGTTTATATCTGGGCCGGCAGAGCGGCGGAGCGGCGCAACAGCCAGCCTGTCGGGGCGAGCGGCAAAGCGAGCAAAGCCTTCAATTACTCGGCCGGCTCCGAGTCCGGCGGCCCACTGTGCAGCCCCGCGGATGCCGCGTTTTACTCATACTTTTAACTGCCAATATAATTGGCCCTTGGGGCCCAATGATGAGTAGCATCGCGTAGGGCTGCTGTCTCTCTCGCACCCTGTGGTTTGGCCGCAGCGCCACTGGGAAAAAAGTAAAGTGGGCGATTGACAGGGAGGGCGGTACCGCTCCACCGTACGGCGAGGGCGGGGCCGAGCGGGGCCGCCGCCATGCCAGCATGAGTCAGAGCGCCGGCCGGCTGGGCACCCCGCGACGCACCGCTTCTGTTTCAGAGCGCGGCCCAGTGGGCTGCACTTGGTTCATCAAATGCCGTGGACTGTGACCGCGTGACCTCAGAGCGGTCCAGGCAGAGATATGATCAACTTCGCATCTAGGCCTGCAGATCCCTCGAAGAGGAACAGACGAACGGGGACCTGCAAGTGGCACGATACAGGTCGCCCTCCACGCGGCACGGATGTCACGGCTCTACGGGGGAGCCCGAAGGGGTCCCCGAGGAATATCCGAAGGGACCCCCAGAATGGGTCCCCCACGGCCTGGACTCCAGCGAAGAGAGTGGGAACCCTGCCGGTGTCTCGGCCCCACCCCCACGGCCGTCCCGTTCGGTTCTCTACCCTGCCCCCCATTCCAGCGCGGCCACCATGGAAAATATGAAATGGCTTCACTTTGACTTGGGCGGCAGTAAAATGTTGCATTTTATGTTCGGCGCGGAGGTGGAGGCGCGGTCCTGCACGCCGCTGCCCTGGCAGGACGTCGAGGACCCTCGCTGGACCTCGGCAGAGCCTCACGCAGGACACTCACAGGACGCTTGCGAAAACACCACTTGTGAAATGGAATCTAATAAACCTTTATCTGGCCTTTATTTGAATTAAATTTGACTCATTTAACTCATTTTAATGATTAAAAAAAATAATCTCATAACAGGGGCTTTTCTGTCTCAATCTTACTTAGCATAGACAGGCACCGACGTTCGCGCAACGCGCTTGGCGCGGCTGGAGAAGTCAAAAGTCGCTCCGCAATTCGCGTTTCCCGCCGAGGCTCTCCACTCCTCGCGCAGGAAATGACTGATCCGATCAGGTCGTTTTTCAGGCGGCGCGGCGTCTGCTGCCGTGCGAAGGGCCAGCACCACCAGCGCCGCCAGCCCGGGTCAGAGGAGTACTTTCATTTCCCCTCGGGGAAAAAATAGGTGAAGCAAAACTGCCGGGCCGAACTAGAATACATTTCAGGGGGGGGGGGGGTTGTTTCCATGTGGGCAAGGGTGAGACGCTGGAAAAAATTAAGTTTTTTTTTTTTTTTTTTTTTTTTTTTTTTGCTTGGAAACTAGTCTTGCTGTCCACCACCATCCCAGTCTCCGTCCCCCGGTGTTGGGGAACCATTAACTGATTATCCTCCAGTGGATTCCGTCTGCCTTTCTTTTTCCGAGTAGGAAGTGGAAATTGGGCAGCAGGCTGCCTGCAGGCCTCAGACGGTCACTGCCGGCCACTCGTGGGAGGAGCGTCCTTGTAGTGCTCCCCGCTCCACAGTGGGCCGGAAGACCGGCGCAGGCGGCCTAAACTCTGGACGCGTTTTGAACTCTAAAATCGCTACACAGGACTAATCGAACGTGTGACCCCACGAATGGCATCCTCGTTCGGAGAGCAATTCGTTGATGCGGCCACACGTTTGGTTCGCGTCCCATTTAGTGACTCTGGAGCTCAAAACGCGTCTTTGACCGCCTGCGCCCGTCTTCTGGCCCACTGTGCGCTCCCCGCTGGTTCGGCCGGAAGCATGCACGGCGCCCTCTGGTCGGCCGAAGAACGAAGCGACGACCGCCGCGAGCGACGTACGCGAGGCGCAGCGCAGCGATGCGAGCGGCCAAAACAAAACGAGCATCTGCATACGGACCAATCAGCGAGCGGCGCGCCGCCGTCTGGTCTGCCTGGCCCGGCCTGGCCGCCGGCACGGCTGCGTGCATCTCTCCCGACTCATTACCGATTTCTGGAACTCGTCCTGTAAAAGCTCAGACAGAGTGCGCCGCATGCGGGGGCCCGTGCAAGATACGCTGTTACGTCGCTCGCGCTTTCGACATGCAGAGCGTCGCGACGACAGGAATGCGCCGCCGTGATTTTGGCGCGCGTTTCAATGTTATCCGAGCTGCCGACGCTTCCCGGCCGCCCGGGGGCGGTTCGGGGGCGGACAGATACAGCGAAGGGGCGGGCAGGGGCGCACAGTGGGCCGGGCTGCGGGGGCGCTGAGGCGTGAGTTTTCAACTGTCAGTGGCGGGGCGATGATTGTCATCGATATGGGATTATAGTTTGGTTCCGCTCTCTGCGTGTAGTAGTGTAGTCGGGCGATGACAAGTCACCGCTTTTAATTTTGGCGCTGCCCCCACTGCCTCCCGACGCCGCCTCCGTCGCGCTGTCTCTCTCGCGCCCGCGGGATGCCCCGTGAGTGCGAGAGAGACCGTCCGTCCGCTGTCGCCCCGCTTTCTCGTCCGGTGTGTTTAGTATGGCAAATGATGTCATCAGATAGCGCTGCTCGCCTCCGAGCCTCGAAGCAGCGATAGACAGGTGGGAGGTGGGCACAAGCAGCTGTTTTGGGTTTCGGGTGCGCGCTCGGTATAAAATGGGCGGCTCTATTACATCCTGCCGCGTTGAACCTATCTTTGGTGGCGCGTTCGGTGGTGGGCGAGAGGACGTGCGGACACGAGCAAACGTCTCCTATCATGTGCGTCGAAGTTCATGGAAGCACTAGCAGGTCAGATGTTGTTTGAAAGGCAGTCCATTTGTCACAACGAATGTTAGAAGGTCTAAAATATTGAGTTCCATTGAGAAAATTGTGGTTCAATCTTACTCAGCCCCGAGCGAAAGTGGAACACCCTTCCAGCAGTGCGTGCTGCTCGCGGTGTGCGTAACAGTCATCGTATTGACCCACGAGACCGCCGCGAATACACCATAAATATGCATGCGAAGGCTGCTTCTTCTAATTAACTCACCGAGCCACACAACAACTCAGAAATTGCTGCCACCGGGTCGAAATAAAGGCGCATGTCACCGGGAAAACCATGCGAGATACGCCGCTCTGTCCGCGGCGACACTGGAGTATACAAATGCTATCGACCAAGTTAATTCCCGCTAAATAATACCCAGCCTTTATAATGAGCGCGATGTCCGGGAGTGACGAGTTCATAAATAAAGCGAATATCGGGAAGAAAAAAAAAAAAAAAAAACATGGCTTTGCATGGCGGCCCGCCCACCCAGCCCCGCCGAATCAAGAAAGGCAAATTTGCGAAAACAAAACACGGAAAGGGCAGACACAGCGTTTTGGCGCGCTCCTCCTTTTGCCCATCTTCTTATTCATTGTTAGTGCTAATGACCCGATTAATGATTGTCTGGTAATTACCGTCCAGTCGAGGCTGGCAGCCAGGCAGCCGCAGGCAGCCGCGCAGGCAGGCAGCCAACGCCTCTCAAATCGGGAATGGGCAAGGCGGAGTGTCGAGAGGGCGGAGCATCACTGCATTCGCACGCCGCGGATCGTCCGAGAAGAGGATGCAAAGGATTATGTTCGAGATGAGGTGAACGGGGTAAAAATAACAAACAATAAGAAGAGAAAAAAATAACAGGAACAAAAAAAAAAAATAACATGAACAAAAGCGGTCGGTCGGCGACATGACACAACATCCGATGGAAACCAGGCGATGCTATCTTGACTCTCTGCGGTCCGAGGCGAGGAGAGGCGACAGTCGTTACTTGATGTTGTCTTTTTACTGCTGTTTTTTGTAAATGAATAAAGCGTACAATTTCCACACGCACGCCGGCATCTTCTAGGCTTTACCAGGAAAACGCGCGTTTTATACTCGAAACAACCAAGTGGCAGTGAAATTTGTGTTTGAAATTTTTTTTGGGATGATGAATAAATTGGGACTGAGGGCAGACATTGCTAATTCACAGCTGTGAGCGCACGGCCAGGACTGCGGACAGAGGGAGGCCAGGCCGCGCCACCAAGACGCTGATGGCCGCGTCGCCGACACGGACCTTCCATAAGCATCGTTTCAATAATAATCCGGCCGGCGATCTCGGCGTGACGTCACGATTCGTGTGCAGCCCATTACGGACCGTCAGCGCTGTCGCTCTGTCTCTCTCACACCCCAAGAATGACGCGGGGGTCCAGCAGCCCCGAGTGCATGTCTTGCCTAGAGCAGCCCAGACACGCGCAGAGGACCCGTCACGCTGCAAATTTCATCCCAGTCACATTTCGAGCGACTGATTCAGACTGTGACGTCCACAGGTGAGAACTCCAAGAGCTTTATTTTTTTCGCATTCATAGACTACCAGATAAATTTAAAAAAAAAAAACGCAGAAGAAAAAGATACATTTTTGACATATGAATTATTTTAAAATTTACAGTTGTAGTTGTACAAAGCGAAAAATATTTAAGCTGAGGTGCTGCCAAGAAGAAGAAGAAGAAGAAGAAGAAGAAGAAGAAGAAGAAGAAGAAGAAGAAGAAGAAGAAGAAGAAGAAGAAGAAGAAGAAGAAGAAGAAGAAGAAGAAGAAGAAGAAGAAGAAGAAGAAGAAGAAGAAGCGCGGCAGGTGGGAAGGCGGCGGCGCGGCGACCGAGCCTGTCGGCTGCAGCGGCCGGCCAGGCGGCCAGGCGACCGACCGGTGGGCAGGCGGGCGAGCGTGTTCATGTTCTTGTCTTGTTTTGTCACCTTGAGCGCCACCCCGCGCCATGCCGCCGCCGCGCCGCGCGCCTCGCACAAAAAAGCGGCACCTGGAGCACCTCGAGAAAGAGCGCCCCGCGACCGGACCAGCCGGGCCGGCCGGGAGGCAGGGACGTGCACCGCGCAGACAGACACATGTCCCGGCCAATAAGGACTCAAGACTACACTGTGGCGCCGGCCGGCCGGTCGTGTATTGAGAGATTGCTGAGTGACAAGCAGACATGCGACGCAGGGGCGTGTGACGGGGCGGGGCGGGGCGGGGCGGGGCGTCCGCGGATTGACGGCGGGATAGATGGATTGCCCGATGGACATGCAAGGCGTCATTCCGACAGAGAGGCGGCACGTGTCGCTGCCCACGCAAGGCATCATTGTCTAAGCAGAGGTTGGCTACTTGGTGGACCGGGCACAGTACGTAACGCGTCGCGAGTTTTGTCCGCCTGCGCCGGTGCTCTGGCCCACTGTGCGTGGCTGGCGTGTTACGTAGAAGGTGCACGGCCCAGATGTCCCATCGGCGACGCGGCTAATTTATGTGGATGCGGTTTGGCGTCAGGGTGGCTTCGAGTACTTAGGGGCTGCGCGGCTGCGCGGCTGCTCCAGCTGGGGCGCGGGGCTGCCGTGCGCAGGCTGCGGCATTCCGAACCGTTCCACGTCGCTCTGTCTCCCTCACCATTATGGGGCGCGGCGCAGGGTGCGAGAGAGACAGAGCGACGACCAGCCCTGCGCGGGTACGCGGGTGCCAGCCAGGGCCTGTCGCGCGGGAACCGGGTGGTAAAAGGGCCGCCGCATCATCCGAGTCGAGGGACAGGGGGGCGACCCGCGCGGACTTCCCCCGGACCGCGGACCCGGCGTTGTCGGTGGCGCCCCGCGCGCGTCGCTCTGTCTCTCTCGCACTCGTGGGGCTTCCCGTGGGGGTGCGAGAGAGACAGAGCGACGACACTGTTCGGCACCAGCCTGGCCGTGGGCAGGCCGGGCAGGGAATGGGCGAGCCGAGGCGAGCCGACAGTGATGGATGGCATCAGCTGAGGCTCGGCCGGCGGCGCGAATGCCGCGGAGCATCCACCTCACACCTCGCGGCCTAGCCGGGCCATGGCCGGGCCCCGCAGTGTGGGAGCAGCCGGGGGAATTCGGGACCGGCTAGCAGTGTCGTGGTGGACGCCCGGCCAGATTAAGACGTGTTGTTGCGATCCCGCTGGACGATGTGGGCCCCGGCGCACAGGATCGGCGCAGGCGACCAGAACTCTAGACGCGTTTTGAGCTCCAGAGTCGCTAAATGGGACTCGAACCGAAGGTGTAACCCCACCAATGGATTCCTCGTTGGGAGAGCGATCCATTGGTGGGGTCAAACGTTCGGTTCGAGTCCCATTTACGGAACTTTGACCGACTCCACCGGTCTTCTGGCCCACTGCGCAGCGGACCATTATGTGTCCGAATCAAGTCCTTTGGGCTCTGTAAGTCTGTAAAGTCCTTGTCATTGGCGGACTGCTTCGGGCGCGCACCGCCGGAGGGCGCGCGGGGCGTCGACGCGGGAGATTTGAATATCGCGCTATCGCTATCGAGATCGCGGCGGGCGGCCATCGCGCCATCGCGGTGTGTGTGCAGTGTACGTGTCATAATGTTGAGGAAAAATATAATGTACGCATTTTCAGCGCGTGTATACATTTGGCGCGCGTGATACGGCGGCGGGGCGGGGCCTGCGCGGGCCGCCCTGTCTCCCTCGCGGCCCCACGGCACGCCCCGTGAGTGCGAGGTAGACGGCGCGCCACCGTTCGGAACAACACGTGTGCGTGTATTTGAGAGGTCTTTCCGCAATGGTGGCGAGGCCAATTATTATGCAGATTAGCGCGTTGCATTAATGCACCAAAATAAGTGCAGATATGCGTTTCACACGGCCGCGCCGTTTGAACGCGTCGGAGTGTATGGCGGGGCGGGCTGTCCTGCCGCGTGGTTGGTGCCCCGTCATTTTCTCCGCCTTCTTTTCCTCTTCTCTCTCTCTCTCTCTCTCTCTCTCTCTCTCTCTCTCTCTCTCTCTCTCTCTCTCTCTCTCTCTCTCTCTCTCTCTCTCTCTCTCTCTCTCTCTCACTTCTCTCTCCTCCACCCCCCTCCTCATTTGCATGCCTTTTTTTGAATTTTCGCGCTCAAGACAATGGCTTGTTATTACTGAGACGGTTTCGCTTGCTGCTGCTGCCCTGCGGAACGGCGAAACAATCATGAATGCCTAATCCGCTCGAAAAACGTGTTGAAGATGGCCGTCGCTGTGGCGGCCGCGTGATTTGACGCCGTCCGGCTCTAATCTGCAGGCAGCAGCGTGTCCGGGGCCGAACACAGTGTAGCGGCAACACAGTGTAGAAACACTTACGATATTACGCGGCCGCGGAACTGGCCGTAACGACGAGGCACGGCCGAGCACAGTGGGCCAGAAGACCGGTGGCGCACATCAAACTCAAGACGCGTTTCGAGCTTCAGACTCGCCAAATGGGACTGTGACCGAACGTGTGACCCCACCGATGGATTGCTCTCCGAACGAGGAATCCATTAGTGGGGTCTCACGTTTCGGTTAGTCCTGTTTAGCGACTCTGCAGCTTCGGAATTTCGAGCCGCCTCGTGGTCTTCTGGCCCACCGTGCCGTGTCGCCGAGGTGGCGTGCGAGTGCGCCCCCTGCTCAGGGTGGCGCCAGGGTGGGGCCGCGCACCGCTCGCCTCGTCGCTCTGTCTCTCTCGCGCCGCTGCGGGCCTCCCCGTGAGTGCGAGCGAGACGGAGCGACTTCGACCGGGCGCCCAGTGGGACGGTGGTCTAATTATCGGGCCGAGGCGCGGCACGGCACTTCTCCGCACGCAACGGCCGGCCGCCGCGCGCGCCGCGCGCCTCTCTGATTGGCTGTTGAGGCGTATCCGCCCGAGGGCCGCGCTCTGGTTGGCCGATCCGCTGCCGTCGCGGCGTCGCTGCGTTTACCTCGATTAACTGGAATTGGTGGGTGCGGACTGCGGACGACGAGACCCGCCGCCTCCATGTGTTTTCCGTTCCACATTTCTCGCTAATGGCCGCGTCGGTGCGATAGTCCGGTAGTCCTAGGCTGCAGTCACGAGGGAATCATTACGCAGTCACTGTCACTGACTGGAAAAACCTCAGAGTAAAATTCTAACGAACAGAGTGACTGTTATTGTGATTTTGGTTCGGCTGCGCGGGTTTCATGGCTGCCTTATGACAATGGCTTCAACAACACAGTTGACGCGTGGCACTAAAAAATTAAAGCATTTATGGATCTGAAAATAACTTTTCGCGCCTCTGCGGCATGATGTGCGCGTTGCGCGCTCACTCCAAAACTAGTCGCTAGTCACCAGACTGCGCAAGGCGTTTCGAAAAGGGCACTGTAGTCCCGGACGACGGTGTCTGCAAGTCGCCACCGCAGAGGGCAAGTTTACGGCGCCGTGACGACGTCCTGGACGTCCTGGGGGCTGCTTCCGGACGGTTCCTCCGTCGCTCTGTCTCTCTCGCGGAGCGTTCCGCGTTAGGGGTGCGAGAGAGACGGTTCGGACGCAGCCCGCAGGCCGTCCCCCTGAGGGGTCATCGCGGCGATGAGACGTTCAAAATTGCAAAATGGCGGCGCGTGGTGTTTCCCACTGTGCTGCAGTCCGGCACAATACGCAATCAAAGCGAGGCGGCGGCCGCACTTTACCGTGCTGTTTGCACTCACTTTGCGCGCGGCTTGAGTGTGTGTGTGTGAGAGAGAGAGAGAGAGAGAGAGAGAGAGAGAGAGAGAGAGAGAGAGAGAGAGAGAGAGAGAGAGAGAGAGAGAGAGAGGGAGGGGGGGGCATCGTGCGATTTCGCGTCTCCAGCAAGGGCTCCGCCAAGGACGACGAGGACGCCGTCGTCGTTCTAAACAGGGAACTGCACCACCAGCAGGAGAAGATGCTCGGCCCGCGTGCGAATGAATAGGGACCCCGTAGCAAGGCGCCCTTTACTCGCTATTTTGGTGAATCGTGGGGAACAACGTGAGGGAGGGACCGGCAGGCTGGTTGTCGCACAGTGGGCAGGCCAGACGTAACCCTGCAGTCAAAACAGCACCCCCTCCCCCAGTTACCGTAATTACTCCGTGGTTACCGTCTCTCTCTCTCTGTGTGTGTGTGTGTGTGTGTGTGTGTGTGTGTGTGTGCAGCCACGCTCTCTCATTCCAGCCACCGAGCCCAACTCGGTACGCACCCCGCCCTGGCATGTTGTAGCTCTGTGGAATCGTAGGAACGCTTGGGGGGAAGTAAAGGGTTAAATAAATGGAAAATTGTAGACTAGTACCCACTGTTCCTCTTTCGTATTTTTGTTTCCTCTTCCTCTCTTAACTGACTTTCCCGCCAAAATATTTACGCCGCGTCGTTGCTCCACTTCCTTCTTTTCCTCTTTGGAATGCCGCCGCCTCCATTACACGACACGGGCCAAACCGTTTTAATTTTAATTTGCTTTTCTCGCTGTGACACGGAACAATCATGGCCCAGGCAGCGAGAGGGCGTGGCGGGGGGTAGCTCGCTGCCTAGCTGCGTCGCTACAAGCTGGAGATACAGAGACAGGATGGGGAATTTTCCCCTAAATTGTTGTTCTGTTGTATCTTCAACTTCTTCCTCCCCCAGCATTAAACCCATGTCTCGCGCTCCCTGTCACTTACCCTCTCTCTCTCTCTCTCTCTCTCTCTCTCTCTCTCTCTCTCTCTCTCTCTCTCTCTCTCTCTCTCTCTCTCTCTCTCTCTCTCTCTCTCTCTCTCTCTCTCTCTCTCTCTCTCTCTCTCTCCCTCCGTCCCCATCGCACACACCCCTCCTGGTGGGAAGTCGGCACGCTCCGTGCGCTGTTTCCACGCAACCGGGAAAGGGGACTGATTTATGAAACTTTGGGGGTGGCGGTGGTGTGGGGCGGGGCGAGGCGGGGCGAGGCGGGGCGGGGCGGGGTGGGGCGCTACATCTGGCGTGTGCCCTTCCGTGGCCCTGCACGCCGTGGCGCCGGCCGCGCACGTGAGGGTTATGGCGCGGGATGGCATGGCACGACGGGATTGGCTGCTCTGGGATACGATAGAAATGTGAGGGATGATCCCCCGCGTCCCGCCGCGTCCGCGAATCCCAGGCCTCGGACCTACTCGCCGTCCTCGGGGCGGAGCGCCTTCTTGGGGCGGGGCGGGGCGGGGCGGGGCGGGGCGGGGCGTTCCTTACCCCCGCGCGCACATTTCGCGTAATTGGCGATCCGTATCTGGCGGCGCTGCAGCAAGGCAGTGTCGCGGTCGGAGCGCTGCGCTGCCGCCCCGCCGGGACACTCGTGCGGGGAAAATCCGGGGAAAGCCGCTTTATTCAATTTGTTATTTCAAATTCCGTGGACGATAATTTGGCCGCCACGTCCAGGTGGGTGGCCGCCGCCTTCGCACAGTGGGCCAGGAGACCGGCGCAGGTGGACAAAACTCAAGACGCGGGTCCAGAGTCGCGTAACAGCGACTCGAACCGAACGTGTGACTCCACCTATGGATTCCTCGTTCAGAGAGCAATCCATTGGTGGGGTCACATGTTCGGTTCGAGTCCCGTTTAGCTGGCGCTTTGAACGGTCGTCTGGGTTCGGCACGCAGGACCGCGGGGGGCGACGGCCATGTCGCGGTGCCAGCACGCCGCCGTTCCGCCCAAACCGGAGGCGACTTGCCGATTCGCCGGTTTCTTCTTCGATTCTCAACCGAAGCGGCGGCGCCGCTGAATTTTTCATTTTTCCCTCTCGCCGCGTGACGGACGCGCTGATGAGCATTTCCGAAAACGACGCTCTGTCTCTCCCGCACTCCCTGGGCGTCTCACAGGGGTGCCAGAGAGACAGGGCGCTGCCGGACGTGTGATGCGAGGCGGCGCCGCTAGACCGGTGCTATTAGATCATTGCGTCGGCACATTATCTAACGGGCTACCCGGACAACGGACAACCGGCCGACCCGACTCCACGCTGCTCCCGGTTTAGAGGTCGTCTTTCAAGGTGTTTTTATGTATCGAGGACCTTGACCCAGGGATCGCGCCAACTTAGGCGTGTCCTTATGTTTGCACAGTAGGCCGGAAGATCGGCGCGGGCGGACATAACTCAAAAGACGTTCAAAACGCGCGTCCGAGATTTTGAGGCCTCCACCGGTCTTCTGGCCCACTCTGAGACCCCGTCCTTCAGGTCTCACAGTGTAGTGGAGCAGCGTGGGTCGGAAGGAAACATTGCAGTTGCGTTCCTGGGTTGTCCGGGAGAAATGAAATCCGCTGTCATGTCTGGGCCAGGAGGGGCCTGCAGGGTGTAGGGGAGCGGAGCCCCTGTGCACCTGTAGTCGTCTCAGCACCACGGCTCCTCCTCTGCGAGCTTCGAGCAGCTGGGATTCCCCTCGCTCAAGCGAAGCTGCGAAGCACAATGATCCAGAAAAGCCAAAAGGCCGAAAAAAAAACAACCCTGATTTTATTTTATTAGATTTTTCAGGATCCAAATAGTCAAATCGAATGGAAAATGTCCGGAGATAACAAAAATGACCTTAGTTTTCAGTTTCATGAATGGTCGGGGCTGGTCGGAGCGGGTCGGGGTGCCGCGCGTGTCAGGTGGAGCAACCCCTCCGTCTGTTCGCTACACATCCACCTCCACCTGGGGGCAACCGATTCTCTCATTTGGTTTTTCCTGGGCCCACGCAAGCACGCCTCGCGTTACGCCTTTCCGGTTCCAGTCTTTATTTTTTTTACAATTTTTTTTTTAAGTTTTACAAAATTTAAATGTAGTAACGTACACGCGTGCTTTCCCCTAAAATTTTTCAGGTTTCGGAATTTTATTTGTGCGTGCAAGTGGTTACCAGAACAGGGCCGTGAGAATGTGTCTGCCCTCGGGATCAGGGCCTCGACGGGGTCTACCAACAGCAGGCGCCCCGCGCGGTGCGCATCAAGTGCGGGGCGGGGCGGGGCGGGGCGGGGTGGGGCGGGCACCGCGTCGAATCGCGCCCCCTGCAGCCCTCCGTGTGATTATGGCCGTAGTAGCCACTAGCGGCCTCCATACGGCGGACAGAGTGCTCAAAATAGCTGCCACGTTCGTGACCTGTTGATCGTGACTTTTTTATTTTTCATATTTTCATTTTGTGCCTCTTTTATTTTTCTTGGAAATGAGTTTTGCCGACGTGCGCACCACACGTACGCGCGGAGGGCCTTGGGCAGCAACCGGAGCAGCAACCTGCTCTTAATCAATCGCACCAATCATGGCGTCCCGCTGTGAGGAGCCACCGCGGTGCCACCGCCGCACAGTGGGCCAGAAGACCGTGGGAGGCGGCCGAAACTCGAGACACGTTTTGAGCTCCGGATTCGCTGGCTGGGACTTAAACCGAACTCCAACCAGTGGATTGCACTCCGGACGAGGAATCCATTGGTGGGGGTCACATGGTCGGTTCTAGTCCTGTTCTAGCGACTGTGGTGGTGCTCAAAACTTGTCTAGAGTTTTGGCCGTCTGCGGTCTCCTAGCCCACTGTGCGCCGCGACGCCGTGAGCTGGCTGGCTGCTCGGTCCGTGCCCCTCCGCGGGGAAACTCCGCGACCCGTCCGATGACCCATGGCGTGCGGGCGTCAAACCTCACATTCCATTATTATTCCAGAAATAAGTTGAATGTCTCACTGCGTTTTGCAGCATTTTGAAAAAAAATAAATAAAAAAATGTTTGTCTTTTTTAGGTAATTGTTTTGTGATAGGTGTGCTTGACTTTTGTATTCCTGATCTACTTTCCTTCACCGAAAATCTCATTTTAAGAGAAACACTTGAAGTCTCCGAACGTCCAGCCGACATGTGACGGAGCGACGGGGGAATGTCGGGGAATGTCCGGCGGCGCTCCTTCCCTTCCTTATGTAGATGCGCGGCCGTTTTATATCACATCGGAGGGAGAAGAAACCGAGGAAGAATAAGCTGGGCCGAAAGGGGGAAGGGACGGGACTGGTGGGCCCCGGCGGGTCCGTGGTGGCCCCGGCGGGCCCCCGGGGCGCAGCTTGGTGGGCCCCAGCGGGGGGCCGGGGGCAGTGCCGGTAAATTATCGAGGAGGCCGAGCACGGCGCAACGCTCCCAGCGGGCTGATTCCGAACTGAGCGCGCGCTCTGGTCGCTCTGTCCTTCTCGCACTCGCAGGACGTCCCGCAGGGATGTGAGAGAAGCAGAGCGAGGTTTCGAAGCGAGTCTGGCCGCCACGTCGTCTGGGCGATGACGCCTCTGCGACGCCTCCGCGGACTCCAAGTTGGGCCCGTTCGCGAACATCAGCCCGTGGTGGGGCGGGGCGGGGCGGGCCGCGTCTGGGTCGTGTCCAACGGCGTGATGAGGCGTCGAAGGTCTAGGATTAGCTTGGTGCTCGTGCTTCACGGCCTCCTTGGCGGGAAAACAAACCTTTTTGCAACGCGAGTCGCACATACGTTGTGGTCTTGATGCCGACGCTAATCCCCTGCACCCAAAGCTGGGCCCGGCCTGCCCGGCCGCACGGACAAATAAACAGCGATTTACGCGCGCGGTTGCCGTGCAGTCAAACGGGATGGATGGACGACGCGGCAGAGCGCACAGTGGGCCAGAGGACCGGCGCAGGCGAACAAAATTCTAGACGCGAAATGGGGCTCGAACCACCAGACGTGCGACCCCACCAATGGATTCCTCGTTCGAAGAGCAATCCATTGGTGGGGTCACACTAAACCGACCCTCGCGCTCAAAACCCGTCTAGAATTTTGGCCGCCTCCACCGGTCTTCAAGCCTACTGTCAAGCCTCTCAAGTCAAGTGCTGGCCGCGGCCGCCTGCGAGGTAGGCTACCCGGCGGCGGCCCTGCTCGACGGTGCTGCATACCCGCCGGGCACTCGATCCCCTTAACGAACAACGTGTGTCTCTGTCTCACTAACACAGCGACACGGCTCCCCTTGTCCGCCGGGGTGACAACAACAACACCGCTTATTGAGCGCGAGCCGGGGCCTTCCTTTTGCGATAGATTGGCAACATGGCCGACGCCATCGCACCGCACCGCCACCAAGACGGCCTTCTCCTTGTTTTGCTCGTGGCGTGCCGCTCAGCCCTTGGGTGGCACTCCTTGCACCTCTCTCTCTCTCTCTCTCTCTCTCTCTCTCTCTCTCTCTCTCTCTCTCTCTCTCTCTCTCTCTCTCTCTCTCTCTCTCTCTCTCTCTCTCTCTCTCGGTGTCTCCCTCGCTCCCTCAACGGGGCGCGGCGTGTGAAATCGATTCAGCCAGTTTCAGGTTGGTTTGCGCACTCTGCCGGCTTGGCAGACAGGCGAGGCTCATGCAACGTTGATAATCTCTACCGTGCCCACACACACACACACACACACACACACACACACACACACACACACACACACACACACACACACACACACACACACACACACACACACACACACACACACACACACACACACACACAGCCGCACCTCGTGGCCCCGGTGGTGTCAGGGGATCTCCGCGCACAGCGTCCAGGTTGCTTGCTGCTCCCTAATCGCTACGAAAACAAACTACGCTGGCTTCGGCCCCTGGCTGCTTGGGCCGCGCCGCGCGCCTCGCGGGTCCAAGGGAATCCAAACAACGACGGCCGTGCACTGTTGTTAGTTTACACGTTTGTGATTTCGTTGCGCGGCGCATGGACTATAGCGGAGGAGTTAGCGAGCCGTCTACGCGTTGGTGGGCCGATAACAAAAGTGGAAGCAACTCGCGAAAACTGCGCGGAAAAGAAAATGTACATCCTAAGTTCAGGACGCTTACAGTGTCGAAATTTCAAAACGAGCAAAACTGTAAATTTCGTTAAACTAAGCTACGGTGGTTCGAACCGACCAAAAACTCATGACGAGTCGTTCCAAAATTCACCGACAATTATTCATCTGCAGTTACAAAATTTGCACACGGAAAGGACAACAATTGCGGACGTTCCCTCTAAAAAAAAAGCGCGCGAAAACACTACCCTGCCGTGCATGTGTTGCGCGAGTGAGTGTGCGAGTCGGTCGGGGAATGACATAAAAAGGAAAGTGAGAGGGGATATTCCGGTGGCTCGCTCCTTCCATTCCCGACGATGATGGTCCGAATTATTGGCTGGAACGACGCGTTCGCGCGGCGTTGCGACGCTGATGTCGCTCGCTTTACGATTTTCTTACGACCGGCCGGTGGTGCAACCCCCTCCCTCCCCCCCCCCCTCCGGCTGCTGGACGGCGCAGTATCAGACATCGCGCGATATAGACCAGTCGCCCATTCAAGATCGGCGTCGCGGCGGCCGGTATGAGAAACCACACTACGACGGTCGCGGCCGCGCGCGCACGGTAGCGGCGACTCATGCACCGCCGCGACTTCCCTTCAAAGCGAGAACGAAAAATAAAGATTTCCGCTCTGAACTGGTTGTTGTTGTTGTTGTTGTTGTTTTCCGGGCGCACAGTGCTGTCCAGTAGCTGTTTAGCCTCGGCGCACACGACAGGGGGTGGTCACTGCCCTCCCCCACGCTGACCAGGCGGCCAGGCAGGCAGGCAGCCAGGCCCGCGTCGAGGTGCCACGCCCAGCCCGTCTTTGATGTAAAACCACTCCCGTCCATTCCCACTCAACGGCCCGCCCTTCGGGGGCCGTCCCTAAACGCCCCGCACGGCGCCACTGTGAGTACGCCCCCGCCTAACCTACCGACTTCCCCACACAAATGGGACTCGAACACGTTGTGACCCCAACAATATATTGCTCTTCAAACGAGGAATCCATTGGTGGGGTGACACGTTCGGTTCGAGTCCCATTTAGCGACTCTCAAAACGCGTCTAGAATTTTGTCCGCCTGCGACAGTCTTCTGGTCCACTGTGCGACAGGGGCCCTCCCCCTCTACAAGGTCACGTACACGGCCACGTGGCCGTTCGCTTATCGTGAGGTCAGTGCTTCGACAAGCCATCCTTAGTGGTCGCGGTTGTTGTTGTTGTTGTTGTTGTTGTTGTTGTTGTTGGTGGTGGTGGTGGTGGTGGTGGTGTGGTTTCTCGGCCGTATAAACGTCCTGTACGGAATGACCGTCGGGAACACGATGATAATGGTGAGAGAATTGGAGAGTGCGCCAGTACGCTATGATTTAGCCGCCACCACGCCACACCCCGCCACGCCTCGCCACGCCGCGAGCTCTAGGCCGCCCAGCCCGTCCGCGCCGGATACCTCCACGGCGGGTGGTCCATCCACCGCGCCGCGCCTCAAAATGTCCATTGAAGGGTACCGTGTGGTCCTGTTTGGCTGCCAGTCGCTCTGTCTCTCTCCAACGCATAGGGCTTTCCGCGAGGGAGCGAGAAGAGACTGGGACTCTGTTCGGAATCGCAGTTCCAGCGGCCTGGAGAAGCAAGTCGTCATCCGAACTGCAGGCGGCGGTGGCTTCGGAACAGTGTCTCGTCTCTCGCGGGCTCATCGGGCGTTCCGCACGCGTGCGAGAGAGACAGCCTCGGTCAGGACGGCGCAAACCAGCGCGCATAATTTTTGTAAATCCGCTGCGGGGTCCTCTGGACGTGATGAGTCCGGCCGCTCCACATCCTGACAAGGCGGGCCGGCGGCGGGCCGCAGGAGGTGGGTGTCTGCTGTGTCTGCGGCGGCCTGGCGGCCTGGCGGCCCCACCTTGGCTCGGCTCGCCATCCTGGGGCCTTCCTGCCCCTTCCCCTTCACGACGGACCTCGTCCCCCACTCCCTCCCTCGACTCGCCTCTCCAAAGACTTATGAAGATTGGACGGAGCGCCGTAGCTCGTAATTTGTTCCCAATGTGTGTGCCCGCGACGGGCCGGGAGAGGGGGAAGGGGAGGGGAGGGGTTCGCCAGCTAGAGAGAAAACAGGCATCGCCAAGGGACGGGCGCAATATGGACCGCACAATGCGTGATGGCCGCGTCGCGATGGCGATATTATTGTCGATGCGAATTACCTCTCGCGCGCCGCGGAATTCCTCATACTTTGCTATTCGGACGGCGTTGGCGGGAAAGCGCGCAAAACGTGTCGTAAAGACCGCGCGAGCCGCCGACGACGACGTCTCTGCAAAACCGCGCAACAGGCCGGTTCGACGAAAATATATCTCTTTAACGAGGGAGATTCCCCGGAAAGGTCCTAAAGCATTACTTTCCCCGAAAACATTGACGACACCACATAAAGCGGCGGACAGGCCGGCCGGCCCCGCGCGCCGCCGCGTCCTGACAAATGAGGAGCGACTGTATTTTATACTGTGGGAATACGAGGATATCATACAAATGAGCAATAGGGGCATTAAAATCTCAGCGCGTTTACGATGCGAGCAGCTTTATTTCGTGTTCGTTTTGCTTCGAACTGGATTGGATTTACTGGCGGCTCCGGGGCGTGGCCGGGCGGCCCGGAGGATCCCGGAGGATCGCGAGGGATCCCGAGGGAACAGCGCGAATATGTGCCGGAATGCGGTGGGGTGCGACGCCGGCATTCCTGCCTGCGTCGCCTACACTGGGCGCAGCGACGCACAGTGGACCTAGTAGATCTGGGCACGTTTCAAGCTCTACAGTCCTCAAACAAGACCGAAATCGATCACGTGACCGTACCTTCGGATTCCTCGTTCGACGGGCCATTCATTGACACGTGTTTGATTTCGTGTCCCGTTTGACTATTAGAGGTCAGAGCGTGCTGAGAGTTGCGTCCACCTCCAGCAGAGCGAATAACTCCCTGAGTGCAAGTGGCGAATAGGGTTGCGACGCCAACCCAAGGCTGTATGTTGGAACCCCTAACTTGAACTTGCACGGTTTGCCTATTTCATCACAACATCGATATTATTAGCGGTGGCTCGGCGGGGCTGATGCGCTGATCCCGAACTTTGTGGGGAGACAGTGCGGCGCAGCAGGCCGGCCATCACATTACGACCTGTCTCACAAATTCCTCTATCGATCCCGTAAGTCTCCGGCCGTGCGCGGCCGAGGGCGGCGGCGCCAAACTTGGGTGACAAAATGTGCTCCACGCAATAAACAAAAATCCGGAGGAAAGAAGGGGGAAAAAAAAGTTGTTTCCCTTTCGGACGTAATAAATACACAGTTTATCTTGGAAACGAATCCGGAGATTGTCCGCCGCGATACACATTCCGGGCCGGCACCTACGCGGACCGACGCGGCGCGGCCAAAGTCACAAAAGAAAGTCACCAATGAGATCAACTTTTGGAGATGCGGCGGCGAGGCTGCCCGGCCCACTGTGTTTTGATGGATGGATACACGCCACGGCCAGAAGAAAGTTACCGGCTGGATTAGAACGTAAAGGCACTTTCCAGAGGTGCCTCGTTGCCGACCTGCCCCGTGCATCATTGTTTCCCTCCGTTTCAATCGCGTTCTGTGGCCCAGAATTCCGCCGCGATGAATTATAGATCCGAGGTGACCTCCTCGTTCTAGGCGTGAGTGAGCCATGCTGGCGCCCTGGTGGATTTATGGATCGGCTTTGACGCATGGTGGCTGCGAAGTGAGAACAGCAAAGTGGAGGCAAGCTGTGGGAGGAGGATTTTATTAGCATGGGGTGAATTATTCGGTGCGCGGGACTCTCCATTTCCTTGGAGTCTCTCCATTCCAGTGATGGACTGGCATCGGCGACACTGGATAGTACGGCGGTGAACCACCTTATTTCATTTTCCTTTTTCGGCACAGGACGAGACGCTCTGGAGCCACCGCCTGCTGCTCACTTGCAGCGGGCACAAAACGGTTGACTTATTCCGTCAAAGAGTTTAATCGGCTTAATCAGGAGTTCTTTTCAGTGTAGCATCGCCCCGGCATCACCTCAGCTCAGGTAAGGACTTTGAATGCCACGTTGGCTGGCCCACAGGTGCAGTCGGAATATCTCTCTCTCTCTCTCTCTCTCTCTCTCTCTCTCTCTCTCTCTCTCTCTCTCTCTCTCTCTCTCTCTCTCTCTCTCTCTCTCTCTCCCGGTCGCTCTCCTCACAAACGCACCTTTTCCGTCACCTTCCAAAACTTCAAATTAAAAATGCGGGAAGAGAGGAAAGAAAAAAAAGAAGACGACGGATAAAAAGAGTAAAACGGACAGGGCAAGATTCTTTCTCTGTGGGAGCTTGACTAACCCGGCGGGAGATGCTGGACTGAATGGGAGTGGGAGAGAGAAAGATGAATGTGACTCACCGACAACGGTGGGAGGAGCGCGCGGCAACACGAAAAAAGTGTCAATTTTTACATTGGCGGTCCGTGTCGCCGTGTTATGAAATTAAAAGGTTTTCCCTCAAGGAAAAGAGGGGGAGAAAAAATCTCCCCTTCAGTCGCCTATAAATTATCCGAAGTACGGATGCGACGTGTGAAGAGTAGCGGTGGGCGGGACGCAGAGTACCGATGCTATGACGGCACGGCACCTGTACTGGGCTTCGCGAACTCGAGGTTGACAAAGAAAAGCAACTTCAAGAGAATGTTACACATCGTCAATTTGATTTTTTTTTGTTTCTCCTTTTTCGAACTCTGCGACGAATAGATGGGTATAAATGATCTGTGGTGTGTAGTAAACTGAGCACCCATTTTTCTCGGAGAGTCGGAAAAATGAAACGAGTGGACGCTGGCCGTGTTGAAAGTGTATTGTTGAGCGCACGTCACGAATAAATTATCAGTAGGCAACACGGAGAGTGCGGAATGCTGCAGCCGAGGACCGCCACTCTACCCCGGCGTCTGATGGCCAAAAGCGGGTGGCGGTCCGGGGCGAGAGGCAGCCAGGCAGGGCACGCATGTTATTGCGATGCTTCGTCTTCGTGGAATTATACAGTAGGAACACAAATGACCCTGCGAGGAAGGCGCGGTGAGGCGAGGCTGCGCCGCCGTGACGTGGACCAGACGAGATCCCGGAGCCATCAGCCGCAAGATGCGGACCGACGACCGACGACCCGCCGCCGGGCTGCGCCGGGCCGGGGCCACGGCCGTGCATGATGCAATTAGGAAATGTCATTTAGAATTTGTAATGAAAATGGCGCGGTGAAAAGGAGGGCCCCTCACGATGTGAGACTGCCATTTTATACGCATTCCCGCAGCTCGTTCACCGTCCAATTCCCTGCTCGACGCGAGCAGCGCATGGGCCAGAAGACGGGCGGAGGCGCATTTTGAGCTCTGGAGTCGCTCAATGGGACTCTGGACCCGAGGGGGTAACAACTGGTAAATTTCGTGTCAGCCGGATTACGGATTACCCCGGATTACCCCGGAGTACCCCCAAATTACCTCCGGATTACAACAAAAAAATCCCTGGATTACCTTTGGAGTTGGCAGGATTACCCCGGATTACCTCAAAATTTTCCCGGATTACCCCGGATTACCTCAAAACTTCGGGTCATCCGGATTACGGATTACCAATTTGCTGTCAGCCGGATTCCCGAAGTCGTTACCCCCTCGTCTGGACCTCAAAACGCGTCTGCTGTCTTGGCCGCCTGCGCCTGTCATGGCCCACTGTGCAGCAGCGGACAGCCAATGCCGTTTTCTTCATTTCTGCTCTTCGGCCGCCGCTTGCCTCGGTCACTACCAGGCTGCACTGCACCGCACACCCGGGCATTATCCCAGCCATCTAATTGCCGGTGGGAGCAAAAGAGGTGAAACACACGCAGGTAATAATTTTCTCATTTCGATGATAGTTGTTATTTACAGAACCACGCCGGCGGCCTGGCTTGCTGCTGCGAGCACTGTCTCGTTCCGAGCGTTTTTCCCTTCCATCTGTATCGCTGGGGGCCACCGGCACACACACACACACACACAGCCGCACACGAATGATGCAGACTTAATCGACAGGGCGGTAGAAAAAAGAACATTTCGTGAGGTGTGCTACAGTCAGCTGCCGAAGAATCGTCAGTCCGGCTTGGAACGGGACGTATCGGCGTGAGCTATGTTTTATTTTCATCCGTTTTATTCCCATGATTGGGATGCCTCATCGACACCGACCACTTTGACTCCCTCGCCAGCTCCGATTAGCCAACGTTAGATAAGGTGCCTTTGGAACACAGCTCACTTGGCTTGGGAAGTCGGTGGTGACAAAGGAGAGTCAAAATGGCGTCCTATGACTATGGGGTATCCATACTACGAAACTTGAAAGTTCAAGACTGGTTCGCTGTTGTCACAGCCCGTCCCATCTGAGTGCCCTCTGCGGGCGGCCACCACACCATCCTCCTGGGACTTAGGGAGTCTATCACTTGGGACCCATCAAACGCAACATCATAGCACACAAAACGCACTACTTAATGTTTTGGTCGCACGTCTCGGCAGCTTAGCTTGGTCTGCAAGTCACGCTGCCTTGTTGGCGGCCCATCGCCCATTAGGGCGGCCAGCGTTTAAAGGGCGATAATATCCGGACAGCGAGACCGTGTTCAGTATTCTCGGCCGGCCAGCAGATGTCGCTGCCCGCGTGACCGACCCCGCGGATTATTGCACTCGAGGGGACTCGTGGCGAAGACATTCAATCGAACAAGAATATTTAGAATGTTGTTGAAAACAGCTGGAAAAGGCCACCGAAAATTCACGAAAAATTCCTGAACGCAATACGAAAGTACTGAGACGTCCTCTCCCTCCTCGGAGGAAGCACGAGTCGCGATTTTCGAGGTAAACAGTCTGGGCCTGCGCGGTGCCGCTGTTCCTATTGGTTCTGGCTGGCCCGTGCGCGACGCTTCGCGACCTGCATTGACGCCTCGGCGCCGCCATTTGTCACCGTCATCCTTATCTGTCGGCGTGTGGAGGCGGTTCAAGGCGCGACCGGCAAAGGACGAGTGCTTTACTGCCTGGCGTGGAACTTCACTCTACACCTCGAGAGTCCTTACTCGACAAAAATAAATCAAAGTTTCCGTCCGTAGTATCTCAAAAACGGTTGGCGATAAGAACGCGTGGGGAGTCGGACGATAAGTTTGGAAAATCAAATAAAAAATTTAATTGATATTTTGTATTACTTTTCGAACGCTCATACGCTAACCGTTAAAGAGACAAAACGTACCTGAACTTACTGGCGGCGCCTGCCGGTAGCCTGATTCGGCTCTTTCACTCTCTTACCCTGGTGGAGCGCCCCAGGAAAGAGAGAAATCCTCTGTTGGTCCTGCTGCGGGGTGACGACCCATTAAACGCCCTGCTGCTCCAAAGGCTGCAACAGGGATGACGTCGTCGTCCTTGTGGACCGCGTCGCACTGCGTCGCACCGCGTGTCGCCGAGACGAATGTTGTGACACCTTTTCCTCGCGATTCATGGCCTCGTAAATCGGCCGGCTTGTCGCGGCGGCAGCGCGTCATAGCGTGGCTGCTGCAACTTTGTCTTTATCCAGGTCTGTGTCGCGCTGACCCGCATCGCGATGGTCTTCGCGGCGAGGGGCATCGGCGAGACGGCGCCACAGGTGTGAGCTTTGCGCCACGCGCCCAGGGTCCATCCATCTAGTCCGTCAGTCAGCGAGCCCGTCTTGATCCAAGGGGGTTGGTGTACGGGTGCATTGGCTGGAAGGATTAGGCTAGACAAGGGGCAGAGCAGCAGCAGCAAATACGTACTTGTATAGAAAAACTATACCTGTTTCGCGAAATTTCACTCATTCTTATGAACGCCTCGACCTCCTATTCTAAACTCTGCAAACAAATTCGATGATGGTCTTTTTTTTTTTCTCACCTAAACGGGGCGAGTGTAGGCTGGTCAACCGATGACGTCACGGTATCGCACACTAGTACAGTATTGGCGCATCCCAGGCCACCCCGGACGCTGGACACGTCAAGTTGTTGGCTTTGGCACCGCCTATCGAGCGGCGCGGCCTGCCGGTCGGACCGGCTGGCAGCCTGGCATTCCCTCAGCGAGATACCATCGTGCCGGTATTTTATACAAAAGTGATTCGGCGATGGGCCGTTAGTGTACCCATATGAATTGGCAGTGCCGATGGCCAACGGCAGAGAGGCGCAATTGAAACAAGAACCGGTACCGCGACTGCGTTAACACGTGTTCTTTGTGAGTGATGGCATTAAAACGGGCCGGACCGCTTCCCGCGGCGAGCAGAAAACGCTATTTATAGCGCGGCTTCCATTTCAATTGACGAATTACCGCGTCGCGCCGCGTCCACCTTTCGATAACTTCTCAATAAACATGTCAATTAGACAGTGTCAAAACACTAAAGGCTAAAGCCTCAATCAGGGGGGCAGTGGCGCTGGGATCGGACTGGCCGTGAAATGGCGGAACAAGGAGCGTGACTCTACAGTGATTGGTGATGCATCAATGGATCGATCATCCCATCAGGACGCCGCGGCGGGGCGCAGCGTGGCGTGGCACAGTGGGCCAGACCATCGCGGGCGACCAAAACTCTACACGCGTTTTGAGCTCCAAAGTCGCTAAACGAGACTCAATCCAAAACTTGTGACCCCAACAATGGATTGCTCTTCGGACAAGGAATCCATTCGCGGTGCCTAGAGTGCCTAGCGAGCGCTGCCGCGCCAACGCGCCGGTGCCCAAAGGGGTTCGACTCGCCGCATCGTGTTGCGTGGCTCGCATCAGATACAGGCAGTGCCGGCACAGTGGGGGGCTCGGCTGGCTGTGTTGGCCAGCCAGCCAGGGTCTTATTAGCCGCGAGCTAGCGTGGCCGCGGGGCGTGGCGGGGCATGGCGGGGCGCGACGGGGCGCGGCGGGGCGCGGTGGGGGGCGTCGGCCATGTTGCAGCGGCGGCGCGGCGCGGCGCGGCGGCGGCCATCTTAAGCAACGTACCCGTCCCCAGATTTCCGTGACCGTCGACGGCGTGATGCCTGCGGGTCCGGGGCCAAAAGCGTCTTCCTCCCGGTCTCTCGCTGAATGACTATTTCGGGTTCCGGTTGAGACTGGCGAGCGCTGGGCCAAACACCACTGTGACACCAGCTAACCGGCGATGACGGCTTCCTTGATGGGGGTCGCGATGTGCGGGCCGCGGCAGTGATGAGGACCTCGATGAGGACCTCCATCACGAGCGTGGCGTGCGCGCGTTCGGCTGGTGTTCGGTGTCACTCGCGGCGTTATCTGCCTGACGAGATGCAAGCCGGACCATGTTGCCACCCAGCACCGCCAAGACGCGCGCGGACCACCCCTCTCTTCACGCGCGCGTGTGTGTGTGTGTGTGTGCGTGCGCGCTGGTCTTGGATTACCGGCCGATTTGTCATGGTGCAGCCAAGCCCGCTGTGGCAATCGGCCTGCCTCGAGGGCCGCCGACGTACTGTACCCCTTCTTGCGAGTGCCATTTTCACGAGTTTAATGAACGCTCATCTTCGCCTCCAAAGTCACGTTTCGGCCACCATGACGCGAGCGGGGGCCGAGCGGCGACGAGGGGCCGCGCGGATGGACCACCTGAGGCTGCGGACGACCCGGAGTGTACAGCGGGACCACCATGACAACCGCAGGAACCTGTCGTCTGGACCCCTTTTTTGTTGGCAGAGTAAGCTTTGAGAATATTCTGCCCGTTTTCCGACGCACGCAGCGCGCTAGGCTCCGCCATGACTCCGTGCTCGTGCCGCTTCTGCACGACGTGGTGCTCTGGCGTTGGGCGTCGCACCGAAAGGCGAGCGAGGGGGAAAAAAATAAATCTGCGTGGCGGAAATTGAAATCGTGAGATATGTAAGGCAAAAAGGTCTCGGAGGGGCAGTGGCGGGGCCGACCGTGCCCTCGGCGTCGTGGGGCGTGGCGTGGCGTGGCCTGGACGCCCGGAGCCCCGTGGCCGACGTCCGGACGCACCGTCCGAGGATTGGGCAAAGGACTCGTTGCATGCAGAACAACAGCCGCATAGGGGCGACTGTTTAAAGCTTCACGGACCCTACAAAAGAATGAATCCCTGCCACAAGGTACTCATCGACTCTTCCCAAAGCACTTGGTTAGCTTTTACACGTTGGGCCCAAATGATTTTGGGGCAGGTGGTTACCTGGTGGAGTGAAAACAATCTTGACGTCCTCGTAGCGCTACCGTCACACGACTGACCCTTTCCCCTGGGATGGACGGTGGCGGCAAACTCGGGCGCTAAGGTGCATTTGATGTTCCTGTGGCTCTCGGCCCGGTGACCCACAGAGTCCCTGGCGGCTAAAAGCCGGCCTAGCCGCGCAGCAGCAGCGCAGCCAGGTAGCCGACGGAACGCTCTGTGACGAATAGGGCGGGCAAGGGCTACCACTCTAGAGCCCCAAAACATGTTTCGGGGGAAATATCGAAAGTCAACTGTTGTTTGGTGGGGGAGGGGCCGGCAGGGCCGGGTCCATCCTGCCGGCGTGGGTGCGAGGGCACCTTGGGGTGGGTGGGGCCGGGCAGCCGGCCGGCCGGCTCGGGTCATGTCGGAATAGAATATAAGAAGCGATACAAAAGTCGAATTTGTGTTGCCTTTTGATTCGACGAACATCTGTCAGGCTGTGCGCAGACCATGCGTGGTGGCGCGGCGTAGTGGCTTTGTACCCTGAGGTGAACGCAGCGCAGCCTGCGTGGCGGTGGAGGCCTAAAGGATCGCTAGGTCTACACTGTAGCCGCTACAGATACTCTTCACGAAAGCGCGGGAAACCGAATATTATTCTTTTTCAGACCATCTATATCACAAAACACAGTAAATTAAAAAAAAATTGACACAATCATTTTAGCGCAAGCAAAATCAAATTAAAATGGTGAGTACGCCGCGTCAACTTTGGTCCAGTTTGAAAATGAGGTCACGTGTGGCAGGAGATGAAACGAAAGTGCTGACTCATCAATTCCATTGTTCGTCCTCTAATGAAGTTACACGCATCAGTTCGAGCGTCGGGCCGAGTAGTGTGTTGTGACTAAGGTACCTCCATGCATCATGTAATTTGCCGAATAGCTGACGTGCCCGCCGAGGCGTGCCGCGGCGCGCGCCGTGCTTCCCCGCCGTCGTCGTGATGGTCCCGTGCCAGGTGACAGACACCCCGGGCGCCCGATCGCCGCCCGGTCGGCGTGTTTGTCATCCTGCCAGTGAGGTGATGTCCTCACTATCATTTAGCCCTGACGTGCTCGCCGCGCCCGTCACCAGTCGGGTAAAAGGATCACGAGATTAATACATCGAGAACACACTCCAGGCACCCGAAGAATAGCCCAAATTCTCCAATGAGACACCTCGGCATTTTTTTCCTCCTCTCGCCTCTTTCCACCCCCGAAGGCCCCCCTCCCCCCGGCCCCCCCTCTCACTCGTTCTCTCAGGTAATGAGCCGAACGGACCTGAGCCTCGTGAAAACTTTTACACAGCAGTACTGCGGGAGGCTGTTAAAGTCACGGCAAGACTAAGGCATAGCAGTCTCAGGCATTGCAGGCAAGCCCTAGGGCTGATGGAACCGCCTCTGCAACACTGCAACCATAAACCTCGATCGTCTTCCACGCTGAATTATAGGACAGTCAAGCCTAAGTCTGGCAGTGCAGTGCAGTGCCTGGCGGTGCACGGCTCAGGCGGCGCTTCGCCTTGTGCTCCAGCGTGCTCCAAGCGTGCTCCACACAGTGGGCTAGAAGACCGGTGGGGGGCGGTCAAAATCCCGGATGACTTTTGACCTCCAGTGTCGCTAAATGGGCTAAATGTCACAGTCTGCGGGAGCGCAATCTTCCATTTGTGCTCGAAAGGCCGGGCGAGTGGCTTGTTGGCTCGCTCGCTGTGGGTCTTATTGTCCACGCACCCCAAGAGGCCCGCGAATACCTAAATACCTGCCGAGCGCGACAGGGAGAGCATTCCCACGCAACGCGGGGGGAGGGGGGGGGGCAGGGTAGGGGGGCACCTGCCAGATGAAGGAAGACCTCGCAGGACCCCTCCTGCCCACCTTCCGCTGGCTGGA